>JAFJHL010000157.1:5083921-5683921 GCA_019425775.1 Rafetus swinhoei | reverse complement strand
AGCCCTACCTTCACCCACTGCCCATGCCTAAATACCTCTACAAGTCTGACCCTAAGTGATCTGTGTGAGGTCAGCCAGCAGCTGAATCCAGGTCTCCTGCTTCAGTGCCCCCGGGCTTTGGCTGCTTGTGTCCTCTGTGGGCAGAGCACCTTGAACCATTCACCTCCCCCAGGTCCCAGCCCATCCCTGGTGCAAACATTTACATGCGCACGTGCCCTCCCCCTGGCTTTGGCAGCTTTTCACGCCCCCTTTGTCCAGGCGTGAGGGGCTGCGCCAGGCGCAGGGCTAGGAACGAGCTGCCCCCGGCAGCGGTAACGCAGCCCTACCTGGGGAGCTCCCCAGGACAAGCAGTGCGCCAGGAAAGGGAGCAAGTGCAAATGAGGTTGGAGGGGGCAGGTCTGTGCAGCTCCCAGCATTTCAAGATGGCGGCAGAAATCCGAGCCCTGCAGCTGTTGCAGACCGTGTGATGTGGCGAGGCTGGGACGGGATCTAGTGCCAGTGTGGATTTAGCTCCGCTCAGCCCCTCTGGGAGGAAGCAATTGTTAGTTACCAGGGAGCCCTGGGAACAGGGTCACATGCGGTTGCCGGGTGCAGGATCCCAAGGAAACAGCATCGTGGGTGATCCACAATGGGGGGCGTTGAGCAACCCATTTCTGCCTCCTTCCTGCATAAAGCAAAGCCCTGGTTAGGGGCCAGCAACGGGCAGGTGGGGGCCAGCAGTGGGTGGGAGGGGCCAGCAGCAGGCCCTAGTGAGAGGCCAGCAGCGGGCGGGAAGGGCCAGTGGACTGTCTAATGCATGGGGAGGGAAATACCATCTTAGTCACCTAATCAAGACACCTGGGCTGCCTTCTATCCTGAAGTGCCCTGCCTCAGTAGCCTGGCCTAGCCCTTTCACTTCTGTGCCTCACTTTCTCCCCCCGTCAGGAAGGGTTAATAACTGTCCGCCCTCCAGGGAGCCCGTGAAGGGCTCGGTCCGCTGCTTGTGAAACACTTCGAGACCCTTCAATGAAGTGCCCTGTAGAAGTATCCTTTGGGGGCAGCGGCTCTGGGGTGGGGGGGCTCCCACGGCTGCCGCTTTTGGCCTGAGATTAGAAGGTGACAGGCTGAGAACCCGCCTGGCCACAGCCTGAGAGCTGCCCCATCTGGCCGTGCCCCAGCCGGGTGGGCGCTGATCAGAAGCACCCAGCCGTCTCTCTCAAGCGGGCCCAGGACCGCGAACGGCTGGTACCTGGGCTTTGCTGAGTCTCCTACGCCTTGGGCACGTGGCCCAGCCCTCCGGGTTTGGCTCCCTGCCAGCGGCAATAAGCCACGGAAACAAAAGCAGCTGCAGAAAGTGGAAGCCCCAGTTATTTGTTAGCCGTAGGGGAGCGATGGGGGGGCTCTGCCCAGAGAGAAAACCCCCTGCTGCAGAAGCCCCACAGGCAAAGGGTGTTTTCTTACCCCTGGCGTCCTAGGTGACTCATGGTAGCACTCCCCCTCCCGGTACCCCCCCAACATTTTAATTGCTAAATGGGGTGCCCCCACCCTGCACCCCCTCCACCCCAGGCACCAGTCGCCCCTGCTGCCTGGGCGCTGAGGCAGAAGCGTAACTCCCCTGAAGTCAGCAGCAGCGAGATTCCCTGGACATCCAGAGGGGCAGGGTTTTGCCCCACGGTCGCTAGCTCTATGCATCCGCAGTGGGGGGGCTAGGGCCCGGCTCGCCCTTTGGAAGGGGGAGCTGGTGACGGAAGCGGGATTTGAACTCACCTCCCGCAAGTCCCGGGCCACAGCCACCCACCTGTCCTTCCTGTGGCGGGTGCCTGCTTTTCGCTGCAGGGCGCGCTCGTATTCCCCCACTAGGCTCACGTAAGGGGGGGTGTAAGTCACCGCAGCGGATGGGCGTGACGGGCGGATTCCAGTTTGGCAGCATTTTTACACCCACTCTGTGCCGGTGCTTTGCCAGCCCAGGCGCTCAGCAGCAGAGAGCCCAGCCTGTAACAGGGTCCCTTAGCCAGCCTGGCATCACGTTAGAGGTGCCTCAGTTTCCCCGCGTAGGGCAGCTGTTTCCTTTGGATTAGCAGGGCAGTTTGAGGCTTTGGCCCTCACCCACCCCTGGGCCCCTTAGCAGGCAGCCAGGATCTGCTCCTGCCTCCTTGGGCTGCTACATCCAGCCCCAGAGCATGGCTACCAACACGCTCCCTACAGCCCCTTTCTGCTGCAACCTTCCTGGCTTTACGATCCCCCAGCCAGGCTGCATCGAGCCTTTCTCTCTCTCCCAGGTGCTGCCCCTGCCAGGTACCGACCAGGCCCCGTTAACCCCTTCAGGCCTGGGGGGACCCCACCCCCCTTCACCAGCCTCTTGCCCTCTCCCTGGCTACATTTCCTTCCTTCACCACTTGGTGTTGCTGCACATGGCCTCCCTCTGCTCCCCAGCTCCAGCCCTGGGCCCCTCGCCCACCAGCACCCTCAGCCTTTCTGTTTCACAATCCCCAGCCAGGGTCTGTCCCACCGGCCTGAAGCAGCGCCCTGCTGCCAGCTGTCCTGGGCAGGGCTTTTAGCTGCCCCCTGCCGGCTCACAGCTGCGCTACCGTCCTGGCTGGCTGAGCTGGTGCTCCCTAGCCCCAAGGCAGAAGGTGGAAAGGGAAGCGATGGGGTGAGGAGGAAGAGGACGCACAGGGGAGCATGGCGAGAGAGAGGAGTCTGACACTCCGGGGATTCTCTGGGACCCCCCCCCGGGGGCCTCTTTCTTTGGCTCTGCCTGGTCAGGACATGGCAGAGGGCCAGGCCAGGCCATTTAACAGATGGAGGAGCAACCGTCTCAAGTTACAGTGGGGGACGTCCAGGTGGGAGATTAGGAAAAACAATTTCCCGAGGGGCGCTGGGATGGGTTCCCTAGGGAGGGGGTGGAATCTCCATCCCTAGAGGTGTTTCAGTCCCGGCTTGACCAAGCCCTGGCTGGGATGATTGAGTTGGGGTTGGTCCTGCTTTGGACAGGGGCTGGACTCGATGGCGCCTGAGGTCTCTGCCAGCCCTGGGGTTCGTGGAGCCTACGACAACGCGGGCCCAGCCAGGAGCCAGGGTGAAACAGCCCCCAGGATGAAGTTTGCCCCAGGAGCTGATGTTTCTCCCAGGCTTTAGCCCAGCTCCTCACTGCTGTGGCCTGCAATGAAGCCTAATTTCTGACGCCCCAATTCGGGTGCCGCCAGTTCCCTGGCTCTCGTTCGCCAGGCCTGAGCTTAACCCAGGGGGCAGATTCTACCGGGGGCCTTTTGTGAGGACCAATGCAGCCTGCCAGACTTTGCCCCTTCCCCAGCATGGGCTGGGCTCCACCGCTGGGCCCGCTGAGCTTCCCGCGAGGGTGAATTTGTGGGCCCAGGTATGACAAGGCGCTGGCACAAGGCCAGCCATCCGGGCGTAGCCGCAGGTGGGCCTGAGTGAGCCGTGGTGCCACCCGCTTTGCATCCAGGCCCCCCCTCCCCTGCAGGCCCCCCCGGCTTTCCACATGCCCCAACTCCTGCCCTGCTCCGCCAGCCAGGGACCGGGATGGGGCAGGGAGACTAACCCCGCTCCACCTGGCACTGCAGCTGGGAAGCTTCCGCCAGGACTAGCCCCACGCCATCAGCCTGGAGGAGGAGTAGGGCTGGAGCCCACGCTTGGACCCTGCTCCCCGGCTGGAGCGCCGGGCAGGCGGGGGAATGGGGCAGGACCCTACGTGTGGGCCACTCTGCCCGGGTGCATCCCTGCGCCCAGGGTCCCCCCGCCAGCGACTCCATCGCCAAGGCCGGTCGGGGGGAAGGTGGACCAGTCCCTTCTATCCCATCCCCTTGCATCCCTCCCCTGCCCCCCCATCATTGCTCACCCATCCGGAATCGGGGGCCCACCCACCCATCCTCTGTTGGCTATGCCACTGGCATACACAGCAGCGGTGTGCGCGTGCCCAGGCCCTGCCCAGGGTGTACCGACTCGGGACACCGTGCGCTGTGGGTGTTCCAGGGCGGGGTAGCACTCTCGTTCCAGCTGGGTACGCAGAGCATGTGCAGCGTGCGCAGAGCAGCTATGCCTCTGCCCTCCTGGGTTTGCACAGGGCATCTGTGAGCTTCTCCACAGCTGCATGTACTGCAAGGCCTGTGGGCAGGGACACGAGCTCCCGGTATGTGTGGGAAATAGAAGGCACAGGCTGTTCTTCGCTCTTCTTCACTCCCTCCCCTTCCCGTCCCTTCTGCTCAGCGTTGTTCCCAGCCTGTCGCTGGGTCCGAGGAGCCAAGATTCTCCCGGCCCCGCTGCGTGGAGCCCAGCTGCCCAGCCGGGCCCAAAGAGCCTCTCAGAGGCACGCACCCAAATGCTGAGCAAACGGGCCTTTCGGGCCAGCAGGCGGGCGCCGCCCTGGCCCCTCCTGGGCATGTTGGGCTGGGTGGGACCGGGGGAGGCGACCCAGGAGAGAATAAAGCGCTTGCTTTGCTGCAGGGGCACACACGCTCCCTTGCTCCCGGCTACGGCGAGCAAGGGAGATTCAGGCCCGCAGGCCAGGGCACGGTCTCCCCACACAGAGAACATCCCGATGTATACCCGAGTATCGCAGAGGTCGGAGCCGCGAAGGGCCAGCACTGGGAGGGCCGGGCAGAAGCAGCGCTTGGCCAGGGAGAGGCTGGGCCCAGAGTGCCTTGTGCAAGGAGGCCCACCACAGGAGGGGGGAGCGTAGGCTGGGCAGGAGGCAGGGAAGGCAGCAGCATGAGGAGGCGGGTGGGGTGAAGCCTGGAGTGGGAGGGGCTTGAGGGGTGATTCCCAGCAGAGACCCACATCCAGCAGCTGCTGAGATGCAGCCACCCATATCGAATGGTCAAGGGATACTTTTGCCAAGGGGCCGATGCTTCTGTGTAATGTAGGGCCAGACCCCCAGCCGGGGCAACCAGCCATAGCTGCATCGGAGTCAGTGGGGCCAGACCCCCTGCCGGGGGCAATCGGCCGTAGCTGTATCGGAGTCAGTGGGACCAGACCCCCAGCCGGGGGCAATCGGCCGTAGCTGTATCGGAGTCAGTGGGGCCAGACCCCCAGCCGGGGGCAATCGGCCTTCGCTGCACAGGAGTCAGTGGGGCCAGACCCCCAGCCGGGGGCAATCGGCCGTAGCTGCCCTGGAGTCAGTGGGGCCAGACCCCCAGCCGGGGGCAATCAGCCGTAGCTGCCCCGGAGTCAGTGGGGCCAGATCCCCAGCCGGGGGCAATCAGCTGTAGCTGCCCCAGAGTCAGTGGGGCCAGACCCCCAGCCGGTGCAAAGCGTGTGGCCCGGGCAGAGATGGAGGATATGGGCCCATGGTGCAGGCGTGCCGCCAGCCAGTGGCTCTCCCTTCCCGCTGCGGTTCCAGCCAGGGCCCTGCTCCGCAAGCAGAGTCCAGCCATTCAATCTCTAGGGCTGTGACCCCCCGCTCCCCCGCCCGCCCGCCTGCCACCATGGCCCAGGCGGGAGCCTTGGCTGGCGCAGTGAGAGACTCCTGGGCTCTCCCCCGGCTGACGCGGCGCAAGACGGCTACTCCCCTGGGACGAAGGCTGGGTCGCTCGGCAGCAGCATTGGCCAAGGCTTGTCCTGGGGCAAGGCAGATCTCCTCCCCTCCCTCTGGGCCCCAAGTCCAACTCTGGTCAGAGCCTCCCTGCGGCCGGGGGTGCCAGTTCAGACTGGGGCGCTGACCTGTGCATGCCATGATGGGGTTGGGGGGCAGGGTGAGAGCATGGAGGGGCTGACTGAGGAGAGTGGCTTCGGCAGTGTTACTGAGCATGCTCAGTACAATCCAAGCAGCAAACTGGAGGGGGACTGAGCCTGCCCCATCAACTCTTTTCAAGCACTTTTAAGGCACTGAAAAACTCTAATTTTTTGGCCGATACCTTCTCAATTAGCTGACAGGAGCACTGTATCTAACTCCTATATAAAAGGAAGATAATTAAATAGATATTAGACCCACTCAGCTCTAATATTAACATTCTGACATCTTCTGGCAAGTCACTGAAGGGGCACTGGTTCGCCTTGACACTAAGACACATTCTTACTTTGTTACTAACTCTGCAGTGATACTGGGTGCTAGCTCAGCTCTGGGAGGGGAGGGGAGTATACTGGGTTACAGCAGGGGGCAGATACATTTGGGCTTTATATAAGAACATCAGACGGGCCATACTGGGTCAGACCAATGGTCCATCTAGCCCACGATCCTGTCTTCTGACAGTGGCTGGTGCCAGGTGCTTCAGAAGGAATAAACAGAAGAGGCATTCATCAAATGATCCATCTGCTGTTGCCCATTCCCAGCTTCTGGCAAACAGAAGCTAGGGACACCATCCCTGCCCATTCTGGCTAGTAGCTATTGCTGGACCTATCCTCCTTGAACTTATTTTTTTCTTATTGCAACCATTGGGTCTTTCCACCATCTTCCAGCAAAGAGTTCCACAGGTTGACCGTGACGACATGATGAGTTTTGTTTTAAATCTGCTGCCTATATGTTTCATTGGGTGAGCTACTGATGAAGAGGGTTTGATCCTCGAAAGAGCGTGACCTCGTATATTTGTTCGTCTCTCAGGTGCCACAGGACTGCACGTTGTTCTTGTGTTAGGTTAGTGAAGGAATAAAGAACATCTCCTGATTCTATTTTTCCACAATGTTCATGATTCTCTAGATCTCTCACATATCCCCTGCCCTTTAGTCATTTCTTTTCCAAGCTGAAAAGTCTCAGACTTGTTAATCTCTCCTCATATGCAAGCTGTCCCTTATCCCAATAATTTCTGTTGCCCTTTCTGTACCTTTTCCAAATCCAATAGCTCTTTTTAGATGGGCTGATCAGAGATCAGATCTGCAAGCAGTGTTCAAGATGTGGGCGTACTATGATGCTATCCATTGGCAAGATGATATTTTCTGTCTTATTATCTATTCCATATTCGGTTAGCTTTTTCGACTGCCTCTGCACATTAAGCAGATGTTTTCAGGGAACTATATGTAATGATTCCAGGATCTCTGTCTTGAGCGGTAATGGCTATTTTAGGCTCCGCCGTTTTTGTATGTAGAGTTGGGTTTATATTTTTCCATGTGTATTACATTGCATTTATCAACACTGAATTCCATCTTCCCATGTGCTGCCCAATCACTCAGTTTTGTGTGATCCCTTTGTAACTCTTTGCAGACAGCTTGGGACCTCATTCTTTTGAGTAATTTTTTTTTTACCACCTCACTGTTTACTCCATTTACATGAACATTTACGAGACGTTTAACATCAGTGGGCCAAATGCAGATCCCTGAAGCATGCCATTATTTATTCCTCCTCTTTTCCCCCTGTCTTTTAAGTTGCAATGGTTTCACGATGATCTAACGCAGTGTTTCTCAACCTTTCTTTTTTATAACATACCCTTTCTTTTTAAAAAAATTATAAGTACCCCCAGTACCTACAGTTTTCAGACACACTACATTTTTGTCTACCATTGCAACACATTTGTTTAAACAACTTAATCGTAGCCGGGCGGGTGATGAAATTTGCGGATGTAAAAAGTACAAAAATAATAAAGCGCCGTAAAACTTAAAACAAAAATTCAGTTTTCTCCAAATGTCAGTTGTGCTGATGTACCCCCCCAGACTTCTCTCAAGTACCCCTAAGGGTACTCGTACCACTGCTTGAGAAACACTGCTCTAACGCTCCTTCAATTACAGGACGCTTGCAGGAGTGAATGTGTTATAAACCTTCCCGTTCCCCGCTCTCGAGTCACACAAAAAAAACCCCAACCAACCAAACCCACCCCAATTTGCGCAAATGGAAGTCAGCCGGAGGAAAGAAATTCCCGGCTGTAAGTTGTTTCGCTATAAGCCCAAGTTGTTTGGCATGTCTCTTGGCCTTGTAGCGAGGACAGCCTGTACGCAAACGCCCAGCCTTTTGTTATCTTCCCCACTCTGCCTGCCTCTGGTTATAGACAAACTCCCTGCCCCAGTGGCAAAGCCGGGAGCAGCACAAACACTGTTGCAGCAAAGAGCTGCCAGTGGAGCGAGGGGGTGCGCTTTAAGCAGACCTCACGTAGGAAATCCAGGGGTTCAAACTTGGGGGGGGGGCTACTGACCTCTCTAGCCCCCCACAAATGGCGCCCCTGCCTGCTGCATGCTATGGTTCCTGAGGGAGGGAGTGGAAACGCACAGGGCGGTGCTGCTGTGAAGGCCCCTGCAGTTAGTCAAGGTAGCACTTTGGTGCCCCCGGCCAGGGCAGGGCCCCCTTGTGCAGGGTGCTGTACAGCCCCCAGGCCCCGCCCTGCAGCGTTCACAATCCAGGGTGCTCTGTGCCTCGGTTTGCTTCTTCGGGGGTCTCTGGCCTCTGCTCTGGCCAGGCGCTGCAAGACCTCAGCAAACCCCGTTCTGTTCTCCGCCGGGGCTTCCCACCTTCCATAGAGCCTGGGCCTTCTCAGGGTCCAGGTGCTGCTAGCAGTGCCAGCAGGTGAAGCAGAGCCACAGCACCAGGGTAAGAAGAGGCAGGGGGGATGGACATTAAGACCCAGTGGTGCCCCGCATTTTCGGCTGCCCTACCCAGCTGTGTATTCTGCATATGAGTAAGGGCCCTGCCTGCCCATCTCATGCTGTTTCCCCCAGCCCCTGCCTGGGCCTACAGCAGCCCCACCTGCCACAGAGCCTTCCCCCATGTGCCCCTCTGACCCTGAGCTCCTGCTGCAAGTGGCTGCCTTCAAGCCCAGCTGCTCCCAGCTGCCTTGCGGGGTCCGCGTAGGGTTGCCAGATGGTTTCAACAAAAATACGGACACACTTGACATGACATCACAATCTGCATTACATCTGATTTAGAAAATACTGGACATTTCTATTGTCTCAAATTGTTTCCCAAACAGAAAGGTCAAATACTGGACTGTCCGGTTCAAAACCGGACACCTGGCAACCCTAGGTCTGGGGGACTGTGAGGCTGGGCTAGAGGGAGGTCCAGGGGCTCAGAAGGGACCCCCAGGACGCCCTGGAGCCAAGGCTGCATCCCCGTTTGTCACTGTCCTCCCACCCCGGTCGGGGGCACCGAGGCCCGTGCGGCGCAGAATGCCCAGCTGGCGGGAGCGGGGTGGGGAGCAAGGCGCCGGCGCCCAGATGCAATGGGAACTCTGACGGGCTGCAAAGCACCAGCAAGGGGGCTCTTGTGTTCCTGGTGAACAAGGTTTTCCGAAACCCACGCAGGCAAGAACGCCCGGCATTCAGCCCTGGAAAAAACACACAGGGATTCCACTGCGGTGGCTACGTCACATCCCCTTTGACTATTGTCGTTTGGGAAACGAACGGTCAACACGAGACAGACCTGCCATTGTCTGCGGGATGGCGAGAGGCCGGCTGTTTATCCCAGGCCATCTCAATGCGCCTCTTGTTTGGTGCGGGCCTTTGGTAGCTTCATTAACATTTGTTCTATGGGCCAGTTATTCCCCTTGCACCAGAAAGGGGTGGAGGGGAGGGGGCCAGCTGGCTTTTGTGCAGCGCTGGCTGTTCTTGCCGTTCCTGCAAGGGGAGCAAGATGGAGACCGCGGGCGAACGGTCTGGGGACCAGCCCTCCAATGTGCGCATGCAAGCTGAGCTGCAGCGCAGCCAGGACGGCTGTTCTGTGGGCCTGGCGGTGGGAGGAGGGAGGCTCCTCTCTAGGCTCCCCCAAAACAGCTGCCCAGCTCACTCCTCCTCCTCCTCCTCCAGCCTCTCCTCACAGCCCCCCTGGGCCCCGAGCCTGTGAAACACGGGTTGGTGGCCAAGGCAGCCAGTCAGTTTCCTTGTTGCCGTGATGTCCCCACCTGGCTCCTGGCCTCGACATGGGGCCTTTAGCTCTGGGGTTGGACAGGGTCTCACACAAGGGGGCCCCGGCCTGGAGCTCCCCCCGCACCAGGATAATACCCGTGAAGAGTGATACGGAGACCACAGGGGGCATGGGAACCTTCAACTCGCTCTTTGCTCACGGAGGGAGCCCCCCCCATCTCTTTCCCACCCAGCCTGCTGTTGGCACCTCGGGGGCCTGGGGCTAGGCCCTGCAGCCAGCCAACGGCCCCCGGGGCCAAGAGCAATCAGGGTGATTCCCTCCTCCAGCAGGAGATAGGCCCGGTCTGGCGCAGAGAGCAGCCCACAGAGCCGCAGCCCCTAGGAATCCTGACCCCACTGGCTCCCCATAATGCTGCAACTTAGCCAGTCAGGATGCCAAGACTGTGCCCCCGTGACCGATCTCAGCCTGTGACAGAGAAACATGTGGGGGCCGGGAAGCAATGTCCCCTCTAATTTTTCCCCATCTATGTGTGGAATAAATGTTATGTGCGCTGAGATGCACAGATGTGCACCACCCCTAGAAACATGCTGGTTTCCCAGAGCACACCTGGCTCAGAGATGCTACAGACCCCTGGCCTCTCTGGGCGCCGCCACGCTGTGCTCCATGTTAAAGGACAGCACTGCTCTGGCATTTCATTGAGACTGGCAATACTGGCTATCATTTCGAGGGGTTCACCTGGCGCTCTGGCAGCCAGAACTTTTGGGTTCTCCACCTGCACGGCCTTAGGGGAGTACCATCATCTCCCTGCGCCCCAGCCTGGCTGCTGTCAAGTCAGAGCCACAGCCCTGAGGCCAGAAGAGCCTGGAAGGACACTGGCACGACAGATCAAACTGTAACCCATGGGGTGCTTATCATTCAGTACTGGGCAGATAAGACGCAGGCCTGGAAAGCAGGAGGCCTGGGTTCCATTCCCAGCTAGCCACAGTCGTGTCATGGGTCCGTAGCGCATTCCCAGCTGTGAGAAAGGCGGTTGTTCCCAGGGCCCTTGTGTGTACATTATTCACTTGGTGCATTATGGTCATGTCTCCGACACACTAGTGCCAGGTGCTGCACCAACCCAGAACGCACCAGGCCCTGTCCCAAAGAGCTTCCAACGCGAGCCTTTGCGAAACGCTCTCGGAACGGTGGGGAAAACCATGTGTGTTACGAACAGCCCCAGCCATAGGCCTGCTGGGACGATTCAGGGTCATGGGCCGGCTGCTGCTCCCAGAAAGCTGGGGGGAAGAGGTGCAGGAATGGCCTTGCAGCCCGCGGTGCCACTTTGGGGCTACCCTGGGGTGTCTGCGCGCTGAGATCTCCCCGGGAAAGGGGCAAAACGCCATTGCTCCCTTTCCTTTGGGCTGGCCTAGCAGCAACGACACCAGCCCCAGCCCCGCCTGTTTGGGGGGAGAGAGAGCCGAGCCCGGGTGTAAAGATCCCCTGGCCTGGGCTGCTTCCACTCTAGCACCGTACGAGTAGGGAGGGGACGTCACACCTCCCCTTTCCTCTTCACCCTGCTGGGCCACCCGGGGCCACCCAGCAGCCGTTTCACCCCAAGGCTCAGGGCCGCGAGGCAGAGCTCGTCAGCACTTGGCCTCCATTCCCGCCGGCCGGCTTACACCCCGCGACCTCAGTGCACGGGGTAAGTACCCCCTGGGAGGCAGAGGGGGTACAACCCACCCATCCTCCGTGGGGAAGCACGAGCACAGAGACTTGACCAAGGGGACAGTGAAAATCCATTGTAAAGCTAGAAACAGACCCCAGGCATCCTGGGTCCCAGCCCCGAGTCTAACCCACTACACCCCACTCCTCTCCCCGAGCCCGCCCTAGACCTCAGAGCGCTGACTCCTAGGCCCCGGCTCTGTCACCAGCCAGGCTCTGTTCTCAGCTCCTGGAGAACACAGGTGTCTTGTTGCATAGACACCTGCTCTTCCTGCTCAAGCACGCCTGAAGCCAGGACCCTGCTCCCTTTAAGGGCTCCCCAGGCCCGGGGCAGCAGCGCCCCCTCCTCCACGCCCAGGGAAGGAGATGCCCACCCGAGCACAGACCTGGAAGGGCCCTAGCATGGCACAGACGTGCCCGGCTGGGTTATTCCCCCCAGTCTGTTCTGCAGAAGCCTCAAAGAGGCAGCCGTCCGATTCAGATGGAAAATTCCATGCCCAGGAAACTCCCAGTGGGCCCCAAGCACCGGGGTGCCTCAGGCCATTAGCACAGGCCTCACCCTCCAAGGGGGCCATTACTGCCCTGCTAGCGGCTATGCTGTGAATGACACATGCTGCCGGATCAGCACTCTTCACCCCTGAAGTGTGTGGGGGGGAGGGGCATCCCATGGCACTAGAGAGACACCACCTCTGGGGTGGGACAGGGCTGCTGTTTAACCGTCCCACAGCAACGCCCCACGGGGAACTGCTTGCCCAGGACAGAGATGCAGCCCTGTCTAGGGTGGAATGTCGCTGCTGAACCACAATACGTCTAGGGCAGAGAGGGGGCGGGTGGGTGAGAAACCCCAGCGATGCAGCAGGAAGGTAATGCACAAAGCCCCAGGCAGCCCGAGGAGCGAGGCCTTGTCACGCACACACCCAGCCTGGGAGCAGCACCCATGGGCTCCCGAGGGATGGCACAGCCCAGCCAGACTCCAGCGCAAATGAACACAAGGTAACATACATAAGTGATCTCTCTCCTGCCATCCATCTCCACCTTCTGACACACAGAGGCTAGGGACACCATTCCTTACCCATCCTGGCTAATAGGCATAATAGCCATTTATGGACTTAACCGCCATTAATTTATCTAGTTCTCTTTTAAACCCTGTTATAGTCCTAGCCTTGACAACCTCCTCAGGCAAGGAGTTCCGCAGATTGACTATGGGCTGTGTGAAGAAGAACTGAGGCACCTGTGTGGGTGGGTGAAAGGCCACCGGCCCTCAGCTGGAGACCTGCCCCTGCTGCCGAGCGCAGCACAAGCCTGTTTCTAAGAGGAGCGGAAACCAAGGCAGAGCAATAAGCGTCTCCCCGGAAAGGCAGGAAAGCGCAGCAAGTTGATGGGGGCGGCAGACGATGGCTCTAAAACTGCCCCACCTCCCCCCAGCACCATCACCCCGAGCTCCCCAACTCCCAGGGGGCTGGGTTCCAAGCGGATGTTCTCCCCCGGCCTGCAGGGGGTTTTGCAGCCGGATTTGCGCCAGCGGCCGAAACAGGGCCAGCTTCATGAAACAAGGCATTGACAGGCCCTACAAACGCCTCTGTCTGTGGAGCGGCCCCTCGGGGCCGGCCTGTTGGTGGGGGGCCACCCTGCTGACACGCACAGAGGGAGAGGCCAGTCACTCTCCGCAGGCCTGGGACAGGGCCTGGCCCGTCTCAGCCCTGGGGAATTCCGCGTAGGGGGCCCCGCCGGGGAGGGCTAAGAGCGACCGGCCCCACATGGCCATCCTCTGGTGCCAAGCTGTCGCAGTCAGCGTGGGCAGGCCAGGGGGGTGAGGAGACTGCCAGGGCCACTCGCATTCACTGTGCCCAAAGCTGGACATGTGCGCCGACTTGCCCGCCCCCACCATGGGGGGAGGGAGGCTGCTCATTCTGGGCCCCAATTTCTAGGCCAATGCCTTCATTTGGCACAGGGGAGGTCTCAGCACTTCTGCAGCCCAGGTGGCACCGACAACTAATTTTCGTGCTTCAGGCTTGGGCCGCTCTCTGCCTTTGGGCGTTTGCGGACCAAACCGCACTGGCTCCAGCATCCGCGGCTCCTCAGGCCTCTGCGGGGCGTGGATGGAGCCAGCACATCCGGTCCCACTGCAGCCAGGCTCCAGCCTCCGCCTCCCTGCTCTCCGACGCCCGCCTTTGGGCGAGCTGGCCAAGCCTGGCCTTTGAGTCCCTGCCAGAGGGAATCATCGCAGCTGGAGCGCGCGGGGAGAGCACGATTCCAGGCTATTTCAGGGAGAACAAATCAACAGCGAGACAGGTGCCGAGCCCGCCACAGCCGCCCGGAGGGTATTAGTTACTGTCCAAGGGCATCAGAGTTTCCACATGGACGCAACGTGCAAATCCCACTGTCTAAGCTGTTCCTACGGCCCAGCAGGAGCTGAAATCAGAGCCCCTTGGCAGGGCGGGGGATTGTTCGGGACAGAGCCGGGTTGCATGGAAGCCTTGGCCCAACAGCAGGGTTGAGCCAGGGCCCCATTGGGAGGCCTTGCCCGGCGCCCTGGTCTGGTACATGCAGCTCCGCATTCCGTTTATTTTTGTGTCCGTGATTCATCGGGCTCTCCGGGGCCAGGGCACCACCATTCAGCGCGGGGAGCCAGAGAAGGGGCTGCAAATGCGGGTGCTGCTCACCAGAGGCGACAGGCTACGGGCGGGTGTTCACGCCTGTGTCACGAGCCAAGGCAGGTGAAGGGCCATAGGCACCAGCTGATCCCCAGGCCGGCTTGTCCTGGGCTCGGTAACTTGCCGATGGGCTGGGCAGCACCCAGCTGTTGGGTGGAACGAATCACTGCTGTTGGGTGGAACGAATCCCGAGGGTTCTCAGCCAGGCTGGCCCCACCGCCAGCCCGGCCCCACCGCCAGCCCGTCTGGGACCAAAAGGGCTGTGGAGACTGAACACCAAGCAGAGGAGGTTTGAGGCACGTGGGCAGGGCTGTCTGGGGGCAAAACATGGGGCTTCAGTCTCCAGGGCAGGTGATAGAAGGATGGGGGCAGGGCCGTGACTGCCCCGCCGTGCCCAGGCTTTGGCGAGCCTGCTGCTGAACAGAGCTGCACAAGGGGCCAGGCCCCCTCTGCATTTGCACCAGGGAGCTGTCAATGGAGCGACTTCACCAGGCCATCAGCCAGGGCAGCATCTGTTGCCCCTCCATCATCCCCCGCCACCCGCCAGAGACTGTGCTGTCTGCCAAAGGCCAGGAGCTCAGGACGGAGATGGGCTCCCAGCTCCTGCCAAGAGCCGATCGGGGCCACCTGTGTGCCCAGCCAGAGACACCGTTCAGGTCAGGGCTGGACATAAATCTCCACTTGTCAGCCACCGGAGCGGCTGGGACATCAGGCGGCCCACAGGAGGTCATAAGAACGGCCATACTGGGTCAGACCAAAGGTCCATCCAGCCCAGTATCCTGTCTGCCGACAGTGGCCAATGCCAGGTGCCCCAGAGGTAGTGAACCAAATAGGTAATGATCAAGCGATCTCTCTCCTGCCATCCATCTCCACCCTCTGACAAACAGGCTAGGGATACCATTCCTTACCCATCCTGGCTAATATCCATTAATGGACTTAACCTCCATGAATTTATCTAGTTCTCTTTTAAACCCTGTTATAGTCCTAGCTTTCACAACCTCCTCAGGCAAGGAGTTCCACAGGTTGACTGTGCGCTTTAAAACACGGGACAGATGCCCACCAGTCCTGCTATGTCCCCAAGAATGGGGGTTGGGGACACGTCCCCCCACTTGGCTCAGCACCCGCTCAGCAGACCCCGAGAAAGGGGTGGCACCTGCTAGACACGCCCACCTCCGCGAGGCCCCATCCCGCTCCCCAAGAGACAAGGTCTGTCTCATGAACTCCGTTCGCACACAGCCTAATGCAAGGGGGCTGCAGCCTGCAGGCGCTCTCTCAAACCAGCTAGCGCCTCTGTGATCCCCACAGCCAGCCAGAGCACCGGCGGAAGCAGAGAGTTACAGCCACCAGCATGTTTTTTATTTCAATATATTAAATATATATTAAATCAGAAAAAAAGTCACATATGGTAAATCCCCAAAAAATACACAAATATAAATGTTGATTTTTTGTGTGTTTTACGTACAAGTTTATATACAGGGAAAGGCCCAACCAGGAGGGAAAGCCTTCCCAGGCACAGAAAGCCACGTGGTTGTCAGGCGATATAAAAATCCCGCCCGGCCTTCCCAGCGCTTCTTCTCGTCTCTTGCTGCCTCTGCAGTTCTCCTCTGTATTTACAAGGTCGAAGCCCCCTCTGTTTACAGCTTGTGTTTTTACAAAGAGAGGTCTCTGCAGCCCACAGGCACAAAACCTCCTGTGCGCCACGCAGATGGGGCCGGGTCCGTTGCTCCCTGGGCCAGCGCCACAAAAGCACAAGCAAGGCCAACAGCCGGTGGGAGGGTCTGGAAAGGGTTGGTTCCGGCAGCGGGGGACGGAGAAGCCTGGATGCAGCAGGACAGATCTCCGAATACCGGCCCCTGACAAGGGGCGGGAAAGCCAGCCCCTGCCCACGTCTCAGGACCAGCTCTCCTTCCCCGGCACGGTGCAGCACCAGTTGTTGCAAGCGGTGGGTAGAGAGTCAGGGCTGGGGGTCGCAGGCCCAGGGATATTGTGCGTCTGAGTGCGTCACCTTAAAGGCACATTGGAGTTCTCCACAGAGAAATGCATCATGATCCTCAGGTTTGGTACGGGAGGCGGAGGCCGAGCGAGGGTCAGCTGCCAGGCTCCTGGGGAGCGGGAGGGGTGAAGGGCTCTCTCCGCGTCTGGCAAGTCCCCACGATCCCAGCTGGCAGTGGGGCTCGCTCCCCCGTCTCTGGAAATGCTCCTCTGATCGCCCCTCCCACTCCACGCTAGGGGAAGACGTGTCCGTCAAACTCCCCCCTGTATCAAGCGAGCGAGCGCGCTGCTCTCTACCATGGCAAGGGCCTCACAGGTCCCGGGGGGCTGCTCCCCCTCAGAAGGGCAACGTGTCCATGAAGATTTTGTCCACGATGGGAGGGGGCGGGACCAGGTCCTCCAGCTTCAGGTAGAAGATGCGCTGCAGGCCCTGGGTGCAGAGGGTGCGCAGCTCGGGCAGCTTGCCCAGCAGCTTGGAGAGGCAGTTGGGCCGGGTCGGCTCGCTCATGGTGGACGTCACGTGGTCCTTAAGGCAGCTGACGATTCGGTTCTGGAGATCCTCCACTTTCTTGGGGTCCTTCAGCCCGTGCCGGTCTGGAAAGGGGAAGGGGAACGGTCAGTCTCACCCCGCCTTGCTCCCGGGCGCTGCCTGCACAGCTGGTCCATGGCAAAGCAGGCTCCTGAACTGTCCCCCCCCCCCCACCCAGCCCCTGCTCAGACTCATCCACTGGCTGCCTCAACCCAGATCTGAGGGTAACAGGGCCTGTTCTGCACCCTTGACCACAAACCCTCCCCCGCAAGGCATTCTGGGAAGGGTAGTTCTCAGCAGGCCCCTGGGAAGTAGAAGCTATGGCAAGGAGTACATGAGGGAAACCTGGTTAAAAACCAGACCAGCACAGCTTCAGCCCCCCGCCGGTGGCCTCTGGGGGCTGCTGGAAGGCAAAGAGGCCCAGCGATTCGGGGGGCCCACCCCTGGAGACCTTCCCGGGGCCTGGTTCTGGGAGCGGGCGCTTAGGAAATCAGGTCCCTCTAAGGAGCTGATCTCGCGAGTCATTGCCAACGACGGCTGAAGCCAGCGGCTGGAGGAAACCTGCTCGCCTGAGGTTCCTGCACCTTCTCCCACAGACGAGCCCTCCTGCCTGGTGAGGCCCAAAGCCAGAGGGGAGCTGGGGTCGGAGCTGGGCTCAGACCCTCCGGCTCCCTTCCAATAACCAGATCTGGCCCCTCTCCGCCCGCCCCCGTGCGGCAGGACGGTGCCGAGCTGCCCCCACCTGTGATGATGACGAGCGCGGCGAGGCAGGAGAAGGAGGGGACGTCGATGCTCATGCGGTGCAGGCTCTGGGAGAACTCGAGGATGGAGTCGATCCACTCCCCGAAGCCCCGCACACACTGCATGCGGTGCAGCACCACCCCGTTGCAGAAGATCAGCTTGCCTTCCTCTGGCTTGGACCTGCGAGGGACGGAGCACAGCCGCCCGTCAGGAGAGAAGGGAGGGCAGGCCAGGGGCGCTGCTGGCAGCCGACTGGGAGCGGGAGGGAGCTAAGGAGACTGTGTCGGAGCAGGAACCAGAGTGGAACCAGTCTGAGCCAAATGGGGCACAAGGGATCCCACTAGGATCCTGGCCCGTCTCACCCTGCACGAGGGCCAGGGGCTAAGCAGCAGGTCTGATGTTCATAGACTCTCTGGGACCACAGGCTCCAGCCCGGCTGCCCCAGACGAATGGGCCCTGCAGGGCGCAGCCTGGACAAGCCGAGGGGCTGACTCGGCCACAGCCTCCTTTGAAACCAACTGCAGACGGGTTTGCTCCAAGTCCTGCAGCGCCAAGGGCAGAACCTGATCTCCCCCCCCAGCCACCAACCCAGGCTGCCACATCCCCTTCTGAGTCTCCCGGGGAGCTCCCAGACTCCCTAGCTCTGGACCACGGCAGGTTTCCAAGCAGAGGGGGAGTTACCTGTAGGCCAGCCGAAGAATAAAGAGCTCCAGGAAGGCAGATTCCAGCAGCAAGTCCTGATCCTCCTTGGGGAGCTCCGGGAACCCTTGGATCTTCTCAGCCCACTTGCGGATCACGTCCATGGAGCCGGTGAGCAGGTCGTAGAACTGCTGCACGTCCACGCAGTCCTCCTTCTCGAACTGGGAGGAGACAGACTCCTGGAACTAGAGGGCACACGGGCAGGGCAGGGTTAGCTCCCCTTGCACGGTGCTGCCAGTCCCACTAGAGCGACCAGAGCAGAAACCATCCCTGCAGGGGCGTTTTCCACTGCCTGGCACTGGCAACGTGGCTGCACGAAGGAGTGTCTAGTGCTCCAAGGGGAAGGGTCTAGGAGTCAGGACCCCTGAGGCTGTCTGCTGCTGACTTACTCTGCAACTTTGGGCAATTTGTGCCTCAGTTTCCCCTATAGAGAATGGAGATAGCCCCTAACTTGCAGGGATGTGGGGGAGGTTAATTGTTAACCTATTTCTGAAGGTCACAGAGCTCCCTGGCTGTAAGGAGCTGGATTGCACCCGGAGCCTCCAGGCCGGACGGCATTTCACTGCCAAGGTCAGAACCAAGCAAGAGTCCAGCGTCCCTGCACTAGCTCACCCCATCCTACGGCTGGGGAACGAACCCAGGAGTCCTGCATCACTCTGCTCCAACTCAACCCCCCCTCCTAAGGTTGGGGAACGAACCCCAGAGTCCTGCTTTTTAGTTCTCTAACCACTGGAGGACGCCGGAGCTGGGGAGCTGGGAAGAGAAACTGGCCTGCTCTGCACTGTTACCAGCAGACCATGCTGCCCCGTTCGTGTAGCGCCAGAGCTTGCGTCCTGATGGTGAGGGCTCCGGGATCTCTTCTCTAACTGCCCCCGTTCCTATGGCTGCGCCCCTTAAGCTCCACCGAGCTCCTTCCCAGGGGGCTCCAGGACTCTGACCCCGACTGCGAGCAGCGGGTACCTTGGAATAGTCCAGCTTGGTGGCACTGGGTACGGAATCGATGTGCGCTCTGACAAGCGACGTGATGAGGCTGACGGGGGAGGCGTCTGGGGCCTGCTTGGGTTTGGACGGGAGCCGGCCTCGGCGCCCCTTCAGGCTGTCCGTCCGCACCACTGGGGAGAGAAGGAGGACGCGGCTCAGGCAGAGGAAGCGGGTACGTGGGGCTGAGTGCGGATCAGTCCCGGCACAGACCTCTCCCCTCTAGGCCTCCAGAGCAAACCCGGCTCAGGGCAGCCGGGGCTGGACGTTCCTGTCCGAGCGGCGCTTGGCCCTTCGGCATGGCACCAAGCTGCCCCCTCACCCCACAGATAAGCCGCCCCAGCAAGTCAAGTGCTGGCAAAAGCAACGCGACCTCGCTGCCGCCAGCCCCGAGCCCGGCGCCGAGAGGAGAGAGCCACTGAGAGAAAGCAGGCACTGGGGAGAGGGAAGAGACTTGGCAGGGTGGGGGCAGCTCCTTGCGAAGCCCGTCCTGGTGGTGTGGGGCTGTGAAAACACACAGGGAACTGTGTGCACCAACAGATCTGCCTGCAAGGGCCATGGATCAGCTGCAGGCACGCACGGGATTTGGGAGCAGGGTTGGACAGGCCAAAATCTCTCTCAGTTTTGATCCCAGAACAATCTGGGATGGGAAGCTAGGATGGTTCTGGAGCTAGGGGGCAGCTCTGGAGCTAGAGGGCAGCTCTGGAGCTAGAGGGCGGCTCTGGAGGTGTTTCCGCCCACTCAAGTCCAAGCCTCACAAGAGCAGCTACTGTCTTCCTTATGTGATTCTGGCCCCATTTTCCTTCTCCCCGCCCAATCCTGGTCTGGATCCTTCCAGGAATCAAAGCCATAGCAAGGCCAGCGAGCATTTGAGGGGAATACGAGACTGGTAGGAGCTGCAAGAAAACAGCACGAGGCGGCCTGGAAAAGCAGAACCAAAGCACCTGGGAACGCCGCAGAAAAGTGCAGGCAGAGCAGAGGGCAGGAGTCAGGGTTCAGCTGCCAAGCACACAAGGGATTTCTCAGGGGGGCCCCCAGACCCTGTGATACTCTCCAGCCTGCGCTACTGGCCTGCCTCCCCTCCCCCCGGATTCTCCCCAGCCCTGGCCTAGCCAGCACCAGCCTGGAAGGGGGTTGCTGCCCATGCTGCGGAGGAGGCCTCGCCACGCCTGGCGCTCTGTGTACCTTCTTTGACCATGCCCACGGCCAGGCACTTCTGGAAACGACAGAACTGGCACCGGTTCCTCCTCCTCTTGTCCACAGGGCAGTCTTTGTTGGCCAGGCAGATGTACTTGGCGTTCTTCTGCACCGTGCGCTGCAAGGAGGAGGAGACGCAAGGGAGCTCGTCAGCCTCCGGCAAAGAGGGAGCGCGAGATCCCGGGTGTCCCGAGCAGGGCCCAGGCAGAACAAAAGCCCTTCTGTCCCCCTGGTATTTTTACAGCAGCCTCCTCGCCCCGCGGCGCCCAGTTTCCAATTTCACATCCGAGGGGCCGTGTTCCAAGGACACACGAGGGGGAGGTTAACACGTCGCTGTCCCGAGGGGGCCTGGACAGCCAGCCGCACCTACATGTTGCCATCTGTGGGCAGGGACCAGGGAGACTCTGCTGCCTGCTCCTGGTCTGAGTGGTCGCCAATGCGCCCTCTAATCTCTTCCAGCCATGTGCGGAATAAATTTTATACGCACCGAGGCATATGCACCACCAGTAGAAACAAAGCCTAGCTGTGGGCACTCTGCTAATCAGCTGGGCGGCGCTGGAATCTCTCCTGAGTGGTCGCACAAGTGCCCAGCTTACAGGGAGCCCTAGTGGTCACCCCCTCTGGGCCCTGGCACCGATTCCCCTGTCCTGCTCCTTCCCTGGGGACTTGGCACCATCCTCCCCCGCACCAGCCAGCTTCTCTCCCCCTCAGAGCACCAACGATGCTGGAGCTGCACAGCGCAGGGGGCTCCTCGGAGGAGTGCGAGTCTCAGCATAACCTGAGGCCTCCCTGAGCAGCCTGGTGCTGGGCCAGAGGTGTTACCTGCTGTGGAGACCCTGGGCCACGTGGCTCGTTCCTAGCGCTGCTCCCTATGGCTACACCCAGGTGTCCACCCCCGGCCCCCAGGGAGGGAAACTGCCAGAGTCCCAAGATCCTCCCCCATGGCCAGCGCTTCTGGGCCCAGCACGCGCCCCCCCAGAGCTGGGCACAGAGGCTGGTGCTCTGAAGAGCGGGGCCCTGGCGATGGCTCTTGACGTGGCACCGACTCTCTCTCTCCCCCTGCCCCCCTCAACTCCCCATGGCTCAGGCGCTGTGGCGATGCGCTGGAGTCCTGCCTCCACGAGCACGTGCGCCCAACCTGGAGCACCTGGGTCAGCCCTGGTGGGACGAGGGGACAGGCCTCTCTCCCCCGCAGTGGAGGGCAGCCCGGGCAGCCACAGGGCCGCAGCGCATGGTTTGCAGAGGCACGAGGCTGCACTGGGCCCATGGCATGAAGGCCCCTGGCCCAGCCCGGCCACCAGGTGGGAACCACCTGACCCTTTGAACTGCCGGCCTGGGGGCAACAGGTCACACAGCGCGTCGGCCATGCCCCCAGACCACCCAGGACCTAGCCCACAGGCACCTTACGGCTCCGCCCAGCCCCCCCTCGCCGGTGAGCCGCACACACCCTGAGCCCAGTCAGGGACTCGTCCCATGCAGGGCAGCCAAGAGGAGACGCACAGACTCTGTCGCGCCGCAGGCCCGGTCACATCGGGGCTCTCCCAGGGAACCCCCCCCAAGTCCCAGATTCCTCTGGGAGCAAGACTGGCCGAGCACTGGGGGTGGAGTGGGGAGGCTCCTGGCCCGCTAGCAAGGGAGGCTGTTGGTTCTGAGGGTTCCCAGGCACTGCCCTGGGTCTCCCCCTGGGTCCCCTACCTTGAAAAAGCCCTTGCAGCCCTCGCATGTGCGGACGCCGTAGTGCTGGCAGGAGGCGTTGTCCCCACACACGGCACAGCGCCCCTCGTTGGCGCCGGGGCTGCGCGTCTTGGCTGGCGACAGGGAGCCGTCCATCAAGGGGGGGCTCTCCAGGAGCGGGGAGGCCTGGCCCAGGGACAGGCCGGAGAAGCCCACTGGGGAGTTCTGGGAAAGTGCGAAGACCTCGGTGTCCAGCCGGTGTGCGGCGGCCGGCTGTACCTTGAGGGGGCTCTGGGAGACCCCGGGGCTGGGGACCGAAGGGCCGAAGGAGAAGAAGGACGGCTGGGAAGAGTTGCTTTTCTGCTGCTCCGCCCAGGGCCTCATGCCCTCGTAGTTCTGAGTGGGCGAGTAGGCCCCAAAGGAGTTCTCCCATGCCGGGACCTGCGGGGCCTGGAAGCCTGGGGTGGATGGGGACGGGATGGAGCAAGGGCTGCCGTAGTAGTCCGAGCCGCTTGAAGACATGGTCTCATCCAGCTGGCTGCTGAAGGAGCCGGGGTAGCAGCCGTACACCTGGAAGTCCTCGAGTTTGAAGGAGGCGGGTTGGCTGGAGGCCGGGATCTGGTACAAGAAGGCGTCGAACTCCCCGCTGTAGTTGTCCATGAAGGTGCTGAAGCTGGGCAGGGAGGCGGTGGCCGCGATCTCGGTGTTGACGAGGTCCATCGTGAACTTGCTGAGCTCGGGAGTCAGGAAGTCGGCCGGGTAGCACTCACAGGGCCCTCCGCTCTGAGGCAAAGTCCCATGCTGCATTTGGATACAGGGCATCTCTGAGCGAGGGGAAAGAGGAAAAGGCAGAGGAATTAACAATGGGCTGGAGATGCACCCGCTCCCCATTCATCGGGCTGAGCGCGCACATGGGACACCAGCACCTGCCATGGGGGAGACAGGATCGACAGCACAGCAGAGTTGGACGCAGCCTTTCCCACAGGCTCCGAGAGCCACGCACTGCCTCTGATCGGGGGGCAGAACAGTCCATGGGTAAAGGCATCAGCCTAGGAACCAGGAGCCCTGCCAGCTAGTCCCAGCTTGGATGCCTTGGTCCAGCGGCTCTCAACCTTTCCAGGAGATTGTATCCCTTGCAGCAGTCTGATTTGTCTTGAGCACCCTCAAATGTCACCTCACTTACAAAAATCAGACATCAAACTCCCAAAGCAGGCTCTTCCTGGCAGTTTGCAGACTCTAGGGATGTAATAGGGGAGTCGATTAACCGATAAGCAAAAGCTTATCGGTTAATGCTATAGACTACACACATCCCCCCCATCCTCCGCCAGTAAATTGTTTAGCAGACTGGCCAGCAGCCCGGCTCTGTCCTGGCTCACGCTGGGTCTGGGACCTACCCCTGCTGCGGCTCTGCATTTAAAGTGTATTAGGAGCCAGGCGGGAAGGCAGCCTGGCTCAATTCTGGCTTACGCCTGTATCAGAAGCAGCAGCGGGGCTGCCACTCTGTGAGGGGAGCGGTTTTTAAACTGGCTCCCCTCGTGGGCCAGCTCCTGCCTGGCACCCTGCACTGCTGCCTCTGAGGGGCAGGGGGCTCCTCGGGAGTGGGGCTGGAGCGCAATGGCTGCCGGTCCCACCCCCGGGAATTATAGAATAGTCAAGTAACCAATAAGAATTCACGAGGTTAATCGACTATTCAATTAACCGATATTTAACATCACTAGCCAACTCTGATTTTTTTTTACATTCAATTGTAAAAAAGAGAATCGGCATATAACTAGAGAACTTGCATTTCAGTGCATGGTCTACAGAGACGTATAAACAAGTCACTGTGTGAAACCCACCCAGCTCTTTCCTACCCGAGGAACTGAGGCTTGGCTGCCCTGGGCACGGCAAGAGCCAGGCTCTGTCCCCAAGATGTTTGCCGAGACCGCGACAAGACAGACCAAGACGACGGGCAGAGAGGGGAAGGGATTTGCCCAGGGCCACGCAGGTGTCCAGCACTCGTTCAAAAACCCAGCAGGCCTGGTGGAGGGCGAGCGGCCCTTTGGTAGGGGCTCTGCCCCTGTAGCTGGCTGCCCCATTGCCACACCTTGGTGAGGTGAACTCAGGAGAGGCCCCACCAATGTATCACCCTGATTTTCCAGGCCTGTCCTCATGCCTCCCCAACTGACCTGCTTCCCTCACGGGGACATCTGAGCAGGGGGCTGTGCCCATCTCCAGGCATCTGAAGGAGCTGCTGGCCAGCTGAGCCAGGGAAGGGGACCAGCAAGCTAGCTCAGTGCCTGCGGGGCTCAGGGAATGGTGCCTCAGCAGTGGGGTTCCATGTTATAGCCCTCTCCCTCCCAGAGAGGCCGAGGAACGTGTCTGTGGGCTTGGCATGCCCCACCCTCACAACCCACTTCCTGCTTCACCCACTGGGCTGCCCTTTGTATTCTGCACATGGCTCTTTCGTGCCCATAACCAAGCCACCGTTTCAAAGGTGGGCGGAAGGGCTGAAAATTGCAGCCGGGCACCTCGCCTTTCGCTTTTGGAACCAGCTTCGCCCAGCTCCTCAGGAGCCATCTTGCTCTTCAGTTCTCAGCCAGCCCTCCCATGGACTCAGCTGCTTGAGAAGCGGCGTTGCAGAGCCGGGAACGGACCCGGGCTGCTTTGCCATCTCGCTTTCCTTTCCGATGCATGCTGGCCTCCCTCTCTCAGCCCGGGGAGCAGCCGGGCTGGAACAGCAGACGGGGCCATATAGAGGAGAGACGTAACAAGAGTCCCCAGGCAAGCTGAAAGCCAAGACAGAAGTAACCCTTGCAGCAAGATGATAATGTAATTCATATCGCAGACCTTTAAAGGTCATCGCCTGATTGGCCGAGAAGAGTCCGTAATGGCCTGTAAAGGAGGGCGGAATGTTGAGACACAAGAATTCCGAGCAACGTTGACACGGCTGCACCATCGGAACAAGGTTACAACGTTCTTCTGGGGCCAGCTGCTCCTTATTCAGCCAAAGCTCCCACTGGCTTTGAGACCAGAATTCGGGACCTAGCCCGGTTATTTAAAAAGGCAGATCCACAGACAGCTAATTGCATCGGCAGGCCATTGTCCTCAATCATAAGCCACACAGAAAGTCAAACCCACCCCCCACGCAGCTCAACGGAGACAGTTGCTCCTCTCCAGTTTAGCACCATTCTCTTCTCAGAAGCCTAGGCTGGGAGCCCACTAATTGCAAGGAAGGGTTGGCCTGGCAGGTCAGGCTCGGCCTGGCAGGTCAGGCTCAGATGATCTACGTTTAATACCCACATCTCCCTTGGGACTCTCTGGCCCTGGTTTCCCCAGATGCAGAATTGAGATGGACTTATTATCATCTTGAGTGTAAGCTTCCTGGGGCAGGGAATGGCTCCTTCTACGTTTGTGCAGGGCCCAGACCCTCAGCTAGGTTCTACAGCTGCTGGTGGAATACAAATAAATAAATAATGAATACACTTGAAGAAAGAAAGGGCTCATGGGAGACTTTTCCTCCCATGCATAGGGAGATAAAGTCAATTAGTTTCAGAAGGGACGAAGCAATAAAATGGCTTCATTGACCAAGCAAAATACTTGCACAATCGCCTGTCCCCACCTTCATGTACAGACCAGTTATGCTGGGTTCCTACTGAGAGCCTGGCTTGGCTCTCAATAATTTACAACTTGCTGGGATTTAGCACAGATGCACCCAGATCTCCAGAGAAAATCTGAAGTTTTGAAGCACAAAGAGCTGGGTCCCTGGCTCAGGTACATCACCCTAGCGCCTCTGAAGTCCATGCAAGGTTGATTTAACACCAGTGAAGGTCTGGCCCTGGAACCCAGGGCATGAGGGCCAGAGAGCCCAGCTGCCCTCTCTCTTTGGTAGCAGAGCTGTGCCAGCTAAAAGTCCAGGGAATGCTTGTGTGCATTCTGCTCAGTCAGTAACAACAGGCACCGACAGTTCATCTAGTGCTCTGATCAGTATTTTCCACCATTATGGATGACAAATGATACAGACATTCACAATGCACGCCTCTGCAGCCAGGGTGGTCACTATGCTGCATAATAGACCCATTCAGAACTTATGGGCAGCAACAGAGTGAAAACTCCAGGCACCTTCGTGCCATACACCCAAGCTCCAGCTGCCTGAACCTCAAGTTGTTTTCAGTACAGGGCTTATGACACGCAGTTGGTTCATTCTAATTTTAACCAACAGAGGGAACCCCCCCCCCCACACACACACACTATTTACAAAGATCTACACCTGGTCCCCACCTCCACTCTGCCATCACAGTAGTCACATCAATGGAAAGAATTGCATTGGCTTGCTGTTGCTATAGCAACCCGACAACGCTACACACCGCTGAGCCTTTGTGGTGTTCGTTTTTTTTAAAAATGCAAATTTCTTTCAGGATAAATCACCACCCCCCAAGGACAAAATGTGTGAAACATCAGCCCACTCCGAGAGAGCCTCCTCACGGGGTTTGTGAATATTCTCTTTCCCCTTCACAGCTTGCGTTTTACAAACCTGCAAGGGAATGGCCAGCAGGAAAAGCTGACTTCCTGGACATTTCAAGCTTACTCTGGGGTTCCACAGGCGCTGCTTGCTTATTCAAATTCATTTTTCCTTCCTCATTTTAAAATTGTCTGTAGAGACTTCAGATTAGGATGTTTGAAAGCAAAATAAAAATCCCTCCAATGCGCCCCCTGCAGTCTGACAAGTAGTACTTCAAAAATTACCATCCATTATGGATTTGGTACTGGTTGCACGGATGTAAATTAGGATTAACACTATTGAAGTCAGTCTAGATTTCCAGCCGTGTAAACGAGAACAGAATCTGTTCCCCTTTTTCTAATCTACTATGAATTTCACATGTGACCTGACCGAGGGAGGTGCTGCAGAACCAAACCTGTTCATTTTAGATACAAATGCATTATCCCTTGTGATAAAACACTATTGCACAGTGGGTGATAGGAACATGTTCATAAGTCTTTAGCCAAAGCACAAGTCGTGTCCTGCCCCGCCCCTCCCGGTGGCAATGAATCGACATTGCCAGCCTTTCAGGTCTGGTGTAGCAAGTCAGAAACAAACAGAGACTGGGTGGCGAATCTGTTTGCCTGGTGTCCAAAGGCAAAGCTGTGCCAATTGCTGTCCAGGTGGAAACTGGATTTTCCCCCACCTCCACCCCGTAACTAGCAGGATATAAAAAGTGAGTAAGGAGGGGCCTTTCCTGATTTGCACTCCATCGCCATGTTGGTGCCAAGTCATTTTGCAAGTCAAAATTCAGAGGGATTTTATTTTTATTTAAAACAAGAACCAAACAGCTGTTCCGTTCAGAGGCTAGCCCAGCCACGCAGCAGAAAGTCAGCTCCAAGTTTGCTGTTTCACAACGGCTCTACAGTCAGGTCAGAGGGTCCTTGTTTGCATCCCAGAATTGTGAACATAAAATGGTATTTGCAAAACCAATTAACTGCCCATTTGATTAAAAGTACCTTCCTGGACGCCTTGCTGAAGACAGGGGATTTCAGAGGTGCGTGTTTATGTTGCAATGTCAAATGACAATTATGACAAAGGCTCAGCAATTTGGGCTCGTTTAGTCTGCAGAAGAGAAGTATGAGGGGGGATCTGATAGCAGCCTTCAACTACCTGAAGGGGAGTTCCAAAGAGGATGGAGAGAGGCTGTTCTCAGTGGCGACAAATGACGGTATGAGGAGCAATGGTCTCAAGTTGCAGTGAGGGAGGTCTAGGTTGGATATTAGGAAAAACTTTCCTAGGAGGGTGGGTGGTGCAGCACTGGGATGGGTTACCTAGGGAAGTGGTAGAATCTCCATCCGTACATGTTTTTAAGTCCTGTCTTGACAAAGCCCTGGCTGGGATAATTTAGTTGGGGTTGGTCCTGCTTTGGGCAGGGAGTTGGATTTGATGACCTCCTGAGGTCTCTTCCAACCTATGATTCTATGACAATAGAAGAATTAGTTGCATTTTCATGCTTACATTTAAAGTGGTCTGAAAAAAGCAGGTATGTGTAAGGGGGAGTATTATCTTAATCTGGGACAAGTCTCAGAGGGGTAGCCACATTAGCCTGTATCTGCACAAACAAGTCTCTCCATGCATCTGAGGAATCAACCTGCCAGGGTGACTGGGCAAAAGAGCCAGAGCTCTGGCCAGGAGCAAAGTGGCAAGTTGCAGAGCTGCTGGAGAGCTCCTGTTACTTTGCCACATGCAGGCTGCAGTCACTTTTCACTCTGGACCAGACAGTATCAAATCTGATCAGCCAGCTAAGTAGCCTCCCCCCAAAGCAAAGGGCCCCGGCTGCTTTGAAACAGCCACAAGCTGCAGCCCCTCCAGCCCTTCTCTAGCCAGAGAAAGCCACGAAAAACGCAGCCGCTGCCGTGTCACCTGCCTGCTCCATGCACCCTTCCCCCCCCGCCATGGGTTTCTGCATGGGGGGGGGAGGCCGCTCCAAAAACACACATGCAAATGCTGGTAGAACTGACACGGACACTCACACGCCACCGGCCCACCTGCAAAGGGCACAGGAGAGAGGTCCCTGCTCAAGATACACCAGACTTGAGACCTTCTCCTCCAGCCCCCACGTGCACAGTGGGGCTCACTCCTTATTTAAGACGCACCCTCCTGGTCAGGTGAACTGACCCCCTGCAGTTACACCCCTCCCCCTGCCAGATGAACTCCCCCGGTTACACAGCCACCCCGACAGGTAAACTTCCCCTGCAGTTACACAGCCCCCTGCACCAGATGAATTCCCCAGCAGTTACACAGCCCCCGCAACAGGTGAACTCCCCCAGCAGTTACACAGCCCCCGCAACAAGTGAACTCCCCGCAGTTACACAGCCCCGCAACAGGTGAACTCCCCCAGCAGTTACACAGCCCCCGCAACAAGTGAACTCCCCCAGCAGTTACACCCCGCCGCCAGATGAAATCCCCTGAAGTTATACAGTCCCCCCCGCCCGGTAATTTCCTCCCCAGCAGATACACAGCCTCTCCTCCCCGCCCCGTGAAGTCCCTCCATGCCCGGCCCGCGCGCCCACCTGGCACAGCCAAGCTCCGCAGCGCTCCGGGTCGCAGTAATCCACATGCCCAGGTGCAGCGGAGCCTTTCCTCGGTGCCGGAGCCACGAGCGGACGCGCCCCCCGGCTGAAAGCGGCTCGGAGCTGCACTGGGGCTCCCCAGCCCTGCGCACCGAGATCCTCTTAAGCCCTCTGTGACGCACGGCCCGGGGGCGGGGCCAGAGGAGGGGGAACCCTTTGACGCAAGGCCGGCTGCAGCCTTGGCCATACAAGGCGCGAAGGGGCGGAATTTTCCGGTCCCCACAGGGAGGGGGGGAGGAGCGGGCTGGAATGTCTGGGCGGGTGACGCACACGGGGTTCCATTGACGCAGGCCTTGGAATTGTTTGATCTATAAATAGCCCAGCGCTGCCCCTTGCTAAAAATAGACCCCCCGTGCGGGGAGGGGGAGGGGCGCGGGGCTAGGAATAGAAAGAGCCAAAGCGGAGGCAGCGGGGGGAGGGATAAAAACAAAGGCGGGGGAGGGGGCAGGGAGTCTCCGGTGGAGGGGGGCTGGAGGGGAAAGGGGGTGTGTGCAGGTGGAAGGGTTATAAATGGAGAGGGAATCGGGGGGAGCCATGTCAAGACAAAGGCAGCCAGGGGAGCAGCTGTCACCGCGGGTGTATTTAAAACGCTTCTTCGGGCCGGGGTTGAATGTGTAAGGAAGGAGGTGCCCGTCTGCAAGCCCTTGTCTTACCGTCACAGCTGATGTGGCAACACAGAGGCGCGGGGCTCAGCCCAGGCACAAATTCAGCCCTGCTCGGGGTTCAGTGAAGGGGTCTCCCTGCCTGCCCTGCAGGAAGGCCCAGGGGGTAATTAAAGAACAGCCTCCTTTGATTGCAAACCTATACCTATCAACAGAGAGGGGGACAGACGGACACCCCCCCACACACACACACACACTGTGTGCAGCTAGACATTGGCAGTGTTGGATGGTCACCTATAGGTATACACAACCGCACTCAAAACCAGTCACCTTTTTCTTTTAACCATTACTGGGGGTGAGGGGGTCTTACATTTTGACTGAGTGTTTACTGTAAATCTCACTCCAGGTTCATGGTACTGCTCCCACAAACATTTCCACAGAGGCTTAAAGTACGGTAAGCCTGTGAACAGTAACTATGGGGGCAGGGAACCTTTTTTGGGTGGGAGGCCGCTGCCCCACAGAAAAATCAGCTGGGGGCTGCACACAAGTGAGAAAGGTTACCAGGTGGCTTTCAAAAAAATATTTCAAAAAATATCATGATCTCAGAACGGGGAAGGATCAGGGGCACAGGACTGATGGGGAGGGTCGGGAAGCGGGGCTGGCCAGGAGGGGTCAGGGCGAGTGGGGCTGGCCGGAGGGGGGGGGAACCAGCTGCCAGGAGTGAGGCTGGCTGGGGAGGAGCAGGGGATAGAACCGGCCGGCGGGAAGCAGGGCTCATCCAGGCACATGCAGATCCCAGGGTGCTGCCCGTCCCACGCACAGTCCTGGCGGGGCACACGGGCGAGTCCAGCTCCGGGGATTCTATCCGGCCCCGCCCCTGCCCCCCTCCTCTCTACTGCGTAGCTGCGTACTTCCTGGTTGGTAGACACGCTCACACAGTACGCAACTACATACTGATACTCATGATAACAATAAAACTTACCTAATTAGAAAATACCAGACATTTATATGTCCGGTATTTTCTCAATTTGTTTCCCGGACAGAAAGCTCAAATACCGGACTGTCCGGTTCAAAACCGGACACCTGGCAACCCTACAAGTGAGAAGCAAAACAAGAAAGACAAACTCTCACTGACGTGGCCCCGAATGAGAAACAGACATTCCCCCCCTCACACACCAAAGTCTAGTGGGGCTCAGGCTTGTAGATTTTGTGTGCTCCAGCCCCACAGTAGGGCAGCAGGAGGGCTGAAGCGCCAGCGCGGGCTCCTCAATGCTGGGAAGGGAGCGAGCCCTGAGCCTCAGGGGCCAGCTCCAGACAAACTGGGGGCCACATCCGGCCTCCAGGCCTTAGGTTCCCCACCCCTAAAGGGATCCAATCCTACTTCCATTAAGGCAGTGCAGGATTGGGCCTAACCTGGTTTATCATTCTAGCTAGAGCAAGTGTTTAAGGTCACCCAGGTTGCACTCATACAGGGGGACACACAGAAGCTTTTTGCAGAATGGGGTTATTTCTAATTGTACTGTTCCCTTTCTAAAAAACACACCTAGAATAGTTTGCCCAGCTGGGATCTCTTTACACTTCCTGCCCTCCAACTTACAACATTTTGGGTCATTTCCAGTTTCCTGCCCCCTCGGAAATGCGAGTGGGATTCTCTGCCACCCTGACTCACTTCTCATTGCTTTGGGCTTGCTAAAGCTGCCCATCACCCCACATAGCTCTTTGAGGTAGGGCCTATTTTTTGTTCAACGGGCATGCTATGCCTCGCACCATAGCAGGCCAGTCTGGGGCCTGCTGGGGCCAGAACGACAGATTACATAACAAATGCCCGATTTCACTGAAGCAGGCTGTTCTCAGGCCCCTGCCAGAATAAAAAGGCTGCTCCCGCTGTGCAGAATTCCCCTTCCCTGAGAGAAGGAAGAGGATTCTGCAGCGTCAGGCTCAGCGGACGGGTGGCTGCAAAGTGCGCTGTGGAAACCCTGCGAGTTCACTCAAAGGAGGGAGGGAAACTAGGGATGTGGGTTACGGAGAATTCTGAAAAACTAGGTCAGCGTGGAACACGTGGCCTCCTGCACCTGTCGCGTCCCAGGATTAAAGGGCGATTCTTTCTTTCCCCGCTTTGAAGTTGCACAAGGAACGGTGCCCTGGCTTTTCTGCAAGCCGTGCCCCCAGGACACTCCAGAGCCAACTCCCCTGACACGGGAATCACACCCCCAATCACACCCATATCCTGCTGGCTGTAAACTCCCTTCTGGGCTGTCCCCAAGTCTGAAGTCTCCCCTCTCCTCAGTGTGGCCCCATGACCTCTCCTCTACCCCCAGCCTGTTTTATGGGGCAGGGAGGGCACTAGGGTCGACCCCTGCTGTGGGTTGTTCTCTAGCCTTGCCTCCAGCTTGCCTGGGGGGCAGCTCCCTTCCCCCACTAGGCAAAACAACGGGCTCCTGACCGGAGATGCTGATGACAAATGACAACTAATGACTGCCCTCTGCTGGATGGAATCAGAAGTGCTTCCTGGGTGTCATTTCCCCCACACGGTAAAAGGCAAAGGGGGATTCTCCCTCATGCACAGTGGGTGGGGCTTTCTGAAACAGGAGCAGCCAGATTCCATGCAGGCTGCTGTCATGAAATGTTAAGAGGCCTTGGTGAAAGCAGAATAGACCCTAGCTAGCACTTTCCTGCATCAGTACCGCCAGGAGAAAATATTAATCCAGCACCTGTGGGGCTGAGCCAGGACATAAAAAGCAGCTTAGCCAGTGAGCAAAACTGAGAGCAAGGCCTGGTTTCCTCATCCCCAGGGGTTAAATTCCAACAACAGGCCAATGAAAGCAACCACAAAATTCATCAGAAAGACACTTCCTCCTCCTAGAGGGACAGACAGATGGCAAAAGTTTGCAGCCAGAGTCTGGGGCTCTAGGGACAGATGAACCAGAGCAGTCACCCTCGCGGTCCCTGTTTCAGCCACCATGAGGGAACTGTTGGGAGAAGCAGAACACTAGCTCCAGGCCTGCTTTGGGGACTTGGCGTTGGACGGCCCTGCTGGCTCAGATCCAGTTCTTATTGTTACAGGCTTGTATTCTGGGAGCGCTCAATGGCAGCAGTGAGGCCTCTGTTGCACAGAAAGCTGTGTAAACACGGCACCCTCTTGGAATTTAGCTCCAGATCCAAACCAGCTTTGCACAGAGGCCAGTCTTTACCGTCCAGTCAAAAGGTGCCATTACTCATTCTAACCACTGCAGCTACATTCCAGAGTCCCCCAGGCCTCCATCCTCAGATACACACCAGCCTTGTCCGGATGGGTGAGCCTGCGATACAACTTCCCCACGAGGACAGGTCTCGCTTCCTTTTCAAAAGGTGTTCTGGGAGCCCACAAGCCAGAGCATTTCAGGGGCCCTGTACTTTCTGCTCCTTCCGAGACTCCCAGCCGGCTCCACAGAGAAACCTGCCCCATTTACTACAGGTGCATTCAAAAGTTGGTTTAGTTAAACTGGTGCAAGCCCCAGTGTGGATGCTCTTAATTCGATTCAAAACCAGTTCATATTGGCAAACATAAACTGACACAAGCCAGTTTTAGAGCAGCATAAGAGTGGCCACACAATGGTTTGCAGCTTCAGGGTGTAGACAAGTGATGCAGGATCACTTCTAAGAGGAGGTTTTTCCACATTCCCTTTGAGTTACCAAATACCCTTAGCTCCCACTGCCCTAGCAGAAATCTCACAACACCCTGCAGGTCTATCCCCGTGGGGTCACTCCTTTCTGCAGGAGCACCTCACCCGGTGTGGCTGACCTCCGGTTTGCTAAGGCAGCACCAGTCCAGCAGATGGAAAAGGGGATGTCACAGGTCGGTCAGTCTGCAGCTGGAAAGAGGTATGCATTTTCCTATTGTTAAAATATTTTTAGCCCAGGCTCTGGATTTGTTTAAATACTCACGTTTATAAAAGCAACTGCGTAATGAGATGCGTTTTTATTACATGTTTGTGCTGAGTTCCTGGCAGGCCTCCCAGGGCGGCTGGGCTGGGGGAATGTGTCTGCGGGCTGGGTCGCTGGGTGAGCCTTCCAGCAGTTCCAATCCGCTGGCTCGGGAGTGCCTTACTCTGGGTAAATAAATCTCATTCTTGGTAAATAAGGAAAAAAGAAGGAAAAGAGCGTGTGTGTGGGGGTGGGTGGGAGAGAAGCCTCTACTATACAAGTTGCTAAATATACACTCAAGGCTAGAGGTTGGATGCTTTAAATGAGGGCAGAATTTAACTCTTAGAAAAATATAGGTCACGGCATTTATTTTGTATGCCGAGAAACTGAATGCATCTCAGTGTGCATTCGGAGCACCTTCTACAGAGTAGGGGCAGAGGGTGCTGTGGTTAAGGCACTAGCCTGGGACCCAGGAGACTGCCCTTTGTTTCCCAGTTTTGCCACCGACTCTTGGCCAGATCACTTTGTTTCTCTGCAGTTCCCTGCCTGGAAAACGGGGACAAGAGAATGGAGGTGTTGCGAAGCTACTCACACTTCGATGCAGCGGTAATGGAATGCAGCCAGCTCTGGGGTGGATTGAGGACAACAGTTTGTTACCACATCCAGGCTGTGTCTAGACTACACCTCTCTGTCGACAGAGAGATGTAGATTAGGCACGTCGAAATTGCTAATGAAGCAGGGATTTAAATATGCGGCATAAACATGGCTGCCGCTTTTTTTGAAACTGAGCTTTTGCGAAAAAAAAAATCAAAACAAAAACGGCAGTCTAGATGGGGATCTGTCGAAAAATAAGCCCTTTTTGAAAGATCCTGTAAACCTCATTTTTTGAGGAATACAGGGTCTTTCGAAAAAGGGTTTATTTTTCGACAGATCCCTGTCTAGACTGGCGTTTTTTTTTCACAAAAGCTCCATTTAAAAAAAAAAGTCGCAGCCATGTTTATGCTAGTGAAGCGCGGGATATTTAAATCCCTGCTTCATTAGCAATTTCGACATGCCTAATCTACATCTCTCTGTCGACAGAGAGGTGTAGTCTAGACGTACCCCCAGGGGGGAGGAGGGAGGGAGTTTAAACTGGCAGAATCTTTAATAATTGTCTGAATAGGACATAGGGAAACTGAATGGAGCAACTTCCTTTACTCTCTCCATTCCTCAGTTTTTCTGTCTCTAAAATGGGGTTAATACTAACCAGTTTCACAGGGGAGAAGATGGGAATTGAAGACTTACTAGCTAATCCAAAGAGGCTTTGCCATTCACAGATGACAGAAATCCACTACAGAAATGCAATATATCCAAATATCAGACTCCAAAGAACCACATGCTTGGTGAGCCTGTCTTTCAGGGGTTGTTCCCAAGAGGAGGTTTTGCTTCACAGTTTGTGTCAGAAACCTGAGCACAAACAGCCGGATGGCTCAGGGGATTAAGTAGAAGGGACTCTAAACTCCTTCCTGCCAGGTGCCAGTTCCAAGCTGGACTAGGATCTGAAGAATGGCCTGATGGCCGTCTGGTGCCTTCTGGCAAATAGGCTGTTTCCATGGAATTAGAGTTTAGGACACCACCGTCTCCCTGTGTCACAACAATAACAGCTGGGATCAGGTCCATGTTTTCAGAAATAGTCCCTAACTTTAGGTGCCCTAAGACACTAGGCACCCAAGAGTAATGGACTCTCAAATCTGAGCCACTAGCCCCCGGGCCCATTCTGCTACCGACTTGCCAGGTGTCCTTGGGCAAGTCACTTCCCAGTGCCTCTGTCTCCCCATCTGTGGGGCATAGTTAATGACGCCCACCTGATTAAAGCACTTTGTAATCCCTGGATGGGAAGGCAAGCACATCAGTGCCAAATCTGTCACTGCTGCGATGGACAGTGGGGATACGGGAGCAGTCTTGCTGCTAAGCGATATTGAGCACTATGTGGTGCATGGAATCCAAATGCCCCTTGCTGACAGAACAGAGGGATGGCCTCCAAGGGTCAGAGCATGAGAAACCAGCAGTTTTGAGAGAACCCATCCCCAGGGAAAGCAGCGTACCCAGGATGCTCGTCTGCAGCACGGGAAGAGCAAGGCAAAGACAGGGTGTCAGTGCCCTTCTGACCAGCACCAGAGTGCTGAAGTTTACAGACCCCGCAGTTCCTGGGGTGAAAGAGCCCACGCAGGCAGAATGGGCAGCTGCTGGCCTGGTTCTGAGTCACCCACATAAGACACCAAGCAAGCAAAGCAAGCCAGGCAAGGGACACCGTGCCGGGTGAACCGTGAGTCCACGTCACATTTCCTGGCCCACTTTCCCACACTACCCAGCGGGTGCCAGGCAAACGGCAGGTCAGGGAGTTCAGTCACGTGGCTGCTTCTCTAAGCAAGTGGGGGAGCGTCAGCGGAGCAGCCAATCGTGCTTCCCGCTCAGTCAGGAATAATCTGTGCGTGATGCATCAGGTGGTCCCAGTGGAGTTTCCTCCGAGCAAGGAGGACCCTGGCTGGGGAAATGGAAACAGTCGTGTCTGCTGGCAGGGACCCCAGAGTGGCGCCGCCTCTGCCAGACAAACAAAGAGAAAGATGATCTCGGACGTGTGTTGATTTCACGTTAGCCTCGTTGGTGCGGATGGATGAGCTGAATCAGGAGAGCGGCCTGGCTGCTGCAGCAGGCGTGCGGAGGGGGCGGCAGTCTGCCGATTAGAACGGGGGTATCTGTGTTCTGCTCCAGGCTCCCCTGCTGGTTTGGAGAGCCCAGCTGGAGAGCCCTTAGGCGTCGCTCCCAGAAGGTGTGGAGGTTCCACTGACTTCACCTGCCGCTGCGGGTGCTCAGCACCCCTGAGAATCAGGCCCGCAGAGCCCAAAGCTGGGTGGCTCCTTGCCGCTGCCTAGCTGTGTGGCCATGGCATTGCCACTTGCTCCTCAGACAGGTAAACCTCCGACTCCTCCCCCGCCAAAGTCGGTTCCTTGGGCGCTGCTCCCTCCACTTGCCTCTTTAGTTTGCCACCAAGCCCGTACCTCACCAGCAACCTCTGTGGGATGCACACTCTGTGGGGGGCAGGGGGCCCGGCCCACTGGCTCTCTGATCCATTCAGCGGGGCAGAGTCCAGTCACCGGCACGAGAGGGCGGGGAACCCGCTACGCAGCTGAGAAGCAATCTGGGCCAATTCCTTCTCGCCACATGCATCCCAGCAGCACCAAGAGAGATCTGGGCCCGGTGGGGCCCAACCCCGGCACACCCAACAGTCCCTGCCCCAGGAGCACGCAGCTGAGGGAGATACGCCCGCCTGGTGACGTGGTTTGCCCAAGGACACAGCAAGCAGAGCCAGGCACTGAACCTACACACGGTGCAGCACTGGCACTGCAAGACCATTGGAGCCTCTGTCAAACGTGACCCGGGGCTGCGAGGCCTCAGCAGCTGGCCTGCATGGGAGCTTTGCCGCCCGCTGCAGAACGGCTTGTCTCGAACGCCAGCGGGCAGATCCCCCGGCCAGCGAGAACCCGGCATTGACACTGGCCACGGACACAGGAAGATTTCAGGCAGCTTGGAGCGAAATCATCCCTCGTTTGCTGAGCATGCTGGGGAAATGCCTGTGACGTGGGCTGGGGCCTCTCTCAAGGAGGGGAAGTTTGCCTGGCAGCAGAAGATACCAGGCAGGGTGCATTTCCGGTGGGCCGGGGAGAAGTAGCTCTCCCTTTCTCAGTAGTCTGCGCTCCCCTGGGATGGCCAGGCCTTGCTGGGCAGAGGGGTGGTAAGCAAGGCAGCCACCCTGCCTGGTTCCCATCTTTGCAGCATCACCACCCTTGTGCTCCAACGCCAGAGACCCAAATCCCGGCCCTCACAACATCAATGGAAAACCCACCATTGTCTTCCACGAGCTGGGGGCTGCAGCTGGAGGGGAGTGCCCACTGGCCAGCCCAGCGGGGCAGGGAGCAGGCCCAGAGTCTAAATCTGGCTGTGGCACCATGTTGCCCAGCGGGTCGGCATGAGCTAGGACTCCTGGGAGGGAAGCGGGGCCCAGTGGTTAGAGCAGGCAGCCTGCAGGCAAGGGCATGCCTTAACTGCAAGCCTGTCCTTCCACCTCACTTCCTCCCCCTTTCACAGCTGGGGAAACTGAGGCAGGAAACAGCTCCCCGGCTCCCCACAGAGAGAAGAGTTTCACCAGCAGAGCCCAGACCAGGACCAGTCTCGACGTAGATGCCACGAGGTAGCTGCCCTCTCCCACCTATCTGCGCTGCAGGCGCCTGAAAAACCTGTTGCGGCTGCTCCGATTGCCAAGAACCAGGACACACGAGAGCTCTGCCTGCTGTCGTTGCAGCAGGCTAGGAGTGAGCCTAGCAACAAGCCAGGCTAAGACACCCACCCGCTGGGCACGCCTCCCTGCCAGCCGGCGGAGGGGCCTGGGTGCCAGGCTCAGGGACCTGGGCACGCGGGGGCCTCTGTCCCCTGGAGAAACTCCGTGGGCCCGGCGGGTGCAGCAAGAGCCGCCTGGCCCGCTGCCATCCTCAGTCCGGGGCTGAAGCGCAGCTCAGCAGCACAGCTGGTTCCAATCACTCGGGGCCGGGCCAGGACGTAGTTGGGAGCGGGAGTTGGCAGGCAGAGCGTGAGGCATGCACGGATGGGGCCCACGGGGCGTTGTCAGACAGCCGCACGCTGAGATGGGGAGTCCTCCCGGCGCTGGACGTCAGCGCTCTGATGGCGCATGCTCGCGTCAGCCGGCAGCTGGCCTTACAAGAACACGCCAACTGCCATATATGGGCACAGCAGGGGGAGGGACCTTGCGCTCTTGGCTAGCTCTGGAGAGCGGGAGTGTGTGTGGGGGGGGTGTCTTAGTGATCAAAAAGTGACACCCCTCCCCCTCGCACCTGGGGTGTCTCATGCTCTGCTGTAATCAGACCTGAGAGGAGAGATTAACAGCTCCACACCCCGGCATTTCCATTCCCTTCCCCCATTCCTATAACTATACAACCCAGGAGTCCTAGACCCTGTTCTAACCACTAGCCCCTACTCCCCTCCCAGAGCTGAGTACAGAACCCAGGAGTCCTGGCTCCCATTCACCCCTGTCGCTCTAGCCACAAGACCTCGCTAACTTGCTCTCTGTACCACACGAGCTGCCAGGCACAGAGCTCTTGAAAAACCAACCCAATAGCCAGGCAGGATGCAGGACACACGTCTGGCCTGCGCGACGGCCTCCCCTGCTAACTCTGGTCTGGCCCCCCTCGACACAGGTGCCCTGCCCAGATCCCGATGCCAGGACGTGTTCACGGGGCAGCGCCCAGAGTGACCCGGGGACCCCGGAGAATGTCGCATCAGGGCGTTTCACCGTAAGTGGGTTCCATCCGGGGGCGCTACTGGACCAGAGTTTGGGGGGGGGGGGGTTTCGGGGGAGGGGCTGAAAGCCACTTTACCAAACTACAGAACTTGAATATGACCTGTTCTTATTTCAAGCCCAGGATCACTGCTGCATCCCCAGTCCCCCTTGCTCTGATCTCCCTCTGCCCCAGTCGCAAAGCCACTCTCCTTCCCCCTCTGCTCACAGGAGAAGAGACGCTGCTGTCACATGGCGGAAAGGGGAGGGGATTCCCGGCCAGCCCCCCACTGAAAAGGCACCCCCACCCAACCCCTCACTTCCAGTGCCCCCTGCATTGGTGCCCCTCCTTAGCCCTGCCCTCTCCTCTCCCCATGGCCAGGGCTCTGCTGCGTAACCCCCCTGCATGTGCAGCACTGTGGGGGGGGGGGGGGAAATGGGGAGCAGCCACCTGCACTGCCCCACCCTAGGGATAAGCATGGTGCTTAGGGAGCCACCCTTGGGACCCTTGCCTCTCCCCGTCCCCAAGGCCTCATGGCGTGATCCGGCTTCTGCTCGGAGCCATGACTCTTTCAGGATGCAGATGCCAGAGCCAGCTGGCCTTGTCCTCGGCTCCTCACTCTTTGTCTCTCAGGTCTCGCTGGCAGGACTCCATGCACAGGATGGAGGCTGGCCCCGTGCTGTGGCAGCCGGGGGCTCCCAGGAAGCAGGAGGGGAATGTGGAGCCAGCGCCGTTGGACTGCAAGCGAGGGTACGGGAACAGGGTGCTGAGAAGCACACGCCAGGCTGTGGCTGGCAACGCGGATGCGCCCAGTGTTGGAGCTACCAGCCTGGCGCAGTAGGGACGGGCCAGAGGGCGCCTGGGAGGAATACTTGTGCCGACACAGAACTGCCTGCCTAACAGCCTAGAGACCCACAGCTCTCACCGCTGGGAACCAAGGGCCGGATCCTGCTGCCCTCTAATGGTGGAGACCAGCCTGTACCAACAGCACCGTGGCATTGGGGGATGGGAGTCATGCCCCAGACTGGCTGGACCTGATGGGATCGGAACGTGGCCTGGCCTTGGAGGCTCTGAGGAGGCTGGAGCCCAGTTCAAGGCCTCCGCCCAGCCAAGGCTCCTGCAGGGCAGAACTGTCAGAGGAGGAATGACTGACACTGGAGCACCTGCCCCGGCCCCCCATGCCTTGGGTCGATGCTCCCATCCCATTGTCCTAAGTCCCTCCCAATTCCCTCCTCCAGCCACTAGCAGCTGAGGATCCAAGAGTGGAGCAGACTAATCCCCCCAGCACTCCACTGGGCAGTGAGAGCTCCCCCACAGCACAGACTGGGAGGAGGAGAGGAAGTGACTTGGCCAAGGCTACTCAGCCAGACAGTAGCAGAGGTGGCAAGAGAACACCAGCATCCCAGTGCGGGGCTCCCCAGCCTGCACCCCCCAAACACCATGCAATTCACCCCAGGGCAGCTCAGAGAGGAATGATTTGAACCTGGACCCCTCCCACTGGACGCCATGAGCTAGCTCCTGTGGCAGAGAGAGGCCAGCTTTCCATGCAGGATGGATGTGGGTTTCTGAGCAGCCCTGGTACGAAGCCCAGAGACAGCTCAGGTTACAGTGCTAATGGCACGGATCTCCTGTGCCTTGGGCTCAGACAACTTCCCCATTTCACTGATGGGGAAAACAGGTACAAAGAAGTCAAGTAACTAGATCATGCAGCCAGTCGGCAGCAGGAGTCCTGACTCCCAGCTCCCTGCAGTGCAATACCGAGAGCCACTCTGCCTCCCTTACTGGATGGCAGCTGGCAAGGAGGCAGGTGAGACACGGCTTGTGCCAGCTTTGCTCTGACCTGCTGCTGTGCCTAGGCCCAAGCTGTCCTGGGCTGGGAGAACCCACCTCCTTTGCAAACCTCAGCTTTCTCTTTGCTTGTGCAGAACACTCACAGCCTGGTGAAGTGCTGGGAGCCAGCTGCACTAGCCAGCTGCACAGTTCAGCGAAGCCAGTGGTTCGCAATTCCCAGCCAGCATAGCTGCGGCCATACATTTGCAGGACATTTGCAGGGCCATACAGAGAGTACCTATAGCATGTGGATGTGCCCCACGTAACACACAGAGAACGGCACGGGCGGCCTACAAGGTTGAGAACCCCAGTCTACACCGGGGCTTTCTGCACCGATACAGTTGCATTGGTGCAAGCAAGGCCTTGCAAACCCGCCCTGGCCCCTGTGCTGGGGTATGATGCGTTGTAGCTCACCAGCCCCATTGCCCCCTATGAGGATGTGTATGCTATGTCACATCTTTGTACTCTGGTAGCCTAATCCGCCTGGCTGGCAGTGAGCAGCAGCTGTGAAATCCCCTCTCCCCTCCCCCCAGAATGCGGGTACATTTCCGGCACTCCAGAGCCGGATCAGGTGTGAGAGGCACAAGAGGCCGAGGTGCCTAGGATGGCTCTGAGGGGCTCCACAGCCCCCCTTGCAGCCTGTGTCGGCTGGCACAAGGACACATCCAAGGCAACGTGTTCTTTGGGCTGGGCGCCAGCCCTGTTACTCTGCTACTGCAAACGCAGCCAAGCTGCCTTGTACGGGCATCTCATTAGAAGCAAAGGATGCCCCGCAGAGAGCACCCAGAACCCACTCAGGGGAGACAGGCTGCAGCCACACCAGCTCAGCCTGAAATGGGTCAAAGCCACAGGCCTGTGCCCTGGCCTCACTCCCCCAAGGCACAGCTGCCGGGGGGGGGGGGGGGGGCAGTCAAACCACAGGCCAGTGTCACCCTGGTATCGATTCGCTTCTCCTCAGGGTCCTAGGACACAGCAGGTGCTGAGACGAGGGTGGGGTCACAGTTGTAGAGCCGTGTATGGGCACTGCCCATTCCGGGTGTCCTGCTGGATTTGAGACAAGATGCAATCTGCCTGGATCCAGAGGGAGAAGCAGCCCAATGCTGGGCAGAGCAAGCGCCTGGGGAGTTTCCTAAGGCAATTTCCATACAGCAACGGCTGCACTAGACACACCGATCACTGTCTCTCTTCTGCCGCACCCCCCCAATCTGCACCCGAATGGGATGCCAGGAGAGTTTAGCCTCTAGCCCCTCCTTGGTCTCTGCTCAGCAAGCAAAGTGACGGGGTGGGCTGGGGGGCACAGTCAGTGCCAACCTGGCCAACTCCACCGGGGCTCCCTATCCATTAGGAGCTGGGCTGAGACCCATGAAGCTCATTCCATGCAGCAGCATCACAAGCCACCATCGCAATCCATGATGTAAGGACAGGGGGGCTCTGCGGCCCTTTCCTCCCCCCATGCCTCCAGCTCAATCTTTGCACAGGAAACTCAGTAAAATGTCAAAGCAATCCCAATGAAAAAACCTGGGGGAAGACGTCTCAGTCCATAAGGAGGCCAGGAAAGGGGAGGGGAGAGACCGCCCAAGACAACAGGTCCCATAGATATGGGGCTGGAGTGGGGGCGGGAGGAGAGAATTAGGTAAGCCTTTCTGCTCCTCCTTCCCCCAAAACATCCGCACGGGCTGACAATCCAGTCGGGGCTCCAGATCCGTGCAAAGGGACACAGCAGGCTGCCCCTCTCCCAGTGGGGGGCAGCGATCCCGGCCCCCGTATCTACACAGCCCCAGGTAAACCAGCTTCCCTCCAGCTGCAGACGCGGGGGGATAGGCCCAGCACAGTTCATGCCCCCCCCCCCCCGGACAGTCTCAAGGGGCCAGCCGCTGAGGTCTCAGAGCCGGGGGCGGGGGGGAGGGCGCCACACGCCCAGCGGGGTAGGGGGGGGGGCAGCTCGCCCTGCCCCCGGCGCTCACCTGCTCACTCGCACGTTTCCACCGCCTCCGCCTCCGGCGCGCCCTGCCCGGCGTGGGGAGACCCCCGGCCGCCCGCCCCCGGGATCTCCGCGGAGGCTTCCCCACGCGCTCCATCCGCCGCGGCTGCAGGGCTCAGGCCGACGGCGCGAGGAGGGGGGGGCCCGTGACGTCAGCCCAGGCTCCGATGACGTCGATGGAATCCCCGCGCCCGCAGAGGCTAAAAATAGACGCGGCGCCCGAAATAACCGCGGCGCCGAGCGAGTCACGCGGCCAGGGAAGGCGGGACCCGGCTCGGGGCAGCCCCGGGGCGTGGAGGCCCCCGCCCCCGCCCCTCCCTGCACGAGGCGGTCCTGACCCTGGGGTGCCCCAGCCCCCCTCCTTGCTCGTAGCAGCCCCCTCCCCTGCACGAGGTGGGGCTGACCCTGGGGTGCCCCAGCCTCCCTCCTTGCTCGTAGCAGCCCCCTCCCCTGCACGAGGTGGGCCTGACCCTGGGGTGCCCCAGCCTCCCTCCTTGCTCGTAGCAGCCCCCTCCCCAGCACGAGGTGGGGCTGACCCTGGGGTGCCCCAGCCCCCCTCCTTGCTCGTAGCAGCCTCCTCCACTGCACGAGGCGGGCCTGACCCTGGGGTGCCCCAGCCTCCCTCCTTGCTCGTAGCAGCCCCCTCCCCTGCACGAGGTGGGGCTGACCCTAAGGGGCCCCGCCCCCGCCCTGCTCGTTTCAGACCTTGCCCTCTTGCTTTCTGACCTGGCCTGGGGGAGCGCCCCGCATACCCCTGGGGCTTTCCCCAACTGCTTGGGATTCAGGGGTGGAGGCCTTGGGGGGAAGGGATAACACGGAGCTGTCTTACTGCTATGCCTCCAGTGGGGTTGGGGTTGGGGGTCAGGCCTCCCCTAAACTCAGTGGGGCTCCCCAGGTTCTGAGTAGGTGCAATTCCCTTGGATTTCCACTGTGACCCCAGTGGCTGTTCTCCCCCATATTAACCCCAAAAATCAGGCTAGCCCCAAACTGAGCCCCCCAGTCTCTCCTCAAAACTCAGGGGAACCCTAACTCCCCAGAAACCCTGTCCCCCAAAACTCCTGCACTCCCCCATATCTTGCACAATGGCTCAGACCCTCCCTGGTTTTATGGAAAAAACCCTAGGGTTGATCTCAAGAATTGAATCTTCCCTACATAACATCTGGTTGCAAACAGTTTGGTGAAGCTCCAGCTGGCTATGAGTGTGTGTGTGTGTAAGAGGGGTGGGGCTGCTGCTAGCGTGTGCATGGAGAAAGTGTAGGTGTGAGGGGAAGGGTTTTGTGTGTAGCAAATATGCATGAGGGCAGGATGTGCTTGTGGGGGTGCATGTGCGTGTGTGTTTATGAGGAAGGGCACGTGGGTGGTGGGTGGAGGCATGTGGTGTGTTGGTGGCCACGAGGGGTTGAGGTGGGCGGGCAAGTTCCCGTATCTGCAAAGCCCTCAGCGTCCCAGCCACAGCACAAGTGCCAGGGGGGAGACTTCATGGCTGAACATGCCTGGGAAGCAAAGTGCCTGAAGCTCTATCTATCCCCAACCTCCCAGGAGGGAGGGATTCCCCCCCTCTCCTCTGCACGCTGGCCTGCCTGGAATCCATCTGCCCCTCATATGTCCAGCATGGTGCCAAGGGCTCAGGCTGGGTTTATATGTTACTCCCAAATACTCCCAAAGCAGCAGCAGACTGCTGCTGGACAGGCAGCACCAGAGACCAAACCTGCTCTCCAGCAGGGATACTCCAGGCAGGAGTTCTACAGGTGGCCTGTGTGTGTGCTGCCCCATGTGGAGTCCCTCAGCCAGTTCACTCCTCCTGGCCCATTCAGCCCTTGGCCCTGCTGGTGGAGCCGCCTGTGCTGGGGAGGGTGGTTTTGGTGATGTGGACATGCCTGTTCGGCGAGGAACTGGTCTGACCCATCAAACTCATCGCATGGATGGGCCATGAGAAACTAGCTCATTTCAGCCAGTAGCAAACCAGGCTGAGTCTGAACCCGTGACGGAGAGCAGTCGCGGGCAACCTGCGGTCCGAGGGCTGCAGACGGCCCGTCAGGGTTCTATATGTGGCCTGCCAGACATTTTGTTTTACCTCTGCCCACACCCGGGGTTACCTGATTCCCCTGGGCTCCATCCACATCAGGTTTTTCCTACCGGTGTTACTAAAGTGACATGCACACGAAGTAAGGGCACGTTAAGTGGGGTGCGTGCCGACTGCACACAACAGTGGCTATGCGAGCCGTGTGCTCCCTCTGCAGCCACTCAATCGGCACACCCCACAAATTCTAGGTGCGCAAGTGCAATGAGCAAAACTACCCTTGCCCGGGAGACCTGCTTTGTCAAAATAATTTTGTGGCCCACTGAGGTAAAGGAGGGCCACCCATGCAGCCCACTCCCTAGCCATTGCTGACCTAGAGGCTGGGGAAGGGAGGGTGTCAGAGACTCCTAAATCACATAGTCTTTTTGTCTATTTCTTCGTTAGTGTAATTAACACAAAATCCAGGGAAGCTTCTCTCCAGAAAATCAACCAAGTAATGTTTGGGGGGAAAAGGGAACTCACAAATTGGACCTACCATCCTTACGTGTGGTAGCACTCGAAGGGTTAAAATGCACCGTCTCCACCGGAAGCAGCCAGCATTGGGTCCCTGAGGTTGCAGGGATTAACTGTATCTCCAGTCCTGGCTAGTTACTAGGAAACCAGCCATCTCCTAGGTGAGAACACAACAGGTAGGGTTTCCTGTTCATAAACCAACCTTACAGCCCTGGCTTGCCATAATCCAGCTCAGCCCTATGGTGACACAGGCCGCCAGCATCCCAAGGTAACATAGCCTTGAGGTGCAAAGCAAACCACAAGCCGCCTGCTCTGGGAGGGATTCCTGGGTGCCCGCCCTGCCCTGGGCTCAAGAGTACACAAGGGGCAGGGCAAGGCAGTGAAGAAGTTGCTCCAATGTAATATCCATGTGGACGTGTGGCGCGGTGCCAGCCTGGCTGGACGCTGGGGCTTTGCGAGGTTCAGTTTAAACCCGTTCCGAACGGATTTGAGTTCAATGGAAACAAGCCTCATTTAAACTGAGAGGAAAGAGTCCACATGGGAAGCAGCCCAGTTTGCTGACATTGGTTTAAAATCGCTTGGCTACTTCCTCCTGCAGACAAACCCCAAGGCGTGGCCTGTGGGCTCAGGGCTGTGCGAGCAGGAAGCTGGTCGCCGGAACAAGCGGCGCCCGGCCTTCACCTGTTCCAACCCAGCACCAGTCAGGACTGGCCAAGGACCGTTCTAGTGCAAAGTCTGAAAGGTCTCACCCCGGGCTTCGGTGTCGGCAGCCTCAGTGAAGGGGCTGAATGGGCCACAGGAGCTGAGAGGAGCCCATCCCCATGGTATCATGGCAGCAGGTAGAGGGAGGGCACTGTTCTCCCTGGCCGCCAGGCCGGACTGTTCCACCAGCCCCCCAATTAGCTTGGGAGATGTTTCATAATTAAAAGCCAGAAAGGGCTGGCGGCGGCAGCGCCAAGGGAGAGACGGCCTGTGTGATTACAGGGCTGCCCGCTGCCTCGCATCCTGCCTGGAGCGCCAGGCCCTGGCCGGTCCTGGAGGCACCGTGGCTCCTGGTGCCATCGCCATGGACACAGGCCTATATTTGTCGGTAATTACGAGTTCTCCCAGCTGGGCAGCCCAGAGGCCCTTTGTGTGGGACGGAGGGGCGTTCCCAAGGTACCGTGCCAAGGGCCCAGCTGTGCCCACCTCCCTGTGTGAGGCCAGGGCAGCTGCTGAGGAGGAAGCGTCCAGACTATCACCAACCATGTCACCCCCAACCTTGGGGTACTGTCGCTTGGGCATTGGGCCCCATGGAATCAGGGGGACCCAGGCAGGGATCGGGTCTAGCTGGGTGCAGAGCGATGGCTGGGGCCCAGGGATGCGCACTGCTGGGGCAGGGCTAACCACGCTGGCACCTGACTTGGATTGCTACTGCAGCGAGAATCAGCCCCGGCGAGCCCTGGGCCACCCTCCTACAACTCGCCTGCAGGCCCAGCATGTCTCCTGGCCCCAAGTGCCAGGAGAGCCACACACAGGGCCTCAGCCACATGCTCTACGCTGGGGTTCACTGGCTGCTGGCACTGTCCTGTCCTGCTCCTGGGACCCTCCTGCTGCCCCTGTCCCTTGGGTGAGTGGGGCACCTCCTGGGGGGGCAGGCTCTTTCCTGAGCACCCCAAGGGCACAGCTATCTCCCCCAGATGCCGAGCCATACCTGGGCAGGCTCCTTGGCCCATTAACCCTTTAGTACCAATCTGCTGCTGCTCCCAGATCACAGAGCTCCTCCACTCACCCAGAGCTGACCCTGGCCCTTCACCCAGTGCATGGTCCCCTCTTGGGTCTGTGGCATTCCAATTCCTCCCTGTGCTAACTACTACACCCCACTCCCCTCCCAGGGCTAGGCTAGACCCCAGGGCTTCTGCGTCCCCAGTTCTAACCTCTCAGCCAAAACTGCATGTGAGCAGGGGGAGGGACTGGGCAGCAGGCAGCCAAAGATACTTTGCATCAGCGTCGCCTGATCCGAAATCCCGTCTAATAAAAACTCAGCCCCTTAACGTGACTGGTCACCTGCTCAGAAGGGAATTTTCCATGGAAAAGCCCTTTTTAGAAGGGGTGCGGTGTAATCAGAAAGGTATCTGGTGTGGGGGGGAGGGGGCTGAGCTGCTCCGTGCCAGCCAGTGGGCTCTGTTGGGAGTCTTGGCAGTGACATGACTGGCTCTGGATTTAGCTGTGCCCTTGACTGTGAAAAGAACGTACCCGTAACCCAGACCATAAATGTCCAGCCACACAGTCATTTTGGAAGCAGGACAAGCCGTAAGAGCAGCCCTGAGCCTGCGCACTCACACACACACAGAGCGACTCGCACAAGGGTCTGTGCGTGTGCACACACACAAACAGCTGGGGCTCAGTTCTGGGCAGCAGCCTCAGCTCATGGGCTAGAGGGGGCCCCAGCCTGGAATGTTAGAGCCCTTACTCATGTTTAGGCAGCTTCCGGGGGAACTGAGGCTGCCTTGAATCAGTCCCCAGGGCAGGAACTTGCATCTGCTGACGGGTTGCAAGACTTTGGTCAAGTCTCTGCCCTGCCATGTGCCTCAGTTTCCCCTCCAGCTCGTCTATGAGCTCAGGAGCAGGGACTGTCTGTCACTGATTCTGTGCAGTGCCTGGCATGCTGGGGCCAGAAGTGTGAGGGGGGGTGTGTCCCAGTGGTGCGAGTGTGCTAACCACTAGGGAGTGGATCCCCACAGGCTCATGGCACATCAGGCCCCATGTGTCTAAGGGGCAGGAAGCAGAGGTGGCTGGGTGACTCCCCCCACAGCACCCAGCTGTCAGGGGTCCTCCCTCAGGCCTGGCAGCTCAGGCTATGGATGACTTTTCCCAGACTTGGAAGACCCCTTCCCCTCCACAGTCACAGCCACCTCACACAGGTAAATCGCCTGGGAGCTGAGCTCAGCTCTCCTGCCTGCAGCCCAAGCGGCGCAGCTCCCTGGGCAAAGCAGCCATGCACCACACGGCTCTGCCAGGCCCCTGCCCACTAAGTCAGGCCCCAGAGATGCCTGGGGGGATGACGTCCAGCCCTGCAAGCAGGCTTCTGAGCATCCTTGGCGAACCACTGAGGAAAGGGGTACTCAGAGGCAGTGTTACCCTCTTCTCTCCCCCAGCCAGGAGGGGTGGGGGCAAGTGTCTCAGACCCGGCCAGGCCCCCTTGGGGAAGGGGCTACTGGGAAGGGGCGATGCAGGTCCCCAGCACACACAGCTGGGCAGGGAGAGAAGGGACTCACAGTGGGGAATGGAGACAGAGCTGCAGCATCACTCCCTGCCCTCTGGATGTACTCGAGTCACAGACCCCTGCAGTGCCCTCTGGCAGTGCAGGTAGCTGGAACACAAGCCAAGGTTCCAAGTGTGTGCCAACCCCTCCCACAGACGTGCTGCTCTCGTGCAAAAAAGTGGCTTGCGCCGGTGCACCTCCCACAGCACAGCATGTCTGCATGAAGGAGTTACTGGGGCAGAGATGCCCTCGCCTTGGGCCCAGGAGCAAGAGCGAGCGGCCTGCCTGGTAACGTGGGGCTGCAATGCCCTCTCGTGGCCGGTCCACGTCAGCGTTGCACTCAGAGCTGTTGAGCTGTGTCTTTCCAGGGTCCCTCTGGCTTGATCCGTGCAGGCTGGGGTTGCTCCAAACAGCAGCCCTGCAGAAATGTGCCGACCGGGGCCAAACCTCCTCAGTTTGCGAGGGGAATAAGGGCAAAGTGAGCAGGTCATCCTGCGCTCCTGGGCTCTTGTCTGCTACCAAGGACTCTGGGACGGACTCCTCCTTGGTTAGGCCTGTGCTGCCCCATTGCCTTCAGCTTCTGCCCCTACTGCTACTGGCAACAGCAACTGCCGGAAGAATTGGCCCGCCTCCCGGGGCTGCGTGAACAGCTTTGGGACGATGCAGGACTGCTGAGCCCTGCACGGAGCTGTCTGGCGCCCATCCAGCCCTGCATAGACTGATCTTGGGACCACGCCCTTCCCTGCACGGAGCCATCTGGAGATCACACCCAGCTCTGCACAGAGTTGTCTGGTGCCCACCTAGCCCTGCACGGAGCCGTCTGGGGACCATGCCCAACCCTGCACAGAGCCGTCCGGGGACCACACTCAGCTCTTCACGGAGCCATCTGGTACCCACCTAGCCCTCCATGGAGCCGTCTGGGGACCATGTCCAGCTCTGCATGGAGCTATCTGGCGCCCCCTAGCCCTGCACGGAGTCGTCTGGCACCCGCCGAGCCCTGCACGGAGCTATCTGGCGCCCCCCTAGCCCTGCATGGAGCCATCTGGCACCCGCCGAGCTCTGCACAGAGCTGTCTGGTGCCCGCCGAGCTCTGCACGGAGCCGCCATCTGGTGCCCTCGTAGCCCTGCATGGAGCCATCTGCCTGGCAACCGCTGAGCCTTGCATGGAGCCGTCTGGTGCCCGCCTAGCCCTGCACGGAGCCGTCTGGGGACCATGCCCAACCCTGCACAGAGCCGTCCAGGGACCACACTCAGCTCTTCACGGAGCCATCTGGTACCCACCTAGCCCTCCATGGAGCCGTCTGGGGACCATGTCTAGCTCTGCACGGAGCTATCTGGCGCCCCCTAGCCCTGCACGGAGTCGTCTGGCACCCGCCGAGCCCTGCACGGAGCTACCTGGCGCCCCCCTAGCCCTGCATGGAGCCGTCTGGCACCCGCCGAGCTCTACACAGAGCTGTCTGGCGCCCGCCGAGCTCTGCACAGAGCTGTCTGGCGCCCACTTAGCCCTGCACGGAGCCGCCATCTGGTGCCCTCGTAGCCCTGCATGGAGCCATCTGCCTGGCAACCGCTGAGCCTTGCACGGAGCCGTCTGGTGCCCGCCTAGCTCTGCATGGAGGCAATTGGCTCCCTGTTAGTCCTGCACGGAGCTGTCTGGTGCCTGCCTAGCCCTGCACGGAGCCATGTGGCGACTGCCGAGCCCTGCACAGAGCTGTCTGGCGCCCGCCCTGCCCTGTACTCCTTCAGCTGGTGCAAGGCCCTCGTGTCACCCCACTTTCTCCACTAGGTGGGGCCAGCAGTCTTCTTTTCGCCCTCCCGCTGCATCCAGCACCAGCAAGGCTCCCCTGGGATCTGCCCTGGCTGGGAAGTGAGTGGCTCTGAGCCCAGAGTCCAGGACTCTCCAAGGGGCTCAGTGTCTCTAGTGTTGGGTCATGCCCAGCCGGGCCTGTATGGGGGGTTGGGGCCCCCTTCACAAACCCTTCTCTTCCCCCCCATCGAACTTACTGTGCGGTAGGGGGCACTCTCCCTTCTGTCTGCACTGGCCCCAGTGCCGTGGTCGGGGAAACCTGGGGCATTTTGATTTCCTTTCCCGTTCCCGGGAATTCCGGCATGGAGATGGGCAGGCAGGGCGTTTCCTGAACTGAAGCAACAAGTAAATCAAGAGACTAGTTCTCGCCTCCGCGCCCCCCATCCCTGCGGCCAGAGAACAGGCATGCTGGCTCCAGAGGCCTTTGTAGCAAAGCCAGCCCCTGGGATTCCTGTCAGTTGCAGCCCCTTGGAGGCCACCACTCTGAGCCGGCCAGGGCCCCGTCCCGCAGCCGGAAAGGCACAGGGGTGGAACCTCCTTCACAGTATTTCACAAGAGCCCAGAGGAAGCAAGACAGGAAAAGGGGTTGGAGAAGGCCCAGAAAAACATGCTGTGGATTCCTGCCGCAGCCTCAGGAGATGGGGCGCTGGGGCTCCTTGCTGTGAGAACAGCTAGCCCCCGCTCTGTGTTGCTCCAGGCATGGCCGCACAGTGCTGCCTGGACACCTGGAGTCTGGGGGACACCCAATAAGCCCCCGAATACAGAGCGTGTCCGGCTGGGCGGGTAAGCCAGGGGAGCAGCTGTCAGAGGGCATGGAGCAGCAGGGGTCAGTTGGAGGCTGCTCGGTGAGTCAGGGCGGAGGCCGCTGGCTGGGCCGCCAGGGTGACTAGACGTGCTGGGGTGAGCGAGGGCACGATTGCCCAGCAATGCACTGTAGCACCTGCTGCATCCAACCAGTAGGACACCTTGCAAAGCCCGACCCCGTGGCCCCAGCACCCCCCCCTCGCCCATGAGCCCGCGGGGGAGGGGCTCGTTTGACCTCAAGCCATGCTGACTGGAACGGCGCCGATTCCCTGCCTTGTCCCCTCTAACCACTAGCCCCCACTCTCCTCCCAGCGCTGGCTCCAACCCCACCCTTCTCTACCCGCTACACACCACTCCCCTCCCGCACCTGAGAGCAGAGCCCAGGAGCCCCCAGTCCTGCCTGCCAGAGCGCTCCCTGCCTGCCCACCACATGCTGTGGGAACCCCGCCTCCTGCTGGGAAGGCTGCCCCACAGGCCCCCCCCCCCCCCTTACAGAGGAAGCAAGTTCATTTGGCTGCCAAGAGCACAGCATTTCCTGTGCCTTGGTGTCCCCTCCCCCAGCCCCCTGCCCGTGGAACAAAGGCCTCGGCCAAAGCACTTGAAGCGGCCCCAGGCTGAGCGAGCGTCTGAGCAAAGGGCTGGGTTGGGGCTTGAGTAGGAGGCCGCCGAGGAAGACCTAAGGATGCTGAGTCCGTGGGAAGGGCTTTGTCTTCCGAACCAGGGCGGGGGACTGGTGCCCTGTGGGGTACTGGAGGTGCTGCCTTTCCTACAAAGTGTAAAGCCACGTCCTGCCCATCTGACTGGAAAAAGCCCAGAGCGTTGCATCGCACAGCGAGGCGGGACGTGAGCCCTGGGGCCTGCCAAATTCCAGTCCCGCTAATTCCAGTCAGCTTCCTCACATTCCCTTTGCAGTTTGAATTGGAGACAAACTTGTCTCCTTCACTTCCTGGCTTAAACTGTGGTCTTAAGTTGCTGTTAAACAGCTGCTGGGCCCCAGCCCAGAGGTGGCAGCATGTCAGTGCAGGGCACATCCCGGTGGAGAACTTATTTAACGTAACACACTTTGGGTGACGCATGGCTGGGTCCATGGCAGCAAACTGACCCCCTCAAGACAGAAAACGCCTCCTGTGACCTCCTCGGCAGCTAAGGAAGCAAACACAGAATCACAGTGACTTGAGGGTTAGGACGGGGTGGGGAACTTACGGCCCCTGGCTTGCCTGGATCTGGCCCCCAAGGCTTGGGGCTCCCCCCACCCAGCACTGGGGAGCTGGGCTGGTGCTCCAGTCCTGGTGCCCCCTCCTCCCACCCAGACCCCGCCCCCTGCATCCTACCTCCCACGCACCCTCCCTCCCATCCAGATGCCACACCCCTAGCCTGCTTCCCAGCAGTCCCCTCCCCCACACTAAACTCATTTTTGGCCCTACCCCAGAGCATAGGGGGCCCATAAAATCTACTAGCCTGGGCCTACCTGGGCTCTGGTGTGTCCGGGGAATATGGGGAGTGTTTTTCTGCTTCTCAGTCGGGTATTTTTTTTCCTTCTCACTTTTGTGTGGCCCCCAACTGATTTTTCTGTGGGTCAGCGGCCTCCAACCCAAAAAATGTTTCTCACCCCTGAGTTAGGGCACTTGCAGGCTGTAGTCACTAGATGGTGCCACTCCCCGCCAGCACCCATGGAGGGGTATGAGGACACAGGCACAGTGAGCAGGTTATGGCTGCTGGCAGGGAAGGGGAGTCAGGCTTCCTGGAACCTATCCCCAGCCCTGCCACTGACTCATTGGGCAGTCTTGGGCAAGTCACTTAACATCTTCCCTCTATAAACGGGGCATGTGACCCGAACCTGCCCCAAGGGGGTGAGGATTAGAGCTCATAGGTGCTCTAAGAAGGGCTGGGCTGTACAGGGGTTTCTGCAGCAGGGTGCTGGGTTATTGTGGCCAGTGAGGGCATGCTGAGAGGAGAAGGCATAGGCTCCATGTGGCTAACACCCTCCAGTGTGCACAGCGCCTACTCCTCCAGCCTCGCACAGTGACCCAGCCCCATTCACACTTTGCCTGGTTTAAATTACCCCTCCACTCCTCACCCTCCGCCCAAGGTACCACCCCCTCCGCTCTCCAGGGGCTGTCAGAAGCTGGGGACATATCACACCTCCCCCAGGCAGCCCTCTGCCCCCCCCTCCCCCGGCACATGCCGCACCACCCCCAGGCAGCCCTTAGCACCCACTGGAGCGGGTCACACTTACCTCAGGCAGCCCTCCGCACCGCCCCAAGTGCCACACTTACCTCAGACAGCCCTCAGCGCCCCGAGCACCACACTTACCTCAGACAGCCCTCAGTGCCCTCCAAGTGCCACACTTACCTCAGACAGCCCTCAGCGCCCCGAGCGCCACACTTACCTCAGACAGCCCTCAGCGCCCCCGAGCACCACGCACCTCAGACAGCCCTCAGCGCCCCGAGCGCCACGCTTACCTCAGACAGCCCTCAGTGCCCCCGAGCGCCACACTTACCTCAGACAGCCCTCAGCGCCCCGAGCGCCACACTTACCTCAGACAGCCCTCAGCGCCCCGAGCGCCACGCTTACCTCAGACAGCCCTCAGCGCCCCGAGCACCACGCTTACCTCAGACAGCCCTCAGCGCCCCGAGCGCCACACTTACCTCAGACAGCCCTCAGCGCCCCGAGCGCCACACTTACCTCAGACAGCCCTCAGCGCCCCGAGCGCCACACTTACCTCAGACAGCCCTCAGTGCCCCAAGCGCCACACTTACCTCAGACAGCCCTCAGTGCCCCCAAGCGCCACACTTACCTCAGACAGCCCTCAGCGCCCCAAGCGCCACACTTACCTCAGACAGCCCTCAGCGCCCCGAGCGCCACACTTACCTCAGACAGCCCTCAGCGCCCCTGAGCGCCACACCTCAGACAGCCCTCAGTGCCCCGAGCGCCACACTTACCTCAGACAGCCCTCAGCGCCCCGAGCGCCACACTTACCTCAGACAGCCCTCAGCGCCCCGAGCGCCACACTTACCTCAGACAGCCCTCAGCGCCCAGCGCCACACTTACCTCAGACAGCCCTCAGCGCCCCGAGCGCCACACTTACCTCAGACAGCCCTCAGTGCCCCCGAGCGCCACACTTACCTCAGACAGCCCTCAGTGCCCCCAGCGCCACACTTACCTCAGACAGCCCTCAGCGCCCCGAGCGCCACACTTACCTCAGACAGCCCTCAGTGCCCCCGAGCACCACACTTACCTCAGACAGCCCTCAGTGCCCCCAGCGCCACACTTACCTCAGACAGCCCTCAGTGCCCCCAAGCGCCACACTTACCTCAGACAGCCCTCAGCGCCCCCCCCGAGCGCCACACTTACCTCAGACAGCCCTCAGTGCCCCCCCCAAGCGCCACACTTACCTCAGACAGCCCTCAGCACCCCTTGGAGCGCGCTGTGTGGGGCTCCAGCGATGACTTACGGCCTGAAGCTCTAACCATGACCACCCTTTTGAATTGCCAGGCCCTGGGGCAGTTGCCCCCTTTGTCAGTGGCCTGAGTCCTGGGATTTGGGGCTTTTTCTTAAATAGGCACCTATTACTGCCCATCCCCAGCCCGATTTTTCACACTTGCCATCTGCTCACTCTACCAGGACGGCTCCCAAAATCCCCCATGCTGAGGGGCTGAGCCCTTTGTCCCCATGGGTGGGCTGCCCAACCCCAGCCCGCTGCCTGAGCCTCGTATCCTGGGGCCCCACAGCTGTTGGAACAGGGACCCTGGCTACCTCCCTGCCGCACCTCCTTGTAAATGGAGCCGGGGTGCGCTCAGCGCTAGATGCGCCCTGTACACACAGTCACGCCCGCGGCACCCGCCGAGCACCCAGGCTACTCTTCCTCTTCGGTCTAGGGCAGCCGCTCAGCTGCCTTGAAAATCAGCCACTCCAGAGAGAACAATGGGGAATCCCACCCGCAGAACAATGGAGAACCCCCCTTTCTACCCACAGAACAATGGCGAACCCCCCCCCACCTGCAGAACAATGGAGAACTCCCCCCTCACCCACAGAACAATGGAGAAACCCCCCACACCTGTGGTTAAAGCACAGTGAAATTGGAAGGGAGGAGGACTGACACGGATAGCAGCTCTCTCCCAACCAATCCATGCGCACGCACGCACCCCCCCCACACACACACACAGCCACCCCTAGAGGCTGTCATGCAGATCCCACACCCACTTGCACACACCCACACTACAGACTGGGATCTATTCACAGCAGGTTGCCTTTGGCTGGGTGTGCAGGGCCCTGGGCCCAGAGGCAGCTGTGCAGGCAATTAGGCAGAGCTGGCTCCTGCACAAGGTCCCAGGGACAAGGTCTGGGCAGCAAGGGGCTGGGTGAGGAATGTGCAGCTGGGGCTGGGTGGGAGCACAGGAGACAGATGGGTTGGAGGGGGTGGCTGCCCCACGCTGGTGCTGGGCAAGGCCCTTGTGTCGCCTGGCCCGACAGCCTCTCTAGGCGTGTCCTGCAGCACATCCACTCCTGGGCAAGTCAGCCCCCCCGCTGGTGTCACCACGGTTCAGTCACTTTCTGCTTCCCCAAATCCCCCATCCCCCCCACCGGCTTGTGGTGCCCTGACGTGTTGGCTCCTCCTGGGGCCTCCCACCAGCCTTGCGGTTTTGTCGCTTTCCTCTCCTCATGGCTTCCCCTGGCCTTATCTCGCCACAGCATCCGCGACAGCAGCACCACCCCACGCCTCTGCACAATGGAACCGAGAGATGAGCAAGAGCTCAGGCGTCACCACCAGCTCTGGGTTCCGGGCCCGGGGACACCCAGAGCCAGTGGAGACAGGCCTGTAAAATCCCCTTGAGCCCAGCAAGCGCGTCCCTCTCCAGTCCCCTCCGGCACCCAGCTCTGGCTGGGGGGGCCTGGCTTCAGACTTACGACAGGGGTGGGGAACTTATGAACCCTGCTGCCCCATGCCAGGCTGCCCCATGCCTCTGCTGGGTTTGGACAGCAACAGATCCTAGAGCAAACCCAGGGACCCTGCCTCAGCCTGGCTTATGGCTGGTGGCATCTGCAGCCGTGGCCGCCCATCTGTTCAGCTAATTCCCAGCTGCTTCGCCTGCCCTTTGAGAGTGACATTCCCCCATGTAGGCAGGGCCTGGTGCAGCCCTTCACCCAACGTCAAAGGGCCAAAAGTCTGTAAACTCCTCAAGCTGGGGGCTGTGCTTTCCTGGTGTCTGTACAGCGCCTGGCGTGCCCACATGACACTGCCACCCAAATCAGTGCGAGAGATAGGGCCGGACCAATACACCACACCCCCAGAGCAGTGCTGACCCCAACTAGACTGACAAGACACAGAGGTTAGAGGCAGCCAAAGCCACAGAGGTTGGAGGGATAGGAGCTGCCCCTTGGGCTCAGGAAGCCACAATAATCTTGGAGGGGTGGGAAATGCAGGCACCTTTGCAGCTGGATTTAGCTGTCCCTTGCTTGGTTTTCGATCTAGCCCTCTACGGAGCGGGGAGAAGTTTGGCAGGAAAAAGACACGCAAGCTGTTTCCTGTCCAGAACAGGGCTATTTGTCTGGGTTTGGGGCTCGTTAGGGCTTTCTGGCAGGTGATCCGACCAGGGAGATGTGTCTCAGGGCTCCAGGGCACTGCAAACTGAACTATAGCTAAAACCATGGCTCAGCTGGATCACTCCCCTCGTTAGAGAGCGTTCGCACACGAGCCAGCCCTGACAAGTCTATGATCTCCTCTCTCCCCTTAGTCACCCTCCTACGATGTCAGAAGACATTCAGCAGATTGAGTAATGCGGCTCTCAGGGACCCAGGTGATGAGGGATTTTAATATTCATGCTGGAGGTGCCACAAATAAACCTCCCCCGGATCATTGTGTTCAGTGTGCGAGCTGTTCTCCACTCCCCCTTCCAAGGGGTTTCTCTTTTCACTGCTGGGGGGCGGGGGGATGTAGGAGGCCCTGACATGGCTCCTGGGAGAAGACTGGCTGTCCAGAGGAAGCTCTGCTGGCTCAGAACCCTGGTTCCTCCTGACCAGTCTCCACGAGGAGCCAGTGACAGATTATTCAGAGAAAGATGCAAGAAGCCTTCTCATCCCACATGGCTAAAAACCCACCGTTTAATCCAGGGGTGGGGAACCTGTTGTGGGTCGGGGGGGTGCTGACCCATAGAAAAATCAGTCGGGGGCCGCACACAAGCGAGAAGCAAAATCAAAACCCTCACGGACCTGGCCCCCGACTGGGAAGGAGAAAGATGCTCCCCACATTCCCCTCACATACCAGAGCCTAGCTGGGCCTAGGCTAGTAGATTTTGTATGCTCCAGCCTCACAGGGGAATAGTGGGGGAAGGGAGGCTGGGGTGCCAGTATGGGCTCCCCAGTGCTGAGGGGGAGCCCAGAGCCTCGGGGGCCAGATCCAGGCAAGCCGAGGGCCACATCTGGCCCCCGGGCCTTAGATTCCTCACCTTTGATTTAATCATTTCCCTCACACCTGAGCCTCCACTCCAGCAAGTTGTGTGGCCCACCTACAATGTGTCCCATGCCTCTTTAAACCTTGTGACATGCGTGACTTCGGAGACATCTTGTTACCATGAGTTCCACAGGCTAATTAGGCAGTGGGTGCATGGGGGAAGTCTTCCTTCCTTCCTTCCAGCTTGATGGGTTATGTCCTTCCCCTCCCGCGTTTTCTCCAAGGTGCCCTCACCCTGCAACAGCCCAAAGCTCTTGCTACCGTGACTAGCCGTGAAGCAGATGCTCCTAGCCACAGCTAAGGCCTGGTCCCTGAAGCTGGTTTTACCCACCCAGGGCTCAGAGCACACTGGGGAGCCGGAACTGTCACCGTGAGGCTCCAGACTCAACAGCACCAGAAAGACCTGGGTTACACGTCCCTGTCTGCCCGGCCGAGGAAGAAAATGGACCCCACAGGACCACTTGGGTCATGCGGCTTCAGGCACAACCAGATAGGCTCCTCCTAGTGAGTGGGGCCAGGAAAGCCCTTGTACGGAGGAGAAAAGCTAGTCCCTGCTCAGACCATGGGCTGGCACCCAGCACAGCAGTGGCAGGCGGCTTCCTGCCTATTTACAAAGCAGCGCCCAGTAGTGCAGGGTCCTGCCAAGCACAGCTACAGCCCCCCGTCCCAGAAAGCACCTTCCTAGGCACCAAGCCCCGCAGGGGGCGTGCCTGTCCGCCCAGCCCCTTGGCCCCAAAAGCCGGCTCTTAAGCTTGCACGTTGTGCTGTCACCATAGACCGATCCCGCCCAGCTTAGATGCATCACACCTGGTACGCCCGCTGCCCTTCCCCCGCAGGAGCAGAGCATCCTGGGGGGACGTGATGCTGTCTGCACAGCTGGTGGCGGAGAGACATTCCTCATGCGAAGAGTGGCTAAACTTCACTCCAGCCGCTTGCAACGCAGGTAAAGGGACACGAGCCGGCTGGCTGTTTCTAAGGAGCCTTCAGCCCCTCGGATTCCAGAGCACAGTGCCTAGCACCGCACGGGAGCCCTTGCACCCAGCGCGGAAATGCAGCCACCTCGGGGGAGGACGTGGGCAGAGCAGTGCATGACAGCAGCTCAAGGCAGGGAATCTCCTCCACCAGCGCCACGGAGAAGGTCAGGCAGGCAGAACAGAGTTTCTGAGGTTGGAATTCGGCTTGAGCCCTGGGGCCTTTGCTCCGGAAGCTAAATGCACGAAGGAGGCAGAACAGTGGCATGCGCCTTTCCCTTCCCGGCGCTTGGAGAGGCTCCTGGTGATGCATCAGCTGTCCCAGGATGGAGATTCCAGCACCGCTCTGCAGCCAGCAGTTTAGAAACCCAACTAGCAGCAGCCACAGGGCCAGAACTCAGACTATCCGACTCCAAAAGCCCTTGAGCCGAAGGGGAACCTTCATTAGCAGTACAGGGGCCATGACCCACACCTACGTTCTACTTCCATGCATTCAAGTGCAACACAAGCAACAGCCACCTAGCAACCCCCCTCCAAGCCCTCTGGGGGCAGCGGGCCAATGGCTGCAGTTGATTTGCCAAGTGCAGGAAAATTCCCCACCCATTAGAGGCTGCAAGTGAAAGGCCCCACAAGCATTGCCCTCGCCAGCAGGGGGCGCCAGCTCAGGCCCCCAGTGCCTCTAGCAGACCCCAGCAAGAGCCAGAGGCTCCGGAGATAACATCGAACCCAGCCACTCCCAGCTCCCTGCAAGCAGAACCCCTCCTTGAGGTGTTCTCTCTGCCTCAGCGGGCACACCCGCCTCCCCTGCTCTGCACAAGGCCATGTGCAAAGGGGCGGCCACCGTGCGAGGATGCCATTGTGAAAGGCAGCTCTGCGGGGTGCACGAGCAGGGGAGTACCAGGAACGGGGGCTCTGCGGGAGCAGGTCGCATTATAATTCCCACTCAGGCCGCTGCTCCCTCAGCTCAGGCCTGGTGGTCCCCACAGGGAAGTCGGGTGGTCACTGGCAGCCCCTGGCAGGGGCCCGCAAGCCCAGCTCTCCCTTGCGGCTGGATGACGCTATTCTGCCAGGTGCTGTAGCCCCCCCATAGAGAAGCCAGGGGCTGGTAGCTGGCAGGCTCACGCCACGCTGCACGTTGGATAATACCCCCCCAGCACAGCACGGCGTGGCTGCTCCTGGCTCAGCCTCTGAGAGGAGGGAGCGCGAGCCACCTGCCTCGGCAGTCTCTCCACGGTAGGTGGTGCTGTTAGCAGCACCGCTGGAGGAGCCGCTGGGGCCTGCACTAGAGCCACTGTCTGCAGCCCCCCAGCCCCTTGGAGCATCCCCCCAACCCCAGTGAGCTGGGCTGGGCACAGCCTTTCCCAGACACACAGCGCCCAGCTCCATGGATGCATCTCTAGGCACCAGGCCCAAAGGTCCTGCTGAGCCCAAACGGGGGGTGCTCACCGCAGACAGCTCCAGGCCCCTGAGGGACAGAGCAGCCCGGGCCCTTAACCCCTCCCCATCCCCCCCCACCCACAGAGAGCTGGGAACAGCATCAGCTAGGGCACAGGAGGGAGTCTGGGTTCCTGGCCTCTAGACCCACCTGTGACCTCAGCCAGGCCATTTTGCCTCCTCAGGACTCCGTTTCCTCATCTACTTCCCTGCCCCACTGTGCAGATAGGAACCGAGGCCCGGAGTGCCTGGCCCAGCTCTCCCCAATCCCAGGACCCACTGGGAGGCCCCCGTACCCGCTGGGGTCCATACCAGCACAGGAGGCAGCCCCCAGCCAGATGGGTTTGCTATAAAAAGACAGGCCAGGCACCCCCCCACGCACACAGCTGCTGCTTCACTGTCATTCACCACCCACCCCTCCCCAGCACCCTGCTTGCAGGACTCAGACAGGGAGCCGGACACCCCCCTCCTGGGGCTGAGCAAGCCCCCGCCCAGGGGCCGGGGGGAGCAGGAGCCACCTGGGCTGTTCTCTAGCAGGCACCCCATGGGCAGGGTAGCCCTGGGGTCAGTGCCCTGGCTCAGCTCACCACAGCTCTCCAGCAGTCCTGCCCACCCCCACTGTCGCTATTGGGGGCTGTGACTGCTACCCACCCCATACGGAACCCCCCCCGGAGCCTGCAGCTCCCCCTCCATTCCCAAACCCCCAGGTTCCAGCTGTACCTCCAGCAGGAAGCAGTTGGCTGCGGCACGTGGCTGCTGTCATGAGCTCAGGGTGTACTGAGTCAGGCTGTGATGCCCCTGGGGCAGGGACTCACTGCTGCACCCCTGCCCCGTGGAGCTCGGATTTCAGCCTGCCCCTAGAACAGTGGTTCCCAAACTTTTTGGCATCACACCCCCTTTTTGATTTTTGAAAAACCCTCAAACCCCCCCCCAAACAGCAAAACTTGAGCCAAAAAAAGAGGAAGTAGCCAGGGCAGCAAAACTTGATGGGGAAGCTGGGTTGCCACGTGCCCCCCCTGGAATTTCTTCACACACCCCAAGGGGGGCATGCCCCCCAGTTTGGGAACCCATGCCCTAGAAGCAGCATCCTTATTATTAGTGCCCACCTCAGGTCTGCCCCCCGCCCCGCCAGCCCTGTGGAATGCCCCCCGCACTGGGAGCTGGAGGGGCCTAGCCCATGTCCAAGCAGGGTGCATGGCTGGCTTGGGGGCACCTGGGGAAAGCTCCCTGCCCAGAACTGGCTCGCTGCCCTACAGTGGCTGGGCTGCCTTTGGCACAGGGCTATTTTAGGACACAGCACACATGCAATTAGGCTGCTAACCACAGGGCCGCTGGGAGACTCTCCCGGCTGCAGGAAGAGCTGGGGCCAGCCTGAGGCACCTGCAGGCAGGGAATTGGGGAGCAGACCCCACAGGCAGCAGGACGCCCCCCCCCCAAGAGACACATCTCCCCCAATTCAATCCATTTGCAGGGCTGCCAATGCTGCTGCACATGGTCAGTGGCCTCGGTGGCCATATCGCTGAGCTGGTGAGAGCTTACAGAAGAGCTATGCATGCCACAGCCCCCCCACCCCAACGGGGTGTGCGAGGTCCATAGCCGCTCAGCCCATGCAAGCCTGGCAGGTGCGGGGCAGGAGTCCGGATGCCCAGGCTGCTTAGCCAGCTCTGCCACGGACACCAGGGGCACATCCTTTTGCCCTTGCTCCTCCCGCCCCCACTCCCCTCAGGGCCCCGGCTTGGGAAGGGCACGATCCAAGTGAAATTACAACAGCCAGACGCCCGTGCAAAACAGTCTCACTGTATTAATCAGCATCTGTGCCAAGCATTGTAACCGCAATGCCCGTGTCTGTACAAACCTCACCTCCTCCCCCCCCAACTGCCCCATGGTCCCAGCCACTGCCCCACCACTGTCGGTCTGCTCTGGGTGGGGAGGAGACGCTCCATTTTATAGACACGGCCAGCCAGGGAGCTCTCGTGCTGAGCCACCCTCTTCCTGTGGCTATTTCCTGAGATAAACTTTTCTGAGAAGTTCCAGGAAGGGGAGTCAATTTCTCCCCCTTCCCCCAGCATGGGGACGGAGTGAGCTGAGAGAGGGAGCCCCATGTCCAGAAGAAGGGCTCCCACGCACAGGCCGGGACTGTCCCTTCGCGCTGACTCCTCACTCCAGAGACACCCTGGCAAGATGCTTGCTAGCCTATAGGTCAGCCAGCCCCCTGAGTTTGATCCTGCTGGGTGCTCTGCAGGATTGGGCCCCAGCCCGCCGGAGGCTTCTCTCCATCCATGTGACGGCCGATTGTGAGCCAGCTCCTGACGATTGTGAGTCGCTCCGCACCTCCATCTCGCACAGCCAGTCACGAGCACTTTTGCAGGCAGCAGGAGGTTACAGCAGGCTCTCCTCTCTCCACCCACTCGGAGGGCGAGGTGTCACCGGGCGGAGCAGCATGGAGGAGAGATGCAGACAGCCCCACGGTTCAGTCATCTGGGGGCCGAGCTGCTGCTGTCAATAGGGCTGACACGCGAGCACCGACTGTGTGGCGGGAGGTCACGGAGAGCAGTGACGCGAACAAGACAGGAGGATGTGGTTGGAACAGAGCAGAGCCGCTGGCAGGTGGGCCCGGTCCAGGGACCACAGGTGGGGGACCCCACACTGCTCAGGGCCTGGGCCCCCCCCCATTGTCAGGGGAAGGGGCTGCCTGCTCCAAGAGCCCTCTGGCTACTCTGCCGCTTGGGAGCCCCCCAGGGTAGCACCAGGATCCCTCGACAGCCCCACGGCAGCCCAGCCCACTGGAAACACGAGGCAGAGCCAGCGTCTGCCAGCACCTCGCCCGGGAAAGGAATTGCTGGTCTCTGCTCCCCGAGGCCACTCACTGCTGGGACAGGCCTGAGGGCAGGGCGGGTTTGGTCACATGAGGCCTGGAAGCAAAGGGCCCCTCCATGGTCTGTTCCCTCAAGACACCTGAAAAGTCACCCCCAACCACACAGAGGTGTTCAGCTCCCTCCTCCGACAGGCTCATGAGCTGCGCTGGAGCACCCCCGGCCCCCAATCCCCTCACCCATTTCTCCTTCGGGGTGTGTGTGTGTGTGTGTGTGTGTGTGTGTGTGTGTGAAACCCCCTCTGCCTCTTACAGCAGAGCCCCCCCAGCACTGAAACCCAGGCTCCGTGTGGGAGCCCCGCGCGGCCAGGCCATGGCCCCACCCAGGACTAATAAATAAATAAATAAACCAAACCAACTTCTAAAACCTGGCAGCTCCCCGACCCCCGTGGCCCCACCCGCTACAGGTGGCTCTCCTCCTCCTCCAGCGAGCGGTTCAGGCCCGGGATGAACTTCAGCAGCCGTTTGCGGAAGCTGGTGTGTTTGCTCTTGCGGGGCGTGGCCGTGCAGTTCTTTGGCTCCGCCGGCCTGTCCCAGAAGTGGCCCACAGCCCCGTTGCTGTTGCTGGTGCATTTGACGCTGGCGCTGCGGGTCAGAGCGGGCCAGCGCTGGGAGAGGGCTGGGGGGGCGCTGCCCCCCTCCCGCCCGGGGTGCCCGTCCAGGGAGTCGGCCGAGTCGAAGAAGCAGGTCTGGTAGACGGAGTCCTCGCTCTCCTCCGTGGCGGTGCTGACGCAGCTGGAGGTGCTGCCCGCGCCCGACAGCATCTTCCCGAAGGAGAGGGAGCTGCCCGCGAGCCCGGCGCTGTACAGGCAGGAGCGGACAGATTCCAGCGTGTCGTAGATACTGGGGTCTTTCACCACGATCCCTGGGGGGGGCGCAAGGGGTGTTAGAACAGGCCTGGCCAGGAGCGCCCCAGGCACCGGATCGCACAGTGCAGCGCCCAGCCCCGGGCCCCCTCCAGCAGCCGGGCGAGGGCTTCAGGGCGTCAGCCAGCAGGCTAATCCTCTGCTCGGCTGGTCTCAGCAGTTTCCATCTGGTCCCACTTAGCCAGCCATCTGGAAGGGCAGGCTGGGCGTGCTCCGGCCCCCTCCCAGCAGGGGGAGGTTGGGGAGGTTGCTACCCCACTCCGGCTGCCTTTCCTTCCCCGGGCAAAGCATGCGCCCCCTCCACGCGCCCCCACTCACCACGCACCAGCCTCTGCTCCTGCACCATCAGCGAGCGATACTCCCCCCACTTCTCATACAGGGTTTGCTGCAAGACAGACAGGCCAGTTAGAGCTGCCGGGCGGGCGGGGCAGGGACCTGGCTGGGGCAGGGTAGGGCAGGCACTCTGGGTCACAGCCTCACCTTTAGGTACTGCAGCCGGGCCTCCAGCTCCGCTCTCCGGATGGACGTCCCGTACAGCGTCTCCAGTCTGCGAGAGAGGAGCCTCTGGTAACAACCAACCAAATCCTAGCCCCCCCCCAGTGCCCAGAGAAAGGGGATCCCCAGCTGGCCTGCCCTTCCCCCCCCCCAGCAAAGGAGCACTGGGGGTCTTCCCTGGAGCTCTCTGGAGTTCAGTCCAGCAAGGAAATTCGCAGGTGAGCTCCCCAGATCCCTTCATTCACTTCCTGGAGGGAGGGGCCTGGCGCTGACAGCAGAGGGGAAGGAGATGTCTCGGGGCGATGGGATCAGAGCCGGAGCCGGCTCCTTTGCAGCCAGGGGGAGCAGCCCCCCAGCCGGGCCACTCAGCGGGAGATGCCCTAAGAGCAACGTGCTGGGTTCCAGGGGCCAGGCCGCACCGGTGCAGGGCAGGGGTTAGTTCCAGGGAAGTTGGTTCCCGTGAGCGCTGGTTGCTCCCGCAGGCCCCGCCGCCAGGACACGCCAACCAGGCTCGGAGCACTGGGGCAGCTGGTCCCCAACTCCCACACGGAGGCTGCCTCCTGGCCCTGGCTCTCCTGCAAGCGTCTCACCTGAGCACGTTCCCAGAGGCCTTGATGATCTCCACGATCTCCCGGTGCCGGATGCCCTCCACGTTCAGCCCGTTCACGGCTGTGATGGTGTCTCCTGGGAGGCAGACAGGGCACTTAGAGCCAGCGCCAAAGCGCACCACCCTCAGCTCAGTGCCTGGGCAGAGGACTTACTGACGCAGCCGCCCACCTCCCCAGCCCCCGAGTTTCCAGCACTAACCCTGCGCTCTGCTTGAGCCTTTCCCCAGTTAAGCTCAGAGGCACAACTGGAAAAGAACCCGGAGTCCAGACTCCCAGCCTCCACAGCTCTAACCACTAGACCTCCCCCCAGCCTCTTTCCAGGACCAGAGACAGAACCCAGAGTCCTGGCTCCCAGCCTCCACAGCTCTAACCACTAGACCTCCCCCCAGCCTCTTTCCAGGGCCAGAGACAGAACCCAGAGTCCTGGCTCCCAGCCTCCACAGCTCTAACCAGTAGACCTCCCCCCTAGCCTCATTCCAGGGCCAGGACCAGACCCCAGGAAGCCCGATTCTGGCTAGAAGCCAGGACGGCAGAGCGCATCCCAAGTACCAGCCCGTGGCAGAGCTCAGCGCTACCCCACACTCCAGCAAAGTTTGGAGAATCACTTCCTGTGCCGGGCAGCACAGCCCCCCGTCGCGGCTTGTGCTGGGACGTGATAAGGCAGGCGATGCTGCCTGCACAGCCGGGCCACGCCGGGGCTGCATGCAGCCAGGGGCGATTACGAAGGGCAGTGCTTGGAACTCACCCCCACCCTGCGCCCGGGACCAGTCTGCTTCCAGGGACCCGTCTGCTCCCAGGGACCTGGCAGCCCAGGCTCACATTCAAACAGTGCAAGACACAGAAGGGGCAGAAGAGCCGGCACCCAGACGCTGCCTTTTCCTGAGCGATTTCTCAGCTCTCCCGCTGGGCTACTCCCAGCTCCGTCTGCCTCAGTTCCATTTCCCTTTACCTCCAGGTCTGCCCCTGGTAGCCAGGACGCCTGGGTCCCCTCCCATCCCCTGGATGCTTTGGTCCTACCCTGGCTCTGACAGCCCCCTTCCACGCCTCGCCCTGGTTGGCGAGATGGGAACGGAGTTCAGGGGAGCAACCGCCAGGCACTTACCCAGTTTGAGCCCCGCTAACTGGGCTGGGCTCCCCTCGTGGACCCGGCACGCGAAGGTGAACATTTCCACGCTGTTCTTGTCCTGGTGGTGGAGTCCATAGGTCTGGAATAAGCAGCTGGGGTCAGTGGGAAGGCCTGAGACTGGCTAGATGCACAGAAAGCCTCCAGCAGCTCCAGCCACCCCAAAGCAGCCGCCTCCCCGCGCTGCTGTTACCACCTGCCCGGCTCCGTGCTACAGCCTAGGCTGCGTCCCCCCCAGCCCGCGTCTCTGCATCAGCCTCCAGCATGTCAGGAGCCATCACACCCAACGTTCCGTATTTAACCCAGATTTGCATAGTGCTTAGCAACGCGCGGCAACGGGGGCCCCCACGTGGGCCCCCGAACCCAGCCCGCTCCAGATGGCTGCTCTGCGTGAGCCGCCGGCCCCCTCCCGCCATCTGAACCGTGACTGAGTCGGGGGCGGTTTCTGCAACTTCGGCATCATCGCTGCTAAAAATAAACCCGGGCTCAGATGCAGTTTAAAAATACCACACAGGCAGAGCAAGGGCTGGGCTGAAATCGCCCAGAAACCCGGACGGCCTCTCCAGCCCGCCAGCGCGCTGCTGCTCTGGGGAGCGGGGCTCCTTGCAAGAGCCGGGCATGGCCTCAGGGCAACCTCCCTGCAGTGCCTCGAGTCCTGAACGGGTGCCAACCACAGTGCCCCCCTGGCTGGCACAGCTACGCCTGGCCGTGCCGCACATGGGCTGGCCTCCGTCACCACCAGCCGGGAGGAGCAGCGAGAGAAGCCACCCTTGGTCCCAGGGGCCCTGGCTGGCCAGCGTGGCCTGGCAGACCCATGAACTTGAGGTCTGTTTTCTTAGAGTGAGCCCCAGCTGATTTCTCTGCCTCTGAGGGGAGGGGGGACAACTCACCTGGATCTCAAACCCAAATGTCTCCTCTGACTCCTTCTCCAGCGTAAGCACCTTCCTGGGGAGAAAGGAGCATCAGCAACCAGCCTAAAGATGCCCCGTCCCGTCCTATGCACAGCCATATGCCCAGAACGGAGCCGTAGGCTCCAGGGCAGCATCTGATCCACGTCACTGCAGCGCCTGCATGATTCCCCACCCCCAACACCCCCACCCCTTGCCACAAAATGCACACCGGCCTTGCTGACGCTTTGTTTCCCAGGAGCCTTGAGCCTGGGCCTCCTAGCACATTCCTGACACTGCCCGCCAGGTGCCTCCCCAGCAGCTCAAAGCATGGGAGGGTTAAGTGACTTGCCCAAGGTGACAGCGGGTCAGTAGCAGAGCCAGGATGAGGCCCAACAAGTTCTAGCTCTTGGTCCCCCTGCTCCAGCCATTGGAGTGGAATCTCTCCAAGACATGGGGCTAGAAGCCAGGAGTCCCAGAACGAGCATTTGAAGCCAGAGCCATGTTTAATTTTGCAGCACTCCCAGCAAGGAGCCGGCGGGGGAAGAGACAGTGAGTCAGAGGTGAGGACTTCAGCGCTGGCCCGACCCACCAAGTGTTCCGGCCACCCCGACTCTACAAGCATCCGGCCCTGCCCTGTGCTCCACCCACAGGCCACCCCCTTTCACAGCCCCTGGCAGGCGGCCCCAGCTGCTCCCCAAAGCTTGTTTAACCAGTCGCATAAGCATCTCCGGCCGGCAGCCATTCGGCTCCTCATGGGTTTATTCCCGGGCTCCCACACAATGTGGGCAGGCAGGCAGCGGGAAAGCACATCGTGCCCCCCGGCCAAACAGCTGGCAAATTAAGCCTTTGCAGAACCCCTCTCCTGCCACGTTCAGTGAGTCACTGGGCCTCCTCGGGGCGGCAGGAGGCGCAGAGACAAAGGAGCAATCAGCAAACCTGGAGGAGCACCCAGGGGAAATCGCTGCTGTCAGGAAACAGCAGCCAGCTCTTTCCAGCTCTGCCACTGCTTGAGGCTGTGAACTTGGGAGCATCCCTTAATCTCCCTGCACCTCATGTGCTCCCTGCGACAAAGGACGACACTGGAGCAGCCCTGGCAGAAAACCTTGGGGAGGGGCTGATCCATGGAGAACGTGGCATGGGGTGGCTCACAAGCCCTGCCCCCACGCACTTGCCCATGGGTTAGTCTGTGGGAGGAGCCTGGGTTGATGGCAGGTTTCTATAGCAAGGTTGCGAGGGTTTTATTTTCACAAGGAGGTGGCTCATTCAGAGCTTGTCTGGGACACGTGGGATTCTTGGCTCCACCGCCCCCATTTTGACACTACACTAGAGCAGAATTCCCTCTAATGTTTTCCACCTGAGTGCAGAATAAATGTTGTTCTGTGCACCAAGGCATGTGCAGATGTGCACCATCAACACATGCACATGCTAGTGGCTGTGGGCGCTCTGCCAATCAGCTGAATCTCTCCTGGGCGGCAACCCAAGTGCTCTGCTTACAGGGAGCCCTGCACTAGAGTAAGGCCCCACTTGTGCTGGGTAACGTTTTGCGTGTTACCCAGCAGCAAGCTGGGCTGCACCCTCCCCCCACCGATCCCTCGGCTCCCAGTACAGATGGGCCCTTCAGTTTAGAATTAGCCCGGGGGCTCCTTCTCCAAGGGGGTGCAGGTTTTCCCACATGGAGCAGACAGGTAAAGAGCTGCCCTTCCAGTGCTTGCCCAGTGACTCTAGCTCAGGGGGTTCTCAAACTTTCTGGCCCATCCTGCTCAACGCAAACCTTTCCACAGACCGCCAGCCAACCACCCGTGATGACAAAATGGGTGCAGGAGGGGTGGGGTCAGGAGGTAGGGTGCAGGAGTGGGCTGAGGGTGGGAGGTCTGGCAGGGCGCCAGAGGGCAGCTGGAGGAGGGTGCAGGAGGGTCAGGGGGTGCAGGGTCTCTGGGCATGAGGGGGGGTACTGGCTGCATGTCTCCTACTGCTTCCAGGCACCGCCCCCGCTGCTCCCATTGGCTCTGATTCCAGCCAATGGGAGCAGCAGGGAAAACCTCCAGGCAAGCAGTTTCCTGTGCAGCCATTCCCTCTGCTGGGGCCGGGGGAGCGGTTGCACGTGAAGCCACTTCCTTCCCCTGCAAGTCGGATACAGCCCACAGGTCTCCCCCCCGCAGTAGGAAGCTGGTGCTGGTGCTCCATCCTCACAGGGCAGAGGAGGGGGCAGGACTGGAGCATCAGCACAGGCTCCCTGCTGTGGGGTGGGGGGATCCATGGGCGAGAGATTCCCTGGGCGAGAGACTGGCGCTCGCTTGGCAGCTGGGGACCTTCTGGCACTTGGATGATCAAAGCCGGCTTTGAACTGCTTTTACACGTGCCCCGAGGCTGGAGAGCAGAGACCTTCCTGGCTTGGAAACTGCAGCAAGCACATCTAAGAGACCCTTTCCCAGCACTGGCGTCTGCAGGGTACCAGCTCCCGTGCAACATGCCAGCCTGCCCCCCGAGCGGGCCTTGAACAAGGCTCCCAGCTGTTCATCTGGCTCGTAACAGGGCGTCTTTAGCTTGGGAGAATTTCACGCTTTGGCAAAGAAAATTCATCACTTTCCCCGGCCCCCCACGCAATCACCTGCCATGGCGAGCCGCTCAAAATAGCCTTTATTTATAGACTTCCCTTTGCCGGTCAAATGCACCCATCTCAGCAGCTCATTCACTGCTGCGACGGGCTGATCCTGAAACCCCGGAAGGCTGAGATAGGAAATCCAGCGCTTGCTCGCACCTTCAGCGGGTGTGTCCGGAGCCCAGATGGCCAGCGGGTTTGCCTGGCACACAGCCTTGGCTGCAGGATGCGGGCTGGGTTTCTGGAGGTGCCGGGGACGCACACGCTGGAGTCAGAGGTGCTCAGAGTCAGGTCCTCAAACCTGCAAGGTCCCCCCCCAATCCCTCACTGACTGCAGACCTTTCAAACCCCTCTGGGTGCAGAACTCCCATCGGGCCAAGTCCCCACAGGGATAGGCAATCATTTTTACAGGGGAGCCACTTCAATACTGAGAGTGGCCATGGGCTAGCTGCAGCCCCCAGAAGCAACATTCCCTCTGAACTTTTCCATCCATGTGCAGATTATTTCCACTTGTGTGCGGAATATTTTTGTGTGCACCAAGGCATGTGCGAATGTGCACCACCAGCAGAAACAAAAACCCAGCGGCGGGTGCTCTGCTAATCAGCTGGGCAGCACTGGGACCTCTCCTGAGCAGCCGCACAAGCGCCCAGCTTACCGGGAACACAGCCCGGAAGGGCCAGTTCTCTCTAGGTGCCGTGCACCCCTAGTGGGGGGGGTGGGGAGGAAGGGACTTCATGCGCTCCCCCACCCCCAGGCCAATTGGGACCTGCAGGCAGGGGGAGTGTGCCAAGTCATTTGCGGCTCAAATGGCTGGCGGTTCCCTCTAGGCGCTGCACAATCCTGGCACTGGAAGGGAGCCGCCAGCCTTTTTGACCAGCGAAGGACTTCACGCAATCCCCCACCTCCGGCTCTCACTTAGCCTGGGGATGGGTAAGCAACAGGGCGCCTGCGGGGGTGGGTCAACAGCTCGGTGGCCAGATCCAGCCCGTGGGCTGGCCCTCCCCTGCCATAGTGTTTCCCATGCCCCCCGCCAGGGGAGCTAGTTACCCATGGAACGGGGCTGAGGACTTTGCACCCCGAGCTCAGCGCTGGGCCACAGCGGAAAGGTTCAAACGCCCCTGCTGCTTTAGGAATTAACGACACGTCTCTCGTCTATGCTGTTTTTAAAAAGACAATCGGCTTCCTCCACCTGCTGGCCCTCAGGGGCTCTCCCCTCACACCCAGCCCCACAGACTGCCAGCTGGGCTGCGTGACGGACTTGGGAGTGCAAGGAACAGGCAGCGAAGGCCTGGTGTGTCAGCCCAGCCAGAAAAGCAGCCTTGCCCTTCAGCACCCGGACACACAGGAGCCGGTCAGAAACCGGAGGCTGCTTGCTAGGAGCCTGTTGAGATGCTAAGGAGTAGCCGGAGGCGGCTGGGCTGAGAGGGCAAAAGGGGCTTTTGCCGCCCCTGGTGATGGTGGGGGCTGAAGGAAGCAGTGTGGTTACCTGTGCTGCTCTGGGGACTGGCTCAGAGGTTTCCATGCGAATCCAGAGCCCTAGGAGAGAAGGAGAAAACGGACATTAGACAGGCCAATCCCTTCCACCCAGGCCTGCAGTCGCGGATGCGGCCCCTGTGGGACCCCAGAGCGTTTGCTACCAAGTCGTGGCCCTTCCGTAGCACCCTCCGGGTGAGCTCAGAACGCCAGACTCAGTGTGGCTGTCCGGAGATCTGAGGGGCCAGTTTCTGGCACCAGCCCCTGCTGGAGCCAGGACATGGGGAGGGATGGACCCTCAGGTCTGGCCCAGCCTGGTCAGCCACGCGGCGAGTCAGTGGCAGGGCCAGGCCCAGGAATCCACGGGCCTACCACGGCTGTCCCTGCAAGGTGGCACTTGGAGCATGCGTGAGCGTGGGGGGAGGGGCTGCAGGTGCTGACTTCCCTAATGGCCAGGCTCCACTCAGGGGATCTGCGCTGAGCTCACTGCTACCCCAAGGTGCCAAAATGACTCCCCTTCACCCCCCCCTTGTGCCAAGGCACCGAGTCAATCACAGCACCGGGGTCCTGCCCGAAGAGCACCAGAAATCTGCCTCCCCGGCACTCCTGCCGGCCCTTCGAAAGAGGGGCCAGGCCCTGCCCTGCCCCCTCGGTGCCATTCAGGGCCAGGCAGGCACTCCCTGCCCAGCTGCTCCACCCCAGCAAGGCATCAGCAGGCACAGCCCCGCCCAGGCAGATGTTTTAAGACCCCATTCCACTGTGGAGCAACTTCGACCTCTCCCACTGCAACCGGGAGAGCCCCTGGCAGCTGCCTGGCGGGGAGGGCTAGGCTCTAGTGCAAGCGTGGGCAATAATGTTCATGCGGGGGACACAATGAATTTTGGTAGGTAGTCATGGGTCAGCTCCACCCTGGAAGGGGCGGGGCCTGGGTGGAAGGGGCGGGGCCTGGGGACTAGCTTCCCACCAGAGTTGTCTGGGGCCAGAGTCTTTGAATGAACACAGCAAATGTTCACAGCTTCCAGATCAGCCACTACCGTGTTGCCAGGCAGCCGCCCAGGGCTGTTGCGGCTATTTAAAGGGCTCACGGCTCCGGCCTCTGCCGAGGCGGTGCCGCAACTGGGAGCCACAAGCCATTTAAATGGGATCCTGCTTCCTGAGCCATCACCTGGAAATTCGGTGGCTCAGGCAGCAGGATATAAATAGAAAGCAGCCACATGCAGTCCAAGGCCAGATCTAAATGTTAGGTGGGCTGGGTCTAGCCCCAGGGCCGCATCCTGCCCAAGCAGCCACACAAGACCCGGCTGTTTGCTCCTGCAATCCGTCACCTGGCAGTGCAGTAAAATCTGCAGCACCGAGTCTGAGCCTGGGAGGCCTCGTGGGGCTCAGGCCGGGGGGCTGGAAGGAGCAGTGGAGTCACAGGGACTGGAGCCCAGGCTCTCTGCCCCCCCCAGGATTTCAGAGCCAGGGCCTGAATGGCTTCCTCCTCTGTACCAAGCCAAAGCCAGCTGACTGGGCTCTGGCCAGACCCCGCCACGGGGCTTTCACTGCAGCGTTGGCACTGCCCAGTCACTATGCACCTTGGGAGAGCTGCCAACATCCCCAGCTCCATGCTAGGGGGAGCAGGCTGCACTGCACGGGTGCTGCCCTTTGGGTGAGATGAGACACCAAGGGCCTGTCTGATCCCACAGTCCTCCTTTGCCAGAGGGCCAGAAACCTGTGGCAACTGTAACTGGGCAGTTACACCCCCTTTCCTGTGTCGCCTCTCCCCCCCGCAGCAAAACAGCGCACTGCATTCCAGACCGCACCGCGCTGCTGTGTCACTCCTGCAGCAGCGGCGCATCACCCCAGACACAGCCGCATTTTGGGAGAGGAACAAGCGATGTGGGGACAGCGTTGGTGAAGCCCTTGGGAACGAGACAGGCTACAGAGGACGAGCAGCAGGCCCCGAGCACCAGGGCTCCACCGGGGGACGGATCTAATCCTGCTTTGATTCAGGCTGGAGCCTGCATCTGTTTAACACTTGTCCCCCCGCTCTGACGTCAAGCGGACTCGCTGGCCCGTGTCACGTTCCGTGCACCGCGTGCTGCGGCCAGCGCTTTGTGGGGCTGGGAGATGGAAGCCCCACGGCCAGAAAGCCCTCTTTGTTCGACCCCAAACGCCGATTTTATTACAAAATGCAACAATCCCCCTTATTGTCGACCAGTTCAAAATGGGGGAGCAGTGCATGCTGGGAACCAGTGGCCATGAGGAGAAGCCTAAGGAATTAGCATAAACAGCTCACCCCAGAAGTGGGCGGCCCCAGACCCCACTTGACAGCCGGCCGTAAGAATGCCAGACATCCCGGCCCATGCATATGCAGCGGCTGACTATAAAGAGGGGGCTTTGTCACCGAGTGTCTTGTTTTGCTGCTCTTTGGTTCAACCCGAGCCCCGCTTGGAGCAGCCAAGACGCAGACAGCAGGTTTTTATTAAGCGGCCTTTGAGGATCCCGGCCGCCCCCCCGCCCCACACAAGCGGATTTCTGTTTGAAAATAAACACGTGCTAGCACGCTGCCGCAAGTCCCCTGGCTCGCCAGCCAAAGCCCTGGCTGCCTCTTAGCCCAGCACACCCCCCGCCCCGCCCTGTTCCTACAGGGGCAGGTCTCAGCAGCCCGCACCAGAGCACCCTCGCAAGCTAGAGCCTCTTCCACTGCCTTCCCTGCTCCTCAGGCTGGGGCACAGAGAGGGGCTGCCCCCCGGGCTCTGCTGCCAACCGTGGGCCTGGCCAGTCCTGTGGCACTGGCGGGCACAAAGCGCGCCTGTCGGAGACGCCGGGCCAGCCGGGCGAAGCCAAGCGAGCTGCTGCAGCCATCAGGACGCTCTCCACTCCTGCCCGGCGGGAGGAAAGCGCACAGAGAATAAATAAACCCTCTGGAGCCCCTGTCGCAGCCCCTCCTGAGCAGAGCCAAAGCCAGGCAGCTTCAAACAGCAGCCCAGCTGGGAGCAGCTGCTTTTAGTGCCAGGGAAAAACCATTAACCCCCCCCAGCTCCCGGTTTGGTCTCTGGCAGCAGCCGCCACAGGCCTGGCGTCGCCTTGTGTCATTAAACACAGGCCCTGGTGCAAACGCGCGCTGCCCACATGAAGCCAGAGGCAGCTCTGACAGCAGCCGTGGCCTGCAGGTAGGGCATTGTTCCTTCAGCCGGGGAGGAAGGGGTGTAACAATGGCCCACACCTGCCAGGCCTGCCCAGCTGCAATGTGCTGGAGTCAGGTAGGGAAATTAACTGCCCCCCCCAAAGAGGGAGCTTTGAGAAGCCAGGTGTTGGTACCTTTCCATTGAAACAGGCCATGCAAATGGCTCTGCACCTCCTATGGAAATCCAGCTTTTGAAAGTGAAATGCACCGCCCTGCTCCTCGACAGCTGATGGCTTCGTAAACAAACCTCGCGGTTCATCCGCTCGCCAGCAGAGCTGGCTTCCTGCCTGGGGCTGGAGGCACCAGCACCGGGGTGGGGCCCGGTGCGCCACTATCCAGATTTCTTCCCGTTTCCACACAGCCGAGTTTCAGCTGGAACATCCCGAACTGCACACCCGTGCACTCACAAGCCCCCGTGCTCTCACAAGCCCCCGTGCTCTCAGGTTCAGCATTAGGGGCAGTTTCTGGGGCACAGCAGCACAGAGGGGGTTTGGTAGAGGAGCAGGGGAAGGCAGACTGTTCTCATTAGCAACCAAGCAGAGAAGTACAGGGTCTACATTCTGACCTGCCCAGGGCACATGTCTCTGCCTGCCAGAGTTTCGTAGGAGCTGAGTGGATGCGAAGAAGCAAACCCCAAAGCACTGTAGGCATGTGCCCTGGGGATTAAGCTGCAGGCGCACGGCAGCCCTGTTCTGGCTGATGCCAATGCTGTGTCACATTTCCGTCTGGCATGAGCACAAGGCCTATGGGCCCCTGGGCAGCCTTCTGACCGATCTCTGCCAGCTACAGGCTCTGCGTTGAGTCAGCCTTCCTGGGCTTTGAACCCTTTGCTCCAGGAAGCCCGGCCATTTCAAACGTGACGATCGGCAGCGAGCCAGCCCCTGCGGCAGGGACCCCAAACCCTCCCAAATGCAGGAAGTGGGATGCGGAAACGATTCCGCCCCACCCGGAAACGCAGGAACCAGGGGGGCTAAGAAGTCAAGCTCTGCAGAAGTGGCAGCCGTGACCTCCTAGCTTAACCGAGGCTCTTTGCAGGGCAGCCTCAAGATTCATTTCTCTTCTGAGCATCAGCAGCTTCTCAGACCCTCCCATCCACCCAGACCACTTTCAGCCACAGGAAGTTTCCTCTGAGACGGCAAGTCATGCTTGCCTGAGGGAAGCATGTGCAGTGCCTCCGAAGGCAGCTCGGAGTGACGCCCGGCTGGGCTTTGTGTGCCAGCCTGCTGGTCAGCATGGAGGGGCTTGGAGCTGCAAGGAGCCGGAGTCACACCCCAAACCCATGCTCAGGGACCCTGCATGGAGTACCCGTGTCCTAGAGAGCATAGGGCCATGAGTTGCCTTCAGCTATTGCATGGCAAAGGGCCCGTCTCGCCGCCTCCCCACCTCCGCTTCAATGACATTAGCCTCAATGACCATTTGCTACTGTGCCCCAGCCCTTCTGCCCCAGTGCCCCTATGCACAGCCTCCTGCCCCCTCTGCCCTTCAGAGCCTTCCTCCTGGCCACAGGAGCAGAGTCAAAAGCAAATGCCAGCAACTCTCCTGCCAGCCTCCCAGCACACCCCATCTGATCGGCCTGCTCAGCGGCCCTGGTATGAAAAACAGCATCTGTCGTCCCCATAACTAGGTGAAAGTTAAGGGTGTTATCAATCCTCATGCTTCTGGGCATGGCTGCCATCTGGGATCAGGAAGGAACGTCTCCTCCCCGGCTTGCTACTGGGAAACCTGCACAGCCATGGGGTTTGACTTGGGGGGTTTGATGGCTTTCCCCCGAAGCATGCTCCAAAATGGGTCCTGGCATCTAGTTCCTTTCCAGCTAGAATTTGGTGTGACGTGACCGGAGCCAAACCCTCCAGGTTGATGGACATCCAAGGCAGCTATTGACGCCAACTGGATTATAGGGATAATTTCTATTGAGAGACAGGGTCTGTTTCGTACGCACAGCCAGCACTGGCTGCCTGCACCCAGTAACACTCCACTCCGCTTCACCCGGGGTGGCTAGAGGGTTTTGCAGAGAGCAGCCAGCATTAGCTTGCTTCCCAGATGCAGAAGCCGTGGCGAAGGGGCCACGATTGACTCCACCCAAGAGCCCTGACCTCCAGTTCCGCACCCACACCCCGGCCTTGCCACAGGGGGGTAGAATCCGAGAAGATGCTGTTAGAATGAGAGGTGGGTGCAGCCATATCCTTCACTTTCCACGGGTTCAGCTTATGACTAGGGATGTACCAGTGTAGTCAATTAACTGACAAGCAAAAGCTTATAGGTTAATGCTATAGACTACACGCATTTTCCTTGCCAGTAAATATTTCAGCAGGCTGGCCAGCAGCCCAGCTCAGTCCCGGCTTGCAACGGGTCCTGGACCGACCCCCACTGCGGCTCTGCATTTAAAGTGTAGTAGGAGCCAGGTGGGCAGGCAGCCCAGCTCAGTTCCGGCTCTGGGAGCTCAGACCCCTCCCCACCGGACAGGGGCTGCCCGAGGACTATAGAATAGTTGACTAACCGATAAAAATTCATGAGGTTAACCGACTATTCAATTAACCGATAAGCAACATCCCTACTTGTGACACGCAGTATCTCTGTCAGGGCTGCAAACTCAGCTTGGTACATGGGCACGGGGAGGGGGAGGAGAACAGCCAAACTTCAAATACATAAATCACCAAAACCCATAAGAGATTCCAGGACCCGCACTCAGGCGACAGCTTTTCTGTCTTGGCAGGGGACGAGAGAATCCGTTTTGCTCTCCTGCGGCTACTGACGCCTCCAGCTCTACAGACAGCGCTTCAAAACCACCACCCTCTCCCCAGCAAGTGACACTGATGTGGCTTTGCCCGAGATCAAAAATGCAACTAGACAGGGTTGCTACAGCACCATTCCAGACCTCACACATGCTAACCGCCCTCGCTTAGCTAAAGAACCTGAGAAGCTATTTGTTTCTATTCCCCCAATCAATCGTCTCATTTTCCTGGAAAACAGCGTCAACCATGCCCTGAAACAGTCATGACATCATGGTACCCGCGGCACTGATCACAGGCTGTCAGATCCCCCCCTCCTACAGGTACAACCATGTGCGCCTAACAGTTGATCACTTCAGAGCTTTCAGCCTCTTGCAGGAGCCAATCCTCACTCAGAGCACAGCATTCAAAGTCACTCAGAAACAGATGTTCTCTGCACACACAGCTGCCAGTGTTCCAGACTGCCTCACGATATTGTGTGAGGGGGAGCCGGCTGGAAGGGAGTCCTTATTTCTCCAGTCCTGCCTTAACACATACAACAGTGTTGCAGGGCCTGCATCTCATGCTGTAAACAGCATAGAATGGACTTGTGAGCTCCCTGCTAGAGGATATTACCAAGGGAAGCAAGTGATGTCAATAGCTATCAGAAGAGGACTGGACAGTAAATGTAGCCAACTAAAAATGTAGCCAACTAAAAGCACAGTCTGTGTGCTGATCCTAGCCCCCATCCCATCCCTTAGATGGCACGTTCTTAGGACCTGTCTTTGCCTATGGTGCTGTAGGAATGGTACAAAAACCAGCATCCACTGCCCCCATAAGTAGGTGAATGTTATAAGTGGTATTAATCCTCATGCTTCTGGGCATGGCTGCCATCTGGGGTCAGGAAGGAACATCTCCTCCCCTACTTGCCACTTGGAAACCTGCACAGCTATGGGGTATGGCTTCCCCTGAAGCACTTGCCACAGGGAATTGCTCCAAAACGGGTACTGGCCTCTAGTTCCTTTCTAGGTAGAATTTAAGGTGTTTGATGTGACCTGAATCAAACCCCACAAGTTGATAAATATCCAAGGCAGCTATTGATGTCAATTTGATTATAGGGATAATTTACATTGTGAGAGACAGTGTCTGTCTTGGGGCAGATGGGAGAGTTGCTACGGCTGTCAGTTCCCTTTACAGAGCCCTGGATAAGTGCTTCTGAAACAAATACATGCTGACAAGACAGAAATACACACACACGAACAGACTCTGGGCTAGGCTCCTGTAGTTATGCCGACTCGGCCCTTTCTTTCCCACTGACAGTCAAACTTCATGTGCAAAGTTTTGATAACTTGGTTCAGGTCACAGCAAACATATTAAGCCATTTGAAACCCTTCACTTTCCCACCATCCAAATATTCACTTTTTACCATCCTGCCTGCCTAGCAGTTTAAGTCAGTTATCAACTCAAGGAATTCTGGACGCCCCAATTTTGAAAGCAACCCTTTGACATGGAACATCAGGGGGTTTTCACAGGGACCCGTCTAAGCAGTCAGACCTTAGTCAGAGCTTCACTCAGGACAGGAGACGTTTCTTTAAGTTATTTTCTCCACACGGGCATAGAATTTTCAGCAACCGGAGCTACACAATGAGCCCAAGGTGTTCTCTTTCCACTGGAACATGTCACGTCAAATCTATGCCCCACACCGTAAGCTTCAGATATAATCTGCTTTTACAGAAGTCAGTGGAACATTCATGGAGGGTTTTTTTTTAAACAAGAATTCCAGTGAAAAATGTGGCTTGAAACCAAACAATTCCCTGCATTGTTTACAACCCAAGCACCAGACTAGGGCATGAACAACCAGCAGTGAAACTGCCTAGGAGAGGACTAGAGCAAAAGCAAAAGCAACTTGTCACTTCATTGTCTGTGTTACCAGTGAGAGGGACACAGGAAGGAAACTAGCACAGAGCCAGCATGGCATCAGATCTTTGTAATCTTCACTTTCCCACAAGCTCTCTTTTTAGAGAGAAGTTTAACTCGTCAGCATCCCTTTAAGCACGAAGCAGAACATGACCCTGATTTTTATGCAACAGTTACCTTCCCCTCCCCCCTGCCAGCCATATAGGGTCTGATGATCAACAAGGGAGAAAAGATGGGGTCAGTTCAGGCCCCAGAGCAGGAGGGTAAACATGCTCCCAGCAGCACCACAGGCTCTGGACTCCTGATGCTCTTTGAGGGTTGAGCTTCAGCTGGGGAAGCTGGCCCCAAAGGCCCCATGAGGGTGGGTGGGTGGGGGACATCACAGAACAGGACACGCCCTAGGGGTGAGCAGGCCCCTTGGGGCTGAGGGGAACTCATGACCTTTCCCTGCACCCCACGCACTGTAGTGGGGAGGTGACACATTGGGATAACAGGGTGCTGGCTGTACTCCAGGGAGGAGCCAAGTCCCTGCTGGGGGGCGGGAAGGAGATTTGGTCCATAGCTTGAGAGTCCAGTGGGATACAAGCTTGGAGGCAGGGGTTTCAGTACCAGTGGGACAGTCCATCTGTACCTAGCCCGTCAGGTGGGGTGGGAGTCTCAGGGCAATGAGGGCTCAGTTCAGTCACAGCCCAGAGGATTCAGTGGGGTGGGTAGTGGGTCCGGGTTCAGTCTGTACCCAGCAGGTTAGTGGGGGCGAGGGCACGATCCCGGTCCAGTCCATACCCAATGGATTCAGGGGTTGAGGGTCTTTGCCCCGACGGGGAGGGAGGGGGTCTCAATCCTGGCTTGCTTAGTGACAGCGGGTCAGTGGGGGCAGCTTGGTCCCAGGCTGGTCCGTACCCAGCAGCTCAGTGGGGAGGGGGGAGAGCAAGCTCAGTCCAGTCCATATCCAGCGGGTCAGTGGAGTTGGGGGCTTGGTCCAGGCCCAGTCCGTACCCCGTATGGAGGGGGGGATGGGGAGAAGAGAGGAAGAAGAGAGGCCGGTCCGGTCCGGTCCACCAGCAGGTGGGCAGGGGTCCTGGTGCAGTCTGTACCCAGCGGGTCAATGGGGAGAGATCTTGGTTCGGTTCGGTTCGGTCGGTACCCAGCGGGTCGGGGGAGCTCGGTCCCGGTTCGGGGCCAGCAGGTCGGGGGGGCAGGCAGCTCGGTCCCGGTCCGGTCCGGGCCCAGCGGGTCGGGAGCGCTCGGTCCCGGTCCGGTCCGGGCCCAGCGGGTCGGGAGCGCTCGGTCCCGGTCCGGTCCGGGCCCAGCGGGTCGGGAGCGCTCGGTCCCGGTCCGGTCCGGGCCCAGCGGGTCGGGAGCGCTCGGTCCCGGTCCGGTCCGGGCCCAGCGGGTCGGGGAGCGCTCGGTCCCGGTCCGGTCCGGGCCCAGCGGGTCGGGGAGCTCGGTCCCGGTCCGGGCCCAGCGGGTCGGGGAGCTCGGTCCCGGTCCGGGCCCAGCGGGTCGGGGAGCTCGGTCCCGGTCCGGTCCGGTCCGGTCCCAGCGGGTCGGGGGCTCGGTCCCGGTCCGGTCCCAGCGGGTCGCGGGGAGCTCGGTCCCGGTCCGGGCCCAGCGGGTCGGCGGGAGCTCGGTCCCGGTCCGGTCCGTACCTTACGTGCCCGGGGCAAGGTGCCCCCGGAGGCCGCCAGCGCCCGGTACATCTCGGCCGCCCGGCAGCCGCCCAGCGCCGGCAAGGAGCCGGCCCCCCCGTCCGGCCGGTCCAGGGCGGCCGCCCCCGCCGCATCCTCCTCCTTAGGCTGGAGCCGCCGCAGCCGCTGCAGGGTCATGGCCGGGCCTGGGGCCCGGCCGCCGGCGCACGAGGCTATATCGGCCCGCGGGGGGCGGTGCCGCCGGCGGACACGCCTCCTTCCACCAGGCCCCGCCCCGTCAGGGAGAGGCCCCGCCCCTTTCCAACGAGAACTCCGCGGCGCCACGCTCTCTGGGCGGAGAAACCACGCCCCTTCGGTCAAACCCACGATCCCAATGCAGGCAGAGGCCACGCCCCCCTCCAGGGAAACTCCACCCCGTGGCTAACAAACCACGCCCCTTCCACGTTAGCTCAGAGACCAGCAGCAGGAGAAGGGAAGCCCCCTCCCTCCAGGGAACTCCTCCCCTTAGACACAATAACCCCACCCCCTTTCGGAAAACTCCTCCCCTTAGACTCAATGACCCCTCCCCCAAAAGGGAAACTCCCCCCCCACACATTATTTTTGCAATTGCAAAAGACAGAGGCTGGAAAAGCGTGCAGTTATGTGGATTCCCTGAGCCTGGGGCATCTGTTTGGGAGAGGGGACAAGAGGCAGAACCAACTGGCGGGTTTTCTTGTATTTAAGAGAGGACTCCAACTCCAGTGGTCAGAGTGTGACCCTATGGCTGATCTTGCAACACCCTTAGTGCTGTGGCAGCTCACACACTTTTGGACAAAAGTGTTACTGGTCTCCTGTTATGCACATGTCTGCCAGGGAGCCGAAAGTCACGTCTTTTCAGAGCGGAAGCCTCACTGGTAAAGAGTCTCACACCAACTCCAGGAGCCATTGCTGCCTCCTAGATCCTGGCCCAGGCTCAGCAGTCCACTTGACCACAGATGTCACAGCCTTGCACTGGCTTTGCCTGGATTCCTTCCATTGGCACAAACAATAATCCAGCCCAGGAACTGGAGGACAGGCCATCTGCAGTGCCTAACCTCCTGGCTCTAGAGACCAGCCTCTGGCTAGAGAACCTAAATGTCATGTTCTAACAGAGAGGGAGAGGTTATAATTAATTATTATTATTTATTAGAAGGGGGGGATCAGCAATTTGGCTGCCCAACTTGATACATTTTGAAGGGAGCTGATTTTCAGAGGGGTTCATTTCAGGTGACTCAAGTCAGGCCTCCCACAACCCCAAGGCTTGCCAAAGTACTAAGCCCATGGGAAAATCTTGGCTGGTGTATTTCTAGCCATACCCTGTGACACAGAGTCACATCTAAAGGGGCACTCTCATGTTAGACAAGTAAAACATTCACAGGTGCAGCTGTGTTAGTAATGACACCTCTGCTTAGCAATGCAAAACTCCCTCTAAACTTCTATGTCTGCTGTATTTTCACCAGTTATGCCCTTTTGCTTTGTTCATTTCTTTCAGTGTGGACCACAGATCAGGCTTGTCAGTTTCACAAGTAGGTCATTCATACATGGATCAAGGCCCCGATCCTGGAGTGGGGTCCACAGGTCCAGAGCTCATCGCAGGATCAGGGTTTAACAGCTTCTGCACCCTCCCTTCTGCTATAAGGGAATGTTTCAGTCCAGCTCGAATGGCTTTCATTTAAACTTCGATCAAACACAAAGATTAACTCATTTCTATTCAGACCAGGGGCTGTAAAAAGGGGGCTTGTCCTGGTGGCATCAATTAAACATTTTTCCTTTTATTATTTATGGGCCATAAAGGTCCCAGACAAGCTCAGAGCCTCATTGTGGTGGGTGCTGCACAAATCCACGAGCAACAGCCTCTGCCCCAAAGAGATTCACACAGCCAAGTTCTCATCTCTGGTTTGCAGCTGGGGAAACGAGGCCCTGAGAAATGAAGTGATTGGCCTAGGGCAGAGGCTGGGAGTGGAACCAGCTGTCCCACGCCCCAAAGAGCCATTTTCCTTGAGCACAACAACCAAGCTCAGTCGGTGACCCTTTTAGGTAGGGCAGAGATAGGATCTAACCACAACGACCCTTGTGCTAATAGTGCAGCGCTGAGCTGGCTGCTCGACAGGAAGTGTCAGAAAGGAGAAGTGAAATGCAGAAGCGCAGGACCGGGGTCTCCCCGGGACACGCACCCAGGAAGATGACGTGAGCTGCACGCTCACACTGCACTCGACACTTGCTGGCACGCCCACATAACCTCCTCCGTATAGTCTGTGAAGGGGACCGGTTCCACTTGCCTCCTTCATGCAAATGAATAATAATCACCACTCCTGGCCTGCAGCGCCCCCTTGGGGACAGGTGCAGAAACAGAGGCCTGGAGCACTCTGCAGCCTGGCTCTCAGAGATGCTGAGAGTTGGCAGGCTGGACCGTGTGGGGGGCACAGCGCCTCTGAAATTCTGGGGATGGAGCGACTGGCCCGGGGCTCACAGCGAATCAATGAAGAGACTCTGGGTCTCCGCCCCGCGCTGGTGAGCTAACAATAGGAGCTGCCACCTCGAGCGCTTTAGTTACTGTCCTTGACTCCTGGGGTGGAGCCCCACCCAGATTTTCCCATGACAGCTGATTCCCCCCACCCCCCGCTCTTTCTACATCCCCAGCACTAGCGCCTCCGTTGTCAATCTGTGCCCAGGGTGGGCAGTGCAAGAGTGGGTGGAACCAGCTGCATTAGCAAAGCCAGCCGGGGATCAGAGAGGGGGAAGACCCTTTGCATTTTGGTGGTGCCTTTCATGCTCGGGGCTTAGCCGATATTCATTGCCTAGGCCTCACTGCATGCCAGGCAAGGGCCAGACTGATAACCCCTCCTCCCCGCCTGACACTGTGCCAGGCAGCCCACGGTACCTTACCCAGTGCAGCCATCCCCACTGGACAGAGCAAAGGTGCCTGGGCTACCCAGCAAGTCAGGGCAGCGGACCCAAGCTCTAACTCCCCATCTTGCACTGGAGCTGGCTGCCTGTCATCTCCCTTCCCCACTTCCTGAAGCATGGCCAGTTGGTCAAAGGTTCCCCAGCTTAGTGCTGACCCAGGCCAAGCCTGCCTGGTTGCCTAGCACGTTCCTGTGAGTCACTTCCCCTGCCTGGGCCTTCATTTCCCCATCTGCAGCATCACGTGTCCCCATCCAGCTTTGTAAAGTGCATTGAGATCCAGGAGCAAAACAGGCTGCAGAAGGGAAAAGGCGCATTTATGTCCGGCCCACGGGCGAACTCCCTCCAGCGTAGAAGAGTCTCCACGAGATCCCAGGGTCCATACGCAACCAGAGCTGAATCTGGCTTCCTTGTGCTAGAGTCATCTTATCTGCAGGCGTGTGTCGCCCTCTCTCGTCCCTCTTGCTCAACTGCAAAAGCTGCTTCCTGCCCACTGCGCCGTGTCTATGGATTTAGCCCCCCGCCCAGCGGGTTTGTGGGGCTCCCAAAGCAGACCCAAGAAGAGCCCTTTGACGTGATGTGAAGGAGGAACTGGGAAGAAGCGACAGACCCTGAATTATCAACTTTCCTAGGTTCTTCCCGCCCCTGGAGAGAAGTCTAAACCGTGGAGGTTTTACATGGTTCACATGACTGACTATGGCTTTGTATAGTGCCTCCCACCTTGCTGGCCCAACTGAACCCCAGGAATAATGGGGAGCAGGGTGGCTAGCACAGACCTTGGGGTCAGGAAACTGGATTATGTTAATGTGGATGCATTCCCTTGATTTAGAGCCCCAGGAAGCACTGGGGAGTAATTAGTTCAAATTACTCTGGGGAGTCGTTATTTCGAAATAGCAGCACTGGAGCGTCCACACTGCCGCTATTTCAAAATAACTCTTTCAAAATTAACGTTATTCCCCAAGGAAAGCAGGAACAGAGATTTCGAAATAACGGGTGTGGCCGTGTGGACGCTCTGCTTATAAATTCGTCCTAAGGGTGGTTATTTCGAAATAACACCCTAGTGTAGACCAGGGCTGAGGATTTCAGTAGGGCTCGATGTGGACACCAGAGCCCATTGCAACGAGGCAGCTATGGGATCACAGCATGTGTCCACATGGCTCTGACGCGCTCTCTGGAAATCATGTAAACATTCTAGCCTTCCCCCAATCTGCTGGGGCTGGGCTGGCACCATAGTACAGCTGTTGTGTGCTCAAATCACGGAGATAGCAGAGCTGCTCCACCAAGCACAAGCGGGTATAATCCAGGAGTGGTGGGGCCGGCCGGCAGTGGATTTCCTCCAAAGGCTTTAGCCTAATCTAGGCGAACCCTGCTAGCCACCCCCATGCTGACAAGCTTACCCCAAGATGAAATCCAATAAAGACAAGTGCAAAGTGCTTCACTGTGGAAGGAAAAAATCAAATGCACAGCTCCCACCTGGGAACGACGGGCTAGGTGGCATGGGGCCGGAAAGGATAGGGAGCAACAGCGGATCACAAATCACAACGTGATGCAGTTGTGAAGGAGGCTAATACCATCATGGGGAGTATTAACAGGAGAGTCGTATGTTGGGACTGGTTCTGATTTGGGCAGGGGGCTGGACTTGATGACCTCCTGAGGTCTCCTCCAGCCCTATGAAAGTCACTGTTCGTCCCATTCTAGGTCTCAGCTGGAGTACCGTGTCCACTTCTGGATGCCACCCTTCAGGAAAGACATGGACAAATTGTAACGTGACCAGAGAAGAGCAAAGAGAAAGATAACTGGCTTAAAAAACCCAACCTATGAGGAAAGCGTGGAACAAAGACAATTAAAGGGGGACATGATAGAGAGTTATAAGTTCATGATTGGTGTGGCGAAAGGGAATAAGGAAGAGTTACTTACCCTAGCACATATCACCCGGACGAGAGATCACCCAATAGTATTAATAGGCAGCTGGTTTAAAACAAACATGAGGAAGCTCATCTTCACACAACGGACCTGTGGAACTCCTTGCCAGGGGATGCAGTGAAGGGTAAGTTCATGGAGCCTAGGTTCGTCAATAGCTATTGGCCAACATGGCCTAGTACCACAACCCCATGCTCTGGGTGTTCCTAAACCAGAAGGTGAGACTGGACAACAGGCGATGGATCACTTATTGCCCTGTTCTATTCAGTCCCTCTGGCATGGGCCGCTATCAGGAGATAGGACACTGAGCTAGACGGACCTTTGGTCTGAGCCAGTCTGGCTGTCCTAATGAAAGGTTAAAAGAACTGAGTGGCTATAGCTACACTATGAGCTTTTCTGCAAAGAGGCAATGCAAATGAAGCACAGATTAGCATTTTCCCATGCTTCATTTGCATACTCTCTTTCGTTCCATTTTTGCCCAAAAACAGGCAGTGTGGCCATGGCTGCTTTGCGCAAAAATTCCTTTTTCTGCAAGATCCTTATGCTTCTCCAGGACAGGCATAAGGATCTTGCGGAAAAAGGTTTTTTTTGCGCAAAATGGCCACGGCCACACCGCCTGTTTTTGCGCAAAAACCCCTAGCACAAAAACAGAACGAAAGAGAGTATGCAAATGAAGCACGGGGAAAATGCTAATCCACGCTTCATTTGCATAGGCTCTTGCGGAAGAAGTCATAGTGAAGATGTAGCCAGTGTGTTTAGTCTTCAGAGAAGAAGACTGAGGCGAGACCAGAAAACAGTCTTCAAAAACATGAAGGGCTGTTACAAAGACGGGGACCAACTGTTCGCCACACCCACCAGAGATAGGATGAGAGTAAGGGAGATTTAAGTTAAATAGCAGGGAAAACTTTCTAACTCATAAGGAACAGGTGTCCAAGGGAGGCTGTGGAATCCCTGCCATTGGAGGTTTTTAAGAACAAGACGGACAAACACCTGTCAGGGCTGGTCCTGATCCTTGGTCCTTCCTCAGCGCACATGGCTGGACTGGAGGACTTCTCAAGATTCTGATGTTTCTTATTCTATGCTTACAGCCCAGCTATGCTGCCCCGATTTTGACAGGAGCATGGACAGGACCTAAAACCAACCGCTTTTTTTTTTCAGCCTGAAACACTTTCAAGAAAATATTTCCCCTGCATACGTGGTTTAGATCCAGCAGCTGGCTTTAATTTTTAGCAAGGAATGAACTGATGCACTGTTAGCTGCAGAACATTGCTCAGTAAGAACACTCAAAAGCCAAGTATCTGAGGACAGCTGGCTGGCAGCTGAAGCAGATTTCACAACAGCTTGATTCCAACATTACAGAAGCTTCTTCTGGAACGGGGCAAGTTATGTAGAGTCCCTGTCTCTGCCTGGGTTTGTTTTTGGAATTGTCCTTTTACAAAGGGTTGGCAGGGGTCTGCTCCTCCACCTCCCAGTACTGAACAGAGAGAGTGGTTCCTAGAGGGGTCAAACCCTTCACATGTTCATGGGGGCAACATAAAAAAAGCATCACCCTTGGGGACTGGGGAGAGACCAGTGGGTTAGAATCAACAAGGAGCAGAGCTCAAGCCCCAGATCCAAACGCATCTGGACTTGGGGCAGTTTGGAGCCAGATCCGAGCATGGGGCGGGAACCCCTCCCTCCAGCGAAGCAGGCTCCACACATACATGCCAGGTCAGGCTGCCAACATCTCGAGCTTCCAGAGCATCTTCCAGCACTTTTAAGAGGGCCTAATGAAGGCCTAATTTATACACAAAGTTTTAGCATTGTAGCTAAACTGTTACGACCGCCCCAGCCCCCTACATGCTGGGATAGCTTACTCCCCTTCCCATGCGGGAAGAGCCATATCGGTACAAAGCACCTGACACTATATATTGTCTGTCGGTCTGTCCAAGAACACTTCCTAAACAGTAAGAGCTAGGACCACCAATTTCAGTAGGCAGCTTCCTCTTACCACAACTTAAAGCAGGGTGAGGATTTGTTTGTGCCAGAAAAATGGGATGTGCCTGGAATGGGTTTGCTTCTCCTCAAACCTTACAGAAAAGGGGCAGAATCACCAGGTAGGTGAAAGGGGCTGGCTGGGTGCATGCCTCTCCATCCAGGACCACCCCATCCCCGAATCTCCCACCCTCCAGGCCCCCTTTAGGAAGGGTGGGGGGGCTAAAGCTCCCCCCGGATTTGTACGGGGACACTGCTGCCTGTTCCCCTTCATCAGGGAGCGAGGGGAAAGTGTAGTTTGCTGCATTCCTCACTCTGCCTGGGGAGCGCAGGGGGCAGAGCTGTGCACTCTGCTGTTGCTCCCTAAGGGGAGGAATGGGAAGAACAAGCAGCCCTCCCTGGTATGGAGCTCGGGGTGGGGTGAGTGCACTCTTCCCCCACTTCCCTGCCCAGAGCCCCCCCTTGCGCCCCAATCCTGCCTCCTGCACCTTCACACCACTGCCCCTCCTTAAGGACCCAAGCAATGCCAGGTAAATGCACCAATACTGGTATAAATGCACCCATGCAAGGGGAACTGTGCTGCTTTAACTCAACGGACCCCATCTCTGTGCACGGAGAATGCCTAAGCCAACAGGTGTCTGTCCAAGGGAGTTGCAAGGATTATCTCCCTCCGGGCGTAAACAAGGCTAACGTGCCCTGTTGGAGGGGAGTTCACTTAAGACATTCATCTGCTATGCATAGGCATGAAGAGTGATTCCTGTTGTTACCCCACAGCCTTGCTGCAGCATTCATCGCCCCTCACTAGAGGGGGCTGCAGTTAGCAACAATGAACCAGAGGCCAGCTCTGCTGATGTCAATATTACACCACCCAGAGGCTTGTAAGAGGCTTATACAAAGCTCAGGAGTTGATCTTATTGTTAGAAAATGAGGCTTAACAGGACGTGCTCTCAGCCCAGGGCACAGCTAAGACCTTGTCTTGATTAAAAAAAAAACTTAAGGTAAGAAAAAAATCCTGCATCATTTCAGTTTTAGGAATTGTTAAAATCTTTGTAGATGACGTTGATAAAGCACCTACGTCAGCGTGTCTGTCGCTAGGGCACTCAGGAGGAGAGGAGGGATGGTGGCATGGATTCAAAAGTAAAGAATCAGGGTCAGGACTCTTGGTTTCTATGTACCTGCTTCCATAACAGACTTACCGTGCGACCTTAGATAAACCACCTAGGCTGAGCCGGTTTTGAGTTCCCGTCCAGCAGGAATGGGACATAAATGCTCCTCAGAGATAGGGTTAAGTAATTCAATTTGCAGATCTACCAGCCAGCAGCTGCAGAAGCCCTAAGCCTCAACAGGTCATTTAATCCACAGTAGGCGCTTGCTTATCACTGGGGCAGAGACGCTCTTGCACATTTTCAAGAGGGAGGGAGGGCAGAGCATTTACAAGGAGAGACACAAATGACAACAGCTTTGGAGAACAGGACCACGGAGGAGTTTGCCCTTCTGATTCGGCACATTGATCCGTTTCTGTAGCTAGGAGCAGCAGTCGGGCTTGCTTTCACTCAGCCAGGATTTGGAATTCAGGGTTTTGCTCACCTGTTCAGGATTTTAAAGGACACACACAACCCAATCATTAGTTTTAACCATCCCGATTGCCCAACACCTCTCTGGCTGCCAGAACAGTCTGAGTTCGTTAGTCCCTTTGGCCTTATGAAGCCTTTGCAGAAGGACCGGGCTGTACCTGCCACCTGCTTAGTAGTAGGAGCTCCAACCTGCCAGGCATCAGAGCTGGACGATTCTGCCTGTTACTCTTGAGCACACCAGGCTGTCCAGCCCCGCTTCCTTTGCCCATGTCACAACCAGAGCAGCATCCTGAGCAAGGGGCAGGGCTGTGCTAGAGAAAGGCTATTAGTTTAAAATCCAGGGCATATCCCAGCTGGCAGCTTCCTTAGAGCGAAGTCCATTAGTCTGACCCCAAGAGGTATTCCAGACACCATAACGTTAGGAGAAGACTGGCCCCCTTTATCTTTCACATGCTCTGCTCAGAAGGGGTTTGAATCAGGAATTAGCTCAGGCACTTTCAACAGCAAATAGTGTTTAGGCCTAACATTTACTCCACTTTGAAACTGTTAGCTTGGAGGGAGGAGGCCCACAAACCTTTCTTGGGGTAGGTTTTTTGGAAAAAGGGGAAAAAAGGGGGAGCAATGCACAGGCCCATCCCAGTTACATCTGTCTCCATTTAAAATTCCCCCTACTAGCAGGGCCACTTTTAATGCATGGCCATCCTGACCAAGTGGGTGGGGTGAAGGGGCTGTGACCCACGACTTGTTATCCCAGCTGTGCCATCCAAGGGACTGGCTGATGCTAGGAGGTGGTTTGTTTTTTTTTTTAAGTGGGGTAGCCAGAGTTCACTAAAGCTCTGGCTTCACTAGAAAAAACAGCATGTAATGTCTGTGAAGATAACCCATTAACCAGTGTTAAAACTGCACTCGACTTTTTAAACCTGTTAGCTGGCCCAGGAGTTCTCCAGCTACCGTCACTGGAAGAAACAGTGCTGTAGACACAACTTTTATGGTGTTCCCTCACCACGTTAGCGGTTCCTGAACTTTTTAATAAAGTGACCCACCCACCCCATTGTCTTTTTTGCAATTTAGCAGGGTCCACCTGTGAAGGAGGCCCCAAAACCAGAGGCCAGCATCCATGTTCCTCTAATCTTTTTCATCCACGTGCAGAATATTTGTAGGTGCTCGGAGGCACACGTGAACGTGCACCACCAGTAGAAACAAAAGACCTAGCTGTAGGTGCTCTGCTAATCTGCTGGGTGGCACCTGAATCTCTTGAACAGCTGCACAACTGCCCAGTTTACAAGGAACAGCCAGCAACCTTCCCCTCCACTATGCCCCAGCCTCCATCCCAGCACTGCACCCCTAATCCCAGCTTGGTGCAGAGGAGAAACCCCCCCCGCCGGGACAGGAAGGACAGAGGACCAGAGAGCAATCCTGCTCTGCACTCACCCCCATCCCACCGGGCTGGGCCGGACACTCCATTCCAGGAGTTGACACTTAGTGCATGAGGTGATGACAGCACGCATCTGTGACAGAGGGGGCCAGTCCAAACTGGAGTGGTGCTATGACCCTCTACGTTGGGCCTAGCCCCAAGAATACAGTGTGAGTGGCCCCTCTGGGACTTCTCCACAGCAGGACCACAACCCGTCTACAACCTGGTTGCAACCCACTGGTTGGGAAACACCCAGGGAGGTAAAGTCAAGGTGTATTGATGTGGACTTTCGCAGCTGGATAACACTTGTCACTGGCTGCAAGCTAGTAGACCTGCTTTACTCCCCAATGTTGACAAGCCACGTACACGGAAAAACAAGACCAGACTCACCTACTGACAGTAGGATGTGCCCACGGTCACTCCAGGTGAGCTCCCAGGAACAAGGCAGAGCCACCGTAGACAGCACAGATTCTAGGATCCTGTTTGTTTTAAGTGTCCCACAACATTGGAGCTTTCCCATTGGCCTCTCTCCTGCTGTTCTAGTTCATTTTTCTAATTATCATCCCACTACTGCTGGCTACTCCACTTCCACTCCCTTCCTGCTTCTTGTTTATAGACAGCTATCCCCACGGGTCAGGGCTAACCCTTTGCAGGATACCCACAGCGAGCACGGTTTGAGAGCGAGTCCAACAGCTTGTGTGAATAAAACAGACTTTAATAATGTACAGCAGAAATTGGACAGCTTGTTCTTATATTAAACACAAGATTTCCTATATTACAATGTATTTACATTTGCATACTGAAGAGGTAAAGTGTCTAAGTGGCTATTTTACAGTCCTTTTCTAAGACGACGTACAAATAAAGGGCGCAGAGAAGTACCCAGAAAGATCTGTTCTGAAGCCAGAGTACCATCCGTTCAGTGTGTGTCAGAGACTAGAGGCACAAACTTTGACCCGAACTCCTCCCCAATTTGATCCCATTGATCAAACAAACACCGCCCACCCCCGGGTTAAACCAAAGGTCTAATTCCCTCCTCCCACCTCTTTTCAATTGATCTGATCTTCTTTTCCTGCCCTGAACTGTTTAGTTACTGTATGCGGTTAGGACAGCTGGTGTTTCACTTCCAAAAAGGACTGCAACTCAGTGCCAGGCAAAGTGATCCCTAGGTTTGCTACAAGGCAGCTAAGTAAAGTTTGCACCCCTCTCTGGCACATATACATGGAAAGTGCTGTATAAATGCTACATTGTTATTCCCATCTCAGAGGGTCCAGTGAGGGTTTGACTGCTCTGATCTGTACCTAGGAACTGTGTTTCCACCTCAGTGTGCCACCCCCTTCTAGACATCGGGGCCAGTACAGCTCTGGCATGTGCTGTTTGGCATGGTACTAAGGCAGATACATGTGTGGCTACACTGGGGGATGACGGAGTGGATCAACACATGGAATTAAATGGCTGAATTAGTGTCAAAGAAACTCTCTGGACAGCGAATGGAATAGGAGACCTTGTTCTCCGAAGGGAGAAAGTTTTTAATGCTTATGGGATGACAGGATGGCAGCCCCTACTTATCAGTGTGATGGGCCTACGGCCGTTTATTTCAGTCACTCAGACTTTCTCCTGCACAAGCCTCATCTTAAAGGTCCCGCTACAGTGGCTGAAGAGTCTAGTAGGTATTTAAGGCACACACCACCTTGGATTCTCAATGCAGAAGGGCTCAGTAAGTAACAAGTCACATTGGAGATGCAGTAATTTCTGGCTGAGAAATACTCAGGACAAATCAGAAGGGGAGACTCCATTCACCAGCCACACATGCTGCTCCATGACCCCAGGGTCTAACAGATGCAGACCACTGCCGACAGGGATGCAGCCCTGTCCTGCCTGCCATTTAAAAGCAATGGGAGAATGCAAAATAGCTCCAAACACAAAGCAAAAAAGACTCCTCATTTGAGGGATATAATCACAGATGAGATAGGAGGCCTGGGGGAAGAGACACACAGACAGCGAGAACAGAAAGTCTGTAAAACAACAGCAGCCTGTGAGCCAGAGAAGAGATGAAAGCTCACCTTACAGAGCAGGCTCAAGGTTCGAGTAGAAATTTCCAGTGTAAATTCAGCTGCGTACATTTGGATTTTCCTTTTTTGCAGTGATTTCTTTACAAACAAAGAGGTTGAGAGGTAATTATAGACTGTTTCTCTTCTCTTATAAAAATTAACGATATTAAAAAAAGTTAAAACCCAGACCCTCCCAATCAAATAAAAAACAATCAAATGCACTCCAGTTAAAAGTTATGGCTTCAGAGTTACAAAGCGCAAATAACACCCTAATCATCATACAACCCGGGCTTCTAATGTTGCCTCCAATGCTGCATTCGTTCAGACAGGACAGAGCCCTGGGCTATTTCTAACATTCACTAGGCAGCAATCAAATCAATTCTACTTCAACCGGATTGGTTATTCAATTAAAATAAGATTCATGCAGTTACGCCCTCCCTACCCCCACCCAAAGAGTTATACACAGCTGCTTCCAGAATACAAGATATTTATACATGTATATTTAAAAGATGGACACATTTCCAATCCCAGTGGTCAATGGTCAGATCCTGCAGTACGCAGAGTGCTCCTTGAGTGGTGCTGTGCACAACTGTTTCCATGGGCACAGAGCTCTTCACTGATCAGACCTGGAGTGTTCCTGACAAAGCGCTTTGAGACATCCACGGGTTATGTTCTAAAGAGGCAGATATCCTGCATGTCCCTGTAGCTTGGTCCCCTCCACCCAGGGGCAGCGCTGTCTCCAATCTGTCATACACGCTTCTGTCTCCTTTGCATCCCTCCTGCAGACGGCTCCCCTGGCAAGGCCATCCTTACATACTGCCAGACCTTAAAAACCAGGGTTTTCAAAAAACCTTGTTTCAGGGACAAAGTCAGCACCCTGTTTTAGAAAGGGGCAGGATGGCAGTGAAGCAACTTGACGAAAAGTTCCTGCAGCTGGTGTACAACTGGCAGGATAGAGCCCCGCTCTGGGAGAAAGAAGGATCTGGCTGTAAGTAGCCTATTCAAGCTAGATAACACTCACTGCTGCACAGGGAAGGCACCAGCACATGTAGCTCAGAAGAGGACACTCTAGATTTGCACATGCACAGAAAAAACACGAATAGGAATGTGCGACCCTACAAGCAGACACGCTGCACATCTAAGGGGAACCGAACGGCACAGGGCACACGTGACTTTGCACATGCATGCACTGCTGCACGCATGCACACACACTAGCAGCCACTCTGGCTTTTTTACTTTTTCCAAGCTCAAAAAATAAAAATAAAAATAAAAATAAAAAAGTTTGATGAAGCCGATGGCTCTTCGGTGTGCATGTGCCAGCCCCTGGAAATCCTGCAGGTATGGCAATACCACCTTCTCTTTCCCTCCCCACTCCCCGGCCTTGAACCCTTTCCAATGAATGTGCCATATTCACTGGACTACACAGGGATTTCCATCAAAGAAACAAAAGTTATGGTCATGGCAAGATCCAGCCACACAAATCCCTCTCAAGTGTCCATGCTGTCAGGAGGTGGTTATAAAAAGGTTTGTTTCATACCCAAACCAGGAAGAGAACATTTATTTTAGCAGGCTTTGTCCTCCCTGGCTAGCAGCCCATAAATCTCCCGGTCTGGTTGGTAGCAGTAGGTCGGGTAGAAACGCGAGGTAGGCCTCAATCACATCTACTCTAGCATGGCAGCTTTTGTGCAGCTTCCTCAAGCTGCAACTTGCAGGCTAGATCTTCACATCTTCCTGGATGCTGAGCTGCGAGAGTGTTTTCTTGATGCGGAGGGCTGTTAGCCGAGCTGCGCCATTGGCATACCAGCATTCACGCATCATCTTGCCCATCACTCGTAAAGCCTAGCCAGGAAGCAGGGAGAGAAATGTCAGTCCTTTCCCTTCAGAGTTCAGCTCCTTCTGCTAAGACACTGAATCAACAGTTTAAAGTGAATCCAATACTTGTGGAAGATGCTGGCGTAACTGTGCCAAGATGGAAGCTCTCTGCTTATTCCAAGAACCAGCACTGCTACTGCCCATGCTAACTTGCCAGCATACTTCAACCGTAACCTTCTACAGATGGGATATCCCTTCATGGGTCATTTGATTCTTGGCTATTCCACTAACATGGGAATGCATTACTGCTGTTTTTTGTAATGACATGGGCCATTGGGAACTGCACTAAGCATAGGGATGTAAGAGTTTTAATGGTTAACCGATAAGCTGATGCTTATTGGTTCCTGTTACTGTTTAAACTCTGCTTGGGAGCACAGAGCCAGCAGGGACAGCAGCCCATGGGGCCATTTAAATGGTGTAAACTATGGAAATTCCATTGGTTACACGGTTAATATTTTTTAACATTTTTCACGTCCCTAAAACCCAACTGCTTACCCAATCTACATAATGGTGACCTCAAGATTGTTCTGAGCATTAGTACAGCGCTCTGAAAAACTCAAGCACTAACAGGTAGATGTTTCACAGCCCAAGAGCAGTTACAGGGTGACAAAGTTCACTTGCCATTGATTAATGGGGAATTATTAACCACTCACTGGATTTCAGACGCAACATGAGTGGAGCCCAGTGGACTCCAAACAGATGTGCTATCCCAGCTCTGGGAGCTTCCCCACTGAGTACAGTGCAATAGAGTGACCACCTACTCCTCGTCTCAGATAGGACTTTCAAGTCTCCATGTTCTTTCCCTCTGGGCTTCCCCATGGACCCCAAAACATTTGGGAGTGAGTGGTCCCTCCAGGGCAGGAGTAGGAAAATCAGTAAGCATGGAGGCTGGAATTAGGAACTCTGCCTTCAGGACTCAATCTAATCTACCCACTGGGTGGATAGTGCTTTTCCCTAAGGCTCAAATGAAGACTGACAGATCCTACCTCATAGCTCTGCCACCAGTTAGGGATGTTGGGGCGCAGCTTCTGATCACACACAACCTTCCGCATCTCCTCAATGGAGGGGTCAGAGGGAACAAGGTCATAGTATGGGAGTTGATATTCCTCATGGATACCTGAGCATGAGAAGAGAAAAAGTCATTCACAGAGATGGAACAGCGTGACCCACCCTCACCAGAGCCACATTACTGCAGCCTGGATGACATGACTTACAAAAGTGAGGTGTCAGCAGTGCAGGGAAGCAGAAGGCAGTTAGCTGAACTGGGATTAGGCTAGACCATTGGGGTTAACACCTCTCTCCTGGGAAAAGGGGCAGGGAATGCTTACTGACCACATGTGCTCAGGACTGTGGCACTTCCAACAACGATATCCCCATCCCCTAAGATATACTAGGGCTCTGATTCAGTACAGATTCATAGGGAAGCAACCCATGAGCTACATCAGCACCACCACTTTCTTCTCTCAGATTTGGCTACAGAAATAGGTGTGCTACCAACAGCACTGCTACCCATCGCCTCTCACATGCCTGGTCTGCTAGCAGTCTTGAGTCTCTTCTCCACTCTACCACCATCTTGGTGGACATACTCCGGGGTGACATTGCATTTAACCCCCTATCCCAGGACTATAGCTATCCCCATGACTGCTGGAAGGATAGGTTCTCTCTATGCTCTGGGCTTCAATTAAGTCAAAGACAAGGGGTTGGTTGGTTTGTTTTGGGAAGGGACGGTAGTGCAGAGAAGCTGAAAGCATATTACCTCCTGAACTGCACCTACGAGCAATCTCCCAATAGACCAGGCCCAGAGCATAGATATCAGCACATTTAAATGAATCAAAATGCTTCATGTTAATGGTTTCATCCAAGACCTCAGGGGCCATGTATCTGCAGCAAAGAAAAAACAATGTAATTTCCTTGTCAGAGGACTTTCTGGAAGGCCATCAGTGGTGACTTCTCCCTATTCGTTGTATATAACACAAGTTGCCTGTACAGTGCTTGGATGCTGCACAGAAGTTAAGCAATGAGAGTCATGCTGAGTCCAATGATCCAGACAGAAGCAGGCACTGTGTTAAGAGAGCAAACAGAACGATGATCCAAACAAAGAAGGAAAGAGGAGGGGTCAGCTAGGGACGCAAGAATGGTCAGATGTGCACTGAGCCGAAGACAGCATGACCCCTGAGGCCAGGATGGAGGCGAGGGACCCTATAGGCGAGTTCCCTGAAGCAGAGGCGAGCTAGCTAACCTCTGCCTTGGAAGCACATGAGCAGAGGGAAGGGGCAGTAGGCTGTGACTGCTTGAGTCCCCAAACCTAGATTGTTTATTCATAAATAAAAAAAGCCATTAAACATTCTCCTTCACCACCCTGGAAACACTGCTTATGTCTAAGCTAGAAACCCTACCAACTCCCAGTGAGGCTCAAACCCTTTCTATACCCTCATTCGGTTAGCACTGAGCCTTGATCAGGAGTACAGCTAAGCGCTCTCCCTACCGTTTGGTTCCAACTCTTTGATTTGGTGCAATATCAATGGTATCGGTAACAGAATCATGGCGGACTGCCAGACCCAGGTCAGCGATGGCACACATTCCGTTCTTCTTCACCAGGATGTTCTTCGATTTCAAGTCCCTGTGTGCAATGCCTGGTTTTCCTGATGGAGCAAGATAAGAAGTCTCAATAGCAGACTTTTCTCTCCCCTTACGGGGTCTGATAAACAGAGGTGGTCATCAAATCCAGAGTGAATTTGAATCTTAACATCTGTACGCACAGTAAGATCTGCAGCCTTGTTCTTTCTTCAGTCTCTTATTTAAACTGAACTCGGTACCAATGAAAGGTGCTAAAAACACTGAAGAGCTTCCATTTACCCCCCAAGTACTATGATTTAAACTGCAGCAGACCACTGCACCAGGTGTCTCAGACACACAGAGACATGGTCCCTGATCTGAAGAGGTTACAATCTGTTCTGCCCTGCTATTGCCTATGCTACCATCTTCTGTGCTCCCCACACCCAACCAGGGCCAAGTTAAGTATGTGTGTGCGCAATGTGGGTATCTGTCTAAGAAAAGCTAGACTTGACCTTTGCTCAATACCAAACTGGCCTAGATTCAGATCTTGCAGGAGGACTAAGGCAGGGGTCAGCAACCTTTCAGAAGCAGCATGCCAAGATTTAACTTATCCATTTCTATTTATTGATCTGTGTGCCAGGGGAAAAAGGAGGAGGAGGGACAGGGGCCGGCGATCATATTTTCTGAACCAGCTGCTGCTAGGGAGAACGGTTTAATTTAAATGATTAAACAGATCAAGCATTTTAAACTCTCTCATGTTAGTTTATCAAACTTCATTTTAAAGTCGCAGTGGCAGTATTGTAGCCAATGAGGTTAATCCGAGGCACAATTATTGTTAATTTATGTCCAACGCAAAAAGCTTCAATGTTTTCTTTATTTATGGGAGGGAACTTTTTTTGGGTCGGGTGCCGCTGACCTGCAGAAAATCAGTTGGGGACCACAGAAGCGAGAAGCAAAAAAACTCCTCCAAAAACCCTCAACCCTCCCTGATATGGCCCCCAACTGAGACACCTCACTCCTCTGGTGCTCCAGCCTCATGGGGTGCTGGAAAGGGACAGGGAAGACTGAGGTTCAGGGTTTCCTATAGGCCAGATTTACTTTTCTGGGGGTTCAGATTTAGTGGACATTATGGACCCTCTTAGGCTCTGGGGTGGGGACAAAAATAAGGTGTTCAGTGTGCGAGACAAGGCTGCCAGTGAGTGGGATAGGGCTGGGGTGCAGGATCTGGGAGGGAGGTAGGGTCTAGCCAAGTGGAGGGAGTAGGAGCAAGGGAGCATGTCAGAGCAAGCTGGAGGTAGGGGGTCTTGGTGGGGACAGGGGAGTGAGTGAAGGAGATGGGGGTGTGGACTGAGGAGGGACACTAACCTGGCTCAGCAACCCTCTCTCCTCCATGCAGCGGGGAGCCCACATAGCCACAAGGCTGCAGCACCATCTCTGGCTTCCCACTCGGAGGGCGTGCATGTGAAGAAAGCCCTGACTTTCCCCTCCAGACCTGGCTCATGGCAGAGAGCAGAAGAGCAAGCGGCTCCATGTGCTGCCGCTCCCACAACGGGGAGGGGACAGAGCAGCAGCACATGAAGCACACCTGCTGAGCCCAAGCATGCCCTGCCTTGCAGTGCCCCAGCTGGGTTCTGCACAGCCCTTCCTGGGGCTGAAGCAGTAGCTCCAAAACAGTGAGGTCTGGGAGCGGCTCCGCCGGGGTTTGCCCCATATCTGGCTGTGCCGCCCCCCCCACCCCAGCAGTGGCGGTAGCTGTTGTAACAAGTGGCTGCCTGGAGATGTAGGTGGCGGCGGCGTGGCTGGACCGGGGCCCCACGTGGCAAAGGCAGTCCTGCGAGGGAAGGGAGGAGGCCATGCAGCATGCGGTGGTGGGACAGCCACAGTGGGTGGCGGGGACTTGAAAAATCCCCAGCTGCCTGGCAGCAAAGTGCCTACATTCTGTGAGCGCGTGTGGGGGTGGGGTGGGGTGTATAGGGAGCCGTTGCTGCTGCACCGCGCTAGCGTGAGCCTGTCCCCGTTGCGGAACTGGGATGGGAGGTCCTAGTGTTCCCCACATGCTGGATCCAGCGGGGAGGCTTGTGTGGCAGTGAAAAATTGGCCGTAGGTTGCTGATCCCCGATCTAAGGCATATTTCTGCTTTCATTTTATGATTAAATTCCAGCTCTCAGACTACAAGGCACCTGTGCATCATAAGCGCTCCATATTAGTCTTCCTGCTTTAAGTCTCTTCCAAAGAATGCCCAGTTCATGTTTATAATACTTTTCTAGAACCCTCTTACCCTGGGTCCCCACAATCTCCATGTGCAGATGTGCCAAGCCGCTAGCAGCAGACAGGGCCAGTTTAATTGTTCCCTCGATGGTCACTGTGTATCTGTTGAGGTAATCAAATAGTGAGCCATGCTCATGGTAATCGGAGACAAGCCACAGCTGAGTCCATGTCCCATTATCTGTAGCAAGAGAAAAAGGGGAAAGCAGCAAAACATCAGCATTTATAGTGCATTTTGTTTATCATAAAAATCACAGAATACTGTAACTGGAAGGGACATTGAGAGGTCATCAAGTCCAGTCTCCTGTCCTCACGGCAGGATCAAGCATCATCTAGATCAGTGGTTCTCAAACTTTTTGGCGCCCGCAGATCACCTCATAGAATCTTAGGACTGGAAGAGACCTCAGGAGGTCAAGTCCAGCCCCCTGCCCAAAGCAGGGCCAACCCCAACTAAATCATCCCAGGCAGGGCTTTGTCAAGACGTTGTCAAAAAAACTTAAAAACCTCTAGGGATGGAGATTCCACCACCTCCCTAGGCAACCCATTCCAGTGCTTCACCACCCTCCTAGTAACAGTTTTTCCTAATAGCCAACCTAGACCTCTCCCACTAACCGGAGACCATTGGCTCCTTGTTCTGCCATCCGTCACTGCTGAGAACAGCCTCTCTCCATCCTCTTGGGAACCTCCCTTCAGCAAATTGAAGGCTGCTATCAAATCCCCCCTCACTCTTCTCTTCTGCAGACTACACAGACCCAAATCCCTCAGCTTCTCCTCGTAGGTCATATGCTCCAGCCCCCCAATCATTTTGGTTGCCCTGTGCTGGATCCTTTTCAATGTGTCCACATCCTTTCTGTAGTGGGGGGCCCAGACCTGGACACAATACTCCAGATGTGGCCTCCCCAGTGCCGAATAAAGGGGAATAATCACTTCTCTAGATCTGCTGGAAATGCTCCTCCTAATGCACCCTAATATGCTGTTAGCCTTCTTGACTACAAGGGCACACTGTTGACTCATATCCAGCTTCTCATCCACTGTAATCCCCAGGTCCTTTCTGCTGAACTGCTACTTAGCGAGTTGGTCCCCAGCCTGTAACAATGCTTGGGATTCTTCTGTCCCAAGTGCAGGACTCTGCACTTGTCCTTGTTGAACCTTATTAGAATTCTTTTCGCCCAATCCTCCAATTTATCTAGGTCACTCTGGACCCTATCCGTGCCCTACCAACGTATCAACCTCCTCCCACCTCGCTCAATGCAGACCTGTCTGCAGACCACCAGCCAACCACCTATGATGACAAAATGGGTGGAAGAGTGGGTAAGGGTGTGAAGACTAGGTGGGAGATTGGATGTAGGATCAGGTTGAAGGGAGGTCTGTGGGGAGGGGATGAGAGTATGGGATCTGGAAGGGAGGGGGATGGAGAGTGCCTCCCCTAGGCTCTGTGCCTCCCACTACTCTCAGGCACTGCCCCGTGCTGCTTCCTGTGTCTGTGTGTGTCTGTCTGATTCCAGTCAATGGGAGCAGTGGGGAAAGCCTCCAGATGAACAGTTTCCTGGGGAAGGGGGACCTGCAGCATATGGAGCCACCACTTCTCCCCACAAGCTGGATCCAGCCCACGAAGCTCACTCCCCATCCCTCCCCCACAGTGGGAAGCCGGCTCTGACGCTCAAACCTCACAGGCAGGTGCAGGGTTGGAGTGCCAGCGCAGGCTCCCTGCTGTGGGGGAGGAGGGCAAGCCCCAAGCCTGCAGACCACTTGCAAGATGGTCGATGGACCACACTTGGAGAACCACTGATTTAGATCATCCCTGATAGACATCTAACCTGCTCTTAAATATCTCCAGTGATGGAGATTCCACAGCCTCCCTAGGCAATTCATTCCAGTGTTTAATCACCCCGACCGTGAGGAAGTTTTCCCTAATGTCCAACCTAAACCTCCCTTGCTGCAATTTAAGTCCATTGCTTCTTGTCCTCTCATCAGAGGCCAAGGAGAACATTTTTTCTCCCTCTTCCTTATAACACCTTTTTAGATACTTGAAAACTGAGATCATGTCCCCGCTCAGTCTTCTCTTTTCTAAACTAAACAAGCTCAATTCTTTCAGTTTCCCCTCACAAATCATTTTTTTTAGACCTCGAATCATTTTTGTTGCTCTTCTCTGGACCTCTTTTCCAATTTCTCCACATTTTTCTTGAAAAATGGTGCCCAGAACAGGACACAATACTCCAACTGAGGCCTACTCAGCGCAGTGTGTGTGTGTGTGTGTGTGGGAGGGAGAATCACTTCTCGTGTCTTGCTCACAATGCTCCTGTTAATGCACCCCAGAATCAGGTTTGCTTTTCTTGCAACAGTGTCTCACTGTTGACTCATTTATCTTGTGGTCCACTATGTCCCCCAGATCCCTTCCTGCAGTACTCCTTTCTAGATAGTTGCTTCCCATTCTGTATGTGTGATACTGATTGTTCCTTCCTAAGTGGAGCACTTTGCATTTGTCTTTATTAAACTTCATCCCATTTACCTCAGACTATTTCTCTAGTTTGTCCAGATCATTTTGAATGATGACCCTATCTTCCAAAGCACTTACAACTCCTTCCAGCTTGATATCATCTGCAAAATTTAAGCATACTCTCAATGCCAATATCTAAATTGCTGAAGAAGATATTGAACAGAACCGATCCCAAGACTGACCCCTCTGGAACCCCACTTGTTATGCCTTTCCAGCAGGACTGTGAACCATTAATACCTACTCTGAAAATGGTTTTCTAGCCAGTTTTGAACAAACATAGTAAGCGCCGCCAGATTAGACTGCAGGTCAGCAGCAAGTCTGAGCAGACAAGGGAAGAACCTTAAGGCAAGGTGTAAGGATTAGTGCTTTATATATGGTGTACATTTTCCAAGCAGCTTTTCACAGTACCTGTCATTCCTAGAACAAGGCTATTGAATCAATGATGCAAGGTTTTCTAGTGACAGCAGCAATTTTATGGATTCTTCTCAGCAAAGTGGTAAGTTTTGCATCAGTTCTGCTGGATTAAGCCCATACTCAGAGGTAAAGGAAGCACTGCAAGCATTTCAGTGCCCAGGTCAGACTGTACTCTATCCCTGTTTTAATTAAGTTAATTATTAGAATTATTTTGATCTAGCAAATAGTTCTATTTACTGATATGAAACGTGAAGAGAACTGACCATGGTAAGAATGTTTTAATAAATAACTGAACTTGTATTAAACGGTAAGTCCCCCGAATGCTCCCATGCATTCAACTTCTATGCAAGCTTCCTCTATAACAAGCTAGGGCACGCTGACAGTGTTAATAGTTTTTAATTATAGCTGGCTCTTTTTATAATTTGAAGAAATGATCGTTATGCTTTACAAATATACTGATGGTTTTCTTTATTGGTTTCATTTAAAAAAAAAGTAGACCCTGTACTAGAACACGGGATCTCCGAGGAACTTATGACCACTGGTGCTTTGACGCTGAAGGTCGAGACAGGATTTTTACCTTTGTTATCTGCAGCAATAAACCCCAGGATGTTCTCATGTCGCAACATGACAGTCTGGTATATTTCTGCTTCCCTGAACCAGGAGCGCTCTTCCCGCGAAGAAAAGATTTTCACAGCTACGTCACCTCCACGCCACCTGCCACGCCACACTTCCCCAAAGCGACCTTTGCCAATGATCTCCTGCAGGACAATGGTTCGAGCCACAGTTCGTTGAACAAAGAGTGGCAAACCTGTGGACAAGAGATTGAAAGAAGAACTTTGATGAGGGACACTTGAGAGATGCTATGGCGTTTAGAACAGAATATTCAGAGGGTTGTCTGGGTTTGATTTAATTTGATTGTGTTTAGCAGTCCAAAGAAAAATGCAGGATCCACCCTTGTGGTACCTAAGAACTCTCACACTGCCAGAGATGGAAGTATTCAAGAACAAATCTTCACAACCCAAAAACTTCACCTCCTTCTCTCTAGAACTGATTTGGGAGCAGTGATTGGAAGAGAGAAGATGCTCTCATCCTTGTCCTTTATTCCAACATATGAATCAGACTATTATGGGTTTCTCCCTGTTGCCAGTCAGTCATTCACTATAGCTGACTGATCACTTCCAAACTCTTCTTTGTGGATTTGAATAAAGCCTGAGTCAACAAAATTCTGTAGACAGATGTTTTGGAGAACATCCTGCCCCAGGTTATGCAAGCAGTTTTTCTGACTGGATCTGAAGTATTACTATTCCATACAGGTTCTTTTACTGCATTCATCACTACACTATCTACGTGAGCTGCACTGAGCAGAACACGCACACTGGACTAAGAAATAACATATTTCTAACCAAAAGTTACTCTGAATCTGCTACGACAGGACCAACATGGAAGGTCTTTCATCAGCAGTGGCAGATTACCAAAAATCACACAAGTAGCAACAAAATTAAATGGCTTGCTTTCACTCTACAAGAAGATCAATACATCACACACTTCTTCAGCGCTAAAACATCCCAATGGACCACCACAAGGGTTCTATAATTTTTCAGCTATTTCAAGTCACTTTGGGCCAAAACCTGGCCTAGCACCTTATGCTGTGATCCCATCAGATCTTGTATGCTGAGCAGAGTCAATGTTCGCAGGGGGAGGGTTCTCTAAGAAACATCTAGAGACTATATGCAAGAAGTAGAGATGGTTAAGGACTAAGAGAAAGTGCTAAAATAAGCAACACCTCAGCATGTGTTAGGGGGCTATTATGCTGCTGTAGGTGCATTCTTTCAGGTAAAACATAAAGCTTGTCCTGACTTGCTTTGGTCATTAAAGACCCCAAAGCATTTTACAGAGGAGACACGGCATTTAATGCTTATAACCTGGTCAAATGCCTACGTGGATAAGTTACATTGCAGGGGTAATCTAGGGGCTAGACGGTCGACTGCATATACATCTCATGTCTCAAACTGTTGAACAGGGCTGCACGGTGTTCAACCATTTACACGAACCAGATGCATCGTATACTGAGTCACAGTAAAGTATCAAGTTCACAACAAACAGAAGGGACTGCTGTAGCTGACGTTGCACTTACGGGTATGTGGAATTGTTTCCTGGCTAGGATCTAGATTTTTATATACTGAACTCCACAAAGGAGACTTTACCATAATTGAATCATTTAGCATTTACATAGAGTGCAACATCTCTCATGCATCCTACAGTTCCCAAAGTATCCAAGTGCTGATCCTGAGCCACTGGCTTCACTCTCTGATGTTCAGCTGAATTTAGAACAAACACCAGTGACCTTACCATTCAGACCGCAGATAAGGAAAGATAGCCAATAGGCTAATATTGGAGCTGAGATACCATGGTGATGAGCACTTCAGAATACAGAATTCCATTACTATTGGATGTAATTTATTATTTCTGAAAAGTAACAGGAGCTTAATACCTGAGCCAGAGCCAGAAGTGGAGAGATCATAAACTAGATCTTGCAGAGTCTTATCCTTGGACAGACACATTTCACAGGAGGGATCTTCCATGTCCAACCGCTGACGATTGTGATAAACTCGTTGGTGATGATGAAAGACAAAAACCACTACAATCAAGATGACAAACACAAGGAAGACAGGCCCTGCAATCACTGCTACCAACTCCACAGGGCCCCAACCAGACTGAGGTTCATTCTCTTTCACGTGACCTGTAGTGGGAGGAGGAGAAAAAACAAAACATTAAACACAGCGTGGGTGTGTCTAGACTACAGGGTTTTGTTGACAAAAGTGGACTTTTGTCAACAAAACTATATCTGCGTCTACACTACCGCCGAGTTCTGTCGACATAACGTCGACAGAACTCAGCAGTTTTGTCGATGGTGGTAAACCTCATTCTACGAGGAATAACGCCTTTTGTCGACAGAGTGCTGTCGACAGAAGGTGTTATTGCATCTACACTGTCCTTTGTGTCTACACTCTCATATTGACAAAGCGGCTTGCTTTGTCAACAGAACTGGATGTAGTGTAGACGCTCTTTGTCGACAAAAGCCTGTAGTCTAGATGTACCCTTTGATTCCTTTATTCATGTTCTCTATATACTGGAGGGAAGAGTCCCTGATTCCTACTCTTAGAGCTTAAACTACTTTAACTCTGTTTCAGGACTTTGAAAAGGACATTCCAAGCTGCAATGCTAATTCACTAGCCTATTTACTCCTGCTTTGCAATAGCTAAGTTGGAATAACAGATGAGAAAGGTCATGATCACTATTACTAGAACAGCAAGAAGCAGTTGATGACCCCAGCGGAGTGCCCAGTTTAGGGTTTACACTACAGTCTCACTTCAGAACCTAAATTACCATCTTGGAGCCCAAAACTGTACCCAAATAGTTTCAGAAGACCAGGCTACAGTGCATCTTCCATCTAAAACACAGATTCCACTTCACACAAGGAATGGCAGTTGCATTTATTTGGGGTTCCAGTGCTCCTTGATTTCCCTTTTTATTCTTGCCCAGGAGACATAGTCTGGCATTAACCTAGCTTTCTGCCCTAGGCCTGCATGTGTTGCTCTCTCCCCGCACAGTCACTACTGCCTAGTTGGCCAAACCATTTGAGCTCAACACAAAGAATTCCTTCCCACCTTCCCCTCAAAATAAACTGGTCATTGTCTTCACATAGCACTACAGCTAAAGCATTATGCTGGCTATTAACACGGCCAACTTACTTAATACAAAATAGTGAAGTAGGAAGGCCCTATCCATGTAACAGCCAATGAGTCTTCAGCTTAAACTGCTTCACCAAATTGATTATGAAGACAAAACAGAATTCACCTCCTACCTTGGTGGATGAGGATACTATTCTGCTGTTCACGAAAATGCACGGAATGGGGGAGATTAAGCAGCATGTGCCTTCTCTGACAGAATGGGCTGTTGGGTTTAGTGTGACCAGTTGAGCATTACAGGCTGTCAGCTTAGACTGGGTGGGCAATAAGTGGTCCGCAAGCCAGACATGGTTCGCCAGGGTTAGCCCCAGCAGGCCACCAGACACTTTATTTAGCTGTTTATCCACAGGTATGGCTGCTAGCAGCTCCCATTGGCTGCGGTTCGCCGTTTACATGGCCAGGAACGGTGAACCATAGCCAACAGCCGCACCTGTGGATGCACAGCTAAATACAGTGTCTGGCAGCCTGCCAGGGGCTAAACCTGGCAAATCACATCTGGTCCACGGGCCATTTATCGCCTACCCCGGTTTAGCCAATAGGGTGGTCCCTTCTGGCCTTAAAAATCCAACTGAGAAGTCAGATTTCTTCCAGCTCCCTCATTCAAGGAAAGGCCTTACTCAGAGTTCAAGCATCATGCTCATTTTACTCAAATATAAAACCATGCTTGATGCTCATGACCACAACAGGAATTTCAGTCCCACAGGAAGCAATTCTATCAGATAAAGAGCAGGCTGCAGCACAACTCACTGCCACAAGGGGGATCTTGCTCCTTGTCCTCAGGCCATTCTGGGCTTAGAGTGCTAAGCAAAGACAGGCTATCCATGCTTAAGTGGAAGCAAGGAGAAAGCCTTGTTTTCAAAGTTTCTGTGGGGGGCAGTGCTGATGCGATGGGAGATGTGATGTCTTGATCACAGCAAACATTTGAAGGTGGGTGAAAGAGGACAGATCAGAGAAAAATCCAAACCAAGCACTTCTTCTCACCCTACAAACTGAATGGTATAATTTGATATTTTGCCTATCAGAGGATCTTAAACAGCTTCACAACCTTCCATGAGGTAGATCACCACTACTTCCATTTTACAGAGCAGGAAATGGAGGCAGATATGAAGGAATTGCCTCTGTTCACAAGACAAATTAGTGTCAGAACTGGGGAAAGGATTCAGGAGCTGTGGTTCCCAGCCCTACTCTATTAGACAGTACTCTCTTCAATAAGACAAGAGGATTTCTTTACTCACCACTGGGCACCGTTAGGTCAATTTCATTGCAGTAATCAGAGAAGCAGCAATGTGTGTTACGCAGACCTTCTGATTTCAGGCAGTAGAAGGGTTTTCCAGCAGGAACAAGCTCTTTTTTAGGGATGCATGCCCGCATGTGATGCGCAACACCATCCAGGTTAGAGATGGAGACCATGCAAGCCCCATCTGTTTTGCATGTGAAGTTTGCTTGATTGCATCTGGAGCATGAACAGATCAAAGCTGCAGAAATCAGGACAAGGAAAAAAGATCTGTGAGCAGGGAAACTCATCTCTTTGGGCTAGGACACTGGCCATCCTAAGCTTTGAGACAGAACCTGCTCTAAAAATGGCCAATAATATTTGCTGAAATTTTCAGACAGACAGAATGAAAAGCTGAGGAACAGAGGATTAGGAGGGGTTTTTTTGGGGGTGGGGAGGGGGAAGGAAGAGGGGGAATAGGGATTATAGATTGCGCTTCTCTCCCCTGTATGTCTGTAACACAAAGAGCAACCCACCATAATCTGGTCAATTTCCAGGCCATGCAACAAACAACATGCATTCAGTTACAGAAGATAGTTGCCACTGAATGGTGGAGTCTGCCAATGTGAATTAGGCAAGTCCAGCTTTCACCCCCTAATGCAGTACTTACTACAAAAAAAAAAAAAAAAAGCTAAGAAATAGTAAATGGTATGTGAAACATGAAAGGTGGGGATCTCAGAGGGCAGCTATCCTACCAATATATTCATAATGTCTTGGCCTCTATCTTAGTGGCTAATAAAGGGACTGAAAATTGAGTCTGTTAAGCCATTCCCTTGTTCAAGGTTCAGAAATAGTTTTCTAGTTAAATTTATCTGAATATCAAAACCTGTTAATCCTTAGAATAGGTTCTGCATCGAAGCATACTTCCCCACCAATCTGTTCCAAACTCAACTCGGATGGAGGAAGAATGTATGTGGGGGAAAAGACAGGGTTTGAAGAGAAACTAAACTAGGTTGAGAAGAAGTTCAGTGCCCTTAGTTCTTGAGCCTCCATTGAGATTACAAACTAGTGTCCAGGTGTAACACGGGCATCCCTTCACTACATATCAGACAGACTCACCACCTCATTTCACATAACATCAGACAACTGTTCAATGACTTAACATGTGGCTGTGCCTAACCAAGACTCGATTCAGATTGGTGATAAGAGGCAAAGAGCTTTGCATCCCATTAATGTTCCCCTGAGTCCGTCAATTCTTCAGACTGTCAAATCCAAAAGCAGTTACTATCTCGGGTTAAATACATTTCTGGTTTCTGATATCGATGAAGAGCTCCTTCATTCTTTAGCCAAACAAGTTCCCCAGTCAGATTCTCACATCCCAGCCTCCCAGCTGTTGTCATTTCTCTCTCAAACTGCCTGAAAATCTGCTGCCAAATCCCTAGCCAATGTAGCCATTGCCATGCTAGGAAACCAAGGGAATTTAACATTAGGGAGAAGGATGGGAACTGTTTAATAGTACGTAGTACTCTCCCTGTCTCCCTGGAGGGATTCAGAAACGTGTACATACCTGCTGCAGATATGTTTTTTTAAAGCATAAGTCTGAAGTAACATTTAAAGTGCATAAAGGAGCGCAGTGGTTAATCCCCCTCCACTCCCCCTCCTCCCCCAACAGCAAATTCCTCCACGTCTTACTTTCTCCCTCACACTACAAATATTGTGAAAGAGTGACCACACTGGACTACACTTTGCTTTCAACACTCCAATGTCAGTCACCTTCCTGATGGGAACTCACAGCCCTCAATCATATAATCTTGGGGAAGGGGGGAAAACGAACAGATTTAACAAGCTAAACAGGTCAAGATTGTGTCAGTATTAGGGATGTAAAAGCCGGTTTAATTGGCAGAAACATGTTTAACTGGTTAACCAATTCTAGTGAGGCGAGCAGGTGGACCCTTCTACTTGCCTCTGTGCTGGAGTACCCCCCTCACAGAGCAGTCCCTGCCAGCTGCTCCAGCTCCCACTGGTCAACCTTAACCAGTAAGTCTCACCCAAAAGGCTCCCTTCTCTTTTATGAAAAAGTCCACTACTCACATACAGGGCACAGAGCAAAATGGCCAAATAGAACATTGGAACACTTGCAGAAGAACACACTCAGGGCTTGTCTACATGGGCATGTTTTGTTGCCAAAAAACTGCCTTTTGGCAACAGTGAGTGTTTACATGCAATGTAATTTTTGTTGAGAAAAACACCCATTTTTGGCAACAAAAACCTTCTAGTCCTGCGAGAGACTTTTCTCCCCACCTTATTGTCGCCAAAGAGCCAGTGTGGAGGTTTGTTTTGTTGAGAGAACTTGCTTCTGCCAATATTCCACAATGCTTGCCCTTTTGGCTGTGCTCAGTGTTTTGTGATCTCTGCTGCCCTGCAGGCATGTGCCCCTCCCCTTTCACAGCTCCTGGGAAGTATCTGACAGCTGTGAGCGAGCTGCTCCATTTGGGGGAAACAGAAACATTCCAATGATTTGCTCTTTGTTCTGTCCTGCACTAGGAACATGGTGGCAGGCATACTGCTGCTGCAGGGGGAGGGCTGGAGAGGTTGCTGTGCTGCCTTTTTGTGTTGACATAGCCTTAGAACTACAGCAATAACTGCTCGGATGCTGTTAAAAGGCAACTGGCAATCTCTCTGCATTGATGCCTGGAGGGAAATGGGGGAATTAAGGAATGCCCACAGAAACAGAATTACAAGGCAAATTCATGCAGTTCTAACATTTCAAGTTCTGATTAACCAGAAGGAAAAGTTCTTCTTACATAAATAAAATCAGAAACCAAACCCAGTATTTCTAAAAGAAAAAACAATTCTTCCACCTTGGATAGTGTTCAAAACCCTACGGGTACTTGAAAACTGAACATGAGCACCTTTCATAGCAAGATTATGAGAGCAGCTGGGATGTTTGGACAAATCAAAAGGAGAAATGACTGAATGAAAATTTCTCACACTAACAGCTTTCTTTTCTGAAGAAAGCTCTTATTGAACAAAATATACAAACTATTTTAAAAAGAATTGACTAGGCTACAGAAAACTGACTGGACAAAACGAATTGGTGTCTTTAGTTCCACTAAAGTGCCTAGGGATGTGTTTTGCAAGAAAGGTGCTATAGAAGTTGCCAATGGACTCTGTTATTTCTGTTCAGTATGCTTTTTTTTGACATTCTGCTCAAAGACAAACCCAACCCTAAAGAAGCTGTTTAAACAAGTCTAACATTAAGCTGCAGATCCTCAGAATGAAAGCTCTGTTCTCAGTCTAATAGATATATCAGATCTATACTTATGCTGAAACAAACTCACACGGATTTCATCTGAAACTGAATGCTGGTGGTCGTGACATCAACTGGAGGGATGGGAGAGCTCCTCTAGTTCCATTCCTTGTTACTTTTTTTTAATTGCACTTTTAATCTTAATCAACAATGCAAACAGGAAGATTTAGAAGAGTTAAGGAATCCTCCCTATGCATCCCTTGGTTTATTAAAGGAATTTTAATCAAGAGCTATTGGCTCTGAGCAACAGCTCATGTTCTTAGGAGGACTGAAAGATATATGTAGAAACACCACCACCACAATCACGCTTGAGATATAAAGATGGCAGATGATCCCATGCTAGGAAAGATTGCAAGCACCTGGGAGGACAGAATTAATATTCAACTTGAGCTTGACAAATTGGGAAAAAAAGGCCTGAAATAAACAGGTTGAAATTCGATACGGACAAACACAAAAATACTACCACTAGGAAAAAAATAATTAATTGCAAAATGGGAAATGACTGCCTAGGATAGAGTACTGCAGAAAAGGATCTGAGGGTTAGAGATAAAAAACTAAATGTGAGTCAATGTAATACTGTTGCAAAAAACAAACATTCTAGGGTGTATCAGCAGGAAGTTGTAAGCAAGACAAGAATTCTTCCATTCTACACAGCATTGATAAAGCCTCAACTGGAGAACTGTGTGCTGCGCTGGGTACCACACTTTAGGAAAGTTGTGGACACACTGGAGAAAGTCCAAACTGGAGAAAATCCAAAGGAGAGCAAGAACAATGATTAAAGGTTGAGAAAACATGACTTACAAGGAAAGAATGAAAAAAACCTGGTCTTGTTTAGTCTGGAGAAGAGGAATCATAGAACACTAGAACTGGAAGAGACCTAGAGAGGTCATTGAGTCCAGTCTCCTGCCCTCATGGCAGGACCCAGTACCATCTAGACCATCCCTGATGGATGTCTATCTAACCTGCTCTTAAATATCTCCAGAGATGGAGATTCCACAACCTCCCTAGGCAACTTAGTCCATTGTTTAATCACCCTGACAGTTAAGAAGTTTTTCCTAATGTCCAACCTAAACCTCCCTTGCTGCGGTTTAAGCCCATTGCTTCTTGTCCTATCCTCAGAGGCCAAGGGGAACAATTTTTCTCCCTCCTCCTTGTGACATCCTTTTAGATACCTGAAAACTGCTATCATGTCCCCTCTCAGTCTTCTCCTTTCCAAACTAAACAAGCCCAATTCTTTCAGTCTTCCTTCATAGATCATGTTCTCTAGACCTTTAATCATTCTTGTTGCTTTTCTCTGGACCTTCTCCAATTTCTCCACATCTTCCTTGAAATGTGGTGCCCAGAAGGGGGGGGACACAATAACAGTCTTCAAGAACATAAAAGGCTGTTATAAAGAGGAGGGTGATAAGTTGTTCTTTTCCACAGAAGATAGAACAGGTAGTAGCTGACTTAAATTACAGCAAGACAAATTTAGGTTAGATATTGTGGATGCCTATAGAAAGAGTGCTTCAGTACCTGGACAAAATATCTAGGGAGGTTATGGAATCTCATTCTGGAGGTTTTCAAGAACAGGATAGAGAAACACCTACTAAGCATGGCCTAGCCCTACCAGTCCCTACCAGTGAAGGGACTGGACTAGATGACCCATAGAGGTCTCCTAGGCCAAGTCTACACTGGTAAGTTACTGTGCAGTAAATCAGCCCTCAGTGCTGTAACTTTCACAGCGTCCACACCAGCAAACCACTTAGTTCGCACTAGATCTGCAATTAGTGATTTGTGAGAAGCACAGAGCTTGCTGCACTCTTGGATAGTGCTCTGGGGTGCCAGTGCGGACAATGTGGTGTGGTATTGTAGCCTGACTGGCCTCCAGCACTCTTCCCACAATGCCTGTTCTGGCCCCTCTGGTCATCTGTTTGAACTCTACTTCCCTGCTCAGGTGACCAACACCCACCCTTGAGTTCTTTTTGAAATTTGAAAATCCCCTTCCAGTTTGCTCAGCGATGCATGGCATTCTCAGCGCATCTCTTCAGCGGACCATGCCTGCCCATGCACCAGGAGATCCCTGATTTGGAGCCATGCTGAGGTGCTGGACCTCAGTGTTTGGGGAGAGTAGGAAGTCCAGTCCCAGCTGCACTCCAGCTGTAGGAATTGACCTACAGCAGGGGTTCCCAAACTTTTTGACACGGGGACCAGTAAATCCATTCACGAACTTTTGGAGGACCGGTAATGTTCATTTGCATATTCATTAATCAAATGATGAATATTCAAATAAGTTGATTCTGGTCCTCCCAAAACCCCCAGTGCCAGCTTTAGCAAAGCTTTTGATATGGTCACCCACAATATTCTTGCCAGCAAGTTAAGGAATATGGATTGGATAAATGGACTGTAAGACAGACAGAAAACTGGTTAGACCAGGGTTTCCCAAACTTTTTACTTTAGTTGGAACCCTTTTTTTTAGTACTGCTTTTTGCAGCCCAAAAATATAAACACATAAACAACTGAGAAAATACCAGACATATAACATGTCTGGTATTTTCTCATTAGGTAAGTTGTATTATTACTAGATGTATCAGTTTGTAGTTTCGAACTGCCTGGCTGGTAAATGTGCTCAGGCTGCATGAGTGTGTCTACCAGCCAGACAGTTCGCAACTACTCGAGGGGTGTGTGTGTGTGGGGGGACAATAGAATCCCCGGGCCGGACTAACTCATGCTTTGTGGGGGGGTAGGGGGGAACGGGGCAGCGCCCCAAGATTTACATATGGCCGGGTCAGTCCCACTCCCCGCAGGCCGATTCATTCCTCCCCCCTGCTTCCCCCGCTGCGCCTCTGGCCAGCCCTACTTCCCAACCCTCCCGGGCAGCCAGTTCTCCCCGCTTCTCCTCCCAATCTCCTCTTGGCCAGCCCCGCTGCCCACGTCCAGCCCTCCTTCCGCGGCCGCTCCCTCCCTCCCCATCTCCACGGCCAGCTCCTGCCCCCAACCTCGCACCCCGGCAGCCCTGCTTCCACCGGCCCCCAATCTCACCAGCCTGCCCCGATTCCCGTCCAGTGCTGCTTCCGGTAGCCAGCTCTCCCCTCTTCCTCACCCCAGAATCCCCTGGCACCTGCAACTTCCCTTAGCCCTGCACCCTCCTGGTGCCTTCCCCTTCCCTTACTGCCCCTGCCCCCTTTTTCCCTAATACCCACCCCCTCACCACTCTCTGCCCCATTGCCCTCCTGCCCCTCTGTGCCCTCACACATGACTTGCTCCATCCTGGCCTTCCGCATGCCGACCCCTTCTTTCAAGCCTTCTCCCAGCACCTCCTCCTCCAGCCCCCAATGCCCTTCCCCTCTCCTCTCCTAGCATCACCCTGTCCCAACTCCCACTGACACCTCCCCTCCTGCCCTTTCCCTCATTGTCTGCACTTGGCCCCCTGGCATTTGTCTGTCTCTCTCCTGCACCCTGTCCCTTGGTGCCTTCCCCTCCCCCTGCCCAAGCCCCTTCTCCTTCCACCACCCCCCCGCTGCCGCCTCCTCGCCGCCGCCCAAGCCCGCCGCCGCCTCTCCTCTCCTCTCCGCCCCGCCGCCACCCAAGCCTGTTCCCTATCTTCTGCCTTCCACACTGCGGGGCCGGAGGCCGAACCCGGGAGCCAGCGTGGCCCCGCCACATGCCTCCGAAGAGTTTAAAAATCCCGGGCCATGACATCACGTCACGCCTGGGCGTCCTCCCCGCCCACGTGCAACGCCGCACATGGGCGGCAGCAGCAGGCGGTGAGGAGGAGCCGCGCACGGCGGGGACGCTCTGGGGGCGGGGTGGGAGGACGCGCAGGGGAGCCGGTAAAGGAGGGGGGTCCGCTCCAGGCAGAGCTGGGCCAGAGACCCAGCTCTACATCTTGGTGGAGCAGGACCCCAGGCTCTATAACTTGCCGGCACTTCCGGGTTCAGGGGCGCGGGGCCCGAATAGGCCTAAGGTCGGCCCTGCTGGCAGCCACCAGGCATGCTGAGGCCCGGTATTTTTTTCCCGCGGCCCGGTACCGGGCCGCAGCCCATAGTTTGGAAAACACTGACCTACAGGCTCTAGGTGCATGACCAAAAGGGGCTATGACTGGGGGACACTGCAGTGTAGGGTTGAAGCAAGGGAGCTGCAAAACATCTACTACAAGCCATAGGAAGCAAACCACTGCTCTTGTGCTATGCCAATGACCTGCAGGTACTACAAAGAGCTGGATGATATTCTTGGAGATGGCCATGCCGCCACTCCAAAGACCCCCACTGACACCTCAGATTAAGACAGGAGGAGGAAGTTGTGGCTGAGAGTGCTGAGGGGGAGAGGGACCATGAGGATCTGGCTTCCTTAGAGCTTGGCAATCAGGAGCTGTTTTGTACCGCCAAACACATGAGCCACTCGCAGCCCTCAGAGGCAGCGGATGATTCTACTGGTAAGTGGTTGGGAAAGCACTCAAGCAACTTGCTGAGTGTGGGAGGATTACATAAAAGAGGCTGGGTTCAGTGTGATGCAGGTACCAACAGAGGGTTGGTCAGATGGCACACAGACCATTGATGCAATCTCTTATGTCTCAGTAATCTGCCTCATAGACCTCTTCGAAAGCTTCATGCAGTGGCTGTGCTACCCTTTCCCTCAGATTAGGTGGCAAAGCAAACGTGATATTTGACCCCTCAAGGATCACATTCCCTTGCCACTGTGCCATCGCCAGAGGGCGGGGAAGAGGGCACTATCGCTGAGCAAAGACAAGCGAGGTATGGTCCTGACCAGAACATGCACACAAGTAAAAGACCCGCCTTTGCTTCCCTGCTCACAGCAAAATGTTTTCTAGGTGAATACAGCTGTGGCAATGAGTGGCCATTACTAGGGATGTGAACACGTACCCACTTACACAATTAACTGACGAGCCTTAATCCTAACAGTTGCTGGCTCCAGAGGGAGCCAGCATCTGCATGGGGGGAGGGGGACACACCAGTTTTTAAGCCAGTTCTCCATGTGTACTAGCCCCCACAGAGCCGCCTCCCCCCACTGTCTCGGATACAGAGGCAGCAGCACAGAGCGGGGAAAGGAGGTGCCCCATGAGCACCAGCTCCCACCTCCCCGTGTAAATTTAAAGTTCAGTGGTTACAGGTTTCCAAAAATAAATGCATTTTAACATCCCTAGCCATTACAAAAACTTTCACTCCCTCCACCCCCAGTGTTCTCCCCCAGAACACAAGTACAAAAATGCGCAAATGAAAACCGCTGCTTCCCAGCATGCAGCCTGGCTGCATCAAGGGATTCTGTGGCAACTGCCAGCTGCAGGAAGTGACACTTCCGCCCACAGCAAAGGTTTTCACAACCCTTTCCCCTGCCCTCAGGGTTTCCCTTTGTGCCCTTAGTGGTGAACTCACAATTGTGGGGATATGCATGCTCACTCCAGGACAAGTAGTGCTAGGTATGTGGACAGTTCAAGTGTTTCAAAGCGGTTGGGGCAGTGCTGTGTCTAGCATTAACAATGGGCCTTCTGTGACATGTTGCAATTTTGTCCTTGATAGAGCTGGCCTTGGAATGCCAATCTCTCAGGAAGTTCCAACTCCTGCAGAGCATCTGAGATGGGCAGGAATCAGCCAAGACGGACTAGAGAGGAGTTTTTGCAAGGCATCCCAAAACACGCAGATGCCAAACACACACAAAACAACTGCATGAGTGGAGGGAAAGCGGAAGGAAAGCACACAGCGGCTCCCAAGTATTACAGAGCAGCAAGTGAAAATGCATGCTGGAGGTGTTGCTAGCATTGCAGACGGAGCAGCTGCCTTCCCTCCCAAAGCAGGTGTCCCAAATCTTTAGCCAGTAAACCCCGCCAATGCAGTTTGGGCACCACCCTGTCCCTGGGTGGCACCCGCTGTACTCCACATCTTCCTGCACAATAGGGGTGCAATGGCACAGTTGATTAAACGATTAACCAATAAGCAGATGCAGTGATTTGGGCTGTGATTTGTGGTAGGGGATTGTGGTGCACCCAACAGATGCCCAAACAGAGCTTCCTTTCCCCATTTTTGCATCATTTTTGTTATGCACTTTTTAACATCCCTACCCACGCAGGCTCCTGCAGGCTGCGGATGCACTCAACGCCAATCCACATGGGGCTTAGCCCTGATGAACTGCAGCCCCTTTCCACAGCACAGATGGCGGGGCTGCATATAAACCATGGACATATAAAAACCTGTGTCATTATTGGGGCATGCCTCACCTCCTGCCTCCCCAACCCCTCCCTCCATCCTTCCCTCACAGTGCAGATGTTTGTTTCATGCTTCACCCTACATTTACTGTGTTTAATAAATGAAATTCATGTGTTTCAAAGAAATCTTTATTCCATTACATGAAAGCAAGCAAGCGTACATCAGCAAAACTACGGTCATTGTAGCACTAAGTGCAGTGCACGGACCAAGAAGAGTAACCCCCTAGCAACGCAGCCACTGCACTCCCATGCATAGTAACAAGTTTATCAAATTTCTGCCTCAAGGCATCCCCGATCCTTATGTTCCCACACTGTGCTCCTCTAACAGCCCTGGTCTTGGTCTGCTCAAACTCAGTCTCCAGGCGCTATGCCTCAGCGGTCCCACCTTGAGTGAAGCTTTCACCCTTCCTGTCACAAATATTATAAAGGGTACAGCATGTGGCGATAACCACAGGGATGTGATCACCGTCCAAGTGCAGCTTCCCATACAAAAAACATTGCCAGCGGGCCCTTAAACAGCCAAAAGCACACTCCAGTGTCATTCTGCACCTGCTCAGTCTGTTATTAAACCACTCCTTGCTGCTGTCAAGGTTTCCCATGTATGGTTTCATGAGTCACAGCATTAAGGAGTAGGCAGGGTCTCCAAGTATCACAATGAGCATTTCTACTTCCCCCACGGTGATATTCTGGTCCATGCAGAAAATCCCTGCTTGCAGTTTCCTGAACAGGCCAATGCTCCAAAACAGGTGTGCGTCATGCACCTTTCCAGACCAGTCTGGGAAATGTCCACAATGATCCACAAGTGCCTGCAGGACCCTGGAGAAATTACCCCTCGCAGTTAATGTACTTGGAGGCTAGGTAGACAGGTCCAGAATTGGAATGTGTGCGCCATCTATTGCTCCTCCACAATTTGGGAAGCCCATCTGAGCAAAGCCATCCGCAATTTCATGCATATTGCCCAGAGTCATGGTCTTTCAGAGCAGGATGCGACTGGTGGTTCTGCACACGTCCATCAGCATAAGCCCAACAACAGACTTTCCCACTCAGAAATGGCTGGCAACCCAGCAAAGGCCATCTGGAGTAGCCAGCTTCCATAGTGTGATTGCTACGCGCTTCTCCACTGGCAGAGCAGCTCTCCTTCGCATGTCCTTGTGCCACAGGGTGGGGGAAAGCTCAGCACACAGTCCCATGAAAGTGGCTTTCCTCATCCCAACACTGCTCATCTTCCCAGGCTTGCATGACGACGTGATCCCACCTCTCAGTGCTTGTTTCTGGAGCCCAGAAGTGATGTTCCACTGTGGTCAGCACCCCCGTGAATGCCACAAGAAATCTCATGTGATAAGAACGCTGCTCTGACTCCTCAGTCACTTTGCATCTTCAGGAATAACTCGTGACATGCCAGCGCTTTACATCAGCCAGTGTAGACATGGCTTGAATCCTTCTCAGACCATATCTACATAACACATCACTGACACCTCAACTACTCTAGAATGCCTGTTAAAAGAATTAAGCCTCACAGTATGTATGAGGTAAGCAGGCCTCACCTATCACTGTTTCCCACTCCCACCAGCAAACTGAAGCCAGGAGAAGGGTTTGAGCCCTCTGTTGCTGGTTTAGATTTTATGATGGAGAGACATGTATGTATGCATACATACAAGCAAACCAGAGAAAGAAACAAGTGCCTTTCAGGCCTTCACTATACACTACAATGAAACAAAAATGGGACACAAAATCAATGTGTCACCTGTAAATGACTTGCCCAAGGTCAGACAGTGAGTTCACTGCAGGACTAGAAACAGAATCCATCTTTCTTATCTGCCATACCAATGCTTAAATTGCAACACACCCATGTGTGTCATACATGGGGCAGGATGACACTGGCCTTAAGAACAGTGGTTGTTCAAGGACACAATCAAGGTTCCATTCTCAAAACGCAAGTATGAGGGATACTCAAGACTGATGTAATGTGAAATTGACTACACTTTTCTAAAACCCAGTGTTCAAATCAATAAACAATTATTCCAGATCAAAATTCTGGTCAGTTTGTCACAGAGTTGGCCAGACCTTGTTAAACAACAATTAAGCAGAAGACTTTTTGTTGTTGTTTTAAATATAAAGAGTACAGAAAATTCAGTCTAAAAATGAAGCTCACATCCATGCTAGTTCTGGATACTTCTGACTGCTCTCATCCAGATCACCGCAACTCTTTGCCCAGAGCAGGCAGTCAAGCCCAAGTTCTACAAAGCCTGGTAGGTGAAGAATGCTGCTACCCACTCTCTCTCTCATGCTAAGAAACAGTAGCACATCACTGTCAATTTTCAAACTACCTCACTTGTTCCACATTAAAACTCAATTCTGAAACAAATATTTTTTTTAAACAGATATGCATTCTAGCCTACTTCACACAGACCGTGTCTCTTCACTCCTCCAGTGAGTGACTGTCTGTTCTACCACATAATCATGACAGTACTGATGCAAGACCCTTTTCTTCTGTAACTGCCACCATTTGGAACAGACTTCCCATATCTTGATACCTCATCAGCTCTTCAACTACTTCCAAATCTTATCTGCAAATGTCTGTTGTCCCTTGACATTGCTTCTTAAATCTGCTTTCCTATTGCTATTAATTTTATTTTTCTTTGTAAGCATTAGTTCATGCTGAAATAATTTTTTTCATAATATAAAAAATGTTGTAGAAACTTAAAGTTGAAGTTAGAAATAAAAAGGGCCAACAGATAAATTGAGTGCATATCCCTCCAGAACAGGAGAGGGCAAAACAAGGAAGTCACCAGATCTGGCCCGTGGCCCAGCAGGAGCCTCAGCCAGGCCTCCCTGCCTGCCCTGCCCCTGTAGGCTGCTCAGAGCTGCGGGAGCATGGGGAAAAGAGGGTTCATGCGCTGTTCCCCGTCCCCAGCACAATCTCACAGCTCCCACTGGGCTGCCTGTCTGCAGGACAGGCAACTTGTGGTACCCTCCCCTGGGGCTCACAGCAGCCAGGGGAGCACATGATCTCCACAGCCTGTGTGAAGGGCAAGGAACCTGGCTGGCTGAGGGATCTGCTGGGCTGCTAACTGGGAGATGCACAGGTAAGCACCTCCTAGCTACAGCCTGTCTCTGGCACACCAGTCTCCACCCCAACCCTCTGCTCCCCCTCTGGCACATCTATCCCACATAATCCAAACCCTCTGCACTCCTGCTCTTGCATTCATTCCATGTACCCCAATTCCCTGTCCCTAGTCACAACCCAAATTCCTGCATCCTCTCCTGCACTCCTGCCCCAGGTCACAATCCCCTCCCAGATCCTATACCCCTACTGCACCCTTCCATCAGGTCAGAATCCTCTCCTGCATCCGTATCCACTCCCAGATCCTGGACCCCAAGCTCCCTTCAGTACCCAACCTCCATCCCAGACCCTAAGAAGAGTGAGGGCCCTTGACTACTCACCAAATTCTTGGAGTGCCCCACCATCAAAATTATTGCCCACTCCTGCTCCAGAAAGTGGTTACAGTACTTAGACAGAGGCTAAATTGGATATTAAAGCAATACTATGGAATGGAAAACATACAGGCGAAAAATACAGTCGGCATTTACTTTCTTCATTACAGTGAGCCGCTGTCACTGTTCAGTACCAACCTCTATCATACAAAGTGACAGCCTCTGAGTGGAACTGGCTTATTTCAATTCACCTCTTTAAAATTCATTGTTATTTGAATACATGTAATGTTAATTAAAATAAAGCTTGATGTCTCTACCATTGCTGCTCTTGAAGTCAAAAAATGAATACTAGATTTGTGTTACCACCCCTGTTCTAACCTTAGCACCTATTAACTCATTTTACATTTTAAAATTTTGTTATGAGAGCAATAAGTTTAACAAAGCCCAAATCTGTGCCTCAGTATTAATAGGGATGTTAAAATGAGTTTATTTCGGTAAATGTGTAACTGCTGAATTTGTCAACAGTTAAAGGTTTACATGTGGGATGGGGAGGGAGGAGAGGGTGGCTCTGCAGGAGCCAGTGCAGGTGGGGCAGCAGCTTGGGCGGGTGGGCAGGCAGCTCCCCATGAGCACCAGTTCCTGCCTGCCCCTTCTCCTGATATAGGCTCATCAGTTAACCATTTACACATTTACACTATCACATCCTTAATTAAGAAAGCGTCTTCCAAAAGTCAATTCTAAAGCAAAGCAAAGATGTTGATCTGTCAATGACAAAGTTCTTTGGGCTCAAACTCTGACATTTATTGATGTGAGCTATTAAAAATGTTGTTTACCGTTGCAAGGCCCAGCAACTTAGTCAACAAACATGTGTTTTAAGAGTTTAAATAAAAAGGGTTATTGCTAAAATAAACAGGTCCAGAGAGCCATCCTACTACTGCACAACTACCCACACTCCATGACTGGACTTACAATATTTGCTATTAGTGGGGGGTTTCAACACAGAAATTCCCCCCATCACAGCTTACTCCACTGGAATGCACGCGCACGCATGCACACACAAAGAGAGAGAGAGAACTTAATGATCTTGTTTCAATCAGATAACTACTCCCTGGACACACACAAACCATTCCCACTAGCTGACACCCTGTGTACTTTGTTTGCTGTCACAGAATTGACGTTTCATTTTACTCCTTTCGCAACAGTGGTTTCCTGTGCATCCACTGCTGGCAAAAGATTGTGCATCCAGGGACACAGTTTGAGTTTTCTAGCCAAAAAGTTTAAGATTTCATGAATGCCTGATGGACAATGTTTTTAAATTTCTAGTTAGAAAAATCTTTCTTGGAGAATTATAAAACATGAATTATGTGCCATTTAGAACTGGTCTGATTTAATTGGGTAAATACATATTTTAAGCAGGTGTTAGTCACAGAATCTACCAGTGGAAAATTGCTTCCTTTGAATAAAGCACTAAAATGTACAACGGGTAATAAACAACCCCCCGTATATGTAACTACACTATCATGATAACCATGGAAAGAGAAGAAGGAGGCAGTCTTTTTAAGTCTTATTTACTAATTACTTATTTACTAGCACTTTACATCTTCAAAATGCCACGTGAATTAGGGTCTTTTTATAATGCACAATGAAACAAGAAATAGTTGGACTTGCAGTAAAACACATATAAGATGCAACAGAAAGCTTCTGAAGACCTTGTTTGCTAAGGCACACGGAGTTTACATAATGGCTTCTTAAGATGCAAATAGCCGATTCTACACTCCCTGCCATTTCTTATGCCACCCAGAAAAACCTGTCTCCTACAACCTTATGTGCTCTTCTACAGAATTAGTTGCTTGTTCACATCTTCCACAAACACCAGGACCTCTTTCTTCCCTGTCCACAAGACCATACTGCATTGACACCTCTCACACAGTGTGAATGAAAACACAAAAGATGCTTAAGGGGAACATTAGCCAGCTATACAATACACAATATCAAAGCTACAGATAATCAGCTTAATTTCCACAAAACATAGGAAGTCAATTATTCATTTCCTGTTTATTTTTATATACACACAAACCTTATGGAAGATACAAAATGAAGATTTCAGAACAGTATTGAGAGAGGAAACTTACCTAGACCTTTGATGAATATCAAAGAGGGCAGCTGATGCAAATTTCTAAGTCATTGTGATTTTTTTAAATATATCTATTTTCTACCCAAGTGTGTCTGTATTATTAGCAATTTCATCAGAAATGTTAAATACATCATCATCTGTTGTCTCATTGGTTAGTAAAAAACAGTCTGGGCCAGAAAATACCCAAGTCTTCCAATCTGATATGCAAAATTAGCTGTGGCTCTCAATTCTCACTGGACATCTGTTCAAATTACACAAGCCGCTATGCCTATTAACATTCTTGTAAGAAATTTTCCAGAGGCCAAGGACTGAATGGGCCATGAAGATGAAGCTACCCTTTGCCCCCAGCTTAGAGGCAATCAGGGTGGAGGCAGATTGGCAAGAAAGCTAGTACTCTATTAACTCAATGAATAAATAGAAGGCATCAGTCTTCAGCTCACTCAAGCTGATGCCTTTCACCAGCACAAGCTTCAGTTTGTTAAATCAAAGCAGCAGCACTTGGCCCTAAGTAAAAAAATTCCCACAGGTTAAAAGAAGCAGTAACACCTGATAAAACTGCACAGAATCAACAAGTGAAAATACGTTTCCTTTCCTCCATCCCCATAGTGGATGTTTACAAATGTTGCAATACTGAAAATGGCTTAGAAGCATCTGGTCTTCTCTATAAAGGTACTATTCTTCCCACAATTACTGGGAGCTGGTACCCAGGAGTTAGAGGCTTTGGAGAGGAGCCATTTTAAAATATACTTCAAAAGAAATAATATTAAAACCGCTTATTTTAATTCCTAAAAAAATGAAGAAGCTGTGTGCCTTAATTTGCATAACAATCAGACCACCCCACACACTCTGCACAGACTCCAGAATGGTGGTTCTAAAACTTTTTGGCCAGTGGACCACCTGGCTCAATGCAAATCTTTCCTCGGACCACCATTTGCTAATGGAAACTCACCATTAATTATATAATTACGCCCAAGCCATTTTGCTAGTGCTGCAGCTAGGGAGAATGGTTTAATTTAAATTATTAAACAGATTAAGCATTTTAACTCTCTCATGTTTGATAAACTAACTTCATTTTAAATAAAGTAAAATATTAATTTATGTCCAACACAGAAGGTTTCCATGTTTTATTTATGACAGGGGTGGGGAACCTTTTTTGGACTGGGGGCCACTGACCCACAGAAAAATCAGTTGGGGACCTCTCAAGTAAGAAACAAAATCTCCTCCAAACCTCCCCCCCCAACCCTCACTGATGTGGCCCCCAACTGAGACACCTTACTCCTCTGGTGCTCTAGCCCCTCAGGGTAAGGGGAAAGGACAGGGAGGACTGAGGTTCAGGGTTTCCCATAGGCCAGATTTACTTTTCTGGCGTTCCAGAGTTAGTGGATTTTATGGACCCCTTAGGTTCTGGGGTGGGGACAAAAATGAGGGGCTCAGTGTGCGGGATAGGGCTGCCAACGAGTGGGATAGGAATGGGGGTGCAGAATCTGGGAGAGAGATGGGGTACAAGAGGGGGAGAGGTTGCGAGGTCTGGGTGGTAGGTAAGGTACAGAAACAGGCTGGGAGTAGGGTGTCTGGCCAGAGGGAGGGAGCAGGAGCAAGGGAGGATGCAGTGTGTGGCCAGGAGCGAGGGTGCAGGAGCAATGGTGGATGAAGGTGTCTGGCCAGGGAGGAGGATGCAGGGGCAGGCTGGAGGGAAGGTGTTTGGCCAGGAGGTAGGTGTTGGAGCAAGCTGGGGATGCAGGGTCTTGGTGGGGAGTGAGTGAGGGGGATTAGGGTCCAGGGATCTGGGCGTGAAGGGGGACGCTTACCTGGCTTTGTGCCCCCTTGCAAAGGGGGAAAGCCTCTGGACAGTGCATCACCACACTGCGGTTCTCCCAGTGGGGTGGGGAGAGAGCTCAGGCCCCCCAACCCCCCGCACGCAGCGGGGAGTCTGAGCAGCCACGAGGCTGCAGCACCAGCTCCGGCATCCCACACAGAGGGCATGCAGGGGATGGGGAGGTACAGAAAGCCCCGACCTTCCCCACTAGATCTGGCTCGCGGAGAGAGGCAGACTCAGTGAGCTGGGTCTGGCAGGGAAGGTCGGGGCTTTTTTCACTCTCCCCTACCCCTGCGTACCCTCCGAATGGAAGTGAGAGCTGGTGGTACAGCCTTGTGGCTGCACAGCAACCATGAGAATTGAGAGGGGCTGAGCTTGAGTAACGAACCACCTGGAAGGTGGTCCGCAGACTACACTTTGAGAACCACTGCTCTAGAGGAACATGGTGGGTACTGCCAGATATCAGAACCCCTCACGCTAGTCATGCACCAGTCTTGGAAGGCTACCAATGGAATGGAAGTTGTAGAAATGCCATAGATCAGTGATATACAGTTTTGAGACACTAGCCTACAATGTGTGGTAGAAGGGGTTGCCTACACACAAATATCTGTCCACTGAGAACAAGAAAACCCACCCCCTGAAAAGCTCCCCAATTTTCCCTATTCTTTAAGAGAGGGTAATCTGAGAGCTCTCTGGTAAAGTATTTTCCCATACCCTGAATGAAGACAGCCTTCTCCCCTCTCCAATCTCCCATGGTAAGTCTTCAGTTGCCTTCTATTGTTCCCGAAACACAAAAAAAGCATTCCAAGCCTCTCACACAACAAAGAGCAGAACCTACACCTATACAGAAGGTTGATCAGTTGAAAACACACACTTCCTATTGCCTGCCTAGACAATGTGGCTCCCCAAATGTCCTTTGTAAAATACCCTCAGTCCCCACTAGTATGCGAATGGTTAATTGGTAAACATCACCCTTACAATATGATGCTTACCAATTAGAATTAACCAGTGGACTAGCCAGCCCCACAGCAGGAGTAGGGGGCCACTCCAGCCAGCCCACCCCACCCACCTCATTTAAAGTTAACCAGCTAAACAATGTTTAATCAGTTAACTGATTAAATGGGATTTCACATACCTAGCCCCCACAGCCCATCAGTCTCCTGCCAGCTTTTCAGACAGTGGTTCCTTCCAGAGTCTCCTCCTAGACCTGCACCATCTTAACCTCACATCCAGGAGAATTAGGCCCCCCTCAGCTAAACCTGTACGCACCTAGCCTCTCTGTCCCAACCCCATATCCCACCTATGGAAGTTAAGCCAAGGTGCCCTAATCCCTTCCTCCCAGACATCCCCCCCATTCCTCCCTGCCAGGAAATAACAGACCCAGGCACCCCTACCCATTGTCCCCTATAGTGCCTCCTCACTTATACCTCCTCCAAACCCCAGCACGCCCTCAAAGAAGAGAGACACTTGCAGCTCCTTCAATTACCCTGTGGAAAGAGATCCCCAAATATATCCCAGCCACCGCACAGGAAGGTATCCCCATTCCCTGCAGCACGGGGGGGAGGCTCCTCAGCCCCGCATCCCCTGCATTCCAGACAGGCAGCCCTCAGGTGCCCTGTAGGTAGGGCCCCCACCTGCCCAATCAGGGGGCCCTTCAGCCCCCCCATCCCTCCAAAGCACCCCAAAGAGCATGGGGGCCCCCTCAACCCCATCCTGGCCCCCAAAGAGCATGGGGCCCCTCAACCCCATCCTGGCCCCCAAAGAGCATGGGCCCCCTCAACCCCATCCTGGCCCCCAAAGAGCATGGGCCCCCAACCTCCCATCCTGGCCCCCAGAGAACATGGGCCCCCAACCTCCCATCCTGGCCCCCAAGAGCATGGGGCCCCTCAACCCCATCCTGGCCCCCAAATCTCCATCCTGGCCCCAGAGAACATGGGGCCCCTCAACCCCCATCCTGGCCCCAAAGAGCATGGGCCCCCAACCTCCCATCCTGGCCCCCAAAGAGCATGGGGCCCCTCAACCCCATCCTGGCCCCCAAGAGCATGGGGCCCCAACCTCCATCCTGGCCCCCAAGAGCATGGGGCCCCTCAACCTCCATCCTGGACCCAGAGCAGGGGCCTCCGAGCCCCGCAGCGGGAGGCCGCCGCCCCACGAGGGGGCTCCTGGGCCGCAGCCCCCCCGCACTCACCCCAGGCTCCCCCGGGTCCGCCCAGCAGCAGGACCAGCGCGAGCGCGGCCCCCAGCAGCGGCGAGCGCGAGAAGGGGCCGGCAGCGCGAGCCCACTCCGCCATAGCAACCACCGCAGCCTCGCTCCCGTCCGGACCCGGCCAGCGCGAGACACCGAGCGCGAGCGAGCAGCGCCGCCGGGGCTGCCGGGCCTTAAAGGGGAGGGACCGCCCGTAAAGGCGAGGGCGGGGGAGCAGCTGTCCGCCGACACTAAACAGAGCCCGTCTAGGGCAAAGTCCTCAGCAGGGAATGAGCGTGCGGCTGCACGTGGGCCAGTCGGTGGGGGTGGGAAGGAGTGTGGGAGCCATCGGTGCACAGTGAGTGTGCAAATGTGTGTGCAAAGGTCCGAAGGGCGGCCACGGGTGGACTCTGTGTGCAAAGACCGATGGGGCTGGAGGTGTGAGGATGGATAGTGTGGCCAGCGGGTGTGCACATGTGCATGAGAGCGTGTGGTCAGAAGCACACGGGTATGCAAGTGATAGGGAATGAATGTGCAGCGGGTGTGCAAATGCTGTACAATGGTTGTGCAAATTGGGGCAATGTGTGTGCCAGGTGTATGCAGCGTACCCAGTGGAGAGCTAGTGTCCTTATACGTGCCAGTGGGCACAGTGCAGTGTGGGTGGGAATGTTCAATGGGCTGCAGTGCAGTGTAGTGCATGAGAAGCCAACACCGTTCTGTGTGCCCTGCTCATGGAGCAGCGTGCAGTTTTTGTGCAATGCACATGGATGTTACATACTAACTGAGAAGCACACCTAGAAAGAACTAGTGTCATATTCACAAAGAGAAAGAAGAGCAATAGGTGCGCACACAGACATGTGATGCACCTAGGAAAGGCTGCATGCAACTTGTGGGCAATACACGGGGATGCATCAGTCATCTCTACAATGCATATGGGACTAGTCTGCATGTCCTTGGAGGGAGTCAATGTCACCCAAGGCAGTACAGGTGGAGAGGACTCTAATGTGGTTGCACATGAAGCCTAGCATTGCAGACACAGAAATAATCTATTTTTCCCACCCTCCAATTCTGTTCTGCCGACACAGTGATACTGGATCCCCCTGCTCTTGGCTAGAAGGGCTATTTTCAGACCCCAGCATCCAGCAAACCTGGCAGGGGAACATGCTAAATGCAGACAGACTGAGCAATGTGAGCTTGAGGCTGGCTGGCTGGACATCCCAGACCATTTCATTGCTACCCAGAGAGGCACCAGTGGAGTCTCTGGCATTCCAATTAAAGCACATTCATTGCAAACTGCTGGCCTCTCTCTCCCTCCCTTCTCCTATATAGTGAACATGCCGCCAATCTATTAGTCCCTTGGGACTTGGTGTGCTGGGTTTACTGATTGTTGCATTCCAGAAAAAAAAATTCCGTCCTAAATTCTTGCTGGAGGCCAAGCCAGTGATTAATTTGCTGAGTTCCTAAAGCATGTGTGTATGTGTGTGCAGACACACAAAGATCCCAAAGCTACAATAATAAAAAACTCCAGTCCCAGAAGGTGCTGAGATAACCCACATGTTGTAGGATCAAGCTCATAAGCAGAAAGATCATACAAATCACGGGAAAAAATGTGTAGATGAGGATATAGGGAAAGGTCATCTGCTGTTTGGGGGATATTAAAATGAACATTTATGGCTGGGGGATATTAAAATGAACATTTATATCTATTGATCATTTGATGAGTTTCCTTTAAGTCATTCCCTATGTCTGCTTTCGGCTTTGAGTCTGCTAGCCGGTGCTTCATGGAGCTTTTTCAGAATGCATGGGGCTGCTGGGTCTGAACTAGGGATGTAATAGTGTAATCGATTAAACAATTATCAGATAAGCAAAAGCTTATAGGTTAATGCTATAGACCAGTGTTTTTCAGCCAGTAGTACAAGCACCCTTAGGGGTACTTGAGAGAAGTCAACATAACTGAAATTTGGAGAAAACTGAATTTTTGTTTTAAGTTTTACAGCGCTTTATTATTTTTGTACTTTTTACACCCACAAATTTCATCACCCGCCCGGCAATGATTAAGTTGTTTAAACAAATATGTTGCAATAGTAGAAAAATGTTTTGTGTGTCTGAAAACTGTAGGTATTGGAGGTACTTATATATATATATTTTAAAAGGGGTACTTTATAAAAAAGGTTGAGAAACACTGCTATAGACTACACGCATTTCCCTCTCCCTCCCTCCCCTCCCTCTGTATCAGATGAGCTGGTTTTTAAACTGGCTCTCCTTGCGGACCAGCTCCAGCCTGGCACCCCCTGTGGAGCAGCAGGGGACTCCTCAGGCGTGGGGCTGGAGCGCACTGGCTGCCAGCCCCACCCCCAGGACTATAGAATAGTCGTCTAACCAATAAGAATTCACAGGTTTACTCAATTATTCAATTAACCGATATTTAACATCCTTAGTTTGAGCACTTGAAAATGTGACCCTATTTTTCAGGGGCCAAATGAGATCTGAGCTCTTTGAAAGTCTGGTCCCCTGGATCTTCCTCATATGCAGGGTTCGATAAACAATGTAATCTACTCGCCCGTGGCGATGTAGATTACATCCCGGAAGAGCTGGCTCCGAGCGATCTGCGCATACGCAGAACGCCGAACCGCGTGTCTGGCGAGCAGGGCTCGCTTCGGCTCGGCGAGCCCTGCTCATATGAGATAAAAGAGAAGCCAAGGCTAGAAAATTACAAAGGAATATGGGACTGCAGTAAGGCCCAGACCTGTATAGCTCTTGTACCTGTTCACTCAAAGGTCTTTAGGCATCTAACTTCCGAAGGAGTAAGGCACCTAAATATCCTTGAAGATCTGGTGCCCTCCCTCTTTTCTAGTTAGTGAATTGCTTGAGCCAAACTGGGTTGCTGTGAATAGTGGTTGGTCCTAAATATCTATGGGTATGTCTACACTTGCACCCTAGTTCAAATTAGGGATGCAAATGTAGGCATTCAAAATAGTAAATGAAGCCGGGATTTAAATATCCCGCGCTTCATTAGCATAATCTCGGCCGCACGCTGTTTCGGAACTCAGCTGTTTTGAAAGTGAAAGTGCACTCCGGGCCGCGTTAGTTCGAATCAAACCCCTTGGTTCGAACTAACGTTACTCCTCAAAAAATGAGGAGGCCGAGATTATGCTAATGAAGTGCGGGATATTTAAATCCCGGCTTCATTTACTATTTCGAATGCCTACATTTCCATCCCTAGTTCGAACTAGGGTGCAAGTGTAGACATACCTCCAGCTGAAGAATTGCAACAACATATTTTCAGTCTATTTCATTCTTCAAATATTCGCTAAGGGGAGTACAGTGGTTTAGCATCTCTGTTGCATGGTATTGTTGGTGCATCTCAATGGAGACCTCGATTCACAAAACTTCCTGTCACCCAGGAAAGCATTCGGACACATACTTGCTGACCAGGTGGGGCGGGGGGGAGGGAGGGGGCCGAGAGGGGAGGGGAAGTATTTAAGCATGCACTTAAGTGCTTTCCAGAGTGACGGAAAGTTTATAAACAAGTGAATGATGAAAGCCAAGCAACTGAACATTTGCAACAGATTGTCAGACCCATCATTGTTCCGCCTACAATGTCTGTGACATTTGGGGGGAATCGGGCGCGTGTGCAGAATACTTGGCTGACTGTGAGCAGGGTGGCAGTTAGCAGCAGTTCAGTTGTTATTATTTATTTATGCCCACCAAATGCTAGGGACTGTCCCAACATTTAAGGCCAGTCCCCAGCCCAAGGAGCTCTGCAAGCTTTATAGAGAAGTTGGGAAAAGGGGAATAAATTGGTGGTTTGTTGGCTGCGCTTTGCAAGGCCTAACGTGACAGTTTTGCTCCGTTTATCTCTTTAGCTGGAACATCTTAGCTGTAGAACGCATCATCTGACTCGGTCCAAAAGTGAAGGGAGTATTTTAAGCATCAGCGGACAGAACCCTAATGATTTCCCCTAAGAGGGGAGACATGGAGCCCCTGACATCCGTTCATCAGAACCACAACTTTAAGCACCTTGCACTGCTCTAGAGAGCACAATGAAGTGGGGAGTTGGTGGGGGGGGGCACACAAAGCCTACGGCATGGAGGAGAAAGAAGGAACCTGGCATGGCAGGAGGGGACAGAGGAGCACACAGAGCCCCCGTCTTGGTGAGAAAAACGTGCAAGAACATGAGACCTTGGGATGGGGGAGGAGGGAATGGCAGGACACTGGGGGCACAGAAAGGCCCTGGGGGATTCTGGTATAGGGGAGAAAGGGAGGACAGCTGTGATGACAATTCAGTGTCAGTTTTGTTCACTATTTCTCTGAACCCAAGAAAACAGTGGGATGACCCTATCATGCAAATCAGCACACAATGCTCTGACGTCACGTCATGAGTGGGTGGGCCTGGTCTTGTGGGTGGAGCTTAGGAGCACATCACAACTTCAAGTCTGAGAGACCAGCCAATTGCTTGGGGCATGTTTCGCAAGGCTGCCCGTAAAAACCAAAAAGAAATTCCAGGAAAGGTCAATCCACCCTGTGGGCTTTTATCAGGGGAGCGGAAAAAAAAAAAAATGATTGCAACAAAATCTGAGCAAGTTCCTCTTTCATCTGTCTCCGGTTTTTTGACTTATGCAGTCTTGCTATCGGCAGGAAACTCCTGCGTGCTTGATGATGTGGATCTGCTGATAAAGGAGCTGGGTGATGCAGGCGAAGCAAGCCCTTAGTATCCTGTTTAAATAATGTTATTCAAGCCATTTCCAGTGGTCGCAAACAAGACCTGGATTTTTTTGGTGCATTTTTTTCCTTTTTTGGCGTCAGTTCTTAGGAACAGTAAAGGCACATAGCAGATCTGATTCCAGTGGCTAGATCTTGCTCTTTGTAAAAGAGATTTCCACCCAGGCAGAAAGAGAGAGAGCTTAGCTCTCTTCCCTCTCACGCAAGCTGGGGTAACTCCCTTGGCCTGCAGCTCCACTGCCCTGCACCATGTGTAGCCATTTACAGCCACGTCATGCTGTACATAGAGATACAGCATATAGCTGTACATAGAGATATGGTGGTACATCAGGCTCAGGGCAGCTACATCAGTGTAAAAAGGGTGGAGGTGAAAGCAGAATCAGGCCCAGCAGGTTTATTTTATCCCCCCGCTCCCATCCGTGGCTATGATTTGCTGTGGTCCTGCTCTAAATTAAGGAGCCGTTAACCAGTCCAGTACGTGGATGGATCTAGAAGGAAAAAGGAAGATGCGCGGGAAATTGCACGGGGAAGCCCTGAGACGTGGGAAATCCAGGTTCCGTTTCCAGCTCCGCCACCCTCTCTCTGCCTCTGTTTGTACACTGAGGGCAACAACGGGTCCCTCTCCCGAACATGGTGCGTGGGGATCTTGGGAGGGTAAGTGCTACACAAATACTGAGTAGTACTACTCCCGGGGAGGTGGTCGCTGAATCCGAATGAAGCCAGGCCACGGCACGGGGAAGCTCTCGTGGTGCTGTGTTTTGACTAGATGTAAAACTGACGATCGCTCGTGGATCATTAAAAATCTTGTGACAGATTTTTGGTAAGAGTCAGGGCCGGTAGCCCTGGCCAAATCCTCGCTTGTGAATTACACTCTGACACATTCACATTTTTTCCAATTGGGCTGGCAAACCCCTTAGGGCTTCATTTTGCAGCCAGGTGCTGCAGCACCAGCCCTCCCCTTTCTGCCCCAAAATCTGTAAAGAAAAGCTTGTAAATGGGTGGAAGCAAGGTTTATTGTAGGAGCTGGATGCAAACAAGATATATGACGTTATTCACAGGAGTGTAACACTTGGAGCATAAATAAAGACCATGCATGAGCTCTGGACTGCAGGGCTTTTCCTGTCTCCTGACATCTCATTTTGGGCAAAAGACAGTGATTTTTCCACATTTAGCAGCTAAAATAGCTTTACGGTTTTATTGAATATATTAACTTTTATCAGATAAATAATGATAGAAGAGGGCCTCAAATTGCTTTTCTGGGCATCATTTAACGTGGTGTTATGATGAGACCAAACTGAGCCCCAAGATCAGAATAGCTTTAAGCTCTAGGGAAACTTTTGGATTCAGGTCAGAACTTTAGGGACTAGAAGATTCATCTTTAGCTTTAGCGGAGAGGGCTGTGCGATGCTGCACCGCAGGGAAGAAAGGAGGGAGGAGAATGAGGCAGGGTGTAATAGGAGCTGTTTTTCAGCCTGCAATATAGTGATGGTTGCCCAGTGAGCATCACAGGAATGGTCATAAGAAGAGAGTATGTCAGGCCCCCATTCAACAAAGCACTTACAGCACGTGCCTGTTTTTAAGCATGTGAGTTGTAGGGCTGCCAGTTAGTTTCACAAAAAATACTGAACATGGCGGGGGAAAAAAAAGAGAGTCACTCATGGAATCATAGAATCCTAGAGATGGAAGAGACCTCAGGAGGTCATCAAATCCAGCCTCCTGCCCAAGGCAGGACCAGTCCCAACTAAATCAACCCAGCCAGGGCTTTGTCAAGCTGAGACTTAAAAACCTCTAGGGATGGAGATTCCACCATCTCCCTAGGGAACCCATTACAGTGCTTCACCACCCTCCTAGTGAAATAGTTTTCCCTAATATCCAACCTAGACCTCTCCCACTGTAACTTGAGACCATTGCTACTTGTTCTGCCATCCCTCATTACTGTGAACAGCCTTTCTCCATCCTCTTTGGAACCTCCCTTCAGGAAGTTGAAGGCTGCTATCAAATCCCCCCTCACTCTTCTTTTCTGTAGACTAAACAAACCCAAATCCCTCAGTCTCTCCTCATAGGTCATGCGCTCCAGCCCCCTAATCATGTTGGTCGCCCTCCGCTGGACCCTCTCCAATGCGTCCACATCCTTTCTATAGTGGAGGGCTCAGAACTGGACACAATATTCCAGATGTGGCCTCACCAGAGCCGAATAAAGGGGAATAATCACTTCTCTAAATCCTCTGGAAATGCTCCTCCTAATGCATCCTAATATGCCATTAGCCTTCTTGGCTACAAGGGCACACTGTTGACTCATATCCAGCTTCTCATCCACTGTAATCCCCAGGTCCTTTTCTGCAGAATTGCTACTTAGCTATTCAGTCCCCAGCCTGTAACAATGCTTGGGATTCTTCCGTCCCAAGTGCAGGACTCTACACTTGTCCTTGTTGAACCTCATCAGATTTCTTTTGGCCCAATCCTCTAATCTGTCCAGGTCACTCTGGACCCTATCCCTGTCCTCCAGTGTATCTACCTCTCCCCCTAGCTTAGTGTCATCTGCAAACTTGCTGAGGGCGCAATCCATCCCCTCATCCAGGTCATTAATAAAGAAGTTGAACAAAACCGGTCCAAGAACAGATCTTTGGGGCACTCCGCTAGAAATCGAGTGCCAACCTGACATTGAGCCACTATCCATTAGGCCTGACAGTCTAGCCTGCTTTCTCTCCATCTTACAGTCCATTTATCCAATCCATACTCCCTTAACTTGCTGGCAAGAATATTGTGGGAGACCCGTATCAAAAGCTTTGCTAAAGTCAACGTATATCACATCCACTGACTTTCCCATATCCACAGAGCCAGTTACCTCATCATAGAAGCTAATCAGATTGGTCAGGCACGACTTGCCCTTTGTGAATCCATGTTGACTATTCCTGATCTCACTTTCCCCTCTTCCAAGTGCTTCAAAATGGATTCCTTGAGGATCCCCTCCATGATTTTTCCAGGGGCTGAGGTAAGGCTGACTGGCCTGTAATTCCCTGGATTGTCCTTCTTCCCTTTTTAAAAGATGGGCACTACATTTGCCTTTTTTCAATCATCCAGGATCTCTCCCAATCTCCACGACTTTTCAAAGATAATGGCCAAAGGCTCCGCAATGACATTTGCCAACTCCCTCAGTACCCTCGGGTGCATTAAATCCAGGCCCATGGATTTGTGTACGTTTAGCTTTTCTAAATAGTTCCTAACTTGTTCCTTCCCCACCAAGGGCTGTCCACCTCCTTCCCATACTGTGTTGCCTAGTGCATTTGTCTTGGAGCTGACCTTCTCCGTGAAGACAGAGGCAAAGAAAGCATTGAGTACTTCAGCTTTTCCCACATCATCTGTCACTAGGATACCTCCCTCATCCAGTAAGGGCCCCACACCCTCTCTGATCACCCGCTTATTGCACCATTAAATCCCCATGCTCCCCCGCCAGACACTGCAGGGGAAGAATGCCTTCCATCCGAGAAAAACAAAATACCAGACATTTTGCATGTCCGGTATTTTCTGTTTTTTTTTACCGGACAGAAGCTGCAAATACCGGACTATCCGGGCCAATACCAGACACTTGGTAACCCTCGTGAGTTGTTCCATCCCCCTGGCCCAACCCCAGGAGCAGACAGAACTGGAGTGGGCTCCAGCAGGGGGAAGGCAGTATAAGGGGTACCCTGAAGACAGGGTATCGTGGGGGGTTCTGATGTAGCTTAGCAACCAGGGCCTTTGTCTGGGGGGGTGCAGGGCTGTGGGGTCTAGTCCCCCAACCCCAGGAGCAGATGGATAGAACAGGAGCCAGCCCTGGTAGGGAGAAAGCAGGATAAGGGGCACACTGAAAGTAGGGTAGTGGGGTGGATTCTGGTATGCTTTAGCAGCTAGGGCATTTGCCTGAGGAGCATAGAGTGATGGGTTCTAGTCCTGCTCTCCTCAACCCTGGGAGGAGACAAACAGAAAAGCTCTTCTGGGGCTCATTAGCATGTGAAATCAATGCTATTGCTGTACTCCTGTCAGAGCTCCTTTCGGCACACATATCTTATCTGTATATACTTGTGTGAGTGAAGGAAGGGTTGGCCACAGTACGGATTTGGTGGTGGGGGGGCAATTAATGTCCCAGCTCAGGAACAACTGAGCTGTATGAGAGGCTCAAAGAAAGGGGTTTGGGGTCACCCAGACTGTGCGATACTGCACTGACAACCTGCCAGGAGACTGTGGGCCACTGTGGCAGCTACATCCTGCTGTGCCCCATTGAAAGCGATTGTAAGACTGCAGTGGGAGCATGCTCAGGCCTATTAATTTGCCAATATCTGTTCAACAAGGGAGCTGCCCCCGTGAATTTGGCTCCAGGCAAAATCAAGGGGAGCTGCGGGTGCTCAGAATATCTCTGGGCTCAGCCCTGGCAGTGTTAATCAAAAACAAACACACGCAGCCAGCCACAATATTTTGCTCATGTTTGTATCTTCTTTGATAGCTGGGCAGCTGAAACCACCAGCAAGAAAACAGTGCAGCTGCTCAGGGCTGTGTTTGCACTCCTGGGACAGCAGCAGGGCAGCTGTAGAGGGGGTTGCGTGTCCCCCCCCCCCTCTAAGTAGTTCAGGATGTGGATAAACTAGAGAGGGACCCCCAAGAAACAGCCCCCCAAAGTCTGGGCGAGTTCAGAGTGTAAAATGAGGGCCTGGCTCTTGCATCCCTTACAGGTCTGGATTGTCACACCGGACTCCTAAGAGCATGTCCACACTACAGGGGAGCCTCGAAATCAGTTCGAGGCAGGCTCCCTTAGGGTACATCTACACTGCAAGCTTATGTCGGAAAAAGCTGTTCCGGAAGATATCCCCTGGAATAGTTTATTTCGAAATAGCGTGTCCACACTACAGGGAAGCCTCAAAATTAGTCCAAGGCAGGCTCCCCTAATGTGGACGCGCTATCGTGATTTAGAGCCCTGGGAGGAATAACTTAAGAATAGCCCTGGTGAGGAGCTATTTCGACATAGCAGCAGTAGAGCGTCCACCCCCCCCCCCAGAAAGGGTTTTTCCGGAAGAGGCGTTATTCCTCGTGGAATGGGGTTTACCAACGTCGGAAAAAGCCCTCTGTTATTTCGATTTTCTTTTGAAATACACAATCGGTGTGTGGACGCAATTGTTTTTCCGGAATAACAGCTGTCAATGTCAGCCAGAATAACAGATGCACTCTTAACGTGGACGCGCTACCTTGACTTAGAGCCCCAGGAAGCACTGGGGAGTAATTACTTTGAATGACTCTGGGGAGAAGTTATTGGCAATAGCAGCAGTGGAGCTCCCGCATGACCGCTATTTCGAAAGAAGCGTTATTCCTCGTGGAAAGCAGGAGTTATGATTTCAAAACAACCAGCTCCTTATTGTGAAATAACAGGGTTGGTAGTGTGGACGCTCCGCTTGTTATTTCGAAATAACTCCCTAGTGTAGACCAGGGCTAACAGACAAGGGAGTGTCAAGCGGCCCCCTCATGTGACTGGGAAGCATGGACTGACATTAGGGAGATCTGGGTTCTAATTCTGCCCTGCCTTGTCCCCCTACGTTGTCATTTCCCTCTGTGCACAGTGCGTGGGAAAAGATGCCCCATTAGAACAGCCACATTGCACGGCCATTGTGCACAAGTGGAAAAGTTTCCATAGGAGACAAGACGGGGGCTGTACACAGTGGTTCAGACCCATCTTTAGCAGGTCTGCATGAAATACGATGATGTGACACCCCCCCGCCACGCACACTGAAGTGAATACATCCAAAGAACCTAAGGGCACATCTACACCTCAGGGCAAAAGTCGAATTAAGCTACGCAACTTCACCGACGTCAATTGTATAGCTGAAGTCGAAATAGCTTAACTCGGCTTTTGGTGCTGTCGACACAGCAGGGAGTTGAAGGACGAACACTCTTCGTTCGACTTCCCTTACTCCTCGTGAAATGAGGGTTACAGGAGTCGGAGTAAGAAGTCCTCCAGCTTGCCGTTATTTCGAAATAATGGCTTGCAGTGTAGACGCGCTCTTTGTTATTTCAGAATAACGCCAGTTATTCCAAAATAACGCTGCGGTGGAGACATAGCCTGAGAGAGGAAGATACGGGAGGGAGTATCTGTGAGCTAGCACAGAATCAGGGATCTGCAGCAGTGTGGTGAGGCAGGGACACTAACCCGGACTTAACCCAGTACCGTCCTTGATGAAAGAAATGAAAGAAATGCAAATACGAGAAACATACTGTACATTGCACCCTGGCTGGGGGATTCCTGGCTGCTGTCACCGTAGGAGCCATGGGCTGGGAGTGCTGCTGGTGCCAAATTCACAAAAAGCTCAGATCCGGGCAGAGCCCAGATTCCTTCATGCTGCTTGTGTCCATGCGGAGAAGGCAGGAATTCACCGCTCCAGCCAGGGCTGGCTTGCCAGAGAGTGGCAGCTGGAGGTGCGAGGGAAACGAGGGAAACCCACTGAAAGAGGGCAAGGTTCTTGCCCTTCAGTGCTGCCCCTGGGGCGGAGGAGGGTAGATCAGGACATGCCAAGTTGGCAGCAGACCTCCAACGGCTGCTTGCACCAAATTCCAGCCGGGTGTAAGCTAATGAAAGTCAATCAGAAAGCTCCCAGGCCCACTTCCAGGGAGCCTTGCTCGCTCTGCATGATGACGAGGGAAAAGCCGCTGGGCATGAAGGCTGGAACGCCACGGCAGGTAGTAGGAATCTGCTCCCCCCCCCCCGTTTCTTGAAATTTTCTGTCTAGCAACATTAATTAGTGGCTAAAGAACTGCCTATTCTTTTCCTTTTCCTGTATGCCAGGCTGGGGTGGGCAGGCTGTTCCGCTGGGACTCTCCACTGGCATCGAGGACAGCTTGAGTTCTCAGTAGGAGACTACATTGGTGCACCCCAGCGGTTCCAGCTGCGCCCTCTACACATGCACAGAGCGTTTAATCAAAGCCAGTCCCAGCTCCTCATTATTCCAGGGCACGTGTATTTCATACATACCCACAGACAGACACGCGTGCACACACGCTCAGCCATGTGCACTGGCAGATGCGCGCATGCATGTGCAGAAGAGTCCCGAAGGCTAAACCATGTTGGTTTCACATGGTCCTGACGTAGCCTTCGGGAGTCCACGCCCCGCTCATGTGAGCAGGGTGGGGCGCAGGCAGGGGGTGGCACTCCCTACTGCTGCTCATGTTCCCGTCTGGCTCGCAAGACAGGCTGGCGTCAGCTCACGGACCCAGCGGGTATTTTTACAAAGGGGGAGGGTGGATTTTTTTTTTAATAAAAAAAAAAAAAAAGAAGTCCAAAAAAACTCAGCTCCGAGGACACTGGAGAGCGACTGCGAGAGACAACTGGCAGCTGCTCGGAGGGGTTTTCTGCAGCAGGCTGGAATGGTCCCTGGGGGAGTGGAGGCCAGTTAAAATCTGCCTCCCGCAACAGAGCTGGACTTAGAAGGAAAAACCGGTTTGTTACACAGCCAGGCAACAAAGAGCCCTGGCCCCTCCCTGCACATAGCATAAACTCAGTGACCTTGAACCTCTTTGGCTTTTCTGCTGCTTCAGAGCCGAGTGAGTCAGACACCCGATCCCAGCGCTCTGCGGCCTGCAGTTAGCAGTCTTGTTTGGGTTTTTCTAGGGAGCTGCTCAGCTTCTTTAGTGTCTTTTTAATCCTCAGGGCTGTGAGGCGAGTGGAGGGGTTGTGGTACCAGCATTCCTTCATGATCTTAGCCAGGGTGGTCAAAATCTGGGTGGGGCCAGGAAAGAGAGAGAGAGAGAGAATTACTATCAAATGGTTCAGGGCCAGATTCTTCACAGGTGTAAATCAGCAGTGTTCCATTGACTTCTGTGGAGCTATTCCCAGCTGTGCTAGCAATGGCACTGGTCCCCGATATCAACCAGTGACCCACCCCCAGCAGAATGCAGAACCCCCAAGCTTCTTTGTCTCCCTCTATTGGCAGGCTCCGTGAAGAAGAATGACGAGCAATAACGGCGGACCAAAGGAAGGCGGACACAGTGGGTGAGGTCAGAGTGTTTCCTGGAAGCCACTCCTGCAAACACTGTAATATTTGGACAGCTTCTCTGGCCCTCCATTTTCCCATGTGTGAAGTGGGGATGATAAGATGTAGAACGCACTTTAGGCCTCTCACACAAGGCCCCTTTATTGGCAAACACTGATGCACAGGCTGAATGCTAATGCCACGAGTTAGACCCGTGACTGTTTGCAGTAAAAAAGTTAAGACCACACATAAGTGTTTACACGATCCCCCTCTGCAATTCCTCATGGATTAGCTGAAGGCCATTTATTGAAAAATTGTAAGTCGTAGAATCACAGAACACTAGAACTTGGCAGAAACCTCGAGAGGTCATCAAGTCCAGTGCCCTGCCCTCGCGGCAGGACTAAGCACTAGCTAGATCATCCCTAAGGTTGCCAGCTGTCCGGTATTGGCCCGGACAGTCCAGTATTTGCGGCTTCTGTCCGGTAAAAAAAAACCCAGAAAATACTGGACATGTAAAATGTTTCTCTCGGACGGAAGGCTGCTTGGGACAGTCCTGGCATTTTTTTTTTTTTTTGCTCAACCAATTTTTCCCCCCCCGCTGTGTTCAGTATTTTTTGTGAAAGTATCTGCCAACCCTATGACCCTGACAGGTGTCTGTCTAACCTGCTCTTAAAAATCTCCAGAAATGGAGATTCCACCACCTCCCTGGCAATTTATTCCAGTGCTTGTCTAGGGGAGGTCGTGCAATCTCCGTTTTCACATGCACACACATACACACAGAATTTCAGGCAGAGGTTCTCCAGCATGTCCATGGCATGACCAGTTTTCCTAGAGACCCCCCCTTCCCAGCTGCAGCAACATTGCTTGGATCCATGGAAGCCAGGGAGCACAGGGACAGCTTTCGAGAGGAAGATGGAAATAAGCAGGCTGCCGTGCAGAGGGTGGGGCTGTTCCAGTGAGACTGAGGAAAATAGCAAGGAACACAAACTCTGGCAAGTCCAGTGTAATTAGACAGGCCAAAAAAGAGTGAATGATACAAAAGCTAACAGAACAGCCATTATTTTGAAGTACATCAGGAGCAGGAAGCCTGCCAAACAATCAGTGGGGCCACTGATCGAGGTGCTAAAGGAGCACTCAAGACAAGGCCAGTGCAAAGGAACGCAATGAATTATTTGCATCCGTCTTCACTGCAGAGGCTGGGTGGGAAATTCCCACCCTGAGCCATTCTTTTTAGGTGGCAAATCTGAGGAATTGTCCCAGATTGAGGTGTCAATAAAGGAGATTTTAGACCAAACTGATTTTTTAAACAGTAATAAGTCACCAGGACTAGATGGGATTCACCCCAGAGTTCTGAGAGAACTCAAATATGAAATTGCAGAGCTACTAACGGTGGGGTGCAAGCTAATGCTTAAACCAGCCTCTATAGCATTGACTGGAAGATACTGCAATGCTGATTTTTCATAAAAGGTTCCAGAGGCAACCCTGGCAATAACAGACTCCTAAGCCTAACTTCAGGAGCAGGCAAAGTGGTTGAAACTATAGTAAAGCAGCGGTTCCCAACCTCCTGGCCGTGGCCCGCTGCTGGGTCCAGACCTCTGGCTGCTGGGCCGCAGCGACTCTGGGGGCTGGGACTGGGGTACACCTCTCTCGCCGCAGCTGTTGGGAGAGGCATGTCCTACCCTGCCTCTCAGCCAACCAGTGCCGGGCAGGAGCGGCGTCTCCTCCTGGCTGTGGAAGACCATTTCCCTGTGCGGCGGGAGGAAGAGCGGCCCTCCTGCCACACAAGGAAGCTCTTTTCCGCAGCTGGGAGGAGACCCTGCGACGCTTCCTGCCATGCAGGGAAGCGCTCTTCCGTGGCCTGAGCAGACCCGGCCCCTGATTGGCTAAGAGGCAGGGCAGGACACGCCTCTCCCAACAGCTGTGGCAGGAGGGGAGGCGCTGGGTAGTGCAAGTATATTATTAGCCTCAGGTTAAACAAGTCCCTGTTTCCCTGGTAACCAAACAAGATCTACCTCAGCTTAATTAAGACACCCGGAGGCAATCTAGAATCTGCTAGAACCAGCTGAGATAGTTAAGTTTTGATTGGGACACCTAGAGCCAATCAAGGACCATGTGGAGCTGGTTAAAAGCCTCCCCTTTAGTCAGTTTAGTGGTGCATCAGGAGTGGTGGGGGGAGAATGCTGCAGGAGAGTAGGAACTGTAGAGATGCTTTCAGGTACTAGGAGGGAACCCTGCAGGTACAGAGGAGAGGGGCAGGGAGAGCCCTGCTAGGGCACCAGCCTCTTTGGGCCCCAGAAATCAGAGGGAGGTAAACCCTGCTAGATGGGAGAGAGACTGGGTTAAGAAATCCAGTTTATTGCCTCCACATCTAGAGAGACTACTAGAGATTTAGGCTACGTCTACACTGCAGGCTTCTTGCGCAAGAACTGTTTTGCGTAAGAGTTCTTGTGCAAAAGGTCTTCCACAAGAGCGTGTCCACACTGCCATGTGCTTTTGCACAAAAGCGTCCATGGCAGTGTGGACGCTCTCTTGCGCAAGAAAGCTCTGATGGCCATTTTAGCCATAAGGGTTTCTTGCGCAAGAAAATCATGTTGCCCGTCTACACTGCCTTCTTGTGGAAGAGCTCTTGCGCAAGAGGGCTTATTCCTCGTGGGAAGAGGACTAACTCTTCTGGAAGAAGCCCTGTTTTCCGACGCTGTACTGTAAATTTACTTGTGCAAGAACGCGCGTGCAGTGTAGACACCCGGCAAGTTTTTGCGCAAGAACAGCTGTGTAGATGTAGTGTAGATGTAGCCTGCAGTGTAGATGTAGCCTAAGAAATTTCCTCCCTCCCTTTCCCCGCTGCTATGCCAATGGTGAGAGTGGCTAAATCAGTCTATAGTTTGCCCCTGAAGTAAAGGGGTTAGACTGAGAGCTGTAGTGAGCTACTGAATGAGCAATCAGACTGGGAGTTGCTGTTTTGGGGGAGAGAAAATACTTAGCCTACTGCTGCCCAGGAGTGCAGGATCCCCTGTGTGAAATTAGAAGTGTCATCACCAAAGTAGTGCATGTTGGAAAACGCAATCTCAGCTATACATACAAAATGATAGGGTCTAATGTAGCTGCCACTAAGAGTTCTTGGAGCCATTGTGGATAGTCATCTGAAAACATCTGCTCAGTGGGAAGTGGCAGTCCCAAAAGCTAGCGGAATATTAGAAACAATCAGGAAAAAGGGATAGATAATAAGACAGAAAACATCACAATGCCACTATGTAAGCCAGTGGTATGCCGGCACCTTAAATACTGAGATTTGGTCATCCCAGCTCAAAAAAGATATATTAAAATTGAAAAAATATGGAAAAGGGCAACAAAAATGATTAAGGGATGGAACATATGAGGAGCGGTTAAGAACACTGCGACTGTCCAGCTTAGAAAAAGAGATGACTAAGGGGGAGATATGACAAAAGTCTAAAAAAAAAACCCCACACCTAAAACCCATGACTGGTGTGGAGACAGTGACTAGGGAAGTGCTAGTCACCTCTTCACATAACACTAGAGCAAGAGTTACCCAGTTAAATTAATAGGCAGCCAGTTCACAGCAAACAGAAGGAAATACTTCTTCACACAGCACACGGTGAACCTGTGGAACTCCTTGCTAGAGGATGTTGGGGAGGCCAAAAGTATAGTTGGGTTCAAAAAAGAGCTAGATCAGTTCATAGAGGATAGGTCCATCGATGGTTATTAGCCAAGATGGCCAGGGACACAACCCCATGCTGCAGGGTCCCTAACCTCAAACCGCCAGGAGCTGGGACAGAACAATACAGGTGGATCACTTGATAATTGCTCTCTCTGTTCATTCCCTCTGCAGCACCTGGCATTGGCCACTGTGGGAAGAGTGGACGCTGGGCTAGATGGACCTTTGGTCTGACCCAGTGTGGCCTTTCTGATGTTCTTATTTCTGGGTTTATACTGGTGACTAGTTAAAGAAGAGTGACTCCACTGGAGTGGATCTATGCCAGTGTTCCCTGTAAGATGAGCACTTGGGAAGTTCCCCAGGAGAGATTTGAATGCTGCCCAGCTTCCACAGCCATCAGCATGTGTTTTCTTTTGGTGGTGCCCATCTGCACATTCCTTGGTGCACATAACAACATTTATTCTCCACAAAGATGGAAAAAATTAGAAGGAATATTGGTCTGTGCCCTGGGCTACACTTACCAAGTCAGAGTACAAGTAGTTAGGGATCCTGGGCGTCTGTTGGTCAGTGCAAACCACCTTCTTCATATCCTCGAAGCTGGGGTCACTGGGGACCATGTCGAAGAATGGAGGCCGGTAGTCCTCCACTAAACCTGCCAGAGGAAGACAGGAAAGCATGTGAGGAAAGCTGGCATGGTCACAGGGCATGGAGCACAAAGTGACCTTAACTCACCAGAAGCCACAGACTGAGAGCAGGAACGTGCACCACACAGGCATGCGCACGTGTGTGCGTGCATGCACATGTGCACCACAGGGGCCAGCGTACGTGCACACACACACACATTTGCACCATCACCGTCTGCTGAATGGCCCTGCACCATGTGGGTGCTTGTTTAAAAGGAGCTCACCCTTGCTCCTAAGTACTATACTAGGGATGTGAGGAACCCCCGTGCAGGAGCTCCAGTGTCATGCCACAGACAATTAATCCCATATATTTTTGCCAGGCCTAAAGACCAATCAAGACTGGGATCCCTTTGTGCTAGGCGCTGTACAGAATATAGAAGTTGTGTCTCTGGAGGAGCTGAAGAGCAGGGGGGAACTGCTTGTACCAATGCCAATGGAAGTTTTGCTAATGAGTGGGGCCCAGATTTCACCCCAGGGATCCTTTTCCCGTGCGGTGCATGTGGCTGCAGAGCATTACAGACCTTCTGCATTATAGGAACATGTATAAACGTGGGTGGGCATAGCCAATCAATGGGGCACTAACCCCAAGCATGACACCGTTCTATATCCTGGGAGACACATGGGCGCTGATCTGCAGCATGACAAGACGTGTGCCACGGACGGGTTTGCACATCGGGCAGAGTGCTAGCCTGTCGTGGGAGCTGGCCCAGAAACTACCGCGCCATCAATTCAGAAAAAACAACAAATAGCCTGGTAGCACTTTATAGACTAACAAAACATGTAGATGGCATAGAATCATAGAGCTGGAAGAGACCTCAGGAGGTCATCAAGTCCGGCCCCTTGCCCAACGCAGGACCAATCCCAACTAAATCAACCCAGCCAGGGCTTTGTCAAACTGAGACTTAAACACCTCTAGGGATGGAGATACCACCCCCTCCCTAGGTAACCCATTCCAGTGCTTCCCCACCCTCCTAGGGAAATAGTTTTTCCTAATATCCAACCTAGACCTCCCCCACTGTAACTTGAGACCATTGCTCCTTGTTCTGCCATCCCTCACTACTGTGAACAGCCTTTCTCCATCCTCTTTGGAACCTCCCTTCAGGAAGTTGAAGGCTGCTATCAAATCCCCCCTCACTCTTCTCTTCTGCAGATTAAATAAACCCAAATCCCTCAGTCTCTCCTCATAGGTCATGCGCTCCAGCCCCCTAATCATGTTGGTTGCCCTCCGCTGGACCCTCTCCAATGCATCCACATCCTTTCTATAGTGGGGGGCCCAGAACTGGACACAATACTCCAGATGTGGCCTCACCAGAGCCGAATAAAGGGGAATAATCACTTATCTGGATCTGCTGACAGTGCTCCTCCTAATGCACCCTAATATGCCATTAGCCTTCTTGGCTACAAGGGCACACTGTTGACTCATATCCAGCTTCTCATCCACTGCAATCCCCAGGTCCTTTTCTGCTGAACTGCTACTTAGCCATTCAGTCCCCAGCCTGTAACAATGCTTGGGATTCTTCCGTCCCAAGTGCATGACTCTGCACTTATCCTTGTTGAACCTCATGAGATTTCTTTTGGCCCAATCCTCTAATCTGTCCAGGTCACTCTGGACCCTATCCCTGTCCTCCAGCGTATCTACCTCTCCCCCTAGCTTAGTGTCATCTGCAAACTTGCTGAGGGTGCAATCCATCCCCTCATCCAGGTCATTAATAAAGATGTTGAACAAAACTGGTCCAAGAACTGATCCTTGGGGCACTCCACTAGAAAACGACCACCTACCTGATATTGAGCCATTGATCACTTACCCATTAGGCCTGACAGTCTAGCCAGCTTTCTCTCCATCTTACAGTCCATTTATCCAATCCATACTCCCTTAACTTGCTGGCAAGAATATTGTGGGAGACTGTATCAAAAGCTTTGCTAAAGTCAAGGTACAGCACATCCACTGACTTTCCCATAACCACAGAGCCAGTTACCTCATCATAGAAGCTAATCAGATTGGTCAGGCAGGACTTGCCCTTCGTGAATCCATGTTGACTATTCCTGATCTCACTTTCCCCTCTTCCAAGTGCTTCAAAATGGATTCCTTGAGGATCCCCTCCATGATTTTTCCGGGGACTGAGGTAAGGCTGACTGGTCTGTAGTTCCCTGGATTGTCCTTCTTCCCTTTTTTAAAGATGGGCACTACATTTGCCTTTTTCCAATCATCTGGGATCTTTTGTGGGTGGTGGTTGTGGAACCCCCATCCCTAGGACTGCGCATCCCATGCCTTCTGGGAAAATCCGTCTCCCCGATTTATTTTGGTCCTAGACATCCAACACTCCGGTCATCTGAAGAAGTGGGCTGTGCCCACGAAAGCTCATGATACCATCTACATGTTTTGTTAGTCTATTAAGTGCAACCAGACTATTTGTTGTTTTTTTAGTTTATCTGTACAGACTAACTCGGCTACCCCCTGAAGCATCAATCCAGAGTTACTCCAGAGTCACGCCGGCATCGCTCAAATCAGATACAGCCTTGCCAAATCCCGGGGGGATTCTGCCTTGGATGCCAAATGCTGCACTGGAAGATGCACCAAGCCTGCAATGAACATCTCTGTGCTGCTCATAAGTGAACCTCCTTCCCCTCCTTCTCCCCAGGTCTCCCTTTGGAACTGGAGATCATCTGGGAACCTTGTCTTCAGTTGCAGCTTCGCCGCCACCTAGTGGTGAACTGGAGGCCAGGCAGCTGCTCCCAGCAGGAGGAGGCCCTGGCTAATCCCCATTTAGTCTATGTCTCTGTGCTGGAGATTTAACCCTTTTTGGCTGCCAAAGCCCTTCCAGTGTCCCGTCAGCCCAGCGCAATGGGAAGTTCCTGTCTGGCTCCGCACGAGGGATCGGAAGTGTTGGGGCAGAGGGCGCAAGCCCCATGTCACCCTGCCCACCCTGGGGTGCAGCACACGGTGGGGAATTCCCCTTGCGCTGGTGTCTGACGGGAGAGAGGCCTGTGGCCCATCGGGGGTTAATGGGCGGCCAAGTCAAGGGCAGGAACTGAGCCTCTCCTGGGTTAGTTAAGTGAAGTGTTGAATCCCAGAGCACCCTGGGAGCCCTCAAAGAGATTAGCCCCGCCAGACTGCACCATGGGGGAGCTGCCACCTTGCCTACAACTTCCACCTTTTAATTAATGGCTTTTAATGAACTTTCCTGCTGGACCCCCTGGAGACCACGGGCCTCTGGGTGTCCCCCTTCCTGCCTGTGTCCCTTAGCCCTGCTCCATGGCGCTCATTCGGGCTGCCATGGAGCAGGCCACGATGAGGGTGGGGGTGTTCCCTTGCCAGGGCCCCCTGGAACATGAACTCAGGACACCACATCTGGGGCCAGGCTCACTCTCTGCAGAAGCTGGCAGAGGGCGAGAGGGCGGTGTCTGTGGAGCATCCTAGCTACAAAGCCCTGCCCCCCGTTCTGACACTGCTATTGGAGGGGGAGAATGGGGCAGGGCAGGGCAGGTGAAGTCTCCCCCCTCACCCACAAGCCCCGCCACTGGAGAAGGAATCTGTATCTGGCCCATTTGCTTTTGGGTCCCTTCAGTCCCATTGCCCTCCCTCATCCCCGTCCCACAACAGCTGGCTCTGCCCAAGGCCAGCACCAGCCCACCCCTGAGGCAAGCCCTGGGGGAAACGTGCTGGGTTAACCAGCCCGTGCGCCGGAGGAGCCGGAAGTCCCCGGCATATGGCCAGCCTCCAAGCCGTTCTCTGATGCTGCTTGTTTTCTAATCAGTGCTGAACAAACAAAGCGCTGATTGAGTCTAATGGGCCCTTTAATCAGGGAGCCGGGCGCTGACACTAGATTACAGTGTTTATAATTTACAGCTAATCTTTGGGCAAAAAACACTGAGAGCAGCCGAAAACCTTCACAGCCCAGAGCTGCGATTATTTCTGCCCTGGGAGCCTCGCTAGCGCACACAGCTCTCACTCCGGCCTATCTGCTGTGGCTGCAGCCACCACCCGTGCCATGCTCCTAAGCCAGGGGCAGGGGAAACCGTTTTTGGATCGGCGGTCGGGGGCTGCTGACACACAGGAAAAACAGTCTGGGGCCGTGTACAACTGAGAGACGATCCCCCCCCAAACAAAAACAAAACCCACCGCACTGATGTGGCTCCTGACTAAGAAGGAGAAAGACCCTCCCCACATTCCCCTCACACACTAGAGCTGGGGGGGGGGGGAGGGGGCTGGAGCGCCAGGCTCCCCAATGCCAGGGAGGAGCCCTGAGTCTCAGGGGCCAGATCCAGGCAAGCTGCTGGCCACATCTGGTCCCCCGGGCCTCAGGTTCCCCACCTCTGTCCTAACCAGACCGATTTACTCAGCTGCCACCTGCTACCAAACAAACTCAAGACATGCGAGGCTGCCAGCTTCCTGTTAAAACAGGCAGTCCCCAGCCTCAGCCCCATCCGAATAGAGCCCCAGTGCTTTCTGTGCAAGCTAGGGTGTATTCCCCATAGTGAGGTCGTGTGAGACGCCCCGGGACACATGCGGGGTGCTGTACAAGGAGGCTGTCTGTGCCCCAAAGAGCTCACAGTCTGAGTATAGAAGATTAGAAGAATAGATAGGACCCGCTCAGGTGTCCGAGTGGATGTCTTTGGGTCTGTGGATGTCAAGATATTCTGTGCCTATATACAAATCAGGTCAGTCTCTGGGTACCACTGAAGGACAGACAGATGTGCACTTATCTATGGAAACAGGCCATGATATCCATGTTTGTGTGTCCGTGTATGTGGCTAGAGCAGTGGTTCCCATTTGACCCGTGGCCCACCCTGCTCAATGCAGACATTTCCACAGACCAGCAGCAAACCACCCATGGTGACAAAATGGGGGTAGGGGGGAGGTCTGGGCAGGAAGTAGGGAGCAGGCAGGCCCAACAGGGGGGAACAAGAGCAATTGCCCTGGGGCCTGGCCACTCAAAGGGGCCCAGAGCTCCTTTGAACTGCTGTGGGAGTGCTGGAGTGCCACTCCAAATGGTTTCGAGGGCTGAGGGAGGGCCCGCTGCAGTAGTCCAGGATACGCTAAGGGCCAACTGCCCTCGGCCCAGCATCTTCCATGGATATGGAGCTGGCCCCTCCACCATCTTGCCCCGGGGCTCATGGCTGCTGTCGGCCCTGCTGGGTGCAGGAGCGGGCTGGGGTGAGAGGTCTGGGCAGGAGGGAGGGTGCAGGAGTGAGGGAGGGTGCAGGAGTGGGCTGGGGCTGCAGGGTCTGGGCATGAGGGAGATGGGGGGCGCTCATCTGGCTTAGCGCCCCTGATGCCTCCTGCTGTTCCCATTGGCCACAATTCTGGCCAATGGAAGCAGCAGAAAAAGCCTCCAGACAGCACTCCTCTGTGTGGCTGGTACCTCAGTTGCGGGAGGGGGTAACGGCAGTGCATGGAGCTGCTTACTCCCCCTATGAATGGATCCAGCCCGTGAGGCTCGGGGCTCACCCTGCAGCGAGAAGCTGGTACTGGCGCTCCAACCTCGGGGGACAGGGGTGTGTGTGTGTGCGTGGGGCTCGAGCACCAGCACGGGCTCCCTGCTGCAGGGTGGGGGCTGAGCTTCAAGCCGCAGCCCACTGGCAAGGTGGCCACGGACCACCAGTGATCCACAGACTACGCGTGGAAAATCACTGGGCTAGAGAAACAGGAGTGCCACCTCTCACTGCCCACAGCCTCCCAGACTGCCCCTTACCATTAACAACCGTCCTCCTGATGATTTCCCAGAGCACCAGACCGTACGCCCAGATATCTGTCTGCTTATAGGACTCGAAGCAGTCGGTACGGAATTTGTTCGTCCAGGACCTCGGGGGCCATGTAGCGTTTGGTGCCCACCCGAGGGTTGTTCCCAATCCAGGTAGTCGCTGCCCTGGGAATGCATGACCGCCAGCCCTGAAAGGGAGAAGCATCATGAAGGCTGAGCTGGAGGACATGGGGTTTTCACTTCTCTCTCTATTAGGGCAAGTACCCTGGAATTTGGAGCTGGCAGAGTTTTCTGCTTACAGCCCAGGGAAATCCACCTTGGATCAATACAGCCTGTGTGTACCTCTGTCTCCCATGGCGATATGCTCTTTCTTTCCATCCCTGGCTTTTCCCATATGCCTCTCTTCTGCTGATCAGGGGCTGTGAAGTTGTGTGTGGGGGAGGTCAGTATTTATGGTTACATGGGGTCTGACACCTCCCAAAACACTACCACTTTGTTCTGTGGGGGAAAAGAAAGAATTCCCTGGAGTTGCCCCCCACTGGGATTTGAACCCATGACTCTAGGGAACTAAATATTTAAGTTCTGAGAAGACAATGCCCTCTATTGGCCAGAGTAACAGCTTTTGCTTTCATTGGGCCTTGCCCCCCAATGCACCTGCCCTTTCCCCACAAGGAGCCCAGGTAAAAGGGAATCCAGACGTTGGCTAGGTGCAGACAAGACAAAGGTCAGATATGGTCAATTGCTCTGCTCCATGCAGCAAAGGGTTCCAGTCCTGGCTCCGGCCGGTAGACTCTCACCCAGGTCTGCAATGCAGCACTGCCTATTGGCCTTCACCAGGATGTTCCTGCTCTTCAGGTCCCGGTGAGCAATGGCTGGTTTCCCCTGGGTCCCGAAGATCTCCACGTGCAGGTGGACCAGACCGCAGATGATGGAGTAGGCCAGCCTCAGGCAGATCTCTGTGTCTAGCACCGTCCTCTGCAGGTAGTCGTAGAGCGAGCCATTCTCGTGGTAGTGAGTGATGAGCCAGAGCTGGGTGCTGGAGTTCCGGGACGTCATGTCAGAGGCAATGAAGCCTACAGGGGATAAAGCGGAAGGGGTCATGGAACAGGGGTGCCTCAGCAGGCTGGGCACCAGATAAAGACCCGAGGGGCTGCTACTCACCCAGGATATTCTCATGCCTGAGCAGCACCGTGTTGTAGATCTCCGTCTCGCGGAACCACGACTGTTCGTCCCGGGAGGAGAAGATCTTCACGGCCACGTTCTCCCCGTGCCACACGCCACGCCACACCTCTCCGTAGCGCCCTTTCCCTGCCAGGACACGGACACGGCGTCACGCTGCCCCGCCGGTGCTCAGGGCTCATGGGGTGCACCCCTGCCCCTGCTGTACCAGGTCGGGGTCGGAGCACAGGCCACTGAGGCCTAAGCTGGCGGTTTAGCGACCTCAGCCACCCCGAGGATAAGGCTTTATGTTCTTTGTGGATCCCGGACTTGGGGGCAGCCTGGGCCCATGGTGGAGCCAGCGCACTGCACCCTTTGACAGCCAGGGGCACCCAGCAGCCTAAGGCCTAAGGCCATCTGAGAACAAACCTATTCCCCAGCAAATTGCCAGGACTTGTCTTTGGCTTAATAGGGCCTAGGGGCTATTATTGGCCCTATTGGCTTAATAGGGCCACTGGGGACTTCATGCCCAGGCCTGGCCTTAGGGACGTACCTGGTGAGATGCAGGTCCCAGGGCAGAAGCGATGACTATGTCACTTCTGGGACCACTGTGCTGACCAGTCATGCTGTCCCAAGGGGTCCCCCAAAGTGTGAGGCCCAGCACAGTTGCCCTGATCTGCCATAACCCAGGGACGACTCTGCCTAGCCCACACAGGCAGGGGGATATGTGGGGACCTCAGTGCCTGGGCCTGTCTGGTAAGGGAAAGGCCCGTTCTCTCAGGGCATACCATGAAGAGTCAGGCCAAAAGCCCCATCGCCAGGGATCAGGGATGATCTACATCTATTAGGGATGGTGTTGGTACTGGGTCCTGCTGGGAGGGCAGGGGACTGGACTCGATGACCTCATGAGGTCCCTTCTAATGTTCTATGATTCTACGATCAGGAGCTAGGAACAACCAAGCAAGTGCAAGACTTGCTTGTCCTTCCCCACGCCTACACGAAGCGTCTCCAAAGGCCTGGTTAGGGGGTTGGTAACAGAGACCAAAATTTGCCTTGCGTGAGGGTCGGGATTCATGGCCTCGTTTCCAGCTGCTGGCGGGATGGGAGCCTGGCACAGGCCTGGCTGAAGGGCTCAGGTGGTAGCCGAGCCAGGGGGACCCTCCTGCGCCATGGGCAGATGTTCAGACAGCTCCAGTGCCTAGCCCGGAGCTGGGTTTTCTTACCGACACATTCCACCAGAGCGATCTGTCGAGCCACAGTTCTCTGGACCAGAAAGGGCAGGCCGGAGCCGCTGCCCGTGGTGCAGTCCTCGTTCAGCAGCTCCTGAGGGAAGTCAGCGAGAGAGCTTGCAGCAAGGTAATCTTGCAAACTGCTGGTGGCATAGTAACCCCGCAAGTGACATTAAATCCCTCCGTTTGGGCCTTCCACCTCGTCTGTTACCACGGCGATCAGGAGGGGGAGCTGGGAGGTAGGTAGGGTGCACAAGGGTGCTGAGACTGCTGGGGGGCTGGGACATGTCGTGGGCACTGTGAGGGGGGCAGAACGCCTGGATTTTGGGGGGGGGGGGATTGGTGCACCATGGTAGGCTGGCTGGAGGCAAAGGACACGGAGAGGGGGTGCATGCTGGCCGGAGGAGTGGGGTGGAGATGGGGCACGGGGTGGCGGCGTTGTGGCAGGAGGGCAGTTGTGGAGATGGAGGGGAAGCTGCAAGGAAGGGTGTGGCGTGATGTGGAGGTCCAATGACATGTTACCCGCAATGGGGCAGAGACGTCTGCCTGCCACCCATGAGGGGGTGGTGGTGGAGGAAAGAGACTTCTGAAGGCCATATGCATCCATGGCAACCTTAACTCTTTCCTAGTCATTGCTATAGCCTAGTGGTTTCCAACCTTTTTCAGATGGCGACCCATTTTGACAATTCAGAAAGACTTGGTGACCCAAGGCAATTCAAAAACGCGGGGAGGAGTGGAGACAGAGCCACCTGGGGAGACACTTGGAGACCCTTTTGAAATGTAATGGCGACCCGTATTTGGATGCCGACCCATAGGTTGGGAAACTCTGCTATAGCCTCTTAGTTAGAGGGAGACCTTGACTGCGACCCAGAGTCAAGGGTTTGAATCCTGCCTCTCCCGGTCTCTGCTATTCAGACCTGGGGCGGGAGGCCGGGCGGGAGGCCGACTCTGGCCAGCTCCGTGTCTTGGCTGTAGCGTGCAGGCGGTGGGAGGCCCGCTCACCTCTAAGACGCTGTCTCCGGCCATGGAGGCTTTCAGCATGAGGTCGGTGTCGCCCAAGTTGTTGTGTCGGAAGAGGAGCCGCCTCCTGCGATGCTGAGCCAGCTTCCAGCAGGAGAGTGCAAGGAGCACCCCGATGACCAGGAAGGCCAGCAGGGGGACAAGGATCATCAGGAGAAGGTTCAGAGAGGTTGGTGCTTCAGGCTGCACCTCATCTGAGGGGGGGAAGAGGATGAGCTGAGATGGAGTCCTGGGGCAAATGCAGTAAGGATGCCTCTGCCTGGCTCTGGCGCATGGAGTCAGAGCAGGCTCTGGGGCCTGGGCGTTATGTATCTTATACTCTAGGACAGGGGCGGAGGGACCTTTGGTGGGTTGGGGGGTGCTGACAGAAAAACAGTCGGGGGCCGCACACAAGTGAGAAGCAAAAATAAAAACAGCCCTGACTGATGTGGCCCCTGACTGAGGAGAAAGACCCTCCCCACGTGCCCCTCACACACCAGAGCCTGGGGGGGGCAGCCTGGTAGATTTTGTGTGCTCCAGCCCTGTGGTGGGGCAGTGGGGGAGGCTGGAGCCTTGGGGGCCTGAGGTTCCCCACCCCTGCTCTAGAGCCATGCAGGGCCAGCCTCAGGACTGTCAGGGCTGAAGGGGCCAGGACTGTCAGGGTCTGAAGGGGCCAGTGCTACTCCCCTGGAGCCCTGAACAGTTGAGGGGCAGCAGGTGGAGAGTCCCAGGCTTCAGCTGGTGGGAGAGCTGACAGCAGACGCCACCCACCTCCTGCTGATAGCTCCCTCCCATTGAAGGAGCAGGGCAGAACCTGCGGGGCCCCAGGGAGCACCGACGGCGGCGGCAACAGCCCAGCGCCTGAGCTCAGGGCTGGGAGGGGGGCCCAGGCAGCTGCGGTGAGGTGCGGCTGTGCAAGCAGGCAGCGTATTGCACTGGAGAAAGGGGCAGTGTCCACAACGAAAGAGGCCTCTGGCCTGCGGGGACCGGGGCGGCCTCCGACTGATTTCTGAGGGAATTCCGGTCTCCCCAAAGGCTGCTGGAGGATTCCCCAAGGCAAGGGGTGAGAGCCTGGGGCAAACAGCCAGGCGGGAGCCCCCTGCTGCCAGCCAGCCCAGGCACAGTCAGGGGAGACACAGCCGGGCTGTACCTTTCGGGGGGATAGTCATGTTCTCGTTGCACATGTTGGAGCTGCAGCAGCGCGTGGTGTATTCCTCCTCCGAACTCCAGCACTGCACCTGGGTGTTGGGGCCCAGGCAGCCCTTCTTGTGGAAGACCTTCCCGCTATCCAGATTTTTGCTCACAAAACACACCGTCCCCTGGCAGGTGCCGTTGTTACACAAGCCCCAGTCACAGTCACATGTCACCGTCTCTATGGGACACAAACGAGGTAGCACGATTCACGGACGGAGCGGAGCCAGGTGGGGCACACAGGGCTCTCCCCATGTTCCAGCAGGGGCACATGACACCCCCTGCTCCCCAAATGTGGTGGCAGGACTCTGATTGGGCTGGGAGACAGGTAATTCGTCCATGCTGGGGGACACACACCAGCTTCTTGTAACAGCAGGTCTCCAATGGCCAAGGGTTAGTGCATCCTTGCTGTGCCGGTGTGTGTGTGTGTGTGTGTGTGTGTGTGTGTGAGAGATTTTCAAAGGAGCCATCCCAGGGTGCAAATTGAATGTGGCCCCAGTTGTAGGTGCTGATCAATGGAAAATCTGCCCCCAAGATCGCCTGAAAATCCGGGCTCAGACGGGTAGATAAATAGCGAGAGAAATGTGATGGATGGATGAGAAAGAACTTGGGGATGGGATCACACCAGGCCCTCTGTCTCGGGCTTTAGCTTCCTCCAGCCATTTTTGTTTATCTCACTGCAATTTCGCACCTGGACTTGGACTGAGAACGCCACTCCAGGGCATTTGGAGCTGGAGTTTAGTCTCTAAACCCAGGCCCTAAGGTTACGCCTGGAGCCCACACCCCAGAATCTAGGTAGGGACCAATACTCATCATCCAGGTGTTCCCCAGGGAGGGGGCAAAGTTGAGCCCCGAATCTGAACGTTGCCGTTTTGGGGGACTTTGGCCCATCAGAGTCTGGCTGGAGCTGCAAGCTCTGACCTGGGGCAAGGTTTCAGGTGTGAAGCCCCAGAACCCTAGGCAGTGGGGACAGTGAGGCAGTGAGGAGCCAGCAGGAAGGGAAGAGGCGTGTGGGGCCTGCAGCAAAGACCCTAGTGCGTGGGACGTTCGATGGCGGTGGCATAGTCCCAGCCAGCCCTGGGGATCCAGTGGCTGGGCAGTGTGGTGGCCACGCTCCCAGCTCTGAGCTTCCCCCACACCTCCCCAGCCCCCTGCCCTGAGCCACCCAGCAACTCCCTGCCCTGAATCCTGCACCCCCAGCCCCCACCTTAACTTCTGCACTCCACCACTTTCCCGTCCCTTGCCCACAGCCCCCCATGCCCACCAGTCCCCTGCCCTACTTCCCCACACTCAGCTCCCCAACCCCCATGCCTTGAACCCTCCCGGCACTCCATCCCACTCTTACATTTCTTATGGGTACTGTCATATTACAACTCTCCCTCAACTCCTCACAGGGGGTTGCGAGACAACAGTATCTGTAAAAAGAACGAGTAGCCCCGTGGCACCTTAGGCTACGTCTAGACAGTGGCGCGATATTGGGGTACCAGAGGTATCCTGAAATAGCTATTCCGCGGCTTTTAAAAGTGCCTGTTATTTTGAAATAGATTTCAAAATAATGGGCTCACTATTCCGTTCCATGAGAGTTAAGGGACGTTTCGGAATAGCACTTTATTTCGAAATCTGGCGCTGTGTAGAGACAAATAATAAGCTATTTTGAAATTAGATCAAAATAAATACACAATATGCATAGCTCAAATTGCATATCTTATTTTGACCTACAGGTGCAGTGTAGATTCACCCTTAGGGTACGTCTAGACTACAGGCTTTTCTCAACAGATACTGTCGACAAAGCCTCTGTCGACAAAGAGCGTCTAGACTGCAGCCAGTTCTGTCGACAAAGCAAGCCGCTTTTTCGACAAAGAGTTTAGATGCTTTCTTTTGAAAAAGCACAGTGTGGATGCAATAGCACCTTTTGTTGACAGAACTCTGTCGACAAAAGGCGTTATTCCTCGTAGAATGAGGTTTACCGCCGTCGACAAAACTGCCACGTTCTGTCGACTTACTATTGACAGAACTCAGCGGTAGTGTAGATGCAGGTATAGTTTTGTCAACAAAAGTCCACTTTTGTCGACAAAACCCTGTAGTCTAGACATACCCCGAGAGACTAACAAAAATATATATATAGTATCATGAACTTTCTTTGGCAAAACCCACTTCATCAGGGGTTATGCTCACAAAAGCTTATGATAATATATATGTTTGTGTTAATCTCTAAGGCTACGTCTAGATTGCAAGCTTCTTTCGAAAGAGGCTTTTTGGAAAAAGATACTTTTGAAAAAGAGTGTCTAGACTACAACCAGTACTTTCGAAAAAGCAAGCCTCCTTTTCGAAAGAGAGCACTCAAGCAGTCTGGATGCTCTCTTTCGAAAAAGCACAGTTTGCATTACATAGCGCTTTCAAAAAAAGGCGTTATTCCTTGTAAAACGAGGTTTTCCGCGGTCGAAAAAACTGCTGCATTCTTTCGATTTACTTTCGGAAGAATGCAGCAGCAGTCTAGACGCAGGGGAAGTTTTTTCAAAGAAAGGCCACTTTTTCTGAAAAACCCCTATAGTCTAGACACACCCTAAGGGTACGTTTAGGCTGCACTCTAAAATTGAAATAAGATACGCGATTTGCACTACGCAAACTGCGTATCTTATTTTGATTTTATTTCGAAATAGGCTATTCCGAAATTTGGCATGTCTACACGGCACCAAATTTTGAAATAAAGTACTATTTTGAGACATCCCTTATTGCTCATGGAACAATGTTTACAAGGATGCCAAAATAGCATGTCCGTTAATTTAAAAATTATTTCGAAATAGCGGACATGTTCCTTGGCTGTGGGGTAGCTATTTTGGGATACCTAAGGGTACGTCTACACTGCATGGCTATTTCGGGATACCAGAGATATCCTTTTTCGAAATAACAGGCGTGCTATTTTGCCACGAGGGATAAGGAATGGTTCGAAATAGCACGTTATTTTGAAATTTGGCACTGTAGACATGCCAAATTTTGAAATAGCCTATTTCCAAATTAGATCGAAATAAGATTATGCAATTTGTGTAGTGCAAATTGTGCATCTTATTTTGAGTTTAGGGTGCTGTGCAGACGCACCCTAAGGTGCTGCGGGACTACTTGTTGTTTTTAAAGTTACAGACCAACAGAACTATCCCCCTTTGACTTCAGTATCTGTATGAAATTTAAGTTACTTTTATCCCTGGCCTCTTTCATAGCTTGGGCCCATCTCTAACATGCCCCTCCAGCTTTCTGACAGTGCTGAGCATAACAACAGGGCCTCACATCTTGCCTCCTTGCTTCGGCACTGGACAGCTGGGAGCAGAGGAAAGAAGATCACCCCGGGCTGGGGCAGACCAGTGACAGAGCTGGGCACTGGCCCCAGCAGACTGGGGTAACCGGAGGGGATGATACCAACCCAAGAAGAGAGCACCCTCCATCACTAAGAGGAACCCATCTGTAGGAAAAGCCCTCGTTATTTAAGACTATTCCAGACCTTCTTGTCTCCAGCCCTTTCTTAAAGCATGTGACTTAACACTGGAAGGGAGGTCAGTGACGAATGAGGGGAAACAACGCACCCCTGGTCATGTGGAATAGAACCCAGGAATCCTGACTCCCAGCGCCCATCTCTGACTGCTAGGCAGTGCTGCCTCACCAGGCAGACACACAGCGGCCTGAATAAACTGCCTGGGACAGTGACTTATTTTGAGAGGCGGGAATATAAATACATCTCCAAATCTCCAGCCATTTATTTCAGCTTCCTGTATGCTCCCGAAAGAAACAGCCGTCCTCTGGGAACCCGGCACTTTTGTTAGTCACTCTGGCTTTTCGGCTACGTACCTGCTGGAAAGCTCTGTGCAAAAGTCAGAATGGCCAGGAGGAAGCTCCCAATGCCTCCTTGCAGCATTTTCTCTGGAGAAAAGAGAATGAATGAATAGCGCAGCCTCACAATTCTGTCACGTCTTTCCCCTGAAGGATCCGAATGCCCTTTGCCACTGCAAACTGGTATTATCGTGGTGCAATTCTATTATATCGGGGGGGGGAGGCTCACGTTATGTGTCCCTGAGAGGCAGCCACATCACATCTGGGCTGGAATGGGTCAGCTGCTTTAGCAGTCGCTCAGCAAAGCTACACAATGGCCTTGGAGAGGAAGTAAAGGATTTTGCAGTCAACTGGAATTGGAGGGGAGGGGAGGGACAGGATGGAGGTAGGTAGGACAGAATTATCCAGAGTGGAACTTAGCCAGGACATCCCGGTTACCACCTCTTCCTGAGAGCGATTCCAGGAGATCTTTGCAACATATAACTTCATGGAAACCCATTCCAGCTAAACTCAGTCTCCAGGAGACCAGCCTGCGTGGGTAATGTGTGTACATAAACACAGCACAATCCCTGCATTCATTGACAGCAGCCCATAGTTACACAGAAGGGTAATAGACAGGAACAGGGTACTCTATCTTTACATGGTTTGCGAGTCTGCTAGGGGCGTTTACTGTGTTGGGGGCTGGAAAAGCCACCACAAATCAGCCAGATCAGCAGGATCTTTGTAGCTAGGTCTTGCATGTGTGTAGTAAGCATGGTTCTTTCCGTGGGACCCAACCGTGTCCCGTGTTGTATTGTGGATAAAGCAATGGACACATCAGCCTCTTTTCGTTGTAACAACTTGTGCTGCTGCTCTTCCTTTTATCCCAGGAAAAGCTGCACCGAAGCATTTTAGAGGCTGTGCGGGCCTCCCCATCACCGAAATGCAGCCATCTCTGGAGTGGAGTACAGCACTCAATGTTTTAGAATCATAGAACACTAGAACTGGAAGGGATCTCGAGAGGTCACCAAGTCTAGCCCTGTGGTGTTCAACCAGTTCTGAAGCAGTAGCCGCTGCAGTGGCTACTGCTATAGTGACCTAGCCACATTATTCTGAAGATTTAAATAATATAGTGGCTACTGCTATAGCCAATTAGCCACACTCAACTGGCCAATAGCCACATGTGGTTAGTGGCGAGTGTGTTGGACACCCTGGATCTAGCCCATCCCTGACAGGTGTCTGTCTAACCTGCTCTTAAATATCTCCGGCTAGCCCCCCCCTTAATCCGGCCCTGGATTTAACTAGGTCTAAACAATAAGTCTTGCCAGAGCAAAGCGCAATGGCTCGGAAAGGCCTTGTGAAGGTGAGCTGAGCTTCCTTTCACCCAGGCCAATGCTGTCCTTACCCACAGGCAGATATGCAGCAGCATCGGGCACCCGAAAATGGGGGGCACCCCTGGGTCTTAATGTCCACCCACTGGCCTCTTCCTATCCTTAGTCTATGGCTCTGTTTCTTCCCGAGAGGATCTAGTTTCTGTCAAAGTGACAAAGCCTGCCAGGGCTGTTAGCAGACACTGAAACTGTGAAAGAGCCATTCGAGTGGTGCTGAAGTCGCATGTGCCAACCCCAGGTCTGCGCTGTCGGTCTCTGAATTCAGCGCATGAGTCGACAGGCTCTGAGTTTAAAATTTGTTCTCCGATATTTCACTGGTGTGTTGCTAAAGATGATAAAATCACAGCTCTAAACAAACATCCTCCCGCGCTGCAGCCATCGGGCACAGGGTCCCCAGTGTAGTAGTACTGCCTTGGGCCCCATCAGTCCTAAAGACAGCCCTGATCCAGGCTACCCAGCACCATTCCTCTATGCATCACGGTCACAGCGTCTAAGGCCAGAAGGGACCACCAGACCAGCTAAGCTGCCCTCTGCTATCTCATGGCTGACTCAACACCATCCAGTGACGCTGTGCCAAGCCCAATAATCTAGAGTAAAGGAGACCAAAGGGGACTGCGCCATAGGCGGAGAAATAGAAGAGCCCAAGGTGCATGGATGCCTGGCCACGGCTGGGCACACAGAGCTCTATGGGCCAGCGGTGCATTACGGAGGCTTGCGGACCAGGCCTTCCAGCGGGGTTTGGTATCAGGCTTATCAGTGATACAAATAAACGGGAAGCCGGCAGCCAAAAGTTTCCCAGCTGTTCCTGTGGAGTGGGAGGATTTTTTTTTTATTGTTTGTTTTTTAAATTCTTCCTTGTAAAAAGGAAATTCTTGCCAAACTAAACATGAGGAAGACTTGACCTCACCCCTCTCCCCAAGTTCCCCCCCCCCTGCAGTGCAGCCGTCTCCTTCGCTTCTGGCCCCCTTTCTAAGTGGACAGGCCCCCTGGGAGCCCTAGGGTCTCCACCCACCTCCGTTCTGGGACGTCTGCGATTTCCACGTAAACAGGCTGATGGCTCCGTTTCCTGCAATTCACCGAGCCCTGCCCAGTGCCTGTTGCTGCAGACAGAACAGGAATCAAGATTGTTTAGATTCTGGCCTTGATGGGAAAGGGGAGTCACGCAAAACCGCCCAGCTCCAAGCCGCACAAACGGCTATCAGGCCCAGACAGCAGCGCCCTGGCTCCAGCCATAGGGCAGCCTCTCGGGGACCTTTCCTCCCCAAAATAACTCGCTTTGTTGTGGCTCCCCGAGGGGAAACAGTCTCAGCCCAGTGGGACGCAGGCTGGGGTGGGAGCAGGAGCTGCCTCTGGCCCAGGGGATCTGTAGCTTTTGTGGATAAAGCAGGCAGAGACCCTTACAAGGGTGAGCAAAGTGGCTGGATCCATCTGCAGGCTGAGCGAACAGGGATCCCGAAGCCCCACCCTCCAAACGCTGGCACAGAAGGGGCAGCGTTGCTGGGGGGAGAGAGAAGTGCTCCCCCGCAGCTGCACCCAAACGTGGGCAGCACCCCCGTCTCGGATCCGGCCCCCATGGCACGGATTCAGCGCCGGGTGTAAGCAGAAGCCACTGCTGGTGAAATCAAAGTGCCAGCTCACTGCAGGGCACCACCTGGCCCTTCGTCTCAGACAGTTTTGGTCCTCCCCATCCTGGAATAGGCATTGCAGTCTCCTGGTGCACACGTTTGGTTGGTGGCTGTCCTGGCAGGCTAAGCCCCATCCAGACCTGGGACTAGGGCTGCAGCCGAGAGACAAAGGAAGCTTCTGGGAAGTCAGCATTGGGCCGAGAGGCACCTCCAGAGAGCTGGGCCTGGCTCTGTTTAGCACCATCCATTTCTTTTCTCTCCTTCCCCCGGTCTCATCGACTCTAAGGCCAGAAGGTACCATTCTGATCCTCTTAGGCCAGGTCCACACTACAGCCGAAGGTTGGCTTAAGGGACGCAACTCCAGCTACGTAAAAAACACGTAGCAGGAGCCGACGTATCTTAAGCCAAGTTTGGCGCTGTCCTTACTGCAGGAGTTCGATGGGAGAAATGCTCCCGTCGACTTCCCTGACTCTTCGTGAGGAGCAGGAGTTCCGTCGTTGGCAGGGGCACCCTCAGCGTTTGATTTAGCAGGCCTTTACTAGACCTGCTAAATCAAACTCCAGAAGATCGATCGTCACCACGTTCATCTATGGCCTTAGTCTGACATCGCAGGCCAGAGAATCTCACCCACCCTTTCCTGACCTCTGGCTGAGTGAGCCTCATGCTGAAATAATGATTTACAGACTTCAAGTATAATTTGTATAAACCCCCAGGGTCTCTCCCAATTGGACCCCCAATCTGGTGATCAATTAGACTCTGGGCACTTGGGCAAGATCCCCCCAATCCAGACACCTGGGAAAGAATTCCCTGTAAACTCAAGAGTCCCCCATTAGTGTCCCACCGCCGGCTGCCAGAGGTATTTGCTATTGGCAGATGTGGCTGGGCCATACGCCATGGGTCGGGGAGGCTGGGGGAGGCCCATCAGCCAGGCATGGCCCCGCCCACACTACAGTCCCAGACCCCCACTTCAGCTGTGCCGCTGGGCTCCAGGGGCTGGCGCCACGCTGCCCACCTTCCCAGGGCTGCAGTAGTGCCACATGCTCTCCCTCCCGGCGTGTTGGGCCTGGAGGAGCTGAGGGCACTAGCTAGCCTGGGATGGGGACCAGCGGTTTCGGTGGGGGGACCTCTAGGTTGCAGGGGGCACATAAGGGGCAGGGTCTCAGGCTTGGGGGCTAGTGATCCGTTCATACACCGCCCATGATGCAACTGAGCTCCTTCTGTCCTTCATTTCCTTCCCTTCTCTCTTTCTGCCTCCCTTCTTTCCTTTCCCATGTTCTCTGATCCTTCCCCACCTCCATCTCCCCCTTCATCTGTGTTCCCTCTCTCCCTCCTATGCTAACACAGATGGCTCATGGGCTCTTTAAGCCCCTCAGCTTGGACTGCAGAGACCCAAAGCATCTCTGTCACAAGTAGCCCCGTGACCCGAGCCTGAGCTCTCTGGTTCTCATCAAGGTCTGCGGGAGGGTGGGGGTGGGGAGTGGGGGGTGGGGTGTCCTGAGAACAGCTGAGAACTCACTTTGTTCTGCTGCTTTCCCGGCAGCTGCTTCGAGAAGGAAGCTTCTGCTCCAGAAACAGAGACTTTAATTTCCTGCACCCTCGGCACGTGTGACACCGTTCACATGTTCTCTGTAGCTCTCTAACCTCGTCAGGTCTCCATGGCCTCGGAGCCCCGGCTGGTACCAACTACACCCCCTAAGATCAGAACCAAGTGCAGGGCTCGGGATGGAGTACCAGGCTGTCAAATCCGCCTCTACACCAAACCCTAGTCTTAGCGCTGAGCTACAAGGTCAGAGGCTGAGCAGGACTGAACTTTGAGAAAGCCCAGCTGGGAACATCGTCTCTGCATTGTTTCTAGGATCAGCCCCCTGGATCCAACCCTCCAATTAACCGAAGTGCTTTGATTTCATCACCCACCTTTTGTTTTAATTCAAAGACTATCCTGCAGGCGCGGGACACCCCAAGGGCAGTGCCTGGAGCAACATCCCCTCCTCCCAAGCCAACTGAAGCACGAAAGGGTTCAACAGGCAGCAGCAGCAGTGGATAGAAAGTCAATTCCAAGTGTCAAGTCCTTCCCATTTTAATAGCTTCCTGAGTGAGTAACACAGGGAAGAACAATTTAAAATTTTTTTTGCCCTGCTGGAAGGGTTGATGGTACCATTAATCACAGCCCTGGTTAAAAGAACATAAGAACAGCCACACTGGGTCAGACCAAAGGTCCATCTAGCCCAGTATCCTGTCTGCCGACAGTGGCCAATGCCAGGTGCCCCAGAGGGAGGGAACACAACAGGTAATCCTCACTGTCATCCATTTCTAGACAAACAGAGGCTAGGGACACCATTCCTACCCATCCTGGCTAATAGCCATTGATGGACCTAACCTCCATGAATCCATCTAGCTCTTTTTTGAACCCTGTTAAAGTCCTAGTCTTTACAACATCCTCTGGCATGGAGTTCCACAGGTTGACTGTGCGCTGAGTGAAGAAAAACTTCCTTTTGGTTGTTTTAAACCTGATGCCTATTAATTTCATTTGGTGACCCCTAGTTCTTATATTGTGGGAATAAGTAAATAACTTTTCCTTATTCACTTTTCCATACCAGTCATGATTTTATAGACCTCTATCATATCCACCCTTAATCTCTTCATTTCTAAGATGAAAAGTCCAAGTCTTTTTAATCTCTCTTCATATGGAACCCGTTCCAAACCCTTAATCATTTTTGTCGCCCTTTTCTGAACCTTTTCCAATGCCAATATATCTTTTTTGAGATGAAGCGACCACATCTGTACACAGTATTCAAGATGTGGGCGTACCATGGTTTTATATAGAGGCAATAAGATATAAGAAAACACAAGGGTGTGCCAGCCACCTTTCATTCATACCACATAGAAGAAGCCAAGCCTCTTATATGTAATGATAGCCAGACACAAGAGAAGCTACTGCCCAAGTCACTAGGCTGCGTAGCAAGGCCGGATCAAGAATGAACCCAGGGAGAATCAGTGGGGTTTCGCTCTGGCAGATTGCAAATGTAGGCTAAACCCTAAAGGGTTTTCTGACATATGAGAGAAGCAGAGCCCACAAAACCAGCAGTCAGCAAGAGAAACAATCGTGATACTAACCCGGGGAAGCAGAGACACCTACTGCTTGGTGCGCAGGACTGGCTGGAGAAGCTGGCTTGGAAATTCTGAGTAAGGAAGCCGCCTGCTCCTTTTTCCTTCATTCATTATAAATAAACCAGGTTATAGCAGAGAAATCCCTAAAGTGCATCATCAATTTCTCTTCTAATGCAAACAACTAGGTGAGGTGCCGCATATTGGCACGCTAATCAGGACAGAAGAGGCGACCTTATCTTGTCTTGACCCTTTGCACCACACATACCTAAATAGAGGGACCAGGTCCTCAGCTTCCGTAAATCATCGTAGCTCCCGTGGAATAAACAGAAGCACATTAGTTTACACCAGCTGAGAACCTGGGTGAGGATAGTCGGTTAAAGGAACTTCCATGCCACCTCTTCCACACATGTGCTGTTGATATGATTTATAACAGGGCTACTCAACACATGGCCCATGGTCAACATGTGGCCCGCAGCTGGTTCGTTTGCGGTCCGCGCTGCAGTGTTGGTTTACGCGGGGCTCAACACGCGGCCCATGGGGGGGAGCCAAAACAAAAAAGTAGTCAATATAACGGTCTTCTGTTGATATGCGTTTTAGTAGTTAAATTCCTGGACTGTCATTGCTCATTAAAAGTGCTGTCATACGGGTGGAAATCGGGTAAATATTGCATTTTATTAATACCAGCAGAACTGACTTAAATGGGGCCTGTGTATTGTGCAGTCTTGCCTTAATCTTTGTATTCATGCCCGTCAGTGTAAAAGAAGCTATTTGCATATATTTGCATGTATATGCAACCACACTTAAGTTGTGGCCTTCGGCATGTGCGGTGAGTGTCATTGTGGCCCCCCGGGGCTTCCAAAGTTAAGTAGCCCTGATTTATAATGACGAGGGCCCTACTGAATTCACGGCCATGGAAAACACATCATGGACCATGAAATCTGACCTCCCCCTGGGAAATCTGGCCTTTTGTGTGCTAACTATATGGACTTCATGGGGGAGCCCAGCATTTCTCAAGCTGGGGGCCCTGGCCCAGAAGGAAGTTCTTTTAGGGGTGGCGATTGTATTGCCGCCTTTACTTCTGCATTGCCTTCAGGGCTGAGGAGCTGGAGAAGCCAGCAGCAGCACAGAAATAAAAGTAGCAGAACCGCAATCCTCCCCCTACAATAACCTGGTGACCGCCCCCCAACTCCTTTCTGACTGTGACACTGCAGATTCAAACAGCCAAAACCACGACAGCTATACATTTTAAAATCCCGTGGCTATGAAATCGCCCAAAATGGACGGCGAATTTGGCAGGACCTATCAAAGATGCATCTCTTAAGAATGTGGGTGGAGACTGCAAAGTTAGAAAGCTGGAAGAGTGCTCCGAGCTGCCATTCCCCACCGGCCACTGTGGCTCAGAGCACACAAGGAAGCAGGGCTCTGAATGCCTGCAGATGACTTGCTGTCTCCCCTTGGCCCTCTTGGCCCCACTCCCGTCACCCACAAGCAATGGGCTGGCCCAGGATCTCACTGCCACTGTAAGGCCAGCTCCACTCTTTGCTCAGTACAGAGCTGGTTTTATAAATCTGGGGTGTGCTTAGTACTGGGGAAAGGCGTCAGATAGAAACCCCCGAGGTCCTCTCCATGCCAGACCAGCCTGTAGGCTTCCCGCCTGCCCGCCAGTAAACCTGGTGCCAAATCCAAGTGCCCCCTTGGAGAATTTTCCTTTAATGGAAACAGTTGCCTCTCCAGTTCTATCAGAAGCCCTAATGGTGCCGTGGCAGGACCATCTGAGCATGTGACGGCTCAGGCTTTGTGGCTCATTCAGGCCTTGGTCTATCTGCCTTCCACGATGGTGGTTTCTGTGCTATGGACTCGTGTCTGGAAGGAACTCGACTGTGTCCCACCAAACTCCTGATGCCAAGAGCCCCCAGCATGTTCTGTTCCCATCCAGCGGGGCTGGATTCCAACCAGTGCCTGGGCTTGAGACATGCGCGCCCAGTGCAAAGCAGGTCTCCGAATGGCAGAAAGGCAGCGCCTTGCATTGTGTAACCACCCAGCGCAACCAGGAATTGTCCCCAGAGGACACGGCCGCCCTGTGCTGGGTCTCAGAGTCTGGGCTCCAGCATGGGCCTGGAGAACTACGCTGCTGTTGCACAACCCTGAAGCCTGAGTCTGCAGACCCGGCTAACCCCGGCTGTGCGGCAGGCCCTTGATCGCAGCGTAGATGCTGAGCAAGACAGATGTTTGGAAGTCTCCGTTTTTGGGACCCTGATCTTGGGCCTGATTTTCAGAGGTGCTGAGTGTGGCAGTGCGTCGGGGACCCCCCCGATCCTGCACCCCGTGTACAGCATGATGAGACTCCGCCAGCCAGTGGAATGGAGAGGGTTTATTGCTTCTCCAGGATACAGCACAGAATAGACGTGACGTGGACATAAGGAGTCAGGGGCTGGCAGCCCTAGACCCCTTAGGGCAAGGGTGCATAGGCCCCTCCACACCCAGCCCTCTGCTTAGTCTCTTCTCTCCATGTTTTCCCAGTCAAACTGACTCTTCCCCAAAACCACCCCCTTCCTTTGTTCAAACTCCTTCCCTCTCCGGTGAGAACCGGTTGGGCCATGGTCTACACATCAGGGCCCTCAAGGCGACCCACCGCTGGGCAGTGCTTACAGACAGAGGCCAATAAGGGTCATCCACAGCCCACAGCCCAAACACAGCACCCAGCGTGTGGACTGTACCCTCACTACATCACACAGAGCCCCCTAACTCCAACTGAAGTCTGGGAGCTTTGGGTGCCCAGCACCTCTGAGAATCGGACCCCAGAGGTTTTGGAGATTGAGACCTCTTTCTCATCTTCCCAACACCCTTCCTCACCTGAGGTACCAGCTCCCTTCACACCACGTGGGCCACACCGGAGACGAGTTTAACGAACTGACGCGAAACCAAAGCAGGAACAAGACTCCTCAACAAAGCGATCCCCATTCCCCAGTCAAATGAGACGCACGGTTTGTGCAGTCCCAGGCGCACCGGGGCGAGATCTAGGGTTAGCGCCCAGCAAACCCTGAGCAGAAAAGCCTCTTTCGTTTATCGCATGACCTGGTTCCTTATTTTTCTTCCCTGAGAATCAGCAGCTCCCAGGGCACATGAGCGCTTGGCCCGCAACCCGTGTCAGCCCTGTGCCAGGAGGCAGCAGATGTAGGCAGTTTCCTGGACACTGCTGCTGTAGGCTGGTGTTGGAGGTGCTGAGGTTCCCCCTGAGGTTAGAGGCAGCGGGGAGCGGAGGAGGTGGACGCTCAGCCCTCTACAAACCAGGCCATGGGTTGCTAGATCAAAAGCCCATTGAACTCAGTGGGAGTTTTTCCGTTTACTTCAATGGGCTTCGAACCTAAATCGGAGACTTGCAGAAATTCCCCTCCTCTCTCCGGCCCATCAGTACAGCGCTGGCCGGGGGCACTGGGCAGTGACATCTTCTGCCACTGACACTTTCAGGAGCTGGTCACTGGTGTGCTCCAAGGCACATCCTGTATTCCTAGGGCTGCAGACAATGTAGAGTTGGAGCCAGAGATCCAATTCACTTGGCTCCGAGGTCTAGTTCAGGCCCATTTCGGAGCTGAACTGAGCCCTGGAGGCTGCCCCGGCATGTGTTCCAGAAACATTGGCATGCCTGGTGCAACGTGCCCAGAGCCAGCAGATGCCTTGAGCAGCCGTGTTGCACAGCACGGGCTCTGTGCTACCCTGTGCTCCAGGCAGTTGCTACACTAGAAATCAGAGAAACAGGTTTTGTTATTTAAAAAAAAAAAAATCAGTCCAGACGCCCCCTCCCCACCCACATGTTTATTTTCTCTTAAATTCTCTGCGGGAGAGAAACAGGAGGATCAGGCTGATTTTCGGATGGTGCCGAGAACGGGAAAGGGATTTTTTTCGAGCCTGGAAGCTTTTTAGAAACAACAGTAACAAACAAATGCTGCAAAGCTCTCTGACCCCCTCCTGGGATGTGTGCGTGTGCTAGAACAGCGTGCCTCCTTCCAGCCCCGAATCTCCTATCCAGCTACAGGACAGCAACAGCCCCTTCCTTTCACACCCCAATGTTCCATTTGCTTTCTCCACATGGCGGGACATTACGCTAAGGCCAAGCTACCTGGCTTCTTTTCCTGAGCAGTTTAGGAATTCTGTGCAGGGTAGGCGTTCTATCCTAGGCTGAATTTCATTTGCTACCATGTTGCCTGTTCCCTTAACTTGATTAGGTCCCTCTGGAGCTCCACACGGTCTTGCCTAACCTAAATCATTTTGGCTACGTCTAGATTGGCATGATTTTCCGCAAATGCTTTTAACGGAAAAGTTTTTCCGTTAAAAGCATTTGTGGAAAAGAGCGTCTAGATTGGCACAGATGCTTTTGCGCGAAAGCACTTTTTGCAGAAAAGCGTCCGTGCCAATCTAGACGCGGTTTTGCGCAAGAAAGCCCCGATCGCCGTTTTCGCCATCGGGGCTTTTTATAAAACACACTTTTTAGCTGTCTACACTGGCCCTCTTGCGCAAATACATTTGCGCAAAAGGACTTTTGCCTGAACGGGAGCGTCAAAGTATTTGCGCAAGAAGCACTGATTTTGTACATTACAAAGTCAGTGCTCTTGCGCAAATTCAGGCGGCCAGTGTAGACAGCTGGCAAGTTTTTGCGCAAAAGTGGCTGCTTTTGCGCAAAATCTTGCCAGTCTAGACGCAGCCTTTGTGTTATCTGCAAATTGTGCACCCTGCCTGGTTTCCTTCGTTCCCAGATCAATAATGAATATAATTAAATGACATCAGCCCCAAAATAGCCCCTGCTGGTAACTTGCTTTGGTGACCATCTCTTCGTAATCTTTGTTTTTCCATTTCTTACCCAGTTTCTGACCCAAGATAGCCCTTTGCCTCTGATATCTGGACTACTGAGCTGCTTCAGTAACCTCTTATGAGGAACTTTGTAAAAGGCCGTTTGGAAAGTCTAAATGAATTGTGTCAATTGGTTCTCCTTTGTCTGCTCTTTTATAGAAAACGGCCGGGAATTTGAATAGCTTGGTGAACAGACTTTTCCTTTTCAGAAGCCGGGGTGCTTCGACTCTATCATATCAATCATTTCCAAGTTCTTTGTAATTCCATCATCTCAACTAATTTACCAGAATTGAGTCTGCAATTTGCTACATTTCTCCTAATGCCTTTTGGAAATAGCTGCAAAACATTTGCTACTCTCCAATCCTACCGTCTGGCAGCAAGATTTTATTGCACGACTTATCCCGCACTAGATCCATTGCATAGCCTATCATTATCGTTTACATAGTGTTTCATCTTCTGAAAAGGGACTCAGGGCCCGTTTCTGACTTCAGTTACCATGGTGTCAATCCAGAGCTATCCCACTGATGGCAACTGAGAGAAGGCCTGATTCTAAGCTCAGTTGTGCAAGTCCTGCAGGCTTCAGTGTGGTTACTCCCGATTTATCTTCAAGCCACAGAGCATATCTCAGAAGCAAGCAGTGCCTGAAAGTGGATCTGAGTCTAAAGAGGAGAGTCTCTCCCTCATTGTGGCGAAAGGGGGACCCAAAGAACAGTCTGACACAGGAGGCCAAAACAAAGGGGGTAAGCCCGGGGCTACAATATGGGGCAGCTGCTGTGAGCGAGCAGCGCGCCAGTGACCGCAGCGCTATCCCGAGAGCTGAGGAGCGGCCCATTTGGTCGCACGCTTTCTGTTTTGGGTAGCAACCTGAGAACAGCCTGACACCCCCAGAGAGCAGTTCATTCCAACTCACCTACAGCTCCTTCCCTCTCATTGACAGCACCGGCCCAGAGGAGAGGCTGCGTGTGGGCGGGCAGGCTCTGCAGCGCCTCTGGAGACGCAATGGAACCCTGCCTGACCCAGGTCCGGGCGTCTTGTATCCGGCTGTCTGTCTGCTGCCAGTAGGGCGGTGCTGACCGGTTCCCGGGGCCAGAGGCAATTCTCCTTCGGTTGCAGAGTCTGGATCCCAGGCTTCGACGGACACGGTTCCAGCTCACCCCAGGCAGCTGCCCACGGCACTGTGAGCTTCCGCCTGAAGCACATTCACGGGTCAGCCTCTGTCCTCCCCTCTCCACGCAGCAACCTTGCCAGATTTGCAAAGGGATGCTGGCACGGCAGAGCTTTGGCTCTGGTGGTTACTCCAGCGGCTGTCGCCTGCCCTAGTTGGCGAGAGGAGTGTGCCTCTAGCTTCCCTCCCCAGTCCCAGGGGCTGGCCTCTCTCTCCCTGTGGCCCAAACGCGGCCGATTGGCAAGATCTCTGAGCTCTGGATGTGGGAGAAGTCAAAAAATGTTTCTTATTACTGCCTCTTCCTGCCTGGCTTTTCTCCACCACTCCCAGCTAATAAAGCATTTCCTATTGCTGAGCCTACAGCCACAGCCTAGCTCCCTTCCTCCTGCACACACCGGGCCCCTGCTCCATCGCGATAGTTCTCCCTCCCTCCCAGGCCCCGGCCAAACAACACCCCCCCCGCCAGGGTGTGTGGCTAGACCGTGTTCCTGGCCCTGCCTCAGGCTCCCATCAAAACCAGCTCTGGGACCTGAGTCTGAACCGAGTCTCCTCAGGGAGCAGCCAGGAGCCTAGGGTTTGGCAGCAATCGAGCTGACTTAGTTTACTTGGCCGGAGTGGGAGCAGGCGAGGGCATTTTGGGAGTGATTCTGGTAGCTCAGGTGGGGCCAGTATAGGGGCGACTTGTGGGTGGGGCTGGGAGGCAACTGGGGAACGTGTTACTAGCAACTTATTGGTGAGAAGCTCTGCTCCTGTCACGCTAGACTGCAGGGTTTTTCCGAAAAAAGTGGCTTTTCGAAAAAACTTCCCCTGCGTCTAGACTGCCGCTGCGTTCTTTCGAAAGTAAATCAAAAGAATGCGGCAGTTTTTTCAACTGCGAAAAACCTCGTTTTACGAGGAATAATGCCTTTTGTCGAAAAAAGGCGCTATGTCATGCAAACTGTACTTTTTCGAAAGAGAGCATCCAGACTGCCTCGGTGCTCTCTTTCGAGAAAGCAGCTTGCTTTTTCGAAAGTACTGGTTGTAGTCTAGATGCTCTTTTTCGAAAGAGGCTTGCAGTCTAGATGTAGCCTCTGTGCTGAGCCCAGTGCCCTAGGGCAGGGCTAGGGGGCGCTGTGCTGCAAGTGACTCAGCAGGGGGCGCTCTGCCCTCACGGTCAATGCGGACCCCAATGATCCCTAGGGGGCGCTGTGCTGCACAAAAGTGCAGGGGTGCTCTCCCAGTGCCCCAGGGCAGGGCTAGGGGGCGCTGCGCTGCAGAAGTGCAGGCGCTCTGCCCGTATGAGACTGCTGCCCCCAGACGCTGTTAGGGCTGGGCGTGCTATCGTTCACAGGGGATGCTGAAGCCTAGTCCCAAAGACTCCAGGGCCCCTTTTGCAAGAGTCGCATGTTAACCCTGGTGTTCAGATTCCCACGGGGGGAGGGGAGAGAGCTACTTCCGGCCTAACCACAAATGTCTGTGAAGTTGCTCTGTAGCACCAGGCTTGTGTGGGTGGCTGGCACAGCTGGCAGGGCTCGAGGGGGACCGGAAAAACCACTTCCCCTTTAGCCTTTTTAAATTCATTCTCTGGGTCATTCTCAGTCAGCTGCTTCTCACTCTTCCTCTCTCCCATTCAGGGATCTCTCCTCCCACCTCGGGCCTCTCCCCGGCTGCTCCATCCTGGCCTCGTAGTTCATCCGTTTGGGGTAGGAGCAGGGGGCGGGCGGCCACTGCTGGACTGGCATTGCCTCCTGTTTTGTAATGAAGTCACTGGCTCTCCCTCCCGTGGGACCCTGGAACAGCCTGGCGTAACTCAGTGGAGAGAGCTGTGCTAGGTCCCAGTGTAGACACAAAACTGAGCTGCAGAGATGTGACCTCTACAGCAGCATCCTGGGCCCACACCTTGATAGCGGAGGGAAAGATGCTTACCTACAGTCACTCGGTGCTGGGACCAGAACCCAGGCATCCTGCTTGCTGTAGCCACTAGGCCGCCATTGCTCCCAGAGCGAGGAACAGAACCCGAGTGTCCCGACTCCCATCTACTGCCTGTAACTGAAACTTTGATGCATCAGTTGCCTGTTTGGCCCCGCCCACTGGTTTTTACAGATCCCGTTTCATTCTGGTTTTCAGAACCTGCTGTTTCGGTCACAGGCAAATGGCCACATTTGACACTTTGTCTGTGAAAGACTCTTGCCTATGGGTAACCATGTGGCGCTTTCAGTTCCTTGCGGGTCGGGGGGGTGGTGGGGGGGATCTGTGGCCGCAGAGTCCCTGGAATTTGTGCAATAAACAGTTCTCGGGGGCAGCTGCTGTGCTGAGGGGGAGAGAGGAAGGCTGGGCCTGCAGAAAGATGCCTGTGCAGCCTCTGGTTCTCCAATCTCATGCACTAGCTTTGCTCCTGCTCTGAAATCCCAGCAGCCTGATGAGGGTCCGGTGCCTCCCAGGGCTGTTCCTCGCCCGCCCGTGTCCCAGGGCGGCAGGCGCGTCGTGTCCTTCCTCCGCTCAACGTGGAGCGCCCGGGCAGTCCGACTGAATCACGGGGACGGCCCGCCAGCTAACGGGAAGCTCAGCGCCAGCCGGCCTCGGGGCCTCTGGCTAGAAGGCCCAAAGGGAATGGGGGTTGGGGGGGGGGAAGGTTCAGACCATGAGAAAGGACAGCACAGTCTGGGCGGCGTAAGGAAGCAATTCTTGACTCTGGTTCTAACCAGCCAAGGGCTGGAGCCGCTTCCCCTCCTACGTGCGGCCGTCTGGGAGAGAGGAGGTTGGCTCTTATATTAGCACCACCGGATTATTTTTTAAAAAAGGTCGAGTTCAGGGCTCGTTAACTCATTGTTTGCTGGAGGAATATATATAAATATAGAAAGCCTCTTCAAAGGCATCAGACCAACATGCCCACAGCCAGATAGACAATCCAGACGGAGCCATCGCGAGGGGGGCGGGGGCAGAGGGGGACAGGGGACAGGGAGATGTGGGGTGTTCAGGAGTCAGGCCACGCCTCTTCCTGACCCTGTTCCACCCCTGCCCTCCCACCCACATTGCACCCTCTCCCCCGAGAGATACGACACAAAAAATTACTGGGGGGCTGGTGCGGGGGGCAGCAGGGGTCGGGGGCCCCCACTTTCACTGCGGCATAAAGCTGAGTGACCCAGCAGCCTGCTCTGCTCCACTGCCATCTCTCAGCTGGTAAGTGGAGCACCCCCGGCCCCAGCCTGCTCCCCTGAGCCCTGCCTCCTGAGAATGGTTGGAAATTGCATCAGGGCAGGGCCTCGGGGCAAAATTTCTGCTACACTCTGCCTCCAAACCCAGCCTCTCTTTGGAGACTCCCCCTCTGCTGGGAGAAGCACAGGGACTAGGATACACATTGGAGCCGTGGACAGCAGAGATGCACACACACTAGGGTGGCCATCAAGGTACCTCCAGAACAGAGGACAGTTGCATGTAGTGCATAGGGGCCCAGGACAGGGAGATGTGGGGTGTTCAGGAGTCAGGCCGCAGGGGTGGGAGGGAGGGCAGGGCTGGGGGCTGTAGGCAGAGTTTCCAGATGATTTTGACAAAAATACCAGATACACTTGATCTCAGATGAGGGGGACCGGCTGCAGGGGAGCAGGGCTGGCGGGGAGATCGGGGGAACCGGCCGGTGGGGAGCAGAGCTGGCAGGGAGGAGGTCGGGGAGCAGAACTGGCTGGGCGGGGGAAGCGGGGAGGGGGAACCATCCGGCGGGAAGCAGGGCTGGCCCGGGTGCACGCAGATCCCGGGGCACTGCCCGTCCCGCGCACGGTCCTGGCGGAGCGCACGGGTGAGTCTGGCCCAGGGGATTCCATCCCACCCCTCCCCTGCCCCTGCCCCGCCCCGCCCCGCCCGCCTCTCTACTGCGTAGTTGTGTACTGCCTGGCTGGTAGACACGTTCACGCAGTGTATCACGCAGACACGTACTGATACTCATGATAATAATAAAACTTATTTCACTAGAAAATACCAGACATTTATACGTCAGGTATTTTCTCAATTTGTTTCCTGGACAGAAAGCTCAAAAACCGGACTGTCCGGTTCAAAACCGGACACCCTGGCAACTGTAGCTGTAGGGGTGAGTGCAGGCGGGGGTGCCCTTTTGGGAGGACGGGGGGAGGGGGGGAGGCGGCAGCTGCCCATAGTGGGTTGCTGCTGCTCTTCTTCCTCTTCCTCTGACTCTCAGGGAGTGAGGGGAAACCTCACAGCCTGCTGCATCCTCCTCTGCCCCGGCCCTCCTCTGGCAGCTGGGAGCGAGAGGAAGGCACAAGCTGAGCATTTTCCCCTCGCTTCCTGATAGGGGAAGAGGAAGAAGACCCCGTTCGTGTGGCTGCAACCCCCCCTGCCCTCCCGAAAAGGTGCCGGGGGGCAGGGCTGGGGCAGCCCTGGATGGGGGCGGGGCACGCACACCCCAGCCAAACCCTTTTTCCTGCCTGGCTACCTGCCGCTTAACAAGGCAGCCTGCAGGAGAGCCCCAGGAGCCCCAGCCGGCTGTTTCTTGCCGGCGTGCTACACCAGGGCTCACCGGCTTCCTTTCACCTCTGGTCTCGAGAAGAATAGAGGACATAAAGGCACCCTGCTTTGCATGAATACAGGACGGAGGCCAGAGTCGCACGTGCTAGTCGGCCCGATAAATCCCCTTTCTTTTGTGCAGCCAGAATCCAAGCGTCCCCCCGACGCTCCCGTTCTTGCTGGTGCTCCCTTCCCCTGCCCGCTGTCAGAACCAGGCGAGCTGCACGTGCGGAGCAGCTATCCGCCTGCTCCATGTGCCGCCCGCCCCCAGCCCATATGTGTGCGGAACCAGCAAGCTGGCAAAGGAAGGAAACCACACAGGGAGGAACCTGAGAATGAGCCAAGGGAGGAAGGGGACCAGTGTGAGCTGCTCTCCCTATGGCTGTAGGCCTGTCCCTCCAAAACACCCCACCAAAGGTCAGTCGGAGCCTCTTGACACCCCTGTTCTCACCACTCATAGGCAGCCACCTCTGGGGAGGAACACAGCAGCTGTGTAGCATCCACATAGCAGCAAGACACAGAACGAGCATCCGAATCCCCAAAGGGCTATTTTAGCCTGCCAGGGAGACGGAGGGAGCCTAAGGATTTAGAGTATCAAAGCTCTAAATAGAGTACGGCACCCAGCAAAACGAGACCTAACCCCCCAAATCAAAGGTTATTCTACATCCAGACTCAGAGGGCTCTGAGCACGGGGCCTTTTAACCCTCCCCCGACCGTGGCTGGTAGCTGGTGGAACAGTCTTGCTAGATATACCCCCGTGTCAATGGGAAGCTGGACATAGGCCCAGCAGGGTTGCTGCACCCCGGGTTCTGCTTGCCCATCTCTGGGCCACCTAGAACAATAACCAGTCCTGCCTTGAGGGATCCAAGATCCAGCTGCAGGAACCTCTGCCGGGTGCTGGGCACGGAGCTGTGGTTTGCTCGGGGCCCGCTGCTCTCCTGCTCTCCCCTCTCCAGGTCTGAGACCCCAGGGTCCCTCCGGTCCATGTTTCTTTGACCCTTTGGTTTACAAGGCAGTGGCCCGGCTTTCTTAGGCATCTCTAGACGACAGGCAATCTGTTACCGCTGCGTGCCGAAAGCGCTTCCCGCCCAGCGATAGCTCCTCCCCAGGCTCCCAGAGCTCCTGCTGCAGGATTGGCAGGGTGCGTGGAGAGTTGTCGAGAGGCTGTATTTTATCTGCTGCTGGGGGATGGGATTGGGGCAGCTCCAACTGGATGCCAATTGGGCATGTTACCTAATGCCGGAGAGCAGGCCCTGGTCCTCGACTGCAAAATCAATGGTTGCGGGAGGAGACTGTAGGTTTAATGATTCCAGCAGGGAACTGGCAGCCAGGGTTCCTGGGTTCTGTTCCTGGCCCTGCTGGGAAGCCGGTGGTGGGGTCTAATGGTTGCAGCAGGAAGCCTGGGTTCCATTCCCGGCCCTGCTGGGAAGATGGTGGTGGGGTCTAATGGTTACAACTGGCAGCCAGGGTTCCTGGGTTCCATTCCTGGCCCTGCTGGGAAGGTGGTGGCGGGGTCTAATGGTTACAGCAGGCAACTGGCAGCCAGGGTTCCATTCCTGGCCCTGCTGGGAAGGTGGTGGTGGGGTCTAATGGTTACAGCAGGCAACTGGCAGTCTGGGTTCCAGCCTCAGCTCCTGTGTCTCCTGATCTGCAAATAGGACCAGACTTGCCTCTAGGGGGCATTGGAGCAGGCCCAGAGCAGGGGTGCCTGCAGGGAAACCCCTGGTTCCTTCCAGCTTGTCTGTGTCAGATCCTGAGAGGCCAGGCTCCTTAGAGGCCCTGCCAAGGCAGCTCCAGCATTTGTGATCTGGCCACAGCTCAGTGGGATTAAGCTGGCTAAATCCAGACTGGGGAGGGGCAGGAATTTATCCCACTGGCCACGCCAGAAATCTGACCTGCCTGGACAAAGCCAGGGTGAGGGACTGCTAGGGATCTTCCTGGGGTGCTGTTGCTCACGCCCAGCTGGGGTAGGGGGCTCTGAGTGCTGGGGCAGGATATTGATTTGTCCCCTGTTCCATCCTCTCTGCTGTGGTTGTTGGCTTGTTTTAACTGAATTGTATGTGGTGGAGAGTCCAAGTTATGGGGAGGGGGGATCCAGGTCCTTTGGCTTCTCGGCAGCTGCATGAGTGACATGGGGCCAACGCTGGAGTAAGGGAGGGTATTACCCGCCACACACTTGGATCACTCTGGCCAGGAGATGCTAGTGCAAAGAGCCCAGGGGGCTGGTAGAGCTACACACTGATTGTCTGGCAACTGCTGTCAGTTGAATTTAAACAATCGCGCCCCACGAATCTCTGCCTGACGAGGACCTAAATCATAGGGGAGAAGGGTCAAAAACCAACATACTTGGGGAAGGCGTTTCCTGATCGTTTCTTTCCTCTGTACAAGCCCTGGGCACTAGGACCCAGAGAGGCTCAGCACAAGGGTGTGATTCCCAGCATGCCCTAGGGCTGGCGGAAGGGCCGTGTACCGTATGCTGCCAACTCCACCACTAGGTGGCGCCCTCAGCGGCCATGTCCCGGCTCGTTTCGAAATACAGCGTCTCTGATGCCAAATGTCTCTGAAACAACAAATGCGTCTAGTCTCCCTGCCACCCACTTGCCCTTCTCAGGCCCCTAGCCCCAGCCTCTGGCTGAGCATCGGGCTGCACATGAGATCAAGTCTCTGGTGGCCTTTTTCCGCCCCCATTTTGTCGCTCCCAGTAATTTCTGGCTCTTGGGTGGCAAGAGCAATACACGTGAGCCGGTGAAGCTGTTCCTGAGGCCAGGAAGCTGCCACTGGCGGGGCCTGACCAGGGCTAGAGTCCAAGAAGTGCATAAAGTGCAAGTTCTGGGCATCAGCCCTGGGTACTGGGTGGAGGTAAGGGTGGGGAGGCCGCAAGGGATTCTGGATAACAGGCTGGGGCTGGGCAGGGCTTGGGGGGAGGAAGGGGCTGGATAATAGACTGGGGTGCTGGGCAGGGCCCTGGAGGGGTAACAGGCAAGGATGGGCAGGGCCTTGGGGAGGAGGGGTCAGGTAACAGGGGAGCTGGGGTTGAGCAGGGCCCCAGCAGGGAGGCTGTGATGGGCAGGGCTACGGGAAGGGGCCGGGGGTCAAGTAACAGGCCAGGCTAATGGGACAGAGCAGGGCCTGGGGGAAGGGGTTCGGGTAACAGACAAGGGCACAGCTTCTGGGCAGGGCCTGGGGGATCTGGGGCTGGCGTTCTCAGTTGGGTTTAGCTGATCGCTCACACGCCGTTTGCGGCTAGCTCGCTGTGGCTCTTTCTCATGGCAGAGCCCTCTGGGCGCTCTAACCTGTCTGCGGGGGAAATGCTCTTTCAGAGCGGGGCAGCCCCCCAGACAGCAGACAGGCGAGCGTGCCCTTGAGGTGGGCTCTTTCAGAGCGGGAATGCCCTCCCGCCCTACGACGTCTTCCCTTTGCTCTTCTTCGTGTTCATCTCCTTCTGCTTCTCCTCCGCCTCCGCCGCTTTCTTCTTCTCCTCCTTCAGCTCCTTGTACTTCCACTTGGGTGGCTCCAGCATGTTCTTGTTCTTCCTCGACCGCCGCGCGGCTTCTCCTTCCTGCAGGCCGGGGGGGAGGAGGCCTTGACCAGCTTGATTTTGGGGACCTGCCCCCCGGGGAAGACGCTGTTCCTGCGCAGTAGCCGCAGGGGGAAGAAGCTCAGCAGGCCGGTGGTGCTCTGGTACGGCACAAGTACGCGGGACTCCGATGCAGCCTGGCTGTTGCAGGAGGACGAGCCGGTCTCGGACTTGGCCTCGGGATCTGGCCTGTACTCCTTGAGGATCTCCGGCACTGATAGCCTCTGCTTGCCCACCTCCGGCGGGCTCCCGGGGCAGATGGTTTGGCAGGCAGTGGTCACAAAGGGGCTGGCCAGGCACGTGGTCATCCGCACCATGTGGTCCATCACCCCGTCGGCCTCGGGGTCGTGGGGGAAATTGAGGCTGAAGGCGGAGCAGATCTTTTCCATCAGTCTCTCGCATCTGGATTTACTGGCCAGCGCCTTGGCCACCAGCTCGGGCAGCGCTGGCCACTCGGGCCGGTACCGGTCACTGAACTGCTCGGCTCGGGGGCGCTGCAGGATGCTCCGGATCTGCACGATGGTCTCAAAGCGCCCGGTCAGACCTGCCCACTCCCGGGCTGTCTTCTGCCGGACAGGATCCACCGCCGCCAGGTCAGCTCCTGAGACCACAGGAGGGAGGGAAAGGGCCTGTGATAAAACCTGAGCTGCTTGGGCGCGTGGCTGCAAGAGCCTGGGTCAGAGCCCAGGAGCCTCCTTGTTCCAAGCCGCCTCATCGCAGGCCTTACGGATGGGAGGAGGCTTCTGGGGCTAAAGTGAAGCTGTGAAAAAAGGGTGCAGAGACTGGGCCCAGGGAGCCCCGTGGCACTGGCCCTTTGCTGACGGGAGGCTATGTGAGCTAGTGCACAGTGTGCCGAGCAGAGACTCAGGAGGCCTGGGCTCCGCTGCCAGCTTGGACACTGGCCTGCTAAGTGACCACGGGCCAGTCATGGCACCTCCCTGCCTCGGTTTCCCCATCTGTAAAACGAGGGTAAGGAGCTTGCCCGGTTTGTAAAGCACGTTGAGATCTGCGGCTGGAGCGTGGGATGGGCACTAGATGGCAGCAAAGAACACGGAGCTCCCACACACTTGTGCTCCCTGCTTGGAAAGAGCCCCCGGGGAGAGGCCATGGGCCTGTCTACGCTGCCGTGGAAGGTGTGATGGCAGCCAGTGTGGACGTGCTCACGTTAGCTGTAAGCGAGCTGGCACAGAATCCCGTCCATATGCAGGGAGTGTGTGAAGGGTGTGAATTCACCCTCCCCCCCCCCATTGTCCACTAAGTAAGCATGCTCCGGCCATGCTCCGGGAAGGCAGGAGTGGCACGTTGCCTGAGTCTCCCTCCCCCGTGCTCTGGCCAGCCGGGGGAAGGCTGGGGCTGATTTCCCCGCTTACTTTGGGGGACCTTGGGGGGTACATTCACACCCTTGTGGTCCACATTTACAAAAAATGTCCCCCCCCCCCCCAAAAAAAATTCTTGCGTACGGGCCTGAGAATCATCCTGAAGCTCAGAGCCATGGTCCAGGCTCCCCTGCTATTGCTACCCAAATGACCTGTGCTAAAGCTTGCTCACTTGGGTACATCTCGGCCATCAGTGTAGACCTTCTCCCTCGGGCTGTGGACCCCACCCCATGCCACGGGTTTTAGAGCCTGGCCTCGAGCCGGAGCCCAAACATCTACAGGGCAATTTTAGCTCTGCAGCGTGTGCCTGAGTCAGCTGATCCAGGCTCTGCGGGTTGCAGCCCAGGGCTTTTTTTACAGTGTAGACATAACCTACACGGCTAGCTGAGGTCCACCCTGTATGCCTCCTTTCGGAATAACCTTGATCGGCTACATCCAGGTAAAATTCGGCGTCTTGCCTCCCTCGGATTTTACGTGGCAGGGGTGATCTACGTGAAAGCACCTCCTGGCCACGAAGATGTAGCCGACGGAAAACGTGGCTTTGACCCACGTGAAAATCGTAGGGCAGACGAGGCTGTTGTCAGTTTTAAAGTGAGTTCCCCAGTAACCCTACGGGGGGCGGGGCTAAGTTAATGTATGAACGTTACAATGACTTTACTGGGATTCTCAAACGAGTCAAAAACTTTTTTCCCTAAGCAAGGACCTGGTCCAGCAATTCCCTGAGGCTACGTCTATACTGCTTCCTTCTTGCGCAAAAGCCTATGCAAATGAAGCACGGATTAGCATATTGCAACACTTCATTTGCATAATTAATTAGGGGCCATTTTTGCGCAAGAGGAAGAACGGCTCTTGCGCAAGAGGGGGTTTTTGCGCAAAAAGGAGCCATCTACATGGCTCCATTTTTCACAAAAGCCTCTTGCGCAAAAACAGCCCCTAATTATTTATGCAAATGAAGCATGACAATATGCTAATCCATGCTTTATTTGCATAGGCTTTTGAGCAAGAAGGAAGCAGTATAGACGTAGCCTGAGAAAACAACGCACCTGCCATGAGCAGTGCAGTGACGCACTCCTTCCGCCCCTGCACTGCCGCCTTCATCAGTGCCGTCAGGCCCCGCACGTCCCTCTTCTCGATCTCGAGCAGGGGGTAGTAGTTCAGGACATAGTTAACGATCGTGATGTGTCCTGGACAGTCAGAGAGAGAGACGTCGTGTTAGAGTTTCAGAATATCGCCAGAAGTGACTATGGCGCGCCCACTCAGGAAAGGCTGCATGCATTAGCGGGGTGCCTGGGCCGTGTGTTTCTGGAGGCACCAGTGCGGGGCGTACAGGGGCATGCACCAGAGTGATTATGGGTGGGGTTCACTTTTTAAAATCTAGGAAACATGTAGTTAATGAATCAGGCCCTTTGTGGGTAAACCAGGAGCGAGTCCTAGCATATTCCTTCCCGCACCGTTGGAAAAACTGCCAGGTCCTGTTTAGTAGCAGGGGCTATGTCTATACCAGCGGTGCGCAACCCATGGGTGTCTTCCGGGGGGGTCACAGCGCCAAGCCGGCTGCCATTTTTTCCCCCAGCTCGGCATACACGCAGTGGGGGCAGGGGGAGTGGCATTTAAAGGGGCCGCACTTTTTTTTTTTTTGCTCAACAAAAATTTTCCCGGGGGTTACGCCAGGAAAAAGGTTGCGCACCACTGGTCTAGACTGCAGGCTTCTTTTGGAAGAAGCTTTTCCAGAAGAGATCTTCCAAAAAAACTTCTTCCGAAAGAGAGCTCTTTTGGAAAAAGGCTTCTTCCTTGTAGAAAGAGGTTTACCATTGTCAGAAAAACCCCTCAGTTCTTTTGATTTTTTTTCCGAAAGAATTCGATTTGCAGTGTGGACGTAAGTGACGTTTTTTCAGAAAACTGCCTTTTTTCCAAAAAAACCTCTGTAGTGTAGACGTACCCGGGGTGGGAGTGTAACATCCTGAGGCCCCGATGTAAGAAGGCCCACAGCATATGAAAAGGAATGTATTATTTTCACAGAAAGGACATTGACTCTATAAACATGAAAGCTTTATATTTTCCTAGGAAAACAAAGGAGGTTCTATAATTTTTTTACACCATGAATAAGGAAAATTATCCTTTCTATATGAATAAATGAAAAAAAAGTGTGATTAATTTTGTTAGGGAAATACAGTTTATCTAGATTACATAACAAAATATACTGACAAATGTTTATTCTGGTTTAATTTTCACTATGAAAGAACAAATTGTTTGTATTTTTCTTTTGTCAACCAGAAATACTTCCTGAAACTGACAGAGGGAAGTCAACCCAAATGTATCCTCCTCAAGATCTATGTGACCCAAATCCATAAGGGTATGGATTTAGTGGCCTGCAGCCATGGATAATGCATGAAGCAGAAAGTGGCGTGCGCCCTAAAATATACCACGGTATGTATGTATGGATCGAAAGGAGAACGAGCACACTAACACTCAAGAAAAGCAGGAGTGAAGGCGCTATACGACTGAGCATATTGGACCGTCCACAGAAGATGGCAGCCTCCCAGCTATTACCAGCACTGGTGGGACCCTATACATGACATCACTTGGTGATGCCAGCTGTGGTTTCTGGAAGCCGTGGTTTCTCCTCTGCTGCAGAGAGGGAGAGTGAAAGGGGTGTGGCATTTTCTATGTCCAGGCAAAATACGATGATCTGCCAGTGTAGAACGGCTGCATTGGGCTGAGCTGCTTAGCCAGGACTCTGTTTTCTAGTCACTGCTGTTGAGCTATTTCTGCTTATTTGTCCCAAGCAACTAGTCTGAGGGCCTGGTCTGTCTCTTAGGTAAGAACATAAGGGTGAGAACGAGCAACGAGTTTGAAATGGGACATTATTGGTCATGTTCCCATCATTGGGTAGCTAAGATATACTTGTGGAACTCCCTGCTGCAGGATAACTGGACACTGCCTCTTTGGCTGGCTCTTAATTTCAGTGAGTGCTTCATGCCCCTGTATCCTGGAAAACTCCTGGGTGAAGCTCCAGCATCGGCACATGGCAGCTCCTACCTGCTTGGGCAGCAATCATGAGTGCCGTGTTCCCGTCGTTATCCTGGTGGTTGATGTCTAGGTAGGGGCATTTGCTCAGCAGGGTCACAATGTCCACGAAGCCCTTGAAGCAGGCCACCATGAGCCCATTCTAGGGAGGAGCATTCAGAGCCAGTGTGTCAGTGAAAGCCAGCATCTTCCCCACCCTGCCCCTGCATCCCATCCCCATGGCATTTGCCCCCGCACCCTGCAGGGTCTCACCTGCCCTCTCCTGTGCTGCCAGAGTGCGTGATGGGAAAACAGTTTGCAACACATGGGAAGTTACTGTGCTAGGCTGTGCTACTGAGAACCAATTGGGTTCCAGGTAAAGGGTCTGTTCAGTCTGTCTGCTTCCGGGCTGTGCTCGACTGGTGTGTCTAGTGCCCAGGGCTGCTATCCCACCTCTAGTGGTGGGAACCCTTCCTGCCCCTCCTATGAGGCACTTGGCCAGGACATGGGGTTGGGAAGCAGTGTGGGCTAGGGATGTTACATTTAGATTAACTGGCTAATTGAATAGTCGATGCAATTTGCATCCACTATTCGATTAGTCGATAAGGGTGCCTCCGCCTTTGAAGTATAGCAACAGCCCCAGGGTGCTGCGGGGAGCACGGGGCCAGCGGAGGACTCAGCAGTGCTCTGCTGTCCCCGTGCTCCCCGTGGTGTTTCAAAGCGGCAGCACCGCATGGAGCCCAGGGTCAGCTGAAGACTCTGAGTCCCTAGCTGACCCCGGGCTCTATGCAGCGCTGCCGCTTTGAAACGCTGCAGGGAGCTCGGTGTCAGGCTCTACGCGGCGTTTCAAAGTGTCAGCACCGCATGCAGCCTGGGGTCAGTGGGGGAGTCCCCAGCTGATCCCGGCTCCATGCGGCACTGCCACTTTGAAGCTCGCTCCCTCTTCTTCCCCCCCGCCCCCGGGTGCCTTTTTCTGATAGAGGCAGCAAGGGCAGGGGAAGCGACTAGTCGACTAGTCGTTCACATCCCTAGTGTGGGCTGGGGACCAGAGAGTCAAGGAGCCACAAAGTCTGTCCAGCAGCTAGGATTCCTCACTGTTAGCCATCCCGGTCTCGCCCCTGGGGAGCGGCCCCACCCTCCCCCAGCGTGGGAATCCTTACCCTTCTGTTGATATCCAATTCCATGACCTGCTCCGGGCTCACCCCGCGTGCCAGCGTCTCCTGCAGCAGCTTGGCCTTGTTCCTGGCACAGCACTGGTAGAAGGTGAACTCCTGCCCGCCATCCGTGGCCGGGGCGGGCTCGTAGCAGGGGTAGACAGAGTCATCGGAGAGGATGCTGCTGGTGTCAGAGAGCTCCGCCTCCTCCTCTTCCTCCTCCTCGTAGTGCAGATCTGGGTCCGAAGCATCCGGGCTGGACTTCCAGGTCTGCAGCACGCTCTCCTCCACTGCTGTCATCTGTCAAGCGGCCCATTCAGAGGCAGCAGGGCCTGGCGTGGCACCACGTGCCCACCCTGCTCCAGGAGCCTTCTTCCTGCCTGAGAAGGGGCGCCCGCCCTGTTGGGCGCTCGTCACCCGGGGCGATGACTCTGCAACGCAAGGCCAGGTCAGTGAGGCCGGGCCAGGCCCAAGTCCACCTGCCCTGCCCAGGGACCGGTCGCTCTGCCGTGAGGCTGGGAGGAGCCTTTGCTTCTCTGGGCTGTTCGCAGAGGCAGCTGGGACTCCGGGCACAAGAAGCTGATGTGGGCACATGGCTCCTTTCGCCCTTGAGACCAAACTGCGACTGGCCCCCTGCCCCTCATCCCCAAGTGGCTCACTGCGCCCTGGTCTACACGAGGGAGCTATTTCGAAATAACAAGCGGCGCGTCCACGCTACCAAGCCGGTTATTCTGAAATAGCAGCTCCTGCTTGTCGTGAGGAATAACGCTTATTTCCAAATTGGTATTCGGGGAGTTGTTATTTCACAAGAAGTTATTTTGAAATAATTTCCTAGCGTAGACATGCCCTGAGGCCGGGCTCCAGGTGTAGAGCTGGCTGTAAAATCATCACCTGGGGGCAGCTCGAGGGGTGCAGAGCAGCGCCCCACGCCCCAGCTTCTGGGCCACATGAACCAAGCATCGAATCTCCTGTGCCATAGGGGGCCAGAGGGACCCAGCCAGGGCAGGAGGGGAACCTGTGTGCCTCTCCCAAACTGCCCCTTCCATTAGCCTCTTAACCATAATTCCTCCGCTGCCCGGGGAAGAGGGAGAAGGAAGTGCAGCTTGCCCACCCAAGTCCCAGCAGGGTGCAGGGCTGGGCCACTACCCTGCTGGTTTTGCTGCCACCAACTGGGGGGTGCTCTCTGCACCCCAAAGTCCTCATCCATCCTGTGTCCTGGCAGCGGCAGAGCCCCTTTGCTGCCCCATGTGTCCAGCTCTGCTTGTCAGTTTGAATTAAATGGGCGGGGGCGGGGCGGGGAGAGGAAGGGAGGGTGCCACGCTCCTGGCTGTTCCCCTTGCCCCTACCCGATCCCCACACAGGGAACGTGGCAGCTGCAAAGCCCATTTTCTAGGCAGAGTCCAACACTCAAGCGGTAAATTAAATCCCCACGTCCAGGTCTCCTCCCTGCTGGGGAAATGGAGCCGACCCCAGACCACCAGGTCCACCAGCCCCTAAGCCCCATGGGCCTCGCTGGGGGAAGGAGTCCCTGATTGTTGGTCAAACGTGGGAAGGCCCCACCCCCAGCTTGCTGGCGTAATGGGATCATTGTGATCCCTGCAGCCAAGCCTCCCCGGCGGTTCCTATGCCCAGAGCTCTAGTGAGGTGGGTGGGGGAGAATACGGGGCACAAAGGGAGCCCTGGACCCCTCATTAGCCCAGCCCAGCCCCTAGCACCTTCGCACTAGTCTAGAGAGCGCCGAGCCGGGTGCTGCCAACCACAAACACACTCCTGCGTAAGGATCCCCCATCCCTGCCACCACCCCCAGAGTGCAACGTGCTGACACCTGCCGGGGGGGGGAGGGGACACAGGCACGATGGCAGAGGAGACACGCACAGCCCCTGGCAGGGGGAGTTCGGAGTCAGCTGCAGCAGAGGGAGGGTGGCCCCCAGGTGGCGGATGCAAAGAGGGGGTGGTGGTGGTGGATGCAAAGAGGCCAGGGGTGTGTGTACGCAGAGAGCTGAGGTGACAAAGCGCAGGTGCCCCGTCTGCGTGCGGGGCTGGTGGACGTGGTGTGTCAGGGAGGAAGAGCGTCTTGCTGGGGGGAGCGGTGGTGCTGGCCCTGCAGGGGCACTTGTCCTGCTGGAGGGGCTCACGGCGGGGGTGCTCGCTCTCTGTGCCTGTCCCAGGAGGGCTGGTTGTCCAGGGCGTCCCTCTGGGACCTTCCATCTGCCAGAGGGGGGAATTGGGGCCTGGCTGGACCTTGCCCAGCAGTGGCGCAGTGTCAGCAACACAACAACCCTCACCAGTTTGGCAATTCAGTGTCAACGAAACTGGAGCCAAGAACCTCCCTGCTCTGGGAGTGGCCCAGTCCCCCCGGCCCAGCATCCCCAGGGTATGTGGGACTGGTGCAAGTGCTGCTGCCGTGACAACCGCCCCTGACATGGACCAGCCAACTCTGAGCCTTCCCTTGGCCCATGCAGTCTGGTGTCCTCTGGCGGGGGGCAGCCCTGGTTCTCTGCTCTTGCACCCCAGCCTTGTGCATGACGGGCTCACCGCAGCCTCTGCTCTAAGTCATCCCCCTCTACACCCAACCTGGTGCATCCTGGAAGAAGCACTTCTTTACACAGGGCACCACTAGCCTGTGGGACTCCCTGCCACAAGGTCCCGAGCGGGGTGGAAGGGGAGGTCTGGCACCTACCACTCTGGCGGTATCAGGGAGATAAAACAAGCTTCATGCCTACCTAATTGTTAGAGGTCTCTTGCCTCTCCCCCGATGCACAGTCCTTGCAGGCTGGAGGAATGTTCTGCTCCGGTCTAGCGAAGCCTCGGAAATCCCTGGAAAGGCTGAGCTGGTGTTTGCCTCTCAGCCAAGCCCAGGGGAAACTCTTTTCTCCTCCCCAGGGCTTATCCGGGGATGCTCTGCGCTTCCACGGCCGTCCCTCGCCCTAGCACTGCTCCAGTTGGGCAGACCAGCTCCCTGAGACACGGAGACATGCGGAAAGTTTCTTCTTCTCCCCCTGCCCCCTGGGAAAGCAGGTTCTGCCCCGGGGCTGCTGAGCTGTGACAGCTGGCACGTTGCTGGGGGCTTAGCCAGCCAAGGCATCTTAATTTAAACTGCTACTTAAAACGGCTCTGGCTGCCTTAGCAGGATCTGGCAGGCATGTGCGGGATTTGATGTCCTTAGCCGGAGCAGGGGGTGCTGGGAGCCGCCGTGTTCCCATTGGTGTGTTTTTACACTTGCCTCGCACCGAGAGCAGGACACTGCGAGCCCGCTCGGAGCTTTGGGGGGCCGAAGGAGACAGTGCCTGGAGTGTGAACTTGGAGCCTTCTTTGCACGGGCCATGCCCGTGGCTGAGTGGATGCACAATGGGTCGCTTGCACCTGCACAACTGCACGTGCAAAGGAAACGCCTGGGTGTACCCACATTTTCTGCATGAACCCAGCTCATCCTGGCAAAGGTCTGTAGCACCCAGTGGGATGCCAGGTCCTGCTGCCTGAAGGAAGCCAGTGGCTCCTCTTTCATCTTGCTTTTTCAAAGCGTCTCTTTCCCAAATCAGGGGGCCAGGGCAGCTTGTGAGGGCCCAGCAGATGGTGGGTTCCCCCCAGAAGCTGTTAGTTCAAATCCCGCTTGGGGCAGACCGGAAGCTGTGAGCCTCTCGTGGCTAAAAGTGCACCTCATGTGTGACATGAGCTTGATGGGTCTCAGTGCAGACAGGTGTCTCCACTGGTCAAGTGACTGTCCCATTCGGTGCTACTGGGTCCCCTTGTTGGGTGCTTTGGGGGTGAGGAGCAGGCCTGGGAGACGAGACTCATGAGGGCAGGCTGAGCTAGGAGACGGGGCAGGGTGTGGGGAGCTATTTCTGTTCCTGTCACTGTTCCAGGGCCTTACTGACGGCTGGATGGGGGGATGTCTCCATGAGGAGGGAATGGAGCTGAGTCTTGGGCTCGAAAAAGGTCTCCAAGCCACACCCAGCAAGGCCCTGCCCCCATGTGCTTTGTAGCCCCGGGCTGGGAGACGGGGGACCCTCTGGCAGGGGAAGCCAGTGCCACCAATCCTGTCCCTGGGATTGGGGATGCCGAGTGGCGCCCGGAGGCACAGCTGCTCACTACGGCATTGGGCAGGCTGAGGAGACAAGAGGCGGCTCCTGAGCCACCCAGGGTCCCTCCTGTAACAACAGGAGGCCTCTGCAGGCATTACGTAAGGCGGCAAAAATAGCGCCTGGCTGCTGCAGCCCCTCTGGCCTGAGCCGCCTGCCTCCCAGCGCAGGAGCCTGGCCCGGGTGACGCAGGCCCCTGCCCGGCGAGCCGTGTGCTGCGGTCAGGCCTTTGTCTAACCTTCCCCGGCCCTCTTATCACAAGAGCAGGCCTGGAGCGGCTTTAGGGCTTACGGGGTTATCGCAGGGAGCTGCGTGTTATAATCTGCAGGCAGGAGTCTCTGAGCAGGTTATGTCACAGTAGAGACCTTGGGAAGCCTGGCCTGGCCACCGACCACAGGTGCATTTGCTTATTATAGCTCCGGCACTTGCCCTGCTGCAGGCCGGCCATTGCCGGGCGCTCTGGCAGCCCGGAGCCAGTGGGGGAGGGAAGCCAGGGGCACCTGGAGGGCTTGCTGGTCTGCACGGCCCCTGACACGGCCCAGCTGCGGCCTGGAGACTGCTGCAGCAGGAGGCAGCCGGGGCAGCTCCCAACAGGGACTCAAGGATGTGGTGGGTGCCAGTCTCAGTGCTGACGCTGACTTGCCTTTGCACCTTAGCTCCCCCATCCGAAGCCAGGGGGGATGATGACTCCAACCCCCTGTGTTTGGCCCGCGCCCACTGTGCCGGCACACAGCGGGGCAGCTCAGAACCCGAATGGGAACGGGGGGGTGGGTGATAAAACGGCATCATGTCTGGGAGAGAAGCAAGCCTTTCCCTGCCCCAAGTGTATTGCGTGACAGTGGCCACGAAGGGGTGCCACAGGACAAGGCCAGAGAGCCGGTCAGCCAGCTGATTGACTGTGAGCAGGCCGTGGCTGGATAAGAGGCAGTGTCATTCGCCCTGTGACTTGTCCGTCCTTCCCGCTTGTCACGAACGGACCTCAAGCCACTTGCAACAAGAGATCCTTGGCAGGCAGGTTGGGCCTTCGCTGCCCGGCCCTGCTCCGCCCCCTTCCTCCCTCAGCGCAGATACAAACATGCAGGGCCTGAAATATTCGCGGCCTTGTTACAACCGGCGCCTCATCTGCCCCAGACTGTGCTGGGAAGCCGAGCACCAAGTGCTTTCGGGCCAGCACTAGCGCGCAAACAGGAAAGCTTGGCAAAGGTTCAGTCAGTAGTGGAGGCGGATGGAAGCGGCTCAGAGGAGCCCAGACATTGCGGCTTCTCTCCCCCTGCCTGGGAAGCTCCAAAAGGGGCCTCTGGGGATGGAAACACTCTGATTTCAAACGCTGCCCTGCTGTGAGGGCACCCAGGCGTGGGGCTGGGCCACGTGGAGAAGGCGTGGGGCTGGGCCGCGTGGGGCTGGCCCACGTGGGTCTGTGCTGGGCCGCGTGGAGAAGTCCCTCGCCTGGCGCCTCTCGTGGCCTTTTTGGCCCCACACAAAGATGGTGTTTGTGGTTTGGGATTGGGATTGAGATCAGGGCCCATCATGGCCCCGGGCCCCGTAGCTCTAAGTGCTGTGAAAACAGAAGAAAGGGACGGCCCCTGCCCCACGGAGCTTCTCCACTCGAGGAGGAGAGACGTCGCAGCCGGGCCGAACTGCTCCTTGTTGTTTCTCACTCTGCGGGTCTTGGTCCAGGGCTTAGTGCACGAGTCCCCATGGGGTAGTTTGGTGAGAAACCGGGGCAGGGCAGGCCATGGAGACTGAGCTTCCCGCCCGTCCCTCGTGGCTTTCAGGGTATGCATGGGGCATGATGCCTGGAGCGTGAGCGGCTCGAGAGAGCCATGAATAACCCCCCTTTAGCCCCTGCCGGCGTGCAAGGGTCAGCCCCTAGCAGGGCTTTGCTCTGCACACTGGGAAGGGGAGGCACAAGGGGTGTGCGATGAGGGTCATTGCAGGGCCTTCGTTAGCCAGGCAGATTACACCCAGGCCTTTGCTAGCCACTTGAGTATTTCAAATGAAGTCAGAGCCAGTGGTGGCAGTGACAGAGCTCACAGCAGCCACAAGGTGGCGCCAATCGCCAGCCACAGGAGAGAGCATCCGTCGTGTCCTCCTCGTGCTCAGGGACCCCACTCCAGAGCCCTGGTGCTAGGCGCTGTACAAACGTGGAACAAGCAGACGGTCCAGGCCCCAAGGAGCTGACAGGAGGCCGAAAAAGGAGGCTGGTATCAAAGCTGCAGAAAGTCCAGCCTCACCGGGAGGTTGCCCCAGCGTCGCTCCCTGACTGCAGCTCGTCTGTGGAATCCCCCAGGACAGACCATGTTGCACCGTCGTGATTTTTCCCGGTAATACCCTGGGGAGCTGCCCTGGTGCAAACCGGGCCTCTGCTTTAGGGGTGTGCATCAGGGGCAACCCAGCCATGGAGACATCTGTAGCCGGGAGAATTCCCCTGGCTGGTGTTTGGAGCGGGTGGGACCGACACGCTGCAGCAAGGGAGAAGGAATGGTTCTGAGGGGACAGTTTGGTCTGTCCTTGGCATTGGAAACAAAGCCCAGCCCTGACCCTCACGAGGCCTAAGGAGCAGGAGGGCGTTACCCCCCTGTGCAGGCCGAGGCACAATGAGGTGGTGAGCAGTGCAGCCCCCAGCTCCTGCCTCCCCGTCCTGTGCTCCGACTGCTCCCTTTCGCCGACTGTCCCCTTGGATTCCATCATGCTCCGGGCAAGCCCTACACACAGCTGCCTCCGCCTCGGGGTAAGGGGGAGGGAGCTGTGCCCCCCCTCGCCTCGTGTCTCTTCTTTCACATGGGCTGCATGGCCACGACTCCAGGGACCCGCTTGCTCCAGTCCCCGCTTCCCCCTTCCAGAGCAGGGGGTGCGTGTGTTAGGCTCATTCTCCAGCTTACCACAGGCATGTCAATTTCCCTGACGTGGCAGCTCCCACAAGTTGGGCCGGGGATGGAGCCAGGACACCCGGGGTGCAAAGAGAAGCAGCCTGGTGGAACGTGCGTTCTAATCTCCTAACTGAGCGTGACTGACAACGCAGCAGCTACCTGGCAACCGGGGCCTTGATTGGCAGCGTTGCTTGCTCAGCCCCCCAGGAGGTGGGGGGGAGGGATGCACACACCACACTGCAGCGTGTGCTTGGCAAGGAGGCACCCTGTGCACTCCCTCTGGGTGCGGGAGGGGCAGGGGCAGCAGCACAGACGGGAAGGGTCGACCCACAGGGATGTGCTGGTGACAGGCTGGAGGTTCCCCGGCGTGATTCTCTGCCTGCGGCAGGGAGCAGTGTCGGGGGCTTTTCAGTCGGAGTTAAGAACATGAGGGTTTTAGAGGGAGGCTGTGGGTTCCGCCCTGTTCTGCCCAGTGCCAAGCACAACAGGGTCCTAGGCCAAGTCCAGCAGGAATGTGCAGTGGGAGGCCTTCCCTTGTCTTTCCAGGGTGTTTAAAAAAAATCTCCCTGTCCCAGCTGTGACCAAGCCCCTGCACACCACTGCTGGCACCACAGTGAGGAAATGAAATTGGGGACCAAACAACATGTGAAGCTGACAGGCTTGGTTTCATTGGCCCAAGCTGAGCGAGAGGCCCAGAACTCAGTACAGCAAGGGGACCAGCCCAATGGTGCAAAGGAAGCATGTGGCTTTTAATCTCTCAGAAATGAAGAAGGCGGGATGGATGTCTGGCTAAGTATATGCATGGCCTCGGCGTCGGGGGTGTTTCATCAGTCCACGCCCCTGTGACATGGGAAAGTGTGAACCTTAGGCACAGCGTAGGTTGGGTGATGTGGTCAAGGTCACACAGAAAGCCGGTGGCAGAGACAGGGGTTAAGTGCAGCTCTCCTAGGCCTCCGATCCACTAGGCCACACTGGAGGGGGTCATAAGCCCTTCCTCCAATCTTTTCAGTCTTCCATGGAGCCCTCCATCAAAATGTGAGGAACTGACCTCAGCGGCTGTACTAAGGGTGTATCTGATTCCCAGCACAGGGAGACGGGTGCACATTGGCTCTGTGTGTGTCAGTGCCTGAAAACAGCAGCGTGGCCGCTGTGATGCAGGCAGCATGGCCTCTGGGGTTAGGTGTCCGAGTAGCATCCTGCCCGTACCCCTGGGTATGTCCCCAGGAGACTAGCCAGGGACCAAGCCCATCACTCTGCTATTTTCAGGCTAGTGCGTGTCCCTCTCCCTGCCAGCTGCTGTGCAGATGCACCAGGCACAGACCATATCGGTGTCCCAGCCGCAGACTGACTGGTCAGAGGGGACTCCTGGGTGGCCCCAGGAGGGCAGTGAGGGGTACGCTGGGGCTGGGGGTCCAGAAGAGGAGAGGTCTTTATCCGTGCTCCCCATGTCAGACCTGCAGAAGGAACCCAGGAGAAGAGTCAATGGAATGGCAGCCAGCCCTGCCTGGAAAGGACGGGTGTGTGGGAAGGCTGGGCTGGGACAGTGAGGGCGGGCCCCTGATGCTGGCGACCAAGGGCCAGGCAGCTCCCATTGCTGGGGTGATTCCAGCTAAGCAGGGAAGCCCCCCATTTGCCCCTGGGTCTCAGGCAGGGTGAGAGCCCTCCTGCCCAGGGTCTCGCCTCACCATAAACCCTGCTTTAGGGCACGGGCCATGCACAGAGGGGAAGCTGCCCGTGCTGAGTGAGTTACCCCTTCTTTGGCAGGCTACGGAGCCACCCAGATGTGACCAGTCCTGGGGTGTCTCTGTATTAGAGGGGGGAAACTGAGGCACGGAGCGGGGCAAGTGACTCGTGCAAGATCAGATGCCAAATGCGCAGCTGAGCTGTGATGTCCGGGCGTCCCAGGTGTGTGTGCTGACCACTGGGCTGCGCTGCTCCCCCCACTGTGCTAACAGAGGGAGCCTATCTCTGCTGAGCGGCGTTCGCTCCCAGATGGACCCCACAGGCACTAAATCATGCCTGACGCCTGGGAGCGGCTGAGAAGCGGGCCGGGGGCTGAGCTGCATTTGGAATAAAACCCTGATCTTTCACCTCCCACCCCGCGTCCGATGGGAAGCCCCGAGCCTGGTGGTCTCGCCCAGGTCAGGTGGCCCTGGCTGCCCGGTCATCTCCATCACAAAACCAGGGCATAATAACTCAGCCCCGAGAGGATGTAGGGGCATTGATTTAGATCCGAGGATGGGCTCCTCTAACCCTGGCCCTGCTCGTGCCAGGTCAGGGCTGGGTCAGCGGCTGAGCACGGCCAGGGTCCGCCTTGCACCTGTCTGCAGCTACAGAATGTGGGCTCCGTTGGCCCCTGCCAGCACCGGCAGCAGGTGAGCGAGGGGCTCTGACCCCTGCCTGGCACTTGCCAAGCCTGCCGGAGACATTTCTAGGGGAGGCTGAGCACTGGCCTGCTCATGGCAGCAGTGGGAGTCCTGAAGAGAGCTGCTGCTAGTACAGGGATTGCGTGAGGAGCTGCCTCGGCTTCCTCGCCCTCCTCGCCCTTCCTGGGCGGTGCGGCTGGTGCTTGGGAGTGCTGCATTTGGGTCCCAGCTCCGCTGCAAGGTCTCTGGGCACGGGCCTGCATCTCTGAGCACTTCAGACCCCCGGTGGGGGGAGGGACACCAGACAACATCCCCTCTGGAGCAGGGAGACCCAGGAATGGTCTGCAAGCAAACGAGTGGCTTCCCGGAATTTTACCCATCAATCGCCCTTCCCCGCAAGAACCCTTAAAAACGGAAGCGTTTGGATTTTTTGGTTCGGAACCACTTCCTGTTTCTTTGACCTTCATTTAAAACCAGCCAACATGTTTGTGAAATGGTCAAAATGGAAACATTTTGTTTGACTCAGTACAATCACCCCCCCATTTGCACGGCTTTCCCCTCCATTTGCACGGCTCCCCCCATTTGCACGGCTCTCCCGATAACTCCCCCCCATTTGCACAGCTCTGGTCCTGCGCATGAACGTTGGGGCGCTGCTCGTTCACTGTCGGGCTGGTGCAGGACGGGGTTCGAAGCACCAGGACGGCGGTGGCAGGAAACGCTGCCAAACAGCTGTTTCCCCCTGGATCCTGGCGTGTTTAGATCCAGGGGAAGTAGAGGCACGAGTGGAGGATGGGGATGCTACTGAAGCATTTCAGAGCCAATGGGGCCCAGATAGGAGCCCCTACCCCCCAGCTCCTACAGGCTTTGGCAGAGCTCAGTGGCTCAGGCCCATCTGAATCCAGACCCTCCCAGAGCCGCCTGGTTCTGTGCTGGAGCCCCCGTGCTGTCACTCATACAGACCTGAGTCTCCCCAGCTCCCCCAAGCTGACGAGGCCCTTGTCCCACCAAGAGGGGTCTGTCTCCAGCTCCAAGGGCAGCTCCCCCCATGTACCCGCCCTGTACTGACATTGATTCTCCTGAAGGACAGACTGTCTGGGCACATCCCCGGCAGCCTGGCCCCTCGCTGGGACTCAGGCAGCCAGCTGCTCTGGTCTCTGGGCAGGGGCGCGGGGACAGGCAAGGCTGGGCTGAGGAAGGCCCACAGGGCCGAGGCTCAAAGGCGGAGGGTTGCCCCGCATGACTAACAGATTTATGGGGGTGGGGACCGGAGCATGGGGGTCTCACAATCACCGAGCACCGATGTCGCCTGATACAAGTCACTCTTTGTGGAGCACAATCCCGGGGTGGGGCGAACACACACCGGCCGAGCTCCCATTGTCCTGCCCCCCGACGGCCTCTGCTCACCTCCCCTCGGTTATGGGAGACCAGGACAGGGGCGGACACAGTCCCCTAGCGACCTGGCCTCTCCTGACCGGGCATCTGGCAGGCCCATAAGGCACAGTGCTGGGGTCGCTTGGCCTCCCCTCCAGGTGTTGATTTGTGGAAGGGGGTTGTTCGAGGGGCGTTCCCCCGTCTCACGGCCCATCCCAGGGATAAAGGAGGCGAGCACCCGGGGCGGGGCGGGCAAGCCCATGTACAGACTGGGGTGATTAATAGCTTGGGGTGCAAGTGGCTGGCTGGAGACAACCTGCCTGCCCTGTATCCCCCTGCGTGGAGCAGCCCCCGGCTCTTCCTCCCTCTCCCCAGCACGCCCAAACCCCCCTGCAACCGTGACCTAAGGCGCTGGCCGGGCAGGCTGGTTCCATCCCTGGCTCTGCTGTCGCCTGGCGACCCCATCTGCTGGGCTTAACTGCTAGGTCCGGACTGTGGCGGGCTCTGGGTGGCAGAAGCCTGGTGGCCCCTTTGCTGGGTACGGCAGTGACAGCCTCGGCAGCTCCTAGCAAACCAGTGATCCAGGCTCGGCCCCCCCCGGCCATCTCCTGCAGGACCCTGTCCTACCGCCCCGGCCAGGCGACAGGCTGCTGACCCAGGGCTGGGCTGCTGGGGTGGCCGGGCCTGTCTCAGGACAGGTGCTAGGAAACCCAGCCGAGAAGGGGGCCCGGTGCTCCGCAGATGTGGGGCTCCCCATACTCGTTCTGGGAACGCGCTGGCCCCAAATCTGGCTCGGGGCCGGCTGCCTCCTGCTGCATGAAGAGCTGGGGCCTGAGGGGACTTTGGCCACAAGAAATGGCTCCTGTTTTAGTGGCTTGCAAGAGCCCCCAGGGCAAGAAGACTTGCTGCTAAGCAAGGACCATGGTGTGTCCGGTTGCCAGGCACTGGGTGGCCAGGAGAGGTCCACCAGGCCCCGATAGGCCCCTCAGCTCTGCTGAGCTACGAGCCCCACTGTGCAGGGTGTGGTACAGTCACGGAGTGAGGGACCAATGTTGTCACGGTTACTTGGACTGCAGCAGTGCAGCTCCTGGTGTCTTTGGAAACCAACGGCACCTTTCACCCTGGCGATGAGGCCAACTAAGGCCAGTCCGGCCCGAGGGGCCTGAGAAAGCGGGTGCAAGCCCCTAGTGTAGACAGAGTGAGCTGAACTTTGCACTGGGGTGGAGGCTGGTGCAAGCCCCTAGCACTGGTAGGCTGCACCGTGATTTGCACGGGTGCAGCTCATCCCTGTGTTCAAACGGCACAGATAGCCCACGTGGGGGTGCAGTTAGCTGAGGTTGTGCCCATAACCAGGGGGTCTGGCTACTGATAGTTGTGACTGGGGCGAACCTCCAGTGTAGACGAGTCCTAACTTCTTCCTGTACCTCAGGGGTGGAGAACCAAAGGCACAGGGGCTAGCTGCGGCCCCCAAGGCTCAGGGTTCCCATCCCCCACAGGGCTGGAGCACAAAAATCTACTAGCCTGGGCCCCCTAGACTCTGGTGGGGGAGGAGAATGTGGGGAGGGTCCTTCTCAGTCAGGGGCTGTTGGGTTTTTATTTTCCTTCTCACGTGTGTGGCCCCTGATTGATTTTTCTGGGGGTTGGTGGCTCTCGACCCACAAAAGGTTCCCCAGCCCTGCTGGACCTGCTCATGGCTTTGAAAGCGGCTCCCCAGTGGCAGCTGCTTGCTGGCCAGTCTAGAGCCCTTAGAACCACTTGCCAAAGGGGTAACAGTTCCTTCCCCCCACTCCAAAGCCCTATAGAGCGGGGTGCTACTCCCAGCTGGTTGATGGGAACTCCCTGACACCCTGAACAAGGTGGGGAAGGGGAGAGGGGAGGTTGTGTGGAGGAAAAGACAGCGGCAGGCAGGACAATGGAGTCAGAACGGCTGTCACACCCTGCTGATCACCTTCCTGACGCAGTGGAGCCGGGGTGGGACTCTGCCTTCCTCCTGCACAATAACCCCCTGTGTTGCATTCTGCAAGGTAGGGCCAGGCCTCCTGGGGCCCCTCGGGGAGGGGAGTGTCCTCCCACCAAATCTGGCTTGGCCCGAGATGTTTAGTAGCCGGATAGGTAGTACACTGCTGTACCAGACAGGTTAGGGGCTGGGGCAGGGGGGAAGGGAGATTGGGTATGGGAGGGGATTCTGAGCTAGGACAGGGAGATGAGCTAGATGAGGTAGGGGAGGGAATACGGGAAGTGGGATCCAGGCACTGCTTGCCTTGTGGGGGCTCCCCAGAAGCAGCAACATGTTCTGCCTTTCCTAAGTGGCTCTGCGTGGTGCATGCTGCCTTTGCCCGCAGGCGCCACCCTGCAGCTCCCATTGTCCATGGTTCTTGGCCAATGGGAGCTGCAGAACCGGTGCATGAGGTGGGGGCAGTGCACAGAATCCCAATGGTCATCCCTGGGAGCCAGAGGGATATGTCACTGCTTCTGGGTGCCACACGGAGCCAGATAAGGAGACAGCCTGACCTGCCAACTGGACTGCTCATGGCCCAGTCAGCGGTGCTGGCCATAAATGCCAGGGGCCCTTTACGACTGGGCATTCTGATTGAAAACTGGACACCTGGCAAGCCTAGCAGGGAGCCCAGGGTGACTCCCACAGCCTATGGCAGGTTTGTAGGGCTGCTGGTGAGGTGGAAACCCCAGAGAATTAAAGGCGGGGAGGAGCCGTGTACAAAGTGGATGTTGCATATTAAATTTTCTTTTCTGCCATCATGGACTGGCTGAGACACAAAGGCCGCTGCCCTCAGACCTGTTCAACCAGGTGTCATAGCAGGTTTAATTTGTGTTGCTGTCGTGCATAGAGCCCCAGCCAAAGTGCCAGGGCTCAGGCACACAGCGAGAGCTCGGGATGCTAGCAGATCAGTTGGATAGGAGGCAGGAGAGGAAATGGAGGCACAGCCAGGCCAAGTGCGTGGCAGAGTCAGGACTAGAACCCACAACCCCGCAGCCTGTTCACTGTCATGCCTTCCAGTCCCTTGGGCTCTGTGCGTTTCAGGCCACCCCTGGGAGGGGCACAGCTCATCCCCTGGCCCTCTGTTCTCCTCAGCAGATCTGGCGTGGAGCGACTGCACCATCAATTACTGCGTGAGTCTAGCATGCCGAATGTGACAGGGCTGATGGGGAGAGGCTCCAGGATTCACTGAGCTGCTGTGGCTGTGAAGGTCGCGGTGACGAGGGATGGCAGAGCGTTATTGATTGAACGCGGTTAACCATCCGTTACAGTTCCAGCTCCCATTGGCTGGCTGGGCAGCTGCCTGTCTGGGGAAAGGACGCCCCAGGATACAGCAGCAGAGCTTCCCGTAGGAGCGGGCGTTGCTAGGGGAGGGCTTTCTGCCCGGCACAGTGATTGACATTTCTACTGGAGCCTTTCGAAAAGCACCGGCCCATTCTCCCATTTCATAACTGAGACGCTTCATTATCAACGGTGGGCAGCATAGGTCAGCTCTGCTGTTCTAATTATACTCCCTGGCTCGTCAATGACAACTCTACCTGCTCTGGATGGCACCTGCTAGCGCTAAGAACACAGCCCTCCCCCACTTGCAAATAACTTTTGATCAAGGGAGGGCATGAATTGAAAGTGGAATAAACTTCCAAAGTATGTTCTGAATAGCACTCTTATTCTGGAATAGGAGCATCCACACAGGGAGTTAATCAGGAGTAGTTAATCAGGATTTGGAAGCTGTTCCAGAATAACTCCCCATGTGGACAAGCCCAGCTATTGGTTTGGCTGGTGTCGTGGAAAACTCCAGCAATATCAGGGAAATCCAGTGGGCACATAACATATTAACATCCTTCAGTTCCTTTGAAAAGAGCAACCTCTACATGGAGAGCAGAATTATTTTTCTGTGTCAACTTTTGATAATAAACAGGACAAAATGTTTGTGAAAACTCTTGCAAAAATCACTTCCAGTTTCTGCTGAGCCCTGCGTACAGATTGGCTGGCTGGGATCCTTCTGCAGACACATGAAAGATGGCCAGGATTTTCTTTGAAAACTTTAAACCAAATGAGAAATGTTTGTTTGTTTTTTCTGTGTCTAAATTTCAAATAATTTTGGGACCAAGCAATTGGGAACAATAATTTTCCTTCTGGAAAACTGAGTTCTTTCCCCATTTGTCTCCTCAACCCCACACTTTTCTAGTGGAAAGAAGGCAGGGGAAAGAATAAAAGACCAACAAGAGGGAAAAAGAAAATTACAAAAACCAGAATGAAAGGTTTTGATTAAAAATGTTTTGTCAAAAAAAAAAAAAAAAAAAAGGAAAACCCCACAAGAAAAGCAAATTGCTGACATTCTGGTTTCCTTCCAAAAGCCCTTTACTTAATTATCCAAAAATGTTTTCAGTGAATAACCACAGAATCACAGGATTGGAAGAAACCTCAGGAGGTCATCGAGTCCAACCCCCTGCTAAAAGCTGCTAATAATGTTTGCCCAGCTCTTGTATTTGCAGAGAGCACAATACTAAATCGCTTGGAACCATGCGGGCATTTTGGAACCCTGGGTTCAGCGCCATTTTGCTCCTGTCGTGTTTCTGATACACACTGAAAGCTGCACCGTAGGCTTAATTTCCCCTCCACAACTGCTGGGCGTATGATTAATATTGTGTATTGACATGTCAAAGTACCCACATGGATTAGTTTAAAATATTCCTCTTTTCCTAAAACAGAAGGGTTTCCTAACGATCAAAGCCACCATCTGAGAACTCACTTTACACCTTCGGAAAAGACTGTGCATGATGCAGGACATTGGAAAACCTGGCCTGTTGGGCTTTCAGGCAGGATCCGACCTGTAGAGTCTTGTCTAGATCAAGGTAAAAAGTAGGATGTTCAAATGTACTAATTAACATAGTTAATAAGTCTAGTGTATACATGGCATGCTTTCTTGTACATGTCTTCACAGCACACATAGAAGTTGAGGATTACTTCGACCAACCAATGTATGTTACAAGCCACTTTGTCTAAACCAACGTGTTAGAATCCCAACAAACATATGTTCACTAGCGTAGCTTGTTTCCTACAGAAGATGAGATGTGCCTGCTTTACGTGAGCCTAAGAGCAAAATCAGGTCCCAACGTTTTCAAAAAGCCTTTCAGACTTGTGGGGGGTTTTTTTGTTTTAGTTACATTTTGTTTTTAGACCAATAAAAATAAGAGTTGGAGAATGCAGCAGGACCAAGGAAATTCACCACGCCAGGGGATTGTCCACAGCGAGTGGTTTGCAGGACTGGGACTGTGGGGCCTGATAATCAAACATAAATGTCACAATGGGAGCTGCTGAGAGCGGAATTCTGATTCCTTGACGGCTATCTGTCGTTAGTTAGCAAATTCAAAAATGAGCCAAGAGGCACAGAGCCGGAGAGGTGCCTGTAAATTCCTTGCCAATGTTAATAACTCGGAGGTAGGTGCAGAGCATGATTTTTTTAACCACTGTCATTTCCATCTTGACACTGTCCTTTTCCATGTGCAATTTTAGGGCTTTAAAAAAAGAGAGAGCCAAAGGAAGAGATTTTTCTGATTAAATTACAGACGGCCAGCAACAAAGCTCAATTTCAATGTCTCTTTTTGGGGGGGAGGGAGGAGGAAGGGGAAATTAGACTTGTTAATTCCAGGACCAGAGTTCTCGGTGAAGAGGTGGGACCGGCGCAGGTCCCAGGAGTGAGGGGAATAATTTAGGAAAGCCATGCAAGGCCTCCATGAAATGGGGATGGGAAGAAAACTCCCCCCCTGCGATAATTGTATTGCTGGTGGCGCAGATGGTGCCAGCTCTGGATACTTGCTATAAAGAAGATGGATCGTGGTGCACGGAGGGAAGCAATTGGAGCCGGGTGATGGGACTGCTCCGTCAATTTCATTAAGGGTGTTATCCATCAGGCCCTTTACAAGACAGCGGGAGCTGGGACAGGGAGCAATTGCTGGGCAGGTAAACGCTGACAGGCCAACACACCTGTCCCTTTGTGGGTTTGTTTCCAAGCCCCCTTCCTGCCTGTCCCCCTTCTTGCGCCCCCATAAAAATGGCTCTTAAGCTCACTGATGTCTGGCTTGCCTTTCATTGGCAAGTTCGTCCACACACTGACAGCCAGGCAGGGAAGAGTTCTTCCAGAGACCCTGCTTCCTCCAGCTTTCCTTAATGCCGTGGCAGGATTTTCTTTACATCTGTGTGTCCGGGGCCCCTCATAATTCTTGACCAGCCCCATACGGATCCAGCACTGGCAGAGCTCACTGGAAAGAAAGTCACGTTTCTCTGTCCCAAAGCTGCTTGTACCCCCAGATAATTCTACAGGCAGGGCGGTTCCTAGGGGGGCCCGGGACCTGGGGCAACCCCCTCGCGCCATAGGCCCCACCCTGCCTTGCCTCTGCTCCACTCCCACCCACTCCAGCCTTTCCCCAAGCCCTGCCCCTCCTCTGCCCCCATCCACCCCCATTGCACCCCTTCCCCCAAGTCCCCTCCCTGAGTAACGAGAGCCAGGGGATTATGGGGTGTCTGGTGAGTGTTGGCTGCAGGGTTCCAGTCCTGCCGCCCTCACTGAAGCGGTGGGAGCTGGAGTGAGCTGGCAGCCTGCTGTGCTCCACCCCACCGCCCATCCTCCAGCCTGCTGCACTCCACTTCACTGGCGCAGTGGGAAATGAAGCACCCATCCTGCCCCAGCCTGCTGCTCCGAGCGACGCAGGGCTTGCGGGAGTGAGGAACGACCGGTTCCACTTCTTGCCACCGCAGGAGTGTGGGGAGCCCGATCCCTGCTGTCACCCAGCACCAGGCATCCTCCCCTGGGCCCAGTGTTCCCTAAGGTGAGCGCTCGGATGGCTGCCCAGGAGAGATTCAAATGCTGCCCAGCTGATTAGCAGAGCACCCACCGCCGGCAGCGTGTGTTTCTACTGGTGGTGCACATCCACATATGCCTTGGTGCACAGAACAAAATGTATTCCGCACATGAATGGAAAAAATTGGAGAGAACATTGCAGCGGAGCCTCATGGCTAAAGGGGGAGGGGAATCCCATCCATAGGATGATTGAGGCAATAGCCATGAGGCCCTCTAAAGTGTGGGGCCTGGAGCAGCCGCCCTGAACTGTCCTAGGGATGGGATGGCTCTCCCTGCAGGTCTCCATTTTTTAAAGTGCTTAGTGAAGTCTAGTATCACTGGCTTTGTCACCACCTAACTAACTGGGAAAAATCCATCCTGTGACATTTCCCCCTGCAAAAAGATGGAAAATGGCTCCTGGCTTTGAGACTAGAGAACCAAGGCCTCAAGATTTTTAAGCCAATCTCATGATTTTGGGGGCTGTCTCATGATATTAGTATGCTTGGGATTGACCACATGGGGTGCATAATCATCGCAGACACCTCCCTCCACATCATCACTACAGTACCTTGGAAAGCAGGGTGTGCGTGTGTGGTTTGTACCACACACAGCCATTTAGTCATGAAAGCCCGTCCAGCACCGAAATGCAGCCACCTCTCATGCAGAGCACAGCAGCCTTCCCCCAGCACACAGCAACGCTGAACAGCTGCACAGGGGAACGGAATGATTGCACCTCCCTCAGCACCTGCCGGGAGACCCTCGGCAGCAGGAATGTGAATCGCAAAAACCAACAGTCTCAAAGCCCCGTCTCTCACACCTGACCCAGTGTTCAAGAGTCACAGAACAGAGGAGGGTGGGGAAGCACTGGGATGGGTTCCCTAGGGAGGGGGTGGAATCTCCATCCCTAGAGTCCTGGCTTGACAAAGCCCTGGCTGGGATGACTGAGTTGGGGTTGGTCCTGCTTTGGGCAAGGGGTTGGACTCGATGACCCCTGAGGTCTCTGCCAGCCCTAGGACTCTAGGATTCTATAATTCTAGAACCCTTCTCCTCTGTGGGGGGACAGGCAGCAGCATGAGACGCAGAGGCCGGAGGAAACCGAACCACCTCCCGGTAGGCAGCCCTCCAAGAGGAACCGGGTGTCTTGTTAGGTAAAGCAATGTCCCATTGGCTGGCCATGCAGCTGATCAGAACAGTGCACTATGGGAAGGGTACTGGCCCTCCGTGTTACGCTAGGCCAGTGGTTCCCAAACTTTGCAGCATCACGCCCCCTTTTGGATTTCTGAGAAATCCTCCCCCACCCTCGCCCCATAGCAGCAAAACTTGTTGAGCAAAAAAAAAAGGACTGACTGACGGGCTGAAAAACAAAAATAGCAGCAAAACTTAGGGAAGGGGGATTAAGGGTGGGGGATCGCACCCCCCCTGGAATTTCTTCACGGGAACGCCCCCCAGTTTGGGAACCCATGCGCTAGGCACAGGCCGGGCCTCGGCGGGAGGATGTGCCCGACACCCAGAGTAGGGCGGGCGGGCGATTTACAGAACCGAACAACGCCCACTGAAAGGGCTGACTGGGAAGTTGCTCCAGCAGCTCCCCGGCTGGGTCAGGCAAGGAGAGAGACTGCCTGAGGCTATTCATCAACTTCCACCAGCCGCCCTCTGCCTCCGGGACTGGCATTCATAACCACCCCGCCGCCACAGCGAGGCTGTCTCATTAACCCTTCGTGGGGGCTGGCGGCTTCCAGGCCGGGGGCTTCTGTGGAGGGGGCTTCCCCTCCCCTGTGTCTGTGAAACAAAGAGCCATGTTCAGTTGCTAGCCCAGCTGCAGGCCCTGCCCGTGGCGACTGGGTTTATCAGTAAATACACGGGAGGGGCTGGTGTTGCAGTGATGGGTGTTTGAGACCTTTGATAGAAATCGCCTCACAGGGCCATTTTCCAAGGGACCCCTGCTACTGGCCCTGGCAACCGATTTCTTCCCCTCCCAGGCAAACTGCTGCCTTTTGGTGGAAGGGAGGGAGGCCGACATGGGCAGCAGGTGAGGGCCCAGCTGGGAAAGGCAAGCCCCAGCCCTCTCCACAGCTGGGCACTGTAGGTAGTTATGGGAAGGCAAAGCCTTACCGACTGCCCATGGAGGCCAAACTCAGGTTAGGCAGGATGCAAGCAAGCCTAGAGGAATGCAAGAACGCTGCCAGCTTGGCTAAGATTTCTTCTCCAGATTCAAGCTCTCTGGGAGGGGGCGCTTGCCCCATACTGGCCCTTTAAGGCTAAAGCCCAGCCCTGGGAGAGGGCTAAGCGCAAAGCTCACAGCGGAGGCTGATATTGCCCAATAGGGCCCAGCAGTGGGCTGTAGAACTAGGAGGTCCAGGAGGGAGAAAGGGGGAAACTCTTGCTCTACCTGGGGACCAGGAGGGACCTGGCTGCCAGGGAAGCTGGGGGCTTCCTGGGACGGAGCAGGGCTGGGGAGCTCTGGCCTGGCCTCACTCCCAGGCTGCAGGGCCTGCAGCAAGGCCTCAGGATTCTAGGGCTGCAGGGAGGCAGCCGGGTTAGGCAAAGGCAGCAGGTCCACCCCCCTGCCAATGAAAAGTGGCCATGTCAGACTGCAGTGTGCCCCTGCGATATGGGGCTGGATGAAGACTGGCAGTGGGTCACTAAGGCAAGGTGGGGATAAGGGTATTGGGGGTTCTCTGGGAGGGGAGGACCTCAGAGTACAGAGACTGATAAACACCCCCCCCTCAAAGGGGCTGAGAGACCCTGGAGTGGGCACTGCTGGAGGGCAGTGTCCTGAAGAGGACACTGTGGTCTGGGAGCGATGTGGGTCTCAAATGGAGAGCGTGGCATGAGGACACAGGGAGACAGCAGCCAGAGGAAGGTGCCCTGCGGGCTAAGAAGCTAATTCCCAGCGCTACCAACAGGAGGCGCTGTGGCCCTGACACTCCCCAAAGCCCCCTCTCCTGGGTGTGGCATGTGCTCACTCCTGCTCTCTCTGGGCCTCGCTGAAGTGATGCCCAGACCTGGGGCTGAGTCTGTGCCCCTTCGGTTCTGGATAGCCTGCAGAAATGGAGCACAATCCTCTGGCTTTGACCACACACCTGCTGCGATCTCGGCGCTAGGTTTGGCGAGAGGCTCCGGCTGCAGAGAGAAAGTTTGGAGAAATGCCATTCATCATTATTATTCATTGGGTGTGCCACAATGACTATGAGCCGCCATTGTGACATGGCCGTGAAAAATGCTAATACGGTCTTGGGATGTATTAGGCGAGGTATTTCCAGTAGGGATAAGGAGGTGTTAGTGCCATTATACAAGGCATTGGTGAGACCCCATTTGGAATACAGTGTGCAGTTCTGGTCTCCCATGTTTAAGAAGGATGAATTCAAACTAGAACAGGTACAAAGAAGGGCCACTAGGATGATCCGAGGAATGGAAAACCTGTCTTATGAAAGGAGACTCAAGGAGCTTGGCTTGTTTACCTTAACCAAAGAAGGCTGAGGGGACATGATTGCACTCTTTAAATATATTAGAGGATAAATACCAGGAGGAGAGGAATTATTTAAGCTTAATACCAATGTGGACACAAGAACAAATGGATATAAGCTGGCTAGTAGGAAGTTTAGACTTGAGATTAGATGAAGGTTTCTAACCATTAGAGGAGTGAGGTTCTGGAACGGCCTTCCAAGGGAAGTAGTGGGGGCAAAAGATCTATCTGGCTTCAAGATTAAACTAGATGGGTTTATGAAGGGGATGGTTTGATGAGATAACATGATCTTGTTGACTAATTGACCATTCATTATCAGTGGTAAATAGGTCAATGGAGGGATGATAGGAGTTACTATAGAGAACTTTCTGGGTGTCTGGCTGGTGAGTCTTGCCCACATGCTCAGGGTTTAGCTGATCGCCATATTAGGGGTTGGGAAGGAATTTTCCTCCAGGGTAGATTGGCAGAGGCCCTGGAGGTTTTTCGCCTTCCTCTGTAGCATGGGGTACAGATCACAGCTGGAGGATTCTCTGCATCTTGGGGTCTTCAAACTATTTGAGGGCTTCAATATCTGAGATATAGGTGAGAGGATTATTCTAGCAGGGGTGGGTGAGATTCTGTGGCCTGCATTGTGCAGGGGGTCAGACTAGATGATCATAATGGTCCCTTCTGACCATAAAGTCTATGAGTCGTGCCCAGGAGCCTCCTTTGTGCTGGGCGCTGCACAGATACAGAACACAAAGCAGGGCTCTGCTGTTTGGACAGAGTACTTAAGACAGGAGACAACAGGTGGGGACAGACAGACATCCAGGGGATGCAATGAGATAATATTGGTTCCACTGACAGATTCTGGACTCAGCCCACCAGCTGCCTAACCACGGCCAATTTTTTGGAGGCATTGGCAGAGGGGCATTTCAAAGAGGGTTTTACGAGATGTAAGATGTAGCTTTGCAGCAGTTTACAAGGAGTCCGTCCCTTGCCTGGGAAACATTGCAAAGGTGCTTGTGTGGAAATGGAACAAGCGAGCTGGCATTGCAGGGCGCTCGGAGGTGGGAGACGACAACACTCGAGAATGTTTTTTTCAGGACCGGTTCTGTTCAACATCTTCATCAGTGGCAGCGAGAGGACACTTACTAAGTCTGCAGATGATACCACGCTGGGAGGGGTTGCAAGTGCGTTGGAGGAAAGGATCATAATTCAGAATGATTTGGACACGCTAGAGAAATGGTCTGAGGTAAATAGGATGAAGTTTAATAAGAATAAATGCAAAGTGCTCCACTGAGGAAGGAACAATCTGTTTCACACATACAGAATGGGAAGTGACTGTCTAGGAAGGAGTACTGCAGAAAGGGATCATAGTGGACCACAAGCTAAATATGAGTCAACAGTGGGACACTGTTGCAAAAAAAGCAAACATGATTCTGCGATGCATTTACAGGAGTGTTGTGAGCAAGACACAAGAAGTAATTCTTCTGCTCTACTCTGCGCTGATTAGGCCTTAGTTGGAGTATTGTGTCCTGTTCTGGCACCACATTTCAAGAAAGATGTGGAGAAACTGGAGAAGGTCCAGAGAAGAGCAACAAGAATGAGTAAAGGTCTAGAAAACATGACTTATGAGGGAAGACTGAAAGAATTGGTCTTGTTTAGTTTAGAAAAGAGAAGACGGAGAGGGGATATGATAGCAGTTTTTAGGTGTCTAAAATGGTGTTACAAGGAGGAGGGACAAAAGTTGTTCTCCTTGGCCTCTGATGAGAGGACAAGAAGCAATGGGCTTAAATTGCAGCAAGGGAGGTTTAGGTTGGACATTAGAAAAAACTTCTTAACTGTCACGGTGGTTAAACCCTGGAATAAATGGCCTAGGGGGGTTGTGGAATCTCCATCACTGGAGATATTTAAGAGCAGTGGTACTGGGTCCTGCCATGAGGGCAGGCACTGGACTCGATGACCTCTCAAGGTCCCTTCCAGTTCTAGTGTTCTATGATTCTATGATTAACGTATGCAAGGAAGGTGGAATGTTTCCTGGTAATGGAGCCAGCTGGCAGAGGGGGCAGGGGAAAGCCATAAAATGAACCTGGAGGCATAAAAAAGAGTCCAGCTGCAGACAGCAAAGCTGCTTCTGACCCAGCAGTGTGCGAACCATTCAGCTGCGAATGGCAGCCATTCCTGATGCCAGCCCTGGTGGAAAGACTTCAGGGTTAGATTCGGCAGGACTTTACCCATGTGTGGAAGGTTAACGAACCCAAGGCATTCCAGCTTGGGAACCTGGAATCACACCTGCATTAGCCACAGGCCAGATATAGTTCAGGCTACTGGGCTGGAATAAAATCTTCACTGGCATGATACATTAGCGCCCTCCTGACCCACAAAAGCAGCCCTCTTCAGGAGCAAGTAGTAATTAATGTTTAGTCTCCTGACTTGCTTGGGCATTGTCGGCGGTCTCCGAGCTGAAGGGCAGGTAGCAAGGCCTCACAGAGGGCATTATTCTTCTTGCTGACGAGCTTGTATATCAGGTTGTGTCTGCCTGACAGGACTCCACGTGCATGATACCATTTGTCTTGCTCACCCTTCTCACCTGGAGGCCTCCAAGCAGTAAGTGAAGGACGGCAGCACTGGTACACCCATTGTACAGATGGGAACACTGAGGCTCGGAGAGGAGACGCAGAGGTCCAAGGTCACCCCAGAGGTGTGCACCAGTGAGCGTGATAGAATTCCCAGGCAGTCTCACTCCCCACCCAGGGCATGTTTCAACTTCCATGCAAGAATCTTGGAAAGATTCAGCTGCATCGTTTGACTGAGCATCGCGCACACCCGCTGGGAAGTGCTGCTGGTCCCATGTTACGGGGGAAGGTGCAGAATGTCTGTGGGAGCAGGACACACCCCTGACAGGCCCAGAGTGAGAACCCTCAGGGCCCTGACTCTGACCACTGGACCATACCACCTCCCAGTGGGGGACTCTCCATTCCTTGCATCCAGGGGCAGATGAAGGGGCTCTGATCAAGCGAGGAAACACTTGCTCCCCAGATTTGGAACGAACCTTATTTCAGGGTGCTTTTATCTTCCAGCATTACTTGCATGCTGGTGAAACACAGCAGCCTGGCAGCCACAGAATCCGGAGCCTTCTCTACAGCCCCTTGATGCTGTGTTCCTGGGGTACTTGTGTGCAGCAGGGCCCAGCTGTTACCCCAGGGAGCGGAGGCCCAGAGAGTGCCCAGATGCTGGTCTCCTGCCCACTCCTGCCTCTTTTCCCCAGAAGAAATCCAGCAGGAGTTCCAGCTGCCCGCCTGGCTGGGGTGAACCATGGGAAGATCAGTTTCTGTAGCCACTCGCCCCCCGGTCGCTCAGCTGACTCCCCATTGAGGCTGCGAACAAGGGGCCATCCTGTCCCAGCTGTCAAGGGGGGGTTGGCTGTGAGACATGTGGCTTCTTGTCCAGCGCTTGCTGAAATCGGGGAGAGCTGGCCCCGTCGCTCCCCATCTCTCTGCTGAGCTGAACTCTGGGCTTCACAGGGCGGGTTCGGTTACACCTTTAATCCTGGCTGTGTTTGTTCAGGCAGAGCTGGAAGGGAAATCTCCCACGATTTACAAGGCCTGGTGGAAATTCACACCCGCTCGGTTTGCATGGACGTCTCTCTCTTCCCGAGCTGCAACTTTGCGATGGCCAGAATACTCCAGGAGAAAGGAAACATCGCCTCAGCGGCTCACCAGCCATGCTCGCAAGGGGGAACTCTGCACCCAGGTATGCATTGTGGCTGAGTCTTTGAGGCTGGAGCTGCAGAGACTCTGGGGAGATGGGCAGCCCATTGGAACCAGACGCAGAATAAGCCAGAGCTGCGGGGCTGTGATCCCTGCACAAACCCGATGATTTGCTCTGTACTGTAATTGACTGCCCCGGCTGTGCTCTTAGAAAATAAAAGGGAGTGGAGCCAGACCTCTCATTGGAACTGATACGCCGCTGCCTGGTGCCTCAGAGCCGAATGAGAGTGTTTACACCCACTCTGCACTGCTGCAAAGCACCACACAGGGACCCGGGAAGTGTTTAAACAGGCCACAGCTGTTCTCTGGTGAAGCCTGGTTTCATGGTACATGGGGCTGAGCAGCGTGGCTGGAAGAAGGGAGGGGGTGGGGGGGGAGCTCAACATTAAAATGTTAAAATAATTTAAAACTCGTTTTTTTCCCCAAATGTCGGCTCGGTCCTATGGCATGATTTTAAAAAAGCTTATTTCTAATCAAAGGGATTTTCCAATTCTAGATCCCCCCCCTAAATTTGTTCACATTTGTTTTTGATCATTCCATACTACAAAAACAAAGGCTCATTAATGATAAATGAGAATGTGATTAAAAATGTCAAAAAGCAAAAATTGGGGGAAAAAGTTTAAATAAAAAGGAATATGGAAGCACAAAAAACAGGTTTTGTGTACAAAACTGCACCCAGACCAATGTTGATCCAGGAAAGACCCTACGCTGACTTTCACCAGGTTTACATGGAGTGTCATGGTCCTGTACTAGATCCGAATGGTGTAAGCGGCTTGCTTATGTGCATCCAATTTTTTTTATTCATTGCCCTGCCAAGTTCATTCAACAAGGAATTTTAGACACCTTGCCACCTAGTGGCTGAAAAGTATAATACAGTTTAGCATTCCCGTGGTGGGAAAAGAACAGGTTAGGAACTATTTAGAAAAGCTAAACGTACACAAATCCATGGGTCCGGACTTAATGCATCCGAGGGTACTGAGGGAGTTGGCAAATGTCATTGAGGAGCCTTTGGCCATTATCTTTGAAAAGTCGTGGAGATCGGGAGAAATCCTGGATGATTGGAAAAGGCAAATGTAGTGCCCATCTTCAAAAAGGGAAGAAGGACGATCCAGGGAACTATAAGCCGGTCAGTCTTACCTCGGTTCCTGGAAAAATCATGGAAGGGATCCTTAAGGAATCCATTTTGAGGCACTTGGAAGAGAGGAAAGTGATTAGGAATAGTCAGCATGGATTCACAAAGGGCAAGTCGTGCCTGACCAATCTGATCAGCTTCTATGATGAGGTAACTGGCTCTGTGGACGTGGGAAAGTCAGTGGATGTGATATACCTTGACTTTAGCAAGGCTTTTGATATGGTCTCCCACAATATTCTTGCCAGCAAGTTAAGGGAATGCGGATTGGATAAATGGACAGTAAGATGGATAGAAAAATGGCTAGAAGGCCGGGCCCAGCGCGTAGTGATCAATGGCTCAATTTCAGGTTGGCAGTCGGTTTCTAGCGGAGTGCCCCAAGGTTCGGTTCTAGGACCGGTTTTGTTCAATATCTTTATTAATGACCTGGATGAGGGGATGGATTGCACCCTCAGCAAGTTTGCGGATGACACTAAGCTAGGGGGGAGAGGTAGATACGCTTGAGGGCAGAGATAGGGTGCAGAGTGACTTAGACAAATTGGAGGATTGGGCCAAAAGAAATCTGATGAAGTTCAACAAGGACAAGTGCAGAGTCCTGCACTTGGGATGGAAGAATCCCAAGCACAGTTACAAGCTGGGGACCAACCAGTTAAGTAGTAGTTCTGCAGAAAAGGACCTGGGGTTACAGTGGATGAGAAGCTGGATATGAGTCAACAGTGTGCCCTTGTAGCCAAGAAGGCTAATGGCATATTAGGTTGCATTAGGAGCATTGCCAGCAGATCCAGAGATGTCATTATTCCCTTTATTCAGCTCTGGTGAGGCCACATCTGGAGTATTGTGTCCAGTTCTGGGCCCCCCACTACAAAAAGGATGTGGACGCATTGGAGAGGGTCCAGCGGAGGGCAACCAAAATGATTAGGGGGCTGGAGCATATGTCCTATGAGGAGAGGCTGAGGGAGTTGGGTCTGTTTAGTCTGCAGAAGCGAAGAGTGAAGGGAACTTCCTGAAGGGAGGTTCCAAAGAGGATGGAGAGAGGCTATTCTCAGTAGTGACAGATGGCAGAACAAGGAGCAATGGTCTCAAGTTGTGGTGGGAGAGGTCCAGGTTGGATATTAGGAAAAACTATTTCACTAGGAGGGTAGTGAAGCACTGGAATGGGTTACCTAGGGAAGTAGTGGAATCTCCATCCCTGGAGGTGTTTAAGTCTCGGCTTGACCAAGCCCTGGCTGGGTTGATTTAGTTGGGATTGGTCCTGCCTAGAGCAGGGAGTTGGACTTGATGACCTTCTGAGGTCTCTTCCAGCTCTATGGTTCTATGATTCTATGATTCAGGTACTGGGTATCTTCACTGGCAGAAGTGGAATGACTCCTGTTCTATTTACACCAGTGTCTAAGCAGAATCTGGCCCACACCACAGAAGCAAACTTCCAATGTGGTCCTTGGAATCATAATGAGTTGGAGTTAATTAACTGGTTCTAATTTCTAGGTCCCCAAAGTGGGTTTGACACTAGCAGGCCCGGTGCTTACAAGAGAAATGTTTGCTCCCTGTGCAGATGAGAGAGGATTTGGAACAAAAGAGGAATCACCTGACAAACGTGGAGAGCAAAGGGACCCAGGGAGCAGCAAAGGACCAGAACCATTTACACTAGTGCAACAAATGGTGCAGGGTGATGCTGGGTCACATGGCAGGCGGTGGGCTTTTAGAAGCAGATCTTCTCTCTTTAGCTTTGGTCTCCATGTAGCTGGGGAAATATGCTTCCAAAGTGCTACCAGGAAATACCTTATTGATTGCACAGTGACTGATCAATGAGAGAGGGCCGGGTCTGTAACGAAATGCTCTGGACATGGACGGGATACTTGGCCAGAGACCGGGGGAAGGGTGAGTGGTCAGGGCGGGGTGGCTGGCTGGAGCAAGTGGAGATCAGTTTAATTAGTTATGCCCATTCGTCACACAGCTGAGAAGAATAAATTAAGTGGGGTTTCGGGCTGGGCTCAGTCAGAGTTTCTAATGGGAAGATTTTCTTTCCCCAGGGACCTCTGATCTGTGCAAAACCTCATGTGCTAGAGGCTCTGGCAAAACTTTGGAAGGTGGCAGCTCAGGGATCTTTGTATGACAAGGGGCTCAATTGACAACGAGGGCTGGTGAATCGGTTTCTGTTCTGCTGGTATCGTTGTTGTCGCTGCAGATTTACAGCACATTCAAGCTGAGCAGAGCCTGGCCCAGGGTGGTGTCCCAGTCTCCTGGGGAAAGGAGTGAAGGTACCATTGTGCGGGAAGCTCCAATGTCCCTGAATCCCCTTCGGCTGTTCCAGCCCTCGTTCATCTCGGTTACACCTGCACAGCTCCTGTGAGGTCAGCAGGATTGGGATTCAGATGTGTCTGAACCTGGAAACAGTCACCTTGAGCTCTGTCTGTAGCGTTGCTCCTCTGCAGTCCAAAGGATAAATCGGGGAGTTATTTTTATTCAATGCACTCTTATTTATTTACAAGGCACGTAAGATGTCCCAGTTCTCCAAACACAGGGGGAACCAAAACAACAAGGGGCTGTTTCTTAGCTTACAGCGCCAAGCCTCTTCAGCCACTATCAGCCTCCAAAGCACGCTCGCTCTCTGGCTATGTCTACACTACAGAGTTTTTTTGGAAAAACGTCCGGTTTTCTGAAAAAAACTTCACTTACGCCCACACTGCAATCGTGTTCTTTCGACAAAAAATCGAAAGAACAGAGGGGTTTTTCTGACATTGGTAAACCTCTTTCTACGAGGAAGAAGCCTTTTTCCGAAAGAGCTCTTTTGGAAAATAGGTGTGAGGATGGGGAAGAGGGGGTTCTTTCGAAAGAAGAGGAAAGAGGAAAACGCACAGGTGCCCTGGTGGCCACTCCGTCCATAGTAATCACAGCTTACATGCGAGATAGCATTCATTCAGTGTGGACGCTCTCTTTCAAAAAAGCAGATCGCTTTTTCGATGTGCTTGGGCAGTGTGGACGCTCTCTTTCGGAAGAAGTTTTTTCGGAAGATCTCTTCTGGAAAAGTGTCTTCCAAAGGAAGCCTGCAGTCTAGATGTAGCCTCTCTCTCGCTTTTCCCAGGGTCACTCTGTGCACAGGGACTGCTGTTGAGTTTTTTTTCTCTTTGCTCTCTGTTCACACACGCAGGGGGATGGTGCTAGTTTCAAACAGGCCCTATTTTAGGAGTGGCCCCTGAACCATCACTTAAAACTATGGGAAATGAAGGGCACATTCAGACATCCACCGAATTAGGTTTTAATTCACCCCATAACAAACCCCCCCCAGCTCACAACAATAGACATGTTAGGGCTTTATATCCCTCCTTGCCCGTCAGCAGAATAATGAAGCATTTCCCACATCCCCAATGGATTTTCTGGAATTCTTTGGCCCATCTCCCCTTTCCAGGTAAAGTCCTTCCCTGGAGGGTTGAGTCTGTACCTACCTGGAGGGGTAGGATCGGAACCAGAGAGCAAACTCCAAAGACAAATGAGTTCAGACTCAAGGGGCCTCATGCACCATTGTTCTCCCTCCAGGCTTGGCCAAAGGATTGGCGGGGTCCAAGGCAGCATGCTGTGTTTGGCTGGGCTGCACGGCTTCCTGTCAGGGCAGCGAGTGAGCAGCCAGGTGGGTGGGGCCGGGAGCTGGGCAGCGCGGGGCCTTGAATGCGCAGGCCCCAGGGCAACTGCCTTGCCCAAAGGCCGGGCCTGCCTCCCCCTTTGTGCGAAGCAGGTGTGACACACACCCATGCTGACTGCTTGGCTTTTGCTCACCCCATGTGCTGCTGTGCACAGCCCCTCTGGCACAGGAGATGGAGATGAACCAGGCCCACAGTAGCCCTGTGCCAAATGCCTAGTCCCACAGCCCGAACAGGACGCAGGAGACGACGCCTGCATTTCCCAGCATCCTCCCTGCTCCCGAATCAGCTCCCCCATGCCTCGCTCTATAGCTCCCATGAACTCCTGGGAGCGAGGTTATCGGGAGAGCCAGCGAGACCAATCGGATGCAGATCTGCCTTTAACAGCTCTGCTGCTAACTACCCATTGCTGTTTATGCTTTTTGCTTTCATCCCCTCTGTGTTAGCCTGCACTGGGGCCCGCAGCTTGCAACGGGACTCTCATTCCTGTCCTATTTCACCCGGCCGATGCATGTGGTTACATTTTGCCTTGCTGCTGTTTGTTTTCCCCCAAGATGGGAATGAGCAGCACCCGCCTGCCTTGCATGCCTTGTGACTAATGAGAGCCCCATGGCTGCAGAAAAAAGCAGATGCCTTCTGCTTAATCCACCCTGTTGTTATGTAAACCTCCTTCCTGCTTTGATGTCACCTATAAATGCTCCATGTGTTTCCAATAAACCAGTGTTTTTATCACTAGAGCTGTTAAAGGCAGATCTGCATCCGATTGGTCTCGCTGGCTCTCCCGATAACCTCGCTCCCAGGAGTTCATGGGAGCTATAGAGCGAGGCATGGGGGAGCTGATTCGGGAGCAGGGAGGATGCTGGGAAATGCAGGTGTCATCTCCTGTGTCCTGTTCGGGCTGTGGGACTAGGCATTTGGCACAGGGCTTCTGAAAATGCCCATTAACCAGCCAAACTAATGTGCTTTAGAACCGGGCACTCATGGAACTTCAGGAAGCTTTTGGTGCATCTGTTGCATGGGACGTGTCATCGCGTCTCTGGGCATGGCAAAGAGCCCGCCTCAGCTAAACAGCATCCCTTTGCCATGGGTGGTTGTATGGCTGCACTGTGTGGAGGCACTTGCCAAGGTCAGGGGTGCATGTTACAAACACAGGGTCAGAGACAGCCCCTGTCCCAAAGACTTTGTCACCTAAACAGACATCAGGTTGGAGGGGAAACAGAGGCACAACCTGGCAAGGCTAGCAATAGAGCTCTGTACCTTGGGGGAGCGCCCTGTAACCCCCATAATCCTCATTTGTATGCAATTGTGATCTTGCATGTAAAGCATGCCATGTGCGGTGTCAGGGAACGGCTCCGATCTGCTGGTAGTCCTTTCTCGGGCTGTATACGGGTATTGTCAACGCATATGAAGTTATGTGAATGCGCTGTATGGTTGTCACATGCTGTATGGTTCCCAAAACATGCTGTAAAGTGGGGAATCAGTCAGATGTTAGTTTCCCAGAGACAACAGCAAGGACTGTAGCCAAACCCCGGGGGCGGGGGGGTGTCAAACAAACATCCCCAGCCATTGTCCAGCCAGGAAGCTACAATTCAATGACTCGCCTACATGAGATTCACACTAGGGGAATTGCTCAACTTTTCCTGGGGACTCTGCAGTACCCCCTGACCCACCTGGACTTGTGCTCTTCAAACACACGGGACTGAGGGTATAAAAACCAATCACAGGCGCCCAAACTTGGCCTTTCTCCTGTTCCCACCAGGGTTGGCCTGACCATATAGGTGAACTAGGCGGTTGTCTAAGATGTCAGGTTTTAAGGGGCACCAAATTAGATGGAAGTGATTTTTTTTCTCCTTTTCAAAAATATTAATATGCTGTCTTTTTACTATATATTTTAGAATTGGGAAAGCATTGGAAAAGGTTCAGAAAAGGGCAACAAAAATGATTAGGGCTTTGGAACGGGTCCCATATGAAAAGAGATTAAAAAGACTTGGACTTTTCAGCTTAGAAAAGAGGAGACTAAGGAGGATATGATAAAGGTCTATAAAATCATGACAGGTATGGAGAAAGTGAATAAGGAAACGTTATTTACTTGTTCCCATAGCATAAGAACTAGGAGTCACCAAATGAAATTAGTAGGTGGCAGGTTTAAAACAAACAAAAGGAAGTTTTTCTTCACACAGTGCATAGTCAACCTGTGGAACTCCTTGCCAGAGGATGTTGTAAAGACCAGGGTTCAAAAAAGAACTAGATAAGTTCCTTGTAGTTAGGTTCATCAATTGTAACTCCCACACCAGATGCTGCTCCAAACAGCGAATAAGTTAGCGGCCCATGTGGAATGGAGGCTGTGCCTCACCTGGAGCTCAAGGAGTCCGAGGGTGGGTCTGTACAGACTGGTCAGGATCCAGCCTCTGGCACCTGGATGATGGACTCCAGCGGCCCCACAGCGCTCTCTGGCGGGTGTGAGTGCATGGTGCGCAAGGTGGGGGTGGAGCAGCAGGGAAGCAGCCATGGCAGCAGAGGGTCCTTCATGGGCAAGATGGGGGCCAGGTCTTCTTCCTCCCCCCCATCCCTGTGCTATGCAAATTGCATAGCTTATTTTGAGTTAATTTCAAAATCAATTATTTCAAAATTTGGCGCTGTCAACACAGCACTTATTTCAAAATAAATTGCTATTCTGAAACCTCCCTTACTCCTTGTGGAATGAGGTTTACAGGGACGTCGGAATAGGGAGCTTGTTATATTTCAGAATAATGGGTGCACTCAAAAGATGCGGAATAGCTATTTCGGGAGACCTCCAGTATCCCAAAATAGCACTGCAGTGTAGAGTAGCCAAAGGGGCTTGCCAAAGCCACACAGCGGTGGGCACCCAGGAGGCCTGTGCTTAGAGTGTACCACATAAGTCAAAAGGTGCTGCATTGGTTTTGCCTCCTGCTAGCGTGAAAATGAAATACACCCAGCTCACCTGCCTCTGAAATGCCTCCTTCCTTTCCCCACTGTGTCTCCCCTGACTTTTCACACAGATAACTCTTCTCTGAGTATCAGTTCCCAAAGACAGGGAATGAACTGTCCCTCCTGCCCCCAGCCCTGGAACCACTCCTCAATCATTCTCAAGGGAAACCCATTTCGTCAGCATTCTGTGGGGCTGTGTTAGAGGCCTGTTTACAACTGCAAGGTTCCTGGGAGCAAAGCCTCCTGCAGAGTCAAGGATCATGGTCCCAGGAGGAAGCAATATTTTAATATACTTTGGGGGCTATTTGTGCCCAGATTGGTTACGTGTCTGTGCAGCCCCCTGCATGGCAGAGCCCTCGTCCTGTGAGAGGGTGATGGGGTATGGTCACAGAAGTCCCCTTGGGATTGTTCCCCAGTCTGCTGATCTCCAAGGCAGGACTTGAACCGTAAGTTAAATAAGTAAAATCTATTTTTCCACATGTGAATTCTGGTGGTTTCACAGCAGAATTTTCGGAAGCTATCTTAATCCATCGCTAGCTTCACACGCCTTGTGATCTTGCTACGCACCATCTGTCCCTCTCCTTGTTGGTTGTCCCCTGCCAAAGGACCCACCACTATTCCTCCCAGGATAAAGACTTCAGTGGAGCAAGTAGATGGCCCAATTTTCATATGAGGGGCTGATTTTAAATGCTAAAATCCCAGGCTGTTTGGATGTCCACACCTGAATTTTGCTAGCCAGCCACCTCTCTGCCTCTCAGACTAATGGAATCAGACTGATATGAATGAATGATATGAGACCATGAATGATCTCTGGTAGCTTTGTGCTCCCCGGCATTTCAGATGCACGTGCCCCCTGAAAAGTGAGCGAGGTCATTTGTACTTACAGCAGCGATTGAGGTGTCTCCTCTGAACTCATGCACTAGCCAAGCTGCCTGCAAGAGGGGAGTGTGTTTTCCCAATGCAGCTGATTCCAACAAGACTCTGGATGCTTTCCTGAAATGTTCCATGGTGCATGAGCTAGGACACCATTCTGGGAATGCAACGCTCCCTCTCACCTGTTCACTGTCCTGTCTGGTTAGATCGCAGGCTGAAGCCTCTCTCCATGCATTTGGCTGGCCCCTGGCCTCCTGGGGCCCTGCAGTGCAAACACATAATGCTAGTAGCAGCAGGAGCACCAGAGTTGACCAACCACTGGAATTTTAAGCACGGAGCCGTCTAAGCCTGCTCAGAACAGACCGACTCTGTCCTCACAGCGGAGTTAACGTGAGCTGGCTTCTAGCTGGAGGGAGAGTGGCCACAGTCTGTCGGCGGATGAGTTGTGCTAACCTGAGTGGTAGCCTACACCCCTGGCGGGGCCAGGCAGCTCGTGCTACAGGCATGAAGTCAACTGAGTGAAGGGGCTGGAGCGGGCTCCCATCTGGGGCAAGATTCAAGGTCTGACTCGCGTTAACAGTGCAGTGAAGATGAGTCCACTGTGGTTAGAACGCTGGGCCCGGGTCTCTGCAAAAGGTCCTGTCAGCAGAGCAGGGTTCTCCTCACCCAGGCTAAGGCTGGAGGGCTGGGAGTGTGTGCACCCGGCCGTGGTGGAGGAGCAGCGGAAGGGGCCTTCCCCAGCCTTGCCCACTTGGCCTCCCACCTTCTGGGGGAGTTTCTCAACTTCCTCGGAAGTGCTGGGTGCAGGATACATGATATCGGCTTCAATGGCCCCAGGGGCCTGTTCCTCTGTTCCCTCCCCCGAGTGGAATGGCTGTCATCCCACATTTCCTGCAGTACACATAGGTACAGGTAAGGCAGGGCTGCGGGGTTAGAGGAGGACGTTCAGGGTGGTGCTTAGGTGTCAGATCTCCCCAAGCCTGAGCCTTAATGACAGACTCAGCCTCCCCTCCTTGGCTCTGGCTGGTGCAGCTTGTCCGAGAGGGAGATGCAGCGCGAAGGGAGCAGGAATCAGGCGGGGCTGGGCGAGAGGCGGGCATACTGGGTCTGCATTGTTTTTTCCATTTACAACGGGCCCTTTGTGGCCCATTCCAGCGGCATTGCACAAGTCAGATTCAGTTCTAAACAAGATCCTGTGCCTGTCAGGTGGATAAAGGGCCTCGCAGGCTGAGGGGCAAAGGAGGAGGCGGCCCGGCCCCATAACACTTTCAGTGCCCTGTCAGAATACAGAGCAGTGACATTGTGGAGCCCTTCGCCGGCTGTCGGGCTTCTGACACTGCACTTCAACCCAAAGGAGGGCTGGAGGGAAATCCCTTCTCCCAGCTGGACAACAGAACGGAGCCATTGCGCTGCCCTCCAGGGGGCTACCTGCACACCTCTGCCAGGCCCCACTGACCGTGTGCCAGGACCAGCTTCCTCTCATGCTGCTCCTTTTGTGGGCCTCGGGACTAGGGTTGCCAGATGGTGTCAACAAAAATACCGGACACACTTGACATGACATCACAATCTACATTACATCTTATTTAGAAAATACTGGACATTTATAACTTCTCGTTTATATTTTCTCAATTTGTTTCCTGAACAGAAAGCTTAAATACTGGACTGTCCGGTGTGTTGTGAGCAAGACACGAGAAGTCATTCTTCTGCTCTACTCTGCACTGGTTAGGCCTCAGTTGGAGTAGTGTGTCCAGTTCTGGGCACCACATTTCAAGAAAGATGTGGAGAAATTGGAGAGGGTCCAGAGAAGAGCAACAAGAATGATTAAAGATCTAGAGAACATGATCTATGAAGGAAGGCTGAAAGAATTGGGTTTGTTTAGTTTAGAAAAGAGAAGGATGAGGGGGGACATGATAGCAGTTTTCAGGTATCTAAAAGGGTGTCATAAGGAGGAGGGAGAAAACTTGTTCATCTTGGCCTCTGAGGATAGAACAAGAAGCAATGGGCTTAAATTGCAGCAAGGGAGGTTTAGGTTAGACATTAGGAAAAAGTTCCTAACTGTCAGAGTGGTCAAACACTGGAATAAATTGCCCAGGGAGGTTGTCGAATCTCCATCTCTGGATATATTTAAGAGTAGGTCTAACAGGGATGGTCTAGACAGTACTTGGTCCTGCCATGAGGGCAGGGGACTGGACTCGATGACCTCTCGAGTTCCCTTCCAGTCCTAGTATTCTATGAGTCTATGATTCTACGAAAACTGGACACCTGGCAACACTACTTGGGACCAGTTTTTGCTCTTTCTCAAAAAAGCCAGTGTGGAGAGGGACGAGGGAGTTCTTTCGCAAGAAGAGGAAAGAGGAAAAAGCACAGGTGCCCTTGTGGCCACTCAGTCCATAGCAATCACACCTTACATGCGAGAGAGCATCCATTCAATCAGGACGCTCTCTTTTAAAAATGCAGGTCGCTTTTTCGATGCACTTTCGCAGTGTGGATGCTCTCTTTCGGAAGATCTCTTTAGAAAAACCTTCTTCCGAAAGAAGCCTACAGTCTACACATAGCCTTAGACTTACCAATAAGTTGGTGTGTGTCTGTCCGTGCATGCACATGTGGGTGTGCAAAGGTGTGTGCAAAGGTGTGTGCGTGTGCATGCCTGGAAATGTGGCTCATTGCTCATGGCTGCTGCCCTGCTTAGCAGTGGTGAGAGAAGCACAGTGCCCCAGCGTGGGAGGTCAAAACTGTGGGTTTTGTCCCTTCCTGATGTCTGATCTTGTACAAATCCCTGTCCCTATTTACATTATTTGGGACAGGGATCCAGCTATGCACTGAACTGCAGCCCAGCACCACGGCTGTCCCTTAGGATCTGGCCACATGTGCTTTACTTGCACGAGCCCGGGTGATACTGACTACTCGTGCGAGCGAAGAGGTTGCAGGCCCAGACTTGGAGAGCAGAGCAGATTTTTATTTGTCTACATTTTTTTTTAGGCCTAATGGAAACCAAACGAGAGCCAGGAAGGGGTGGGGAAGAAAGTGCTGTCACGGGGGCTTGTGGCCCCTTGCAAGTCTATCCCATTATTGCTGTTGACATTTGAATTTGGTATTTGAAATACCTTCGCTCTGTGTTTTGACACATTGATGTTTGAAGCTACCCAGCAGGGTTTTGACTTTCCCTGGGTAATTGCTGCCAGATTCAGCCCCTTTCCCCCCACGCTCTCCCGGGACGCTGCTGCATGGCCCGTGAAAAGAGTGGGGGACCTGCTGCAGCCATGGCCTGGGCAGACAGCAAAGAGCCAGTAGATGGAGGAGGGAGATGCAGCAAGGCACTGCTGGGACTTTCCATCACAGAGGCTGACAAGAAAATGAGCCGAGGAGAGAAATTTTCAGTGTAAAGTCGCGTATGAAGGGGAGAGAGCAGGCAACTCTGCTCCAGGGGGAAATGAACCTGTGGGAGTGACTCAGGGGAATGAGGCAGATTCTCCAGGACAAGGAGATGGGGGCTCTAGCTCAGCCACAAGTTGATTTGACTGGCTGCAGGCATCGCGGGGTGATGTTCTGTGCCCTGTGCTGGGCAGCTCAGAGGACATGGTTTGGACAGTCCCGGGGAGCATTAAACCAGACCTCTCGCGGACAGAACTCAGGGGAAATTCACCCTCTCCAGTCTTTCAAAAATGTAGTGTGAACTGTGAAAGTGGGAGTGGCAGAGACTAGGGATGTAAAATCCCGTTTAATTGGTTAACCGGTTAAACGTATTGTTTAACTGGTTAACCAATTAAAGTGGGGTAGGCGGGGGAGCCGCTTCAGCCCTTCCTGACTGGAGCAACCCCAGCCTACGGGGCACCCAGGAATGCGGTGGATAAGGGCTGCTTCAGGGCTGGAGCAGCCCTGTCTGCGATGGGTCCTGTGGGGCTGGAGCAGACCCCGGCCCCTGGCAGGCGGGGAGCTGCTCCAGCCTCCACCAGTAATCAGAACCGGTAAGCATCACCTGTTCAGATTCCACATCCCTAACAGACACATCTGAACTACCCCTTGACTCAGAATCCTGCCCAGCTCTGACTACAGCACCAATCCCTGCCTTTGTAGCTGCCCCCCCCACCCCCCAACTCTCCCTGGGCATTGGGAGTGTTCTGATCCCGTTCCAGGTTTGGCAGGCCAGACAGCCACCTCTGCTAAGTGGGATACAGCGGGGGACTCACTGTTTGCGCTGGAGGCTATTTCTGGATCCAAAGGGCTTGGATTACAAACCAGCTCGGAGCTTCCTTAGTCTGGGAGCAATTTAGGGCAAGGCCTGCCTTGGATCGCTCACAAATGCCCAACTCTGGCTGGGGTATTTTAAATCCAATAGCTGGGTGTGACTTTTCTTAGCTAGTGTGAGGGCACCTAGGGGCCCCTTTCATGGCCCCTGTGGTGCTGTGTGTTGGGCAAACCACACTGGTGGAGCTTACAGTCTAAGTAAAGCTGATGGGGCGGGGTGTGTGTGTATGTGTGTGTGTATGTGTGGTGAGTTTCCATAGGTTTTGCTATTGGTTCCCCCTCAACAAAACATCCTATAAATGTTGGGTTTGCATGTGCAGAGCCCTGTGCAGATACAAGATTATTATTGGCGGTGGGTATCAATCTTGTATCTGCGCAGGGCTCTATGCATGTGGGTTCTGGATAAACAGCCCCCATGTCATAGAGCCAGTGTTCCCTCTCATTTTTTCCATCCCTGTGCAGAATAAATGTTGTTCTGTGCACTGAGGCATGTACAGATGTGCACCTCTATGGGCACTGTGGGCACTCTGTTAATCAGCTGGGCAGCATTTGAATCTCTCCTGCCCAAGCGCTCAGCTTACAGGGAACACTGCTTAGGGCTAATCATCTGCAGCACAGATACTTCCTCTTCATTTGGGCTTGAGTTCAGGGTCAGTCGCTAATCCTTTGTCACTCTGCAGTGTTACTGCCTCCCCAGAGTGCATGAGTGGGACAACACCCAGAATCTTGGAGATTATCCCAAACTCCTCTGGATCCCCCACATCCTCAGGCATAGGGGCAGGCTTGGGTAATGTAAGCAGAGCATGCTGGAGCTCTGCTCACATTCCGCCCGCAACCCCATGTCCCATCCACAATCCTGGAGAAATTGGCAGCTTCTGCTCCTACAACTGAATAACTGGTAGTGCTGGGATATAAAGTGTTGTCAGTAGGGATCAGAGTTAACGTGCCATCTCTTTTTTAAAACATGACTGGAAGACATCGCACATCATTTCAGGCTGCCTGGCAGCAGACTCAAGAAAATCGCTGGGCATTTGAGGCACACTTACAAGGGGAGCATTTATGCAACTATCAGTTTAGAAACTTAATTTTAAAAAATTAAGTGAAAGTTTAAGCTTGGCAGAGGTGGATATGGCCGACCAAAGTGATAGCACAGCAGCTTGCCCCATATCAGCTCTCCCTTAGCCCATAGCATGGGGAAAGACCTAGGCTTCAGCTGTCCTGCCTTCACTTGCTAGTAATTTACTAAGTGCCACCATTTTGCTCCTGAGCTCTCAGCCCAACACAGCTGGCCTTGCCTCACACCACCCAGTTTAAATCCTGTGCACTGTGTCTTAATTTACCCTGAAATACACTGAGGTCATCCAGGGTGCAGCGCTCTGAAAGCGGAGTGAGGAAAGTTCTTGACAACTGAAGGTGTGTTCTGCTTTCCATCAAGCATCAGCTACGGCTTCCCCCAGCTGCCTACGTTTCCCTTCTGTGTCAGAGCCGATCTGCTGTCAGGGGGGACACGATGCTCCCCCATTGTGGCCTGATTCCTGGGAAAAGTCTCTAAGAGGTTTCCAGGGGAGACGGTCTCGCGTCTGAGGCTACGTCTACAGGGCCATTTTTTTGTGGCAGAAGATATGTAAATCGCGCTGTCATTTGCATATCTTCTGCCGATCCTTTCTGCGGAAGAGGTTTTGCTGCTAAAAAGCCCCACGTAGACACAGCCATTTGTCGGAAAAAAAACCCTTTTGTGCAAGATCCTGTAAACCTCTTTTTTTGAGGAATAAGGGGTTTTTTAGCAGCAAAACCGCTTCAGCAAAAAGGATCGGCAGAAGATATGCAAATGACAGCGCGATTTGCATATCTTCTGCCGCAAAAAAATGGCAGTGTAGACGTAGCAGAGAGAGAGAGATGTGTCCCAGCTGAGACATCACGGTATCCCAGCCGTGATGGAGCAGGCCAGATTCTAGGTGACACCAAGCCAGCACAGACTGCAGAGTCTTTCTGCGTCCTGTACTCCCAAGTAAACTCTGTCTTGAGGGATCTGACAGGGCTGGTTCAGTTCTTGGGCATAAATCGTGGTTCCCCTCCCAGCTCAGGCATGGGGCAGATTTCTCCTTTGGCTTCAGGCTGATTTCTGATCAGATGGGGCCAGAGTTTTGAGAGAATAGCCGCCGCTCTGCGAGTTCCCCCTAAGATGCCATCAGTCTTGCAGGAACGCTCCCTGCTGTGAGAGCAGACGCCATTCCCAAGGGTGGAAAGCTCACAAAGTCAGCTGGGGAGATTTTGGCCCTGTCGAAACTTGAACCAGATTCAGCCTCTAGCCTCCCAGCGCTGCCCCTCGCCCTGTCTGTAGTGTCAGCACCATCCCAAAAGTGGCTCAGGATCCTTGGAAACTCAGGGCCTAGTTTGTGAGTCCCTGGGCTCAGCAGGTCTTGGTTCCAGTCTGTGACTAGAGTTGCCAGCCCTTCAGGATCGTCCTGGAGTCTTCAGGAATTAAAATGTAATCTTCCATGAAAGATTATGACAGGTGAGGAACCCCCAGGAATACATCCCACCCAAACCGGCAACCCTCTGTAGCCAGTAGAGTGAGTCTGGGGTTCTGCTCTAGGCCTGTTACAGGGACCAGAGCCTGGAACAGAATTGGGGGTGAGGTTCTGAACTCCCCTGCGCTCCTGCGCCCTGGCGTCAACAGCTGCACTTCACTTAGGGCTGCCCAGTGTCTGGGTGTGACCAGGAAGGCTGTTCGACAGGGGACCGGGGCAGCGTCCAGCCTGTACCGCCGACCAGACCCCAAAAGTCTGGTTACCACGGTAACCGCCAGCAGTCTCTGCTGCCAGGGGGCTGGGAAGAGGAGGAGGGATCTGGACAGTGCGTGGCATTTGGGCAGCGGGGCTGGCGACTGGGCTCACTGCCCCGATGGCCTGTCCCGCCTTCGCAGCTCTCTCTGGGCCCTCGCTCCGGGGACTGACTTGTCCTCTCCCCTGCTGAGCCCGAGTGGGCCAGGCAGGCTCGGTGTCATCTCCGCCCTGCCCGGCTCTGCAGGTGGCATGTGAGTCCCGAGAGGGGGAGAGCAGGTGACGGGCGTGGGGGCCTGTAGTGTCCAGTTTTTAAATGGGGAATCTGGCAACCAGATCTGAGCGGTGAGCCAGGTCCCAGCAAGCTGTGGAGGGAAGAGCTGGGAGAAGAGAGGGAACCTCTCCTGTGCTTCTCTGAGCAGACCCAACGCTGCAAGCCTGGCTGCTCTGCGGGGGAGCAGCGGCATGTGGCCCGTTCCCTGTAAGTTCCCAGAACAGCCTGGTGGGTGGTTTCCTGGTGCAGCCGGTCTCCAGCGGTGGGTGCTTCCCTGTGTGATATTTTTACCCCCACCCTCTCTGATCTCTGCCCAGGAGCCGCTGACACCCAAACAAGATACAATTTCTGCTGTGCCGTTGCCTGCCCCATCCCCCGCTCAAACCTCTGTCTCACGTCGATTTGCAAAAACCGTCTCCCTTATCGGTCACAATGTCTCGCTGCCCCGTTATCCGGTGTGAAGAGGTGACAGCTGCTGATTAAAGGCGGCAGAGGCTAAGTGATGGCTTCTCCGGGTCCCCCGTGGGCGCAAACCCGACTCTAGCCACTTGTCAGCGCGCCTAAGAGTTATGAATAGGCATTAATCTCTCCACCTTCGCCTGTGAAAACCTCCCTCACCTGACATTGTGCAGACCAAGCCGGAGGCAACAGGCGGGCTCAGCAGAGACTTTGCAGGGGAAGGTAGGGCCAGGCCTGGCATCTGGCGAAAGTCACCAGAGCTGGGGACTCTGGGGGCCTCTCGCTACTGCTGACAGCTGGCCGTGCACTAGTGTCCCTGCATCTCAGGGTGAGCCACAGCGTAACTCGCCTGTCGCCCGCTGAGGGTCTAACCTCACATGGCCTCTTAGAGCTCAGTGCCAGGGCTTCCCTAAATAGTGTGTGAGGCACTTCCCCGACCGTCCCCTTGGCTCACAGGATCCCCTTCCTGCCAAAAGAGGAGCTGAGAAGGTGGCCCATCACCAAAGGGCCCATCATCTTCCTTTCAGCCAGATAGCACGGTGATGGGTGCTCTGGAAATAGCCAGAGAAACAATCACGTGCATTGTTATGGCACCTCTGAGCCTGAAGGAGCAGCACGGGGGGGGTCACTCCTCCACGGCAGACATGGAGCCAGCTCTGGGGTGGGAGGCCACTGTCAGTCCGGGGCCTTACACAGCAGTCTGTTCGCAATCGAAGCGAAGAGTAGCTTGTCCACGTGCAGAACTGGGAGGGGAGGGAGGCTGGAAACAGGCTAGGACAAGGGCTGCCCACTCGAGCTCCAGCAACCAGGCATGTCAAGCCTTCTGCAATGCACCTCATGCTAAAAACTGGCACCTCTACCTCCCTCCCCGCCCCCCCCCCGCAGGCCATGCCAGGGCAAACGCTCCTCTGGAGAGACACCTACCGAATTAAAAACGGACAGCAGAGGCTCCTGGCGGGGGTGGCGGTGGGAGTGCGAAGTGCAGGCCACTTTCCGCTGTTGTGAGAACCCAAGGCTCTCTGTAGCAGAGCCGGCCGGCAGAGCCTATCCCACAGTGACCAACACGGCCTAGCCTTCCAGGAAGGCTCATGACACCCCTAGCACAGCCAAGGAGAGATTTTCCCAGGCACCCACAGGAAGTCCCTGAGACTTGTGCTCTTGCCTTGCTTACGCTCTTGTTGAAACGCCGTCCACGGGGGAAGTTTTCCTCCTGTCGCTGCAGCTTCTGCCCAGAATGGCCCTGGCTGTCTCTCCAGGCCTGATCCACTCTGGCTCCCGAATCAGGCACTTGGCCGCAGCCCCCTCCAGAGGTCAGCAAATGGATACATCTCCTCCAGCCGATTTCTCTCTGCTGGCTCGTGCTCCATTATCAGGGCCCTCTCAAGAACTGGCTATCACAGGCACTTGGATGGCCACGGAAGAATTCCATTCCCCCCCTTGGCAGATGGGGACTGAGGGTTTGCTGGTGACGGTGGCTGATAATAGACACCATTGCCAGTGGTTCCCAAAGCGGAGACATATTCGGGGGTTGCTAACAATAGCCCAGCTTTGTGTCTTTATTACTTCTGTTCTGGACATGTAAGGGCAGATCCACTCAAATCAACAGAGCTGCCTTGGCTCACAGCAGCTGAGATCTGGGTCCCCTGGACTCTAAAGCCTGTGGAGTCAATGCTGCTAAGTGTAAGCAGGGAGGCAGCACAACTTTTTCAGGTAGTTTTAATTAATACCTTGCTTGCCTGTTTTGATGGGGTGTGTGCGTGTGTGTTTCTTTTACAGCACTTTCTACACTTGCTTTCTTAGGGTGATCCTAATGGCACAGTGAGACCTGGGAGGCAGGACTCCTGGGTTCTGTTCCCCAGCTCTGCTTGTTGTGTGACTTTGTTGGTAAGTGCCTCCGATTTCCTGCCTCTGTTAATGGGGAGGATGGGAAACCCAACGTTATGTGTGAACAGCTGCTTTTGCCTGGCTAAGTGAAAAATTCAGTCGGTGAAACATAGGCCATAGGGCTGGAAGGGTCCTGCTGGGTCAACAAGTCCAGCAGGCCTGGCCAGGTTTGTCCTTGTCCCCCGCATAGTGGCTAGGTCAGCAGGCTCAGCAGGGGATATTAATCTTCTACTGCCAGCTGGCCGTGTTCATGTTGTACTGGAGCTGGGTGGGAGAATCTCAGCCAACTACTCCACCATGGCATCATTAGATTTCGGGGGGGTTGCAGGACAGTCTCTGACATGAATTCAAGGCACTGAGGAACATGAACCTTCTGAGTCCTGCTGAGACCAGTGATATGGCTGGAGTTGAGCTGAGCTCTTACGTCCACAGCCCTGCTCCAGACCAACCGGCCCTTGCCTAGGGCTATAGCCACCTCCTGTTTGACATCAAGCAGGGAGCTGATGGGAATAAGCCCATAAACATTCTTCTGGGGTCTGTAATGGGGCACCAGGTGCTGTGAGACCAGGGCTCTTAGTCTCAACAGCTGACATAACAGGTAAAAGTTGCCTGGGGCAACTGCCTTTTTTACTGGGGTCTGTGAGTGACGTCTCTCAGCGGCAGCAGCAAATGGGCCAGGCCATTCCAGCGCGGTCTGCACGTCCCCTGGTCCAGGTTACTGTCCTCTGTTCTGAGGTCCCCACCACCCAGCATGATAGAGCAGGCGGTTGTTGTGAGAACATGCCAGCGCCCAGCTGTCCTAAGACAGACTTTGCTCTTGCCTGGGTAAAGGAGATTGTTGGAAATGGCTCTTGTGCATGGAGACGGGCCCAGGATGCTCTCTGCCCCACTGCTACATGGCTCCCCCTTCCTTCCTCTGCCCTAACAAAGGAGAAAGAGCCCAGCGGTGATTTATGTTTAATTCTTATTATTTGGGGGTGTCAACGTGAAATCCCGCGATGTTTCAACTGCAAGGAGGCCCTAGATACTAATGTATGATGAGACATTCCTCCTCCTGCCCCACTAGGCACTCGTCTCGCCCCCAGACTGCAGGAGGGCAGGGAGCCGGCTAGCACACAGTGTGCTTGGCCCGAGGCAGGCTGAAGTGACTGACTGACTGAGGGCCAGCTCTCTTTCTCCCAGGAGACTCCACTCCCCCCCATGACAGAAAATGCCCCTCAATGGATAAAAGGAAAAAGTAAAATCTACCCTGGGTTGAGAACCTGCGCAATGCACTGCCTCAGAACCCAGCCTTACGTCCTGGTGGGGGTCCCCTTGCCAAAGGGATGGGGGTGCCATTGGGGCAGGAGCCTGTCTGGGGCTAGCAGAGATACTTCTCTCAAGTGCTGCCCATTTATTTAGCTTGCAAGATGGAAAGAAAATTCTGTTTTCCAGATGTGTCGGTGGGACTGTGCAAAGCCCCTCCCCCCAGATTGCATGGCGCTGGGTGGGAAGGGGGGGGGTTTGCAAGCTCCTGCTGGGAGTGGATGGGGAAGAGAGAGATTGCCTGGACTGTGATGGCTCTGAGCCTCTGCTGGGTTCCAGAAAGGGGGGGATGGGAAGGAAAGAAGAAAGTGAAAGTGTATCCGGGGTGTGGTGGCCAGGGTGATACAAGGGTGCCATCTCAGCAGCAAATAAATTGAAGCCCCTGTCTTGCGAAGACGTAGGCAGTGTCACCCAGTGTTCAAAAATCATGAGTCAGGTTCTCAAAAAACCCCACAGGATTGGCTTTAAAAATCATGAGATTGTTTAAAAATAATAATTGCTTCCTTTCTATTTGTCTCCCGGTTTCTAAGACGTTTCCAAGCTTTTCTGGGCACCAGATGGTATAGAAACCTGTTTAAAAAAAGGGGGTGGAGAGATTCTCCTATAATTCTCTGACTTCAGGGGCTAGGGCCTTTAAAAGAAAAAAACAAAAACACTGTATCTCTAACTCAGATCTTGAGAGTTGGCCATGCTGTGCACAAGCGAAACTAAAGCTTGCCACTTTATCGGGAGGCTGTCAATATTGGGCGTGTGTTTTGGGGGTTCTGGAACTCTGGGGTCAGGTGATAACAGGAGACTCAGCCTCAGGCTAGAGCAGAAGTGCACTCAGTCAGACTGACCAGGGTCCCAGCACATCTGCCCTAGCGGACCGTTATGACTTTAAAGTTAACACGGCTTTGCACGGGCTCAAAGATCTGCTCTAGAGTTAAACTTCTGGGTCCTCAGCTGGTGTAAATCAGCCCCTCTCCATTGGCTGCTGTGGATGCGCTCAGTTCCTCTGAAGTCATTGGGGAGAGAGACAATGATTTTACACACGCTCAGCATTTGGCCCAGAAAATGGAATTGGCAGGTCTAGTTTTCTTGTTCTAACTGGGCAAAGCCACGGGCGCAAATGATGAACGATAACGAAGATGTTTGAAACCCAGTCACTTTTTGTCACAGTGTTGGTTTGTTGTTTAAAGAAAATCCACTCACACGATTTGGGGCGTGAAATGGAAGTGAAGAGGGGGTCTGTCTGATTAATCTTTGAGAGAGTTTGTCTGTGTGTCTGTCTGTGTGTCTGTCTGTGCCTGGCTGGGAGACGTGCACCCCTCCTCCAGCTGTGCCCGCTGCAGCTGCAGCGGCCATGCACAGGCACAGACAGCTTCTCAGCTGCCCCAAACTGCTGCGGTGAGTGAGGGCTAAGGTGGTCCTCTCTCTCCCTGGGGCAGCTTGCATGCTGCACCCCTCCTCCCCACCCAGGGCCGGATTAAGACCTTTAGAGGCCCTAAGCACTGAAAAGATTATGGTGCCCCCCAATAAGTAATTCTAAATAAAAACAATATTATACCGTAAAATCTCTTTTTTTTTTTGGTGCCCGCTTTGCTGGTGCCCTAAGCACATGCTTAGTCTGCCTATTGGGTAATCCAGCCCTGTCCCCACCCCTACCCCGAGCAGTGATTTAAATGAAGAAAAACAAAACGTATTTGAGTTAAGGACCCGAGCAACACTGGGTAAATGCTCTAGTATCCATTAAACAGGTTATCTTCCTCTGTTTAAGCTCAGCGTGGAAGCATGCACAGCCCTGTAGGCAGGATCTAGGTGGAACCTCAGCTGTACTGCCAAACACAGGCTAATTGGACAGGGGACATAAACACTGCCTGCATCTGATTTATTCAGTCGGTAACCATTAGAGTCTTGGTCTCTGGAAGGGTTTAATTAAAGGAAGAGCTTTTCTTTTATTTGTTTTGGACAAAATCTTCCCCAGTAGGCCGGTGGAGCGAGTATCAGGCCAACAGAGCAGGGTAAGCTACCAGACAGTCTTCCAAAGGAATTGTCATTGAATTAGATGCACAGACAATGCCAGCTCGCTTTTCTCGGAGCTAGGAGCAAGGAATTGATGGAGGTGCTAAAAACCTGGTTGCTTCAGGCAAGTGAAGCTACAGAGATAAATTCCTTCTCCACCTTTTTTAATTTTTATGGCGACACCTTTGACCCCAGCTCCACCTTTCTTCATTGCCCGGCCGAGGGAATATTTACTGTGTTATAAAGGTCCACGTCTGCCTCTTGAAATACACACGCTGACTCCTCTTCTCCCCCACCTCTTTTCCCCCTTGATTTGACAAGCCAGGTATGAGAACCTATAATACCATAAACAACCCGTTGGCAAGTGTCAGAGAAGTGCTGATCTCTCCTCCTGCTCCCCCAGCCTGAAGAAAAGCTTTGTCTCATCAGGGAAACTAGTGAGAAAGGGAGACAGATTTTGAGTTGCATGAAACCACTAGAAATCTGGAGTAACCCCATGAATTCAGTAGCATTAGGGACAAGTTCTGATCTGTTACACAGATAAAAAAGCCTGAAATAACTTGCTGACTACATTAGAGTCAGAGCCAGAGGCTGATTTTATTGACACAGGTGCAAATCCAAGAGTAATTCCGCCTGAAATTCTCTGCCAACTTAAATCCACTGACTTCAAGGGATTCACACGCCTCCACAAAGAATCTCTGGCCCATGTTCTTTTTCCAGAACTGGACCATTTTGTGACTGAGCTGCAGATCCTTCAGATTTAGAAATGTCATAATTTCATTCTTAATTGAGCCAGTGGGTGTGGAGGCAACTGTGGGGCATTTAAAAAGAATCCTGTTACTTCAAAAGCATCATTCCCCAAGTGGAGAGTTTCCTAGATAGAGACATTCCAAATGTATGTAACAATACACATACCGAGTTCATGTTTCATTGTATGTTGATTTATCGTCCCTTGAGTTAATTATTGACCTTAGCTTTGCCTTGGTCAATATTTACCTTGCCAGGTCAATAAATCTTGACATTCACCTCAACAGAAGTCAATATCTGCTTAGTGTTTATCTATTCCCTCCATTGCTAATTTTGCTGAGAGCTTTTATTTATTCTTCTAAAGTGAGCTGTGTGCTGGTTGGTGAAAGACAGACTTGGAGAGACTTGTTTATCCTCCATGGGCAAAGAAAGGCCGGTCCTCCTCCCTCTACCTTGGACATGAACTAGAGAGAGCGCGGTTCTAGAGGGAATGCGGGAGATCTGTCTCCATAGCCCATGCAGTCCCTCTCCGTGCTGGGAGGTGGTTGCTTATTTGCTAGGACCCAGGATGAGTTTCTTTCATGTGGGCTGCTGAGAAGCCACCACATGGTAATAACTTTTCTACACTTTCAGCTGGGATTGAATTGGAGCCAGGGAGTTAGGAACAAAAAGTATGTAAGAACAGTATTTTCAGATCCCCGAACTGCTGCAGTGGCCTGATCCATCCTCTGGCAGTCAGGCATGGCTGATACATATTATCCACTTTCTTCCTTCCCATTCACAGTTTATTATCCAGAGCTGGTGAAGTCCAAGGATTAGGATAGGGATGCTACAGGACAGTCTCCCAGAGCACAGCTATTTCTAAGGATTAGATTTCTGCTGCGCTGCGCTGCATTGCATTGCATTGCATACCTCACCTCACCTCACCTCACCTCACGCTTCGCTTCGCTACGCTTCGCTTCTCTCCTGTGCCCCTCCCCCCTTTTGTGGGTTGCTCCAGCCATCCTGATCCAACAATGCCTGACTGCATTCCCAGTGAGGGTGACCCCCCTTCCCCCCCCCCCCACACACATATTTGGTATTGATCTCTTGTCCTGAAATTTCTCAACAGGATCAAGAGACTTGTCCTGCCCCCAAACTCAAAACTTCACTGTGTTTAAGCCACTCTCCCCCATCCCCTCAAAATTCAAACCTGTCACATAAGTGAAATGCAAATGAGATCTGGGCCATTCAACCAATACCCATTGCTCCTCAGCAGATGTCAGCAGAGAGCTCCCTTCCAAAAGGAGCCCCTGTCCCGAGCAGCTCTCGGCCCCGCTTCTCTCTATTCACCAACAGGTGTCAGTAGTGAGCACCCTTCTCTAACACTTGTGTGCTCGCTGCCACTTCTGAGAGCAGAGAGGCACTCTGGGGACCTGATTTGCCTCTGCCTAGCCCTGTGAGCAGGGTTCCCTCAAAGGGGTGGAGCCACGTGGCAGGCGTCTGTCCCACCCCAGGAGCAGCAGGGCAGCCACCATGCAGCCCTGGCCCAAGCTTCAGCCCTTCCCCGGGGCTGGAGCTGTGGGCCAAGTGGCGGGCGGTGCCTGCTCCGGCAGAGCACACATCGCGGGTGGGCCGGGACCAGCTGGGGCCGTGTGGTAGGGGGGCTGGAGCTGCTCCTGGGGCCAAGGCCGCAGTGGACCTGGGACCAGGAACAGCCGCACTGCAGTCCCGGCAGCCACCTACCACGCAGCCCACCCCAGGAACAGGCGGCAGGAGCTTGGGCCCGGGTCACGTGGTGGTTGCCCAGCTGCTCCCAGGGCGGGCCATGTGGTGGCTGTCAGAGCTGGAGCCACGACCGGGGGTGCTCTGCTCCTGGGTTGGGAGTATGCAGCTGGGGTTGTTGGGTGTGGAGTGGCTGGTGGAGGAGTCGTGGGCAGCGCAAGGACAATCGGTGGCGGCAGGGGACTGGCAAGCAGATCAGGCAGGGGCTGCAGTGCTGAGTGGGTAGAACGAGGCCGAGAGCCAGCAGGGCTCTGAGGAGTGTGGCAGGGAGGCGGCCCAGCTCAACCACGGGATGTGCGGCACGTCCAGAGCCAGTGGCCCAAGCTGCTGCCTTGGCTGCCTCATTCTGCCTGCGCTGCCTGCCGTAGCCTGACGGCTACCTCATGCTGCTTCCCCTGTCCCATCCTCCTACCCGAGCACCCGCAAGGAGCTGCAGCCTCCTGCGTCCCCTTCCTTGCTGGTCCCTTGGCCGACCTCACCCCTGCGCTGCACATCGGGTAAGTTGTCTGTAACGGAATGTGCTTTTTATTGTTCAGATCTATCTGATCTCTGGCATATTTCGAGAAAATTGCTACATATAGGAGCAGAAATCTAGTATTATGCTAGTCATTTATCCAAAAAATGGGGAAGACAGTTTAAAAATATAAAGTTTAAAAAAAATGTAACAAAATTAGCTGCTCTGTAATAATGCAGGCAGGCCCATAATGGGTATGTGTAGTCTATGAATATACTGAGTTCAATAGGAGATGTGCAGAGGTGTGGGGATGCAGGAAGCCATCCCCAGCAAATGAGGATTGGTAATCGTCTTCCAACGATTTGCTCTGAATATTTTCCTTCCTCCTGGCCAACCTGCAAAACTAGATTGACCCACAAGAAAAGGGGTGCTTGGGAGTGAAGGGCAGATATTCTTTGTGCTTACTTAAAGGTACCCCCCCAATAGCTCATTATCAGGAACTAATCCTTATAGATGTCTGATTTGGTTCCATACTAAATTCCCTCTAGGCTGGAGCAGCAGCCAGGGCTGTGGTGTGGTTGCTCCTGGGGCCAGGGCCCCCTGCATCCTTCCCCCCCATGACTCTTTCTCCCCGGCCCCCCCCCCCCGCACTCTGGCTTTCAGAGCCCCTGCCCCCTTCAGGCCCCTGCCATCTTCCCCCCTCTGGCTTCCCACATTGCTGCCCACCCCCCACTCTCTGCAAACTCCTGGGCACTGGGAGAATCTCGCAGTGGCACCCATCCGAATAAGCACACATGACCTCAATATTGGCGCGCAAGACAAAACTCGCTCCGCTCATAAATGGAAACTCTTTGAGGGAACACTGTTGCCCATCACAAATAGTCAGGGTGGTTTATATAGTTTCCCAGGTTTCTGGGTGAGGCTCAAGCTGATGTTTAAGTCTAGAACAGGGGATCTGGGCCCTGGCTAACTTTGGTCTGGCCTGTGGGAGCCAGGTCAGGGACGTTGTTTTTTTGGGGGGGAGGGGAGATGTTTGTTTGTTTGGCTTCTCACATGTGTGTGATTTGTCTGTGGGTCAGAGGCCCCCAACTGGAAACAAGTTCTCCACCGCTGCGTTAGACGGAGCCCTTACAAAACTGACCCTGTGCCCTTCTTGCTGACAACAGCAGTGGGCAGAAGAGTGCCACACAAACAGCACTGCCTGTCTCAGCAGCCCTTTGCTCCGGTCTGTGTCAGAATCAAACCTGCTGACGAAAATCCCCGTTGGCAGCATTTAGCTCTGGTTAGCGCTGCAGAGCCAGCCATGCGTGGGGCGAGTGGCGCCTTCTGGTGCACTGGCAACAGAGAGGCCCCCCTACTTACCCCTGGGCAAAGCCCTGGGGGGTGGGCACGCAGCTGTGACTGGCAATGCTGCCCTTTGCGTCAGGATGGGACGAGCAAGGCGGTAAGAGAGCTTTGCTGATGTAGCTCCGTGGGGCGGTGCTGGCAGAAACCTGTGGCGTGGCCATGTCCTGAGCTCCTGATGGCCTTATGCAGGCTCAGGAGGTGGATGGTGGGAGTTATTCGCAGGAGGCCAACTTGTATTGGGGCAGGGAACAGCTAGCAGGAAAGGTTTGTGGTTTGATGGACCGTGCATCCATGGGCCTGGATTTCCTGCGCACGGGAGAGGAGCGCTGAGGGCCGGACCCCGCCTCTCAGGCATTCTTCAGGCCCTCAGCGGGACGGGTGCAGGTGTCATTCCTAGTGCCCGTCTGGGGTGTCCCCCTTGCACCTTCCGAAGCATCAGCTGGTGCTGAGATTCTGTTTCCTCTTGTGACCGCCTCTCGGACTCCTCCCATCTCCTTCCGATGAACTGAGTTAGATTAATTGCTGACACTGCTGTGTTCCCGTGTCCCCTCTCCTTTGGATTACCCCCTGACAGAGATTAATTGGGCCTGCTGTAGGAGGTGAAGGGGCTGGCAGAGTGTGGGTTGGGAGGGGTGTGTGAGAAGCGCTTCTTCCATGGATGGGTGGCTGGGTTATTTAAAGCGCCATAGCCTGGGAATGTGAAGCCTTCTAAAGGCTCGGCCGTGGGCTCCGGGCTGGGCTGCCTGTGCAGAGAGGGAATTGGGACCATTGGCTGCAGCAGAGTTAAAGGAGCCACCGAGGCAGGACATTTAGCAGGCCTAATCCAAGAGGAATGGAATCCCACAAGCTCAGCTCCTCCGTAGATGTCTCAGCCCAGATGCCCTGCTGACGTAAATCCCTGTAGGAGCCTGACTGAGGTCAGTGCTGCTCCTGGACCCATTTACACCTGCTGAACAGCTTCCGCCTCTGCATATTCCTCACTACACCGCTATAAATGGTAGAGCCAAGGATCCAACTGTTCCTATATATATATATATATATATATATATATATATATATATATATATATATATCCCTGAGTCCCTGTCCTTTGCCTTAGCCAGCCAGCCCCATTCCCCGTACCAATCTAGCTGCAACCCATGGTGTGTCTGGGCCTGTGAGGGAAGGGCTTGGCATGCACTTTCATGGCTGCACACAGCATGGTCTGTGGAGTATTGAAAGCTGGGTTAAAATCACAGGCAAGCTGTGACGGACAGGAGGAGAGTTGGCCGGCACCCAGTGACTAAAGGGTTAAACTCAGGTAGCTAGCCAGGATGTTGGCAGGGAGCCAGAAGAACCAATGCGGTTACAGAGCTGGAATCTGAATTGGATATAGATACCTGGTCTGCTCTTCCTTAGTGGGGGATTTCTAAGGAAAGGGCTGGAGAGGGCAGATGCAGGGATCAGAATTACCATTCCTATAGGAATATTGGACCTGGGAGTGAACTGGACCTTGAAGTCCAGATCAGCCTGGATCGTGAGTGGAGGGAAAAGTGGATCTAGTTGCGATCAGGGTATTTTTCTTTATTTTGGTTGTTTGGTTTAAACTTCTCTGTGTGACTCCAGGCCTTCCCTCCTCCATTTGCTATCCAAGGGTATGTCTACACTGCCACCCTGCTTTGAACTAGGGTGGCTAATGTAGGCATTCGAACTTGCAAATGAAGCCTGGGATTTAAATATCCCGGGCTTCATTTGCATGTTCACGGGCGCCGCCATTTTTAAAAGCCCTGTAGTTCGAACTCCCTGCCCGCGTCTACACGCGTCACGGACTAGGTAGTTCGAATTAAAGCTCCTAATTCGAACTACCGTTACTCCTCCTGCAAGGAGGTTTAATATTTAAATCCCGGCTTCATTAGCAATTTCGATGTGCCTAATCTACATCTCTCTGTCGACAGAGAGGTGTAGTCTAGACACACCCTTGGAGTGCCAGATTGGGGAACAGCCCTGACACAAGCCTTGTCAGAATAAGAGGTTTACTGGCCCTGTGTGCAGGGTAAAAGGGCCCATAGGGAAGTGTGATCTGGTTTTCCATCAGACAGTCTGCACAGCGCCAGCCTAGATCAAGGGAGGGTGAGTCATGCCATAGGGAGCAGCCTGCTTTGTCTCTCTCTGGATTTGGGTCTTGCGTGTATTGGGGCTCTGGAGTCTAAGAAATAAAGCCATGGTGCACGGCAACCTTCCAGCAAGAGTAGTTGATGTTTTTAGCTAACCTCTCTATGTGTACCATGCATGTACCAGTGCAGGGCCCTCTTGCATGGTCCAGGGCTATGTCTACACAACGAGCGTTCTCGGCAAAAAATATGCTAATGAGGGACTCATTTGCATGAGTCATCATCTCATTTGCATATTTTCTGCTGATCCGTTTTTGCGCTAGAGGTTTTTGCACAAAAACAAGAAGTGTGGACGTTTTCTTTTTGCGCAAACCCCCCTTTTTCCACAAGATCCTTTGCGCTAGGGGTTTTTGTGCAAAAAGAAAACGTCCACACTGCTTGTTTTTGCACAAAAACCTCTAGCGCAAATGGATCGGCAGAAAATATGCAAATGAGATCACGACTCATGCAAGTGAGTCCCTCATTAGCATATTTTTTGCCGAGAAAACTTGTAGTGTAGACGTAGCCCTGGTGTGACCCTTGGGCCCCTGCCAATAGAGGAACCCATTCCCATCTCCTGTATTTTGCAGGTGGCTTAAGGGGGAGTCTGAGGAACCTCCCTCCCCCAACGATTTCCAGAGCCTGACCAAACCTCCCTTGGCTTGAGGCAGGGAAGGATTTATCCAGGGAAAGTGAAAAACGCTGGCACCAAGGCACAGGCCTCTGCTCTGCGTCGCTCTCACCCCGTTAGAGATGAAATGTGACTGGGTCAGATGCGGGGCAATATCACCAGCATCCTGAGCGTGCCGTGGAACGAGCTCCTCTCATCTGTGTGCTGGTAATAGCCTGAGCAATAGCAGCAGCGGGGTTGCAAATGCTGCTTTGAAATGAAATTTCCCTGCTTCGGTGGGTCTGGCTCCTTTTATGCTTTGGCAGCTCCAGACTTTCCTGGCCGGTGGTTATTTTTGTGCGTTCCTCTCGTCGCTTTCTGCAGGTCACATCCGAATGTGCAGCTGCAAAGACGCCTGGCTTTGTGGAGCACTGCAGGTCTCGAAGCTGCAGCAGAGCTGCTAGTGGAGCCTGCTAGTGGAACCTGCTGCTTGCTAGTGGAGGCCTCGGGAGTCCTAGCCTCCTGCACTATCCACTAGGCTGTACTGCCAATGAGAACTCTCATGTCATCTTGCTGCCCTGTAATGCCAAGAGCTGCTGGGGGAGTATGGCACATTTGCCTCCCTGGGAAACATTAAACTGCCCTGGAGGACAGATCCATCCATGTTGATCAGCCAAGATGGCCCAAGACACAGCCATCTTGCAAGGGGGTCCCTAAACTGCCGACTGTCCGACGCTGGGACTGGGCAGTGGAATGGCTTATGGGATAATTGCCCTGTTCTGTTCATTCCCACTGCAGCATCGGACATTGGCCACAGTCAGAAGACGGGATACGGGGCTAGATGAACTATTGCTCCAGCCTAGTGTGTCCCGAAACTGAAGATGTGGCTGGAGAACCCAGATCCCGGAGTGAGAGGTATCCCTGCAGGGTGAGATCCAGGGTGCACTGAGGTCAATGGAAACACTCCCATTGAATCCAGTAGCTTTGGAGTAAATCCTGACTCAGGGCCGGCCCACAATATTTTGGCACCTGAGGTGGGAAGCTCAAATGACGCCCCCATACCTCCTCGCTTGGGCTAAAACTTTGAAAGGTCTCAATTCTCTGGGTCCTAATGGTGCCCCCCCACAGTCTGGTGTCATCGCCACCGTGTGGATTTGAACCTGGGACTTCTGGAGCTGAGTATAGGAGCCTCTACCCTCTGAGCTAAAAGCTAGCTGGCTCCCAGCCCATGCTGTAGAAGTCTCTTGGTCTTAATTGTTGCTGTGGTCTAGGTACCACTTGCATTGCTCAGTAACCACACTAGGTGTGTGGGTTACATAGGCACCTGAGGTGGCTGCCTCAGTTCGCCTCCTGATAAGGCTGGCCCTGCCCTGACTCCCTGTTCTAGTGGCATGTCCCAATATGGCCATCGCGTCAGCCTTCATGGCTATCCCTGGTGTGTCCACTCCCAGTGGCGCGGGATGGCGCACAGACCCTCCTCATCCAACAGCATGGCTGCCTGCCCCTGGAACTGAAGCCAGATCCCCTCTTATCATCAACAGCGTAGGATCAAGGCTACAACATGGATCCCCCTTCCCCGCCCTTCTTAACGCTGCTTGCAACAAACTCCGCTGCATGCGCGGGCTTCTCCCTTCACGCCCAGGGGCCTTGCCCCAGCAAGTAACCGCTGCTGGAGATATTGCCTTTTAAATGAATAAATTTGAAAACAAGCAAACGGTACGTCCCCGTGTCTCTCCCTCCGTCCCCTCACTGCCTGCCAGGGATCCCGGGGCAATCCCATTGCTTTTTCCCTGTGTGTGGGGAGAGGGGGTTAGCCCCCATCGCTGTGCTCCTGACGTGAACTTTTAATATTTTAATTGAGTGGATTGACCTGGAGTAGTCTATTGAACTCTGCCTGACCTTTTAAATAACAGGTCAAGGATTTAGCTTCGCAGCTCTGACCTTTTCCCTTATCTGCTAATGCTGCTCCTCTCCCAGTTAGCTGCCAGCCCTGGGCTCTGCAGGCGGGGACCTTTTGCCGGCATCTGAGTGGCTTCCTATTATGTGCACGTGGGTAGTGCAAAGCGGCACCTGTGATCAGGCCTCTGAAATGGAGATGATGTACGGCTCTGGACGGTGTCATTTGAATGCGCCGCCTCACACCGCACGGCTCGGCTTGCTGCTGTTTGCCTCTTGGGAAGAAAGTACGGGTGCTGCTTTCTTCAGACCTGGGTGAGGGGCTGGCGGTGTGGGCCGTGGGCTCTGTGGCCCCAGGGAATGATTTCCTAGTGACTGATATTACGCTTGCTCCCCAAGGCGTCAGTGGAGATCAGAGCTGGGTGGCACTGGGTGCGGTGAGAATCAGTCATTGCGCTGGGTGAGGCATTGTTCTGGGACTAGCCCAGGTAGTGATGTCACTAGCTGTGCTAGCCACCTAATGAGTATCAATCACTCTACCCATTTTACAGATGGGCAAACTGAGGTTTGGAGAAGGGCAGGCATTCTGGCTATTCTGTAGCCACTCCGGGTTCTTAGACCCCCCTGATGCAAGCAGCATACCTGCCACCATCTCCTCAAGGGGCAGGACTTCCCGGAGGCCACCCTGGTGGAAGCCAGGGCCTGCCCTACCAATCAGGGTCCAAGGGAGATGGTCCTGCCCCAACCATGTGCTAGGGGTGGGAGCAGGTGTTGTGGTAGAGGCTGCACAGGAGCAGGTTTTGCAGCAGTAGCTGACGGTGAGGGTAAGCATCACGGAGGAGAGCGAGTGGCGCTAATTCTCAGTATTCGCATCAGCTTGACTGAAAAGACACCTGGGGGCCCAGGCCACGGTTGGCTTTATTGGTTTATGTTTCAAAGACCCGAATGACAGCCCAAATCTCAGCCCCGTAGTATCTCCCATACAAAGCCTCGGCACATCCAATTATCTCTGGGTGGGGCTGGCAGCCCGGCAGCCCAATTACTAGAGATTAGGGCGAGGTCAGAGCCACAGCATTTGGGAGCATATGGGGAGAATTGGATTAGTCTGAGCTGTGCCATAGGGGACGAGGGGAGGGAGCCGGATCACATTCCTGAGTCGCACAGCCAAATTCACGGTCGTTCACAGCACAAGTCAGGCTGGCGGAAGGTGCCAGCGCCAGGAGCAGGGAGATGAGGAAGTCGGGTGATTCCTGCTGCAGGGAGAAGAGGCTAGAGGAGCGAGAGAAGCAAAAGATAATTTCTAATGCAGGACAAGGCAGTAGAGTCCAAAGGAGGGATGGGGAGTCTCAGTACATGCAGAGCCAGTCTAGAGCAGGGCTGGGCAAGATGCGGCCTGGGGGGCCAGATCCGGCCCACCTGACACTTTGATCCGGCCCGCAGACTGCATCTGGCCGCTCTCTATTTATATCCTGCTGCCCCTGCCACCGAATTTCCAGGTGGTGGCTCTGGCACCAGGATCCTATTTACATGGCACATGGCTCCTGGCCACAGCGCTACCCGGGGCCGGAGCTGCGAGCCCTTTAAACAGCTTCAGTAATGCCAGGCGGCTGCCAGGCAACGTGGTAGCAGCGGTGCGAGGAGCCCTGAGCCCTTTGCTGTGTTTTTAATTCAAAGCCTTCGGCCCCAGACATGTCTGAGGGGAGGCTAGTCCCCAGCCCCGCCCCTTCCATCCTAGGTCCCGCCCCTTCCTTGGGGGTGGAGCCAGCCTGTGCCCATGTCCCAAAATTCTTTAAGTGGCCCCTCTGGGAAAATTATTGCCCTCCCCAAGTCTAGAGTAAAGCAACGTGGGCTGTGCCTCTCTGTTATAGGGGGAAGCCTAGTTTGTCTCTCATGAGGCTACGTCTACACTGCTGGCTTTTGCCAGCAGAGTATGCTAATGAAGTGCTCATTAGCATTTGTTGTGCTGTTATTTGCATATTCTCTACCCGAGGCTTTTTGCGCAAGAGGTTTTTGCTCAATAACAAGCAGTGTAGACGGGTTTGTTTTGCGCAAAAAAACCCCTTTTGCACAAGATCTCCTTTTTTGAAGCATAAGGATCTTGCGCAAAAGGGTTTTTTTGCACAAAACGGACCTGTCTACACTGCTTGCTTTTGCGCAAAAAGCCTCAGGCAGAGAATATGCAAATGACAGCGCAACAAATGCTAATGAGCGCTTCATTAGCATACTCTCTGCCGACAAAAGCCAGCAGTGTAGACGTAGCCTCACTGTTTTGTGTTCTTGTGGATCTGAATTCTAAGAAACAAAGCAGTGTTATGTTATAACCTTCCAGCAAGAGCATCTGATATTTTGGTCTAATGTGTCTCTGACTACACAGCGTGTAGTCAGCATGTGGAACTCCTTGCCAGAGGAGGCTGTGAAGGCTAGGAATATAACAGAGTTTAAAGAGAAGCTAGATAATTTCATGGAGGTTAGGTCCATAAAAGGCTATTAGCCAGGGGATAAAATGGTGTCCTTGGCCTCTGTTTGACAGAGGCTGGAGAGAGATGGCAGGAGACAAATCGCTTGATCATTGTCTTGGTCCACCCCTCTGGGGCACCTGGTGCTGGCCACTGTCGGCAGACAGGATACTGGGCTAGATGGACCTTTGGTCTGACCCGGTACGGCCGTTCTTATGTTCTTATGTTATGTTCTTTATATGCCAGGAAACATAACAGCTTGCTACACAGCAGGGCCAGATTTGAACTGGCAACCTCAAGTTGCTCCTTTTCTGGCCTTCTGCTTTCCCCCTGCACCCCTCACTCGTGATATAACAGGAGACTCCATCTTGCTCTGACAAGTTGGGGCAGAATAAGCAAAAGGGAGTGAAGCTGATCTGACGCGACAGCATCTATCCTACAAAAATGCAGCAGGAATTCTTCCTCCTACCCCTTCAGCCCCTACCTGTCCTTAGGAGGGCCGCCCATTCCTCTGGGTTTAGGCTGCCATTGCAGGAAAGGAATTCCAGCAGCTGGGAGCTAGACTGAGAGAGGACTCACGTTGCCATCTGTGCGGACGTGTCCCAGGTTGTCAGACACTCATTGCTTTGCCTGTGCTTTAGCTAAGTTCAAAGTTAGGTTTGCTCAGAAGTTTATCCTGAAATCCTGAGTCCAAATATTCCCCAGCCTGGGGGAGAGAAAGGGCGTCTGAAACCCGAACCCATACCCATGTCCAGCTGGAAATTCTGTAAACGCCTCCTTAGAATCATAGAACACTAGAACTGGAAGGGACCTCGAGAGATCATCAAGTCCAGTCCCCTGCCCTCACGGCAGGACCCAGTACCGTCTAGACCAGTGGTCTCCAACCTTTTTAAGCATGAGATCACTTTTTGAATTTAAGTGCAATCCAAGATCTACCTCAAAACCAAATACCCTTGCCCCGCCTCCTTGTGCCCCTTCTCTGAGGCCCCATCCCTGCTCACTCCATCCTCCCTCCTTCCCCCATCCTCCCTCACTTTCACCAGGCTGGGGCAGAGGGTTGGGGTGCAGGCTCTGGTCTTGGATTAAGGGATTTGGAGTGGGAGAGGGGCTCTGAGCTGAGCCTGGGGCAGGCAGTTGGGGTGCCGGAGGGGGTTCTAGGTGCAGGCTCTGGGAGGGTGTTTGGATGCAGGGGTGCTCGGGGCTAGGACAAGCTTGCGGGACAGGAGGGAGTTCATGACTGGGGTAGGAGTTCGGGATGTGCCCTCCAGCTAGGCACGGTTTAACTCAGGTGGCTCCTGGGTGGTGGTGCAGTGGGGCTAAGAAAGGTTCACCCTGGCCCTGCACCGCTCCCAAAAGCATCCAGAAAACTCTGTCCCAAGTCCCGTTGTGTCCCTTCTCTGCTCTGTGAAGATAGGATACTGGGTGAGAGAGGGGGCACCTTGACATCAGCACCCTTCATCTCCCTCCCCTGTCCTGCACAGCAAGCAGGAGGCTCCTGAGGGGACAGCTCCAAGGCAAGGGACAGGAGATGCACAGCAGTGAGGGGGGAGCAGCTGACCTGCCGGCCCTTGATAGCCTCTTGGCCAAACCAGTCAGGATCACCTTTCAGAGGCTCAAAGATCTACCAGTAGATCCCGATCTCCTGGTTGGTGACCACTGGTCTAGACCATCCCCTATAACAGGCTGACCCGAACTTTGGGGTATTGGCCCAAATTCCATTTCACGATCTCAGAGGAGAAAAAATCATGAATCTCACCAAGGCCAGAAACTGGAAGAACAACTGAAGTAGGAATGTAGAACTACACAGGGTGTGGCTACACTGCACCATTATTTCGAGATAACTAGCGTTATTTCGAAATCACAATGTAAGCATCTACACAGACATACCATTATTTCAAAATAATTTTGAAATAACGGATGGCTTATTCCGAAATCTGTAAACCTCATTCTACGAGGAATAACTCCTATTCTGAAATAGCTATTTTGAAATAAGGTGTGTGTTGACACTCCATTGTTGCTATTTCGAAATAGCCCCTCCCCAGGGCCATTCTAAATTATTCCTCCCCAGCGCTTCTTGGGGTTCTAAATCGAGATAGCATGTCTACATTAGGGGAGCCTGCCTTGGACTGCAGTGTAGACGTGCTATTTCGAAATAAGTTAGTTATTCCGAAATAAGTGTGCAGTGTAGACGTGCCAACGGAGACTGGGTCAAATCTTCTGTGGGTCCAAATCGATGCAGGCCTCAGTGGAACAGTGCAGATTTACACCACCCAAGCAGTTAATTCAACCTGTGCCTTGAACTCTATGCTTCCATTCATCGCCAGGCAGGTGACGTCAGCCACCGGATTGGCATGTTATGTCGTGCAAGGATAAGGAACGGCTCAGGATGCAAGGTGGTGGGGAATTGGGCAAAGAGAGTTTCTAACAGGTACCTGGCAGTAGTTTCGCATGAGGGTTACAATTGAACCCAAACCGTCTTCTGTAAGCTCCTTCTGATGCACGCCTGGCATGTTTCATCTGCTGGATGATGAGCAGCGAGCACTGAAAGCTTCTGAAAGGACATTTTTACTACTGAAAAATGGGGTTTATTGAAATTAAAGTTCTTTCACCAACAATCTTTGCTTTTTTGTGATTTTTTTTCTATGCAGGACATTTCAAACTGAAATTGGAAGTGTCCTTTTATTCCAGATTGAAATGTTTGCTTTGGATGTCAAAAGTGAGACATTTTTACAGTGTCAAATGTTTGGCCTCCACCCCCATTTTGTCATTGAGGGACTTGCAGTGATTTCACCCCTCCCCCCCCCCCTTTTTCCATTCTATAAACTCTTTCAAAGTTGGCGATGTTTTGAAAAATTAGACTCGAAAGGGGGGAAGAAAAAGCATGGGAGGGAAGTGTCAATACGGTTCATGTTCTCATGTTCAGTGGGAGAAAACAGGCAGGGAGGATTCAAAATTATTATGGTTTTGAAAAAACAACTTTTTGTTTTGAAAATTTGTCATGAAAATTTGTCATGTTATTTTTTTTCCCGGGGGGAGGGAAATTGGGTTTCTGTGGTGTTTTAGCCAGCTGGAAAGCCGACTCATTCATAAGCCCAACACCTCAAGAAATCTCTAACCTGGACTGAAAATAAAATGCTTTTCAGAGCAAGTGAGAGATGACCAAAGCTGCCTGAAGCATTTCATCAGAATTGCAACCATCCGACAGGGGCAGTCACTTGGGAATGTGCTGCCTTGACCTGGGGCAGCACGGCCGCTAAGCTAGATAACTGGGGGCTGCATCAATATTGTTGATTAGTGACCAAAGGAAGGGATTTGAACTGGTCAAGAATTTCGTCACTTTGACCATCAGGAGCTTCTTAAGAAGCTGAGTAAAATGAGCGATTTATATACAATAAAATCTCCCTTTCTCTAACCACATTCAAGTGGGGCCATGACATTCAGCCTGTCCCCAAGCAGGGCTCGTGTTCTGATGCTTCAGTAGAAACAGAACCCCTTCCTGACTGCAAACACTAGGGGCTCCACAAAATCCTGGTGTTGCCAAGTTATGTTACATGGTTTGTACAGCACCAAGCACTCTCTGAGCTATTGCAATACAGAGGTGAAAAATGGAGCGTCTAGGGATGTAATAGTGTAGTTGATTAACCAATAAGCAAAAGCTTATAGGTTAGCGCTATAGACTGAACACATTTCCCCCTTCCCCTTGCCAGTAAATTGTTTAGCAGGCTGGCCAGCAGCCCAGTTCAGTCCTGGCTTGCAATGGGGCCGGGACCTACCCCTGCTGCAGCTCTGCATTTAAAGTGTATTAGGAGCCGGGCGGGGCAGGCAGCCCAATTCAGTTCTATCTCGTGCCAGGTCCCGGAGCTCAGATTCCCCCCAGACAGGGGCTGCTGCCATCCCGCACTGCTGCCTCTTTATCAGAGGTAGCAGCACAGGGCGACAGCAGACTGGCTCCCCTCATGGACCAGCACCTGCCAGGCACCCTGCACTGCTGCCTCTGATACAGAGGCAGCAGCACAGAATGGCAGGGGGCTCCTCGGGAGTGGAGCCGGAGCGCACTGGCTGCCGGCCCGGCCCCCGGGGACTATAGAATAGTCGACTAGCCAATAAGAAATCATGAGGTTACTCGACTTTTCAATTAACCGATATTTAACATCCCTAGTCTAGATGCCTCTGCTGCAAGCACAGGCCTCACTGTCTGCCTCTGAAACACAGGTTAACGCAGCCCCTACCCCGGGCGGCCGCTGCAGGGTGGCCGCTGGGAGCTGCTGCAGCCCACGATCCGGGAGCTGGGCACGCGGCGCCTGATAGCAGCTATAAGGGGCGCTGCGCGCCACTTACAGCTGCCATCAGGCACCCCCCACAGGTTGGCGCCCCGGGTAGTTGCCCAGCTAGCCCATGCCTTAATCCGGCCCTGCTCTGGGTGTAAGAACATAAGAACAGCCAAACTGGGTCAGAACAAAGGTCCATCTAGCCCAGTGTCCTGTCTGCCAACAGTGATCAATACCAGATGCCTCAGATGCATGAGGAGTAAGGGAAGTGCTCCCATCAACCTACTGCTGTGTGGACGACACGGAAACACGATTTAAGATACGTCGACTCCAGCTACATAATTAACGTAGCTGGAGCTGTGTATCTTAATTCGACCTTCCGTTGTATGTAGACCAGGCCTTAGTGAAGCCTTGAAGCAGTAGGTTCAATGTCCCTTCCAGAGTTAGTGTTCACACGAGCTATGATAACTTTGGATATTCTCAAAGAAATGACCAGTCCCCTTGTGGGTCTCCATCTCTCTCGCCTCCTGCTGTAGGAAGCCTCATCCTGCGGCCGATTCTCCTTGCAAGCAGCTGGCTCGTCCGTCCATTCACGTAGCTGGCCAGCCTATTTATAGGGCACATTGGTTCATCTTTAATGGGAAACCGGGTGAGCCAGGGAACAAATGTAAAGATCTGAAAACCTGTAAAACTCCCGATCCAGTTTTATCTCCACTGGAGTCCAGTTTGGAGCGACGCTTTGGCTTAGCCAGCCCTGTTAAATTAGCGCTGGGCCCTGCATTCCAGAGTATAAATATCTGCCATTGTGAGGCTGAGGAATGCAAGCATGTTGGAGTCTAAAATTAAAGTGCTGGGAATCAGGCATCTCAGGTTACCAGAAACAAGACTCCATTGTACTCCCTTTGGGGTTTCGGCCTGATACAGGGACATGGGCTGTTAGTATTTAGAAACTGCTCGGGTTAAATGCAAGGGGCAAACAGGCCTTTAATTGCAAAATTCTGATACACTTCTTTAATTGAAACCTCTTGGCTACGCAGCTCCTGGGCTCTGGAGCGCTCTGCACAATGCAAAGCATCTGAACCGGGCTCTGAAAATATTCAGAGCCACAGGATTTGGCAGAGAAGTGTTTGGGGGCTGGGGTGGGGGTGCACACACGCATGTGTGTGTAGAGTTTTCCGTATGGGTGGCTTTGAGATGGATTTTCACCCACATTTGCCCATATTATAAAGCAGGGGTGAGGAACCTTTTCTAGGTCGGGGGCCGCTGACCCAGAGAAAAATCAATCGGGGGCCGCACATAAGTGAGAAGCAAAAAAACCCACCCCCCCCAACCAAATCCTCACTGACGTGGCCCCCGACTGAGAAGGAGAAAGACACTCCCCACATTCCCCTCCCCCACCAGAGCCTAGGGGGCCCAGACTAGTAGATTTTGTGTGCTCCAGCCCTATGGGGCAATGGTGGGGCGGCTAGAGCACTAGTGTGGGATCCCCAAGGCTGGGAGGGAGCACTGAACCTTGGGAGCCAGATCCAGGCAAGCTGGGGGGCCACATCCAGCCTCCGGGCTTTAAGTTCCCCACTTCTGTCATAAAGCCTTACTATTCTATAGCAGCTCAGACTGTCAACCTGCTTCAAACACATTAATACATTAAACCTCCCCATCCCTCTGGGTCATTATTCATTCCAGGCCTGGGAAATTTTGTTTCCTGGCCAATAGTAAATTCATTTTCAAGGCACTGAAACGTTGTGAATTTGGATCACACTTGGGCAAGTGGTTTCAGCCGGAAAAGAACCCCGGGAGGAAAACGTCAGCCATTCCAAACTATTTGCTTAACCTGAAAGGTGTTTTTTTTTTGGGTCAGGTTTTCATTCTGATGAGAAAAAGGGGGGAAATCAGTTTGGGTTGTAAAGAAACCTAAGTTTGGTGGATCTTTCAGGTCGTCTACTGAACGGACAAGCAGTTAGCCTCCTTCTCTGATTCATGCCCCATTACAGAGGTGTGGCTTCCTGGCCCCCCAGAAGGCTTCTCCTAGGACCTAGAAGAGCAGAATTCAGACCTACCGAACCCAGCCCTGTGTGCTACCATGAGACTACCGTGCCCCACTCCTCTGTCAATATAAATTATTGTTCCTGGATCATTTTCTAGCTTTGCCCGGCTCTCCTGGGCAGAGATCCCGGAACAGTCACTCTGAGTCCGATGAAGACAGCCCCCTACTATCACATTTTGGAGGGATTTGGGGGGGTTAACGCTTTTGAGATGGATAAGGGTAATGTAGAGTGCATCTCACCCAGGCCACAACAGATGGAGGGGTCAGTCACAGAATAACACAGTGAATTCCCCAAACGAAACTCTCTGCCGTCCACAGCTGCTGAAATCACTAATCCACCCAGATCCACATCTAAGCTTTCAGCGCCCTTCCCAGGGCCTGCAGGATGCTGGGCTGGTGGCTTCCCTGTCATGTCGGCTGGCATCACTGCCACCATCCGTAGGGGGAATTTCTGGCAGGTGGAAGATCAAGAGCAGCTCAACACAGATCTCTAGAAAAAGGCCGTTTTTGTTACCATACAGACCGGGAAAAGGGGGCCCGGGGGAGAATGACTTGGCTGGGGAGTGGATGTTATTGAACAGAAATACTCTAGCTCGGGATGTTAAATATCGGTTAATTGAATAGTCGAGTAACCTGGCCTCATTCCTGAGAAGACCCCTGCCACTCCGCACTCCTGCGACTGTATCAGACACAGCAGCGTGGGGTGCCAGGCGGGAGCTGGTTCGCGAGGGAAGCCAGTTTAAAAACCAGCTCCCCTTGTGATACAGAGGCAGCGGCATGGGGTGGCAGCAGCCCCTGTCTAGCGGGTGGTCTGAGCTCCCAGACCCAGGGTGAGCTGGAACTCAGCTGGGCTGCCTGCCCGCCTGGCTCCTAAAACACTTTAAATGCAGAACTGCAGCAGGGGTAGATCTTGGACCCGTTGCAAGCCAGGTTGTTGGCCAGCCTGCTAAAAAATATACTGGCAAGTGGGAGGGAGGGGGGCGGAATGCATGTAGTCTATTGCATTAACCTATAAGCTGTTGCTTATTGGTTAATCGACTACACTTTTACATCCCTAACTCTAACTGGGATATTTGCAAAGGTTTCCTACGCTTAGCGGGCTCCCAAGGGAAGTTGCTTGCTCCTAAATTGACTGTTCATCGACTCTCTGCCCTCATACAGGGGGATTGCTACTAAAGCAGGGTCGGAACCAAACCCTTGCTTCAAACCTGCCGGCAGCGTGGGTTGCGTGGGAGCCCGATTGCAATCCAAGCCTGGGTGAGTGTCACAACAGGCTTGGCCATGAGCCATGAGCCTGGTCTGACTGCCTCTGACCCTGGGGGTGTTCCCAGCCCAGGGCAGAGCATTGCAGCTCCAGATGCAGGTATGGAATTAGCCAGGTTCAGCTGTAAATGCCCCAGGGTCCAGCAGGAATGTGGGTTGTACGGGCTCTCTAGGGGTAAAGCCTCCCGGAGTTTGATCAGCATTGAGAGTCCTGCAGAACTGAGCGGCCGCTCACCAGCCACATTGGGGGCGGCCTAGAGCGGCCACACGGGAGCCCTGAGAGCAGCACGGCTGCAGGGGCACAGCACCTGTGTAAGGGCCGCAATGTCGGCATAGCCTCAGCTTAGCTCTGGTGAGCTCCAGAGCATGTCGCTGCTTCAGACCAGCTGCAGGCCTGGCCCCTGAGTGCAGTGCAGTGTAGTCGCTGTATTTGGAACTAGAGACTTGTCACTTTCATTTGTAAAGGCCTCCCTGGTCCTCCTTGCAGGCTTGGGGCTCTGTAGGACAGGGTGGAGAGCCAGCCTGCCACACGGGAGGTGAACTGGGCCTCGCTGCATTATGGAGCCACTTGCTTTGTCTCTCTCCGGTTTTGTGTGTGCAAAGTGCTGGATTGTAAGAAATCGAGTAGCGTTACCTTGCAACCCGCCGAAAAGAGCACTTTATCTTTGCAACCTGACTTCTGGGTTTGCATGCTGGGAACGTAACAAGGGCAGTGGCCGCAGGAGTCTCAAAGGTGCTGGAAGTACGCAGGACACTGGAGCCAAGTGGCACCGGCCAGGCCAAATCCTTTCCTGTCTTTGAGCATAATTGGATTTCTCATCCGGACCGTGCACCTGAATCCCCCACTAATTGCTTTAAGGGCAGGACAAAAGGGCCCGTGCCAACGAGAAAGGGCTTTTGGCAAGTAAGAAGTTGTGTGTCCGTGAGGGATCCTGCAATCTCATTGTGATTGGCGTGTGTGAGCGCGCATGCGCGAGTGTTTACTGACACTTCAAGCCTGCTCAGGTTGCGGGCCAGGAGGATTCCGCAGACTGGAGGGCAGTGAGGAGCCGTTTCCTGTTCCCATGGCAGTGTCCCCGGCGCGATCAATTTATGGCCCCTAAAGCTCTCCTAAGTGGATTTAGCCGCTCTAGATAAATCTTTTTCTTTTGTGTGTTAAGAACGCGGCTTGAATGCTGCCGCCGCTGTTGCTAAATCGGGCGGGATTCAGGGGGATTAAACGCCGAGGGCTGCGTCCACCGACCGAGGTGGTTCACGCCCACGGAGGATCTAGCCCAGCGGGCCCAGGTGGGATCCTGTTGCCTTCACTTGGGGTTCATTTGCCCCTCATTTTCTTTGCAATCCTGGCATTTTTTAAAAATTCATCTGAGTTATGTATAATAGGAAATAGACTCATATTGTTCAGGGTGATGTCAGGCACGGGGGACTCAGCTTTGCCTCACCCTTGGGACTAACCCGGAGTCCAAGCGTGCCCCCAGGGACGTCTTTTGGGACGTGGCAAGTGACAGCAGCAGAGTGTGGGGTTTCTGGTCCCAGCGCGGTGGGGCGGACACCCACTGCACAATGCGTTAAGGTTCTCCTGCCTTGGGCGTTAATCTCCCTCCTGAGAGGCAGGAGCGAGGTCCCCGCAAGACTCTATCTGTCAACTCCTTTGAAAATTTCACCCGCTCCCACCCCCGAGAGGCGTGGCTGTCCTGACTCAGCTCCGAGTGTGCTCGGCCCTGGGCGGGCGGAACAGCCCTGGCCTCTCTCGGGGAGGTGGATTAACAACGAGGGGACCTTTCTGTTGCGGTGCAAAGGCAGCAGATCCAGGGCAATCTCCAGTTGAATGAAATCCCAATGTCGAGGCTGACCTCAGCCTGCTTTGACCAGGGCAAACACCCCATCTCAGATACAGAACCCAAAGGTTAGAGCAGCGGTTCTCAAACTTTTTGGGCTCCGGAGCCCTTTACATGCGTAAAAATGTATGCGGCACCCCAGCGGTCCACTGATTGCATGTGTTGTACCTATCGATGTTTCCAGTTTGTCAACCTCGGGGAGCCCCTGGAGATGTCTCGCGGAGCCCTGGGGTTCTGCGGAGCACTGTTTGAGAAACACTAGGTTAGAGCATTCCCCTTCAGCTGCAGAGTCTTTAGACAGAGACGCTTCTTGCCTGGCAGCCCGCTAGCTGGCGCTAGAGCTGACAAGAGCTGTCCTTCTGGGGAAGAGAGGTTGGTGGGGGCAGGCCGGACACGCCTGCTTTCTTTCAGACGCCATGGGATGAATGCGCACACGCAATGGGGGAGGCAGAAAGGAAAAGCAAAGATAGAAAAACCAGCTTCGGTCTCTAGGATTGACTCTTCCTAAGAGCCCTGCTGCTGAAAACCCAGGTAGAGCCCATGGTCTTATCAGCCATTCCAGGCCAGGCACAGCTCATCCCTCCCCAGCTTTCTAGGGCATTGCTTTCAGCTGCCTCTCACCGGTCGCGGGCCCTCTGAAAAATATGCTGCAGAATATAGTCTTGGCTGGCGGAGCAGATTCTTGCTAGGCACAAGGTAGAAGGAGAGCGACGAGAAGAAACAAGGCGGGGAAGGAAAAGGATCCACTGCAGTGGGGTTGGAGGGTTGACAAAGTCTCACATCCCAGGTGCTATTGGGGGGCTAGCCAGAGCCGGGAGAAGAGGAGACAGCAGCGGTTTCTGGGTCCCTCTCTCAGCCAGCCAATGGTGCCAAACTCAGCTTTCCCCCCAAAGTCTCTCTTCTGTAAGGTCCCCAGACAGGAGTGAGGGTGGAATAACCCATCCCCCAGATGTATCTGCCGGTTAGATTTGGACCTGATGTCCCACACTCCAGGGTTGAGTCACGAATTTCTGTGTTCTCCCTGTTCTTGTTGACATGCCTGGATCTTTTTGTGGGACCCAATTCAGCCTTTTCTGCAGCTTTCCCATCAACATGTGTTGCGACGTGTTATTCTTCGGCAGGGTAACAAGCCTTGTGGATAGGCAGGAAGGGGTAGATATGGTATATCTAGACATTAGTGAAGCATTTACAACAGTCTTGCATGACTGTTTCATTAACAAGCTAGGGACATACAACCTAGAAGGGGCTGCTATACAGTGGATGCATAACTGGTTGGATAAGTGTTCCCAAAGAGTAGTTTTCAATGGTTCACAAGCATGCTGGAAGAGCATGACTGGGGTTCCACAGGGATCAGTTCTGGGTCTAGTTCTATTCAATATCTTTGTCACTGATTTAGATTAGTGTTTTGTAAACTGTGTTCCAGGGTACACTGGTGTGCCGTGAGGCAGTCAGATATGTGCTGCGCGGAGAACAAAAGAGTTCAAAATGGCTGCCCTTAAAGTGGCAGGTGCCTTTTTTTTGTTCAATTACTCTCCCCTCCCCCCTGCCTTTTTTTTTTTTTTTTGGGTCAACAAAAACCCTTGGTGTTCATCATTAAAAAAAAATATATTGTTTGGTGTTCCTCGGTCTTAAAAAGTTTAAGAAACACTAATTTAGATGATGGCATAGAGAGTACGCTTATAACATTTGCAGATGATACCAAGCGGGTAGGGGTTGCAAGTGCTTTGAAGGATAGGGTCATAATTCAGAATGGTTTGGACAAACTGGAGAACTGGACTGAGGTAAACAGGATAAAATTCAGTCAGAACAAATGCCAAGTCTCCACTGAGGAAGGAACAATCAGTTTCACACATAGAAAATGGGAAGCGACAGTCTAGGAAGGAGTCCTCCAGAAAGGGATCTAGGGGTCCTAATGGACCACAAGCTAAATATGCATCAACAGTGGGACACCGTTGCAAAAAAAGCAAACAGGATGCTGGGATGCATTAACAGGAGTGTTGTGAGCAAGATGCCGGAAGCAATTAGTCCGCTTCACTCTGCACTGATTAGGTCTCAACTGGAATATTGTGTCCAGTTCAGGGCAGCACATTTCAGGAAAGATGTGGGCAAACTGGCGAAGGTCCAGAGAAGAGCAACAAAATGATTCAAGGTCTAGAAAACATGACCTGTGAGGGAAAATTGAAAGAACTGGATTTGTTTAGTCCAGAAACAGAAGACTAAGAGGGGGCATGGTAACAGCTTTCAAGTATTAAAAAGGTTGTTACAAGGTTGAGGGAGAAGAATTATTTTCCTTAACTTCTTAGTGTAGGAGAAGAAGCTTAAACTGCAGCAGGGGAGGTTTAGGTTGGACATTAGGAAGAGCTTCCTAAGTGTCATGGCAGTTAAGCACTGGAATAAATTGCCAAGGGAGGTTGTGGAATCTCCATCATAGAAGATTTTTAAGAGCAGGTTAGCCAAGCACCTGTCAGGAATGATCTAGATAATACTTAGTCCTGCTATGAGTGCAGGGGACTGGACTAGATGGCCTATTGAGGTCTCTTCCACTCCTATGAGTCTATGACTGTGACATTTTAAGGACAGACAGTTGCTTTCCACGCTTCAGCTCACAATTCTGGTAACCTCGTGAGCCCGCGATGGAGCACGAGGGCCATGGCTGCATCATCCCTATTAGGAGCCACTTGCTAGCAATTCTTGCCGTATGGCTAAAGCATGGAATGAGCCTGGGCCTGCCACAGCCTTGCATTCTGGGGAGTAGCAAGTCAGTGAGAGGGCAGGGCTCCCACTGAAAACAATGGAGAGCTCCCCGTTCAAGACAGAGCATTCTTCAATGTGGCCCCTTTGCTTAGGTGCCTAAATGGGCAGTGAGCTCTGGGAAATCTGGTTTGCAATCGCCCTGGGCCTCAGTTTCCCTTCTGCTAAATAGGGATGAAGAATCCTTCCTCCCCTCCCCCGCCTCAAATTGGGCATCTTTGCCACAGGACGCAGAGGGCTGGAGCCTCTGCTGTAGCAAATGAGGCTAGATTTTGTCTCTTCCCATTGTTTGAGGCGGCTTCTCACTCTTCCATTGTGTGGGGGTGGAGGAGGGGAAGGCACCAGCTTTTATTGCATGGGGGGACCTAGATCTCCTTAGCCGTGTCCAGCCATGTGCACGCCCTGGCTCCGGGACCCAGCTCCACGCCGCTAGTCACATCTCCAGCCGTGGGGCCTCCGGCTCCAGCGTTCTGCCTGCTCCATGTGCTAGGCTTAAAACAACACCAACCCCCAAACAGCCCTGCGAGCGACACAAATGTTAAGCACAACCAGATGTGGGAGGTGAAGCCGTTAAACCCCTTTGGTGCTCTCCGAGGAGGCCACGCGGGGGTTGTACGGCCGCAGCCTCCCCCCACTCCACACACACCCGTCCATTCTTGGTTTGCAAACAGGGGTTTCCTTCATTCCAGGGCCTGGAGCTGCATGGGCCAGAGCTTGGGTTTAATGTCTCACAGAGGGTGGGGAGAGGGGAGTGTTCAGGGAGTGGCTGGGAAAGACAAAAGACCTAACCCAGGGCTCCCTTCCTAGTCGCTGTTACTTGCGAGCAGGCTGGTTCCCAAAAGCTCAGTGCAAGTGGAAAATTCCCTTGCCCAAGCCGGCGTGACTGCAGACTCGGAGGGCCCGTATTTGTACGGCCCTGTGGATTCCGCAGGGCAGCGCCCTGCCCAGCTTGACTTTGCTGGAAGGAAGCAGGTAGCCCAGAAACGGGGAGAACGCACGAGCAGGAAGGAGACAGGGGCTGAGCTTGTGCTAAATCCACTGCTCGCTGTAATGCCATGGAGCGTGAATAAATCAAACACGTGAAAATCGCTCCAGCCGAGCGAGGCGTAAACCCACGTTCCGCTCTGGCGTGGTGCTTTGAAACAATCTGGAGAGGGAGACTTGTCGGGTGAACAGGCGAGCGAAGGGCTGGGAGGATTTTTACTGACGGCTGTGCTGAAATGTCTTGCTGGCTGCTGTCCCTGCCTCCCAACCCCCTGTTTACCAGCGGCGGCCTCTCGGCAAAGCGGAGCCGAAGCGTCCGGCTTGGAGGGCACGTTGCTTAATGGGGTGCTGCCCCAGCCTGGAGGATGTTGCCCCTTTATTAGTGTACCCCACCCTTCTGCTGCTTGATTGCCCCCCAACGTGCAAAATTTGTCTCGCCTGGCGTTCCGAAAGAAACAAATTGGAATCCCTTTTTCCTTTACCTGCTTCTCCTTCCCCTCCATGACATTACTGCATTTTAGCAGCAACATGCAGAGCAGTGTTGCACCCACGGTTGTGTTGGCCCCAAATTCTGTGCAAAGCGGACCAAGTGAGGTTTCTAATGAAAGCTACTCAGACACTTGTATGATTTTGGTAGGTAGAGTTATGAATATGGGCTCTGTCTGGGAGACAGCGGCAGGTGTCACATCGATTGGGAGGGGTGGTGGCCCAGTGAACGCTGCATGGACAATGGCTCTTAAGTGTTGCTAGTTGGAACACACAAAGGCCCTTGACTAAGGAGGACACCATGCCTGGGGACCCCATGACTCCTGGCCTAAAAAGGACATGGTGACCAGGTGATCAGCTCCATTTTGGGAGGTACCATCACTTGGGAGAACAATGGATTTCCCTCCACATGGACAAGGTTATAAAAGGATCCTGGAGAGTCCTCCATCTTTGTCTTCACTCTTGCTCCTAACTGCAGAAGAATCTAAAATCTAAGGGCTTGGCCCTGTGCACTCCGTTGGGTAGGATCTCAGGTATACAGGGCTGTGGCGGGTCCTTTGGGACCGGGAGAACCTGTCTGGAGTTGGTGAGATTGGTTTTCATAACCTCTCACCTGTGCAAGGAGCGGGGCTGGTTGTGGCACAGGGAACGCTGGAGTGTCTAAGGGATTTGCTTGTGCAGCATCTTGCTGGCCAGATTGGCAGCTGGAGGGCTCTGTGTGACTGGTGTGGTGCCTTATCGAGGAGGGCCGCAGTCTTGGGCTGAAAGTAGCCCTGGTTCTAAGCAATTCACCCTGATTTGACCCTCTCAGCGGTCCCCAGACCACCTGTTATATTACACACACACCCCCGGCTCACTCTGTGGCTGATCCCTAGGGAGCCTTGCGACTGGCCCCTGGCTGGCTCTGCCTCTCTACTGATTCCCAGTGCTCTGTCACAGGGGGATCCCGGCGATCCAGGCTTCGGAAAAGGAGAAATCGATGGAGATGTTGGTGCCACCACCCTCAGACATCACCGCGCCGCCAGGCAATAGGGGAGCCTGCATCACCCGCAGCTGCAGTTATTTTACAGATGGGGAAAACTGAGCCATGGGATGGTAATGTGCTGCCCATGACATGGCAGGAGCAGAGCCAGAAGTCTGCCCCGCTAGCCATCTCACTCTCCTGCACAGCTGGTAACCGCTCGGCATTGCTGCTACGCTACTGCTCTTAGGATGTGTATATCGAGTGCACACCCCTCCCCTAGCACATAGCCTGCTCTCTACAGCCACAGACCTCAGGGCACATTACAGAGGTAGCATTATCCCCAGCTTACACGTATGTTACAGATGGGGAAACTGAGGTACAAAGCGGTGGCGTGACTGGCTGGCAGAGGTGGAAATAAATCCCTGGTGTCCGGAGCCCAGAACACGTTTTATGATGGGTTGAAGTTATAAGAAAAGCTGTGTGCAGGAGCGAGGCAGCTGAACCGAAGTGTTCCTGGGAGACCATCTTCCTCAGAGGTTCCCAGGGATGGCGGGACCCCATGTCCGATACAGGCCAGAGACCGCCAGAGCCCAGCTGGCAGAAGACTATCCACTTGTCATTTAAAAGTCGTCAGCGATGGAGAACCCACCACGGCCCCAGATAGTTGTTTGTTACCGTCACCGTGACAGAGATGCCAGATCCGGAGGCGGGGAGGCTCAGTGATCCTGGGAGTTGCAAGGAAGGTGTGTTTGTGTTCATGGGACAGAGGCCAGCAGGAGAGGTGTAAATCCAGTGCCATCAGCAGCAAAGAGCCTCTGAGGTGCTCTGTGACTCCCATCAGAGACATGAGGAGGTCCTGGCTATGCAGCAAGACGTTAGACGAATCAGCTTTGAGAACCTAGCTCCTGAGTCCTAGACCAGGGTGGTGAATCTATGGTACCATGGGGCAGCAACAGGGCTGTGGGTGACGCTCCTCCTCCCAGGAGCTCTGGCTATTGGCCGTCTTCCGAGGCCCTGCAACCAGAGAGGGAGAAGAATATGGTGGATCAATACCTCTCAAGGACCCCGTGAGATCTTTACAGCTGCAAGGATCTCAGCTTTTAAGGTCCCATTTTAAAATGCCCATAATTAAGTAAACCCAGGGGAGTCTGCAGCTCTACCCCGAGGTGACACGAGAAGCTATGGGTGCAAAGCCGGCTAAGGTGACCCGGCTACGTAACCGCTTGAGACACACCAGGCTTTCGATAGCAGACAGGCCAGCGTCCTTGTCTTGCAACAGGGCCAGCCAGGCAGGGCTAGAACCCCTACAAAAGGCCTGACCTTGGGCGCGTGCTCTACTTGCTTTCCAAAGCCAGGTTTGCAGGGCTGCTCCGACTCTGTCCCCAGACCCTGCTTGGCTTGTTCCGCAGCATGAGGGCCAGCCCCACAACCAGAGGAGCAGGTTTGTCCTGACACCGCCCACGAGCCTGGGTTCCCACGCTGTTGCTGATTCAGCGCGTTTATTTCCTTGCTGCTCCGGTTTGAATTTCTTTCCCCTCATTTTTCGAATGCAAAATTGTGGACAATCCACAGTCCGGCCCTGATGCTGCAAACTGCTCTGGGTGGGCCCAGGGTTCCCTGTGTTTGGTGCAGCTCGCAGGCTCAGTGCGGAAAAGATCTTTTTGAAAGTATAAAGCTGCTGTTGCAGGATGTATTGTGGTAGCAATGGGATTTGTGAATCATTCCAGTGAGTTAGGCGCCTCCTTCCCCTTGAAATCAACAGCAGAGAGGTGCCCAAGTCACTTAGGCCCCAGGGTGAGATTTCTAAAGTCCCTGTCTGCAGATTTAATGCCTAACGTTGCTTGAAAAATCTGGCCCTAACTCCTTCCTTGGCTCTGGACAAGTTTCCTTGCTACTCCGTGCCTCAGTTTCCACATCAGTGGCAGGTGTGCCTTCTTTGCCCACCACCGTTCACTCCTCTCTGAGAACAGGAAACTGCGGGAGAGCGGTGGTGGGTGAGGTTGGCGGTGGTTCGTTCGGAGCGCCCTTCCGTAGGAATTACTCCTCGCTTTGCAAGTCCTTGCTTGCCCCAAAGAGCAGCCACTGCATCTGAACTGAAACCCACGCACAGTTCGGAGGCAGGCCCTTGTTTCATGGCTGGATCTTTTGTCTCGATCGCGGGGGCCAGTCCTGCAAAGAGGTATCCGTGGGACTGCTCATCACAGATAAGCCTAAGTCCCCAGCTCCAAACACCACCGAATGTTGGGAAATGTTGGATCTGGGGGGACATTCTGAAAAGCTTCAGCTCTAAGGGCATGGGCCAGCCTGCATCAAAGTCAAAGGGAGTTTTTCTTTGGGAACTGGCTGCCAAGACAGGGAGGATGGTGTTACTGTACGGTGCTGTTCTTTTTTCAGTGAGAGGGAAACGGATCGTGCTAACTGCTCCGCCGACATGAAGGAGACGTGTGTCGGCAGGGCTGGCCCTCTGGGCCGTCTGGTTTTATTTTGTGTGCTGGGTTTTTAGCGGAATCCCAGGAACTCTGTGGGGTCGAGGCACTATGAAAACAACTCAGTGTGTTCAGCATTCTGGGAATGGGTCCCTTGGGCCTCTCCACGCACGGAGCCTGGTGCAGAATGACAAACCCGCCACGTGTTTCTCAACAGGGCATGGCACAGCAGAAGCTGGGCTGCACTGCATCCTGTCTGTGGCTGTGTCCCGGACATGGCAGCCTCCCAATTACTGTGCTTAGCGGAGCAAAGCGCCAGGAACCGATGGAGGCTGGGATTAAATCCTACAGCCGTCTCTTCTCGAGTAACCTCTGGGTTTTGACATAGAAATGAGGGATTTTCTGCTGCTAGGCACTTCCAATTACATTCCCGTTCATCCCAAAGCATTTTAGCAAGGAAGTAATTGTCATTATCTCTACACAGCAGGGCTTAACTCAAAATAAGCTACACACATTGAGCTACATCAATTGCATAGCTTATTTTGAAATTGGGAGTGTCTACATAGCACTTACTTTGAAATAGAGCACTCTTCCTCTGACTCCCCTTACAGCAAGGGTTACAGGAGTTGGAGTAAGAATTGTATACAGAGATATACTTATCTCAGAACTGGAAGGAACCTTGAGAGGCCATCAAGTCTAGCCCTCTGCCCTCATAGCAGGACCAAGTACCATCCCTGACAGATGTGCCCTAGATAACCCCTTCAGGGATTGAACATGCAACCCTAGAGGCTTAGCAGGCTAATACGCAAACCACTGAGCTATCCCTCCCCCATAAAGTACTCCACCTTGACAGCATTTTGACATTATTTTGAAATAACTGCCTGCTGTGTAGACACGGACTAAGTGATTTCAAAATAACGCTAGTTATTTCAAAATAATGTACCTGTGTAGACGTACCCCCTAGGGAACGGACTCCTGGTCGAGAGTAAGGATTTGAATTCAGTGTCTGCATCACTAGGCCTGACTCCCACCTCTGTTTCCCTGTCTGTAAAATAGGGCTAATATCTGCCCCATAGAGTGGACACCTGTGAGGTATTTGAGAGCCTTGGCAGAACAACCTGGTAGATAAATACGGGTATGTCTACACTGCATGCTTATTTCAAAATAAAATATTCTGGAAGAAATACTCTGAAATAGCATCTTTTGAAATAGCTACAGGGAAGCCTCAAAATTAGTCCAAAGCAGACTTCCCTAATGTGGACGTGGTACCTCGATTTAGAGCCCCAGGAGGCACTGGGGAGTAATTACTTTGAATGGCCTTGCAGAGGAGCTATTTCGAAATAGCAGCAGTGGAGTGTCCACACTACCGCTATTTCAAAATAGCTATTTCGGAAGGGGCGTTATTCCTCATGGAATGAGGTTTACAGAAGTCAGACTAAGCCGTGTGTCATTTCGAATTTATTTCGAAATAACGGAATTGCCGTGTAGATGCTCGTGTTGTTATTTTGGAATAAAGGCTGTTATTCTGAAATGACGCTGTTGTGTAGATGCAGCCTAACTGTGATGATCATACTTTAAATACCCCTTCTAGCGCTGCCCCTAGTTCACAAGGACACTTCAGTTAATGTTTCTTGCTTGGCATTTCATAATTTTTGCCTAGTGTATAAACTCTTCTTCCAGCACAGCTGCTCACAGCCTGCAGAGGTGTAAGTCGAGCTGCTGATATGTCACCCTTTCGTGAACCAAAGGGCTGGGAGAAAATATTAGGCATCACATGTCAAAAATCCATGGACCTAGGATTATCATATTTTGTTGTTAAACCCTAATGTGATTTGTGGAATGTCAGCTTCCCTGTGGGATCAAGAGAAACCCCCCTGTTGTTAAGAGGGAGGTGTCAGCATAGATTTCTGCTGATGGCTTCTATCGCTGATCAAACGGAGAGGGAATTAACGAATTCAGGCTTTTGATTAGCAGTTTATTTTTTTTAGAGGAAGCCTGGGGAGTGATTTGTGAAAATAAATTGTGCAGCGTTGTGGTTAGCATGCATCATTTCTGCGGCTAATGAGGTGAGTCGGCACTTTCCAAGAAGGTCTAGGAATCCTGCTTTCCAATTTAATAAAATGCAGCTTATGCCTAGTGACAACCAGTCACCATAAATGTCAGGTTCCCATTTTGTAGGTTGCTAGACACTGTTTTTATGAGAAAAGCAACCAGAGGCCCCCAACCAAGATCGGTGTCCCATTGGGCTGGGTCACTGCACAGCCACAGAGGAAAAGAGTCTCTGCTGCGAACAAATTAGTGTACCCATTTTACAGATTCACAACTGAGGCTCAGCAAATGGAAATGACTTGCTCAGTTCACACAGAGAAGCTGTCTGACCCTGGACAAGTTGCTTCAATTCACATCTCAGTGTGTCTGCTCCCCACCTACATGATGGGGCTAATAAAACGGACCACGCTTTGTAAAGTGCCATCTAGTCTTTGGGTGGAAAGCTGCTATGTAAGTGATAAGCCAGTGATGGGCAACCTATGCTAGTGAGTGGGCCGCATGAATGACCCTCCTTCATCTTAGTGGGCCATAAGAGTGCCATAACCAAGACAGTCTCCTGTGATAGGGTAGTTTTTCTAACTGTGCTTGCCTACCTGAATTTGCAAGGTGTGCCGGCTGAACTGTAGCAGCGCTTTGACATGTGAATCAGGTTAATAATACCAGCAGGAGAAAATCTACACAGCCAGAAACCAGCGGAATCTGGCAACCCGGTGCGTAGGCAACAGTAAACAAAATGTCCGGCAGGCGGCACATAGAACCCCAATGGGCCCACCACTGTGCGAAGCATTGTTCTGGCGAGTTCAGGGATCGCTAGAGGCCAGAACGAAATGCAAAGTAGCGCTGTTTTAACAAAAGACTGCACCCAATCCACCTTCTCTGGACCATTATTTGATATACTTTTATTATGTCCCCTGTCGTTCATCTTCTTTCTAATGTAGCCAATCACACACTTTTCAATCTTTCGCCATAGGAGATCTTTTTTGGTCAGTCTAGCATCTCATCTGTAGTTAATTTGGCGCAACTGTGTGTCTTGTGTGTTTGTACAGCACCTAGCGTACTGACACCCTGGTTCTTGAATAAAGTGCTACTGGGAGACACCTAGTGAACAGTAAAAATGATACTACATCAGTGCAGCTATATCTGGTTAGGCTTTCACAGCACAAGACCAGTGTTCCCTACGTTGATGGAGGGGGAAGGTGGCAGCTTTTCGCCCTGGGTTGGTTTCTGTGCATTGATATAAAAGTACCCCCCTTTCCCAAGAGTGTGGGGAAGGGATGTCAGCTGGCACTTGAAGGCACAGCTGTCTGATTTATGGTTGGCAGTGGCTTACCAACAGGGCCAGTCCTAACCAATTGGCAGCCCTGGGCAACCGCCGGGGAAAATTTGTTGAGCAAAAAAAAAAAACGCTCACATGTCCCGGCTCTGCTTACCAACCACAATCATAGAATCAAAGAATACTAGAACTGGAAGGGACCTTGAGAGGTCATCAGGTCCACTCCCCTGCCCTCACGGCAGGGGCAAGCACTTTAGATCATCCCTGGCAGGTGCCTATCTAAGAAACCAAGCTTCCAAGAGGAGTCCAATGACATCTCTATACACACCTTGGTGCTGCATCATATTTGCTTGCTGTCTTCAGAGCTATTTATACGCTGGTTGCAGCAATACTTGGATGGTTATAAGTAATTTGTCCCTAATTGAATATATTTCAGTCCAGTCTTTTCCAATGCAATATTGCTGATGTGCAGTGAGAGGAGACCTGCCCTCACCATGCTACCCTTGGTCATTTGGACACATTGGAAATGGTTTCCCCCAACTACTAGAGGCAGACATCTGTCCAGAGGGGTGACCCAAAAGCTACATCACTTAGAGAAGCAGTGTGGTTCTGCAGATACACTGGGGAGCCAGTGGACTGGGGTGGGGCGGGTCTGGTTCCAACTCAGCCTCTGATCATGGGCTGATCAGTTTCCCTGACTGTGAGAAGGGGAAGATGTTGCTAGTCCTTGTTTGTGAAGCACTTGAAGATCCATCAGTGATAGACAGAACCCCCACTGAGTTGAGTGAGTGTCTGGGGTTGGCAAGGACCGCAGAATTTGGTTCACTAGGATTAAGGGTTTTTAGTTCTTCAGATTAGTGGTGTTCCATGGGCATGCTCCAGGATTATCAATCAATTACACCTTCTGCTCTCTCGGTCCATTCTCCCACCCCAGTCCACCAACCCAGCTGCTCTTCTAAGGGTCTTAGCAAGGCGATAGCCAGCTGAAAGACAATCGTAAGTGACGGAGTCAGTGTGAGTCCTGCATTTCAGTAGATGCTCTCAGGACTTTCTGGTGGGAGAAGGGCTTTTAGGATTCCGTCTGCCCTTCATTCTGCTGTGTGGCTAGGGATGCGTTTGGGAGGCCGGGGGAGGAGGTTGTGTGTTTGTTGTGTTCCTGCTTTGTAACTGCTGAGTGTGTGTTGTCCTTGTCAAGTTCCCACTTGGCTCAGGCATGAGGATTCCTTTGCAATTGTTTCCGACATTTCAGCTGATGCCCCCTCTGGTGGCTAACCCTGGCGTCCAGGTAGGATTCAGCCAGGCGCTCTGCCAATTACTCTCCGATTAACACAGAAAGGTGTTTTTTGGAAGTTGGGACTGGAGACCACGAGATGGATCACTTGATACATTTCCTGGTCACTTCCTCTGAAACATCTGGCACTGTTGGGCTAGCCAGATCATTGGTCTGATCCAGATGCCAATTCTTACATTTAGAGCACTGTGAGGATACAAAATTGGATCTGTAGAAATGATCCACGGACATCCACCTTCACATCTGGGGATGTGGATACCCACAGATATAAAGCAGATAGCCACAGATTTGCAGGGCTCTACTGATGTTATTATGTTGTTAATGCACAGAACATATCAGCCATCTCATTTTTTTGATTGTTGCCGAACAGGCAACAAACCAATCCACAAGATGGAGGTCCCCAGTGAAGGCAGATGAATCCTCAAGTCACTAGATAAGGAAGAAGAATTAAAGGGAGAGGCATGAGCGAGGAAAGAGCAGTCCAGAGAGCTGGAGCTAAGAGGATGAACTGTGGCGGGTTTGAGGTCGATTTCCCTGGCATCTCTCCCCTTAGGGCAATGGGCTGGAGAAACGAGGGGATCCACAGTTTAAGCTCTCTGCCTCCACATACCCCTCCTGACTGTCCATGCTGGATAGCCCCTCAGCCACTCCGACAAGTCACCAGTGGTGACCTGGATCTTGAAAAATTTGCTAAGCAGCCTGGAAGCACAGAGGCCAGTGTTCCCTCTAATCTTTTCCTTCCATGTGCAGAACATTTTGATGTGCACTGAGGCATTAGAAACACAAAACATAGCTGGGGGCGCTTGGAATCTCTCCTAAGCGGCCGCACAAGCACCCAACTTACAGGGGATCCCTGGCGGAGGCTGGTGTCTCTGATGTGCTGCACTGTGGGCAGCTGTCTGCTCCTGTGCAAAGCAAATGCAAAAATGCTACCAAATGAGCATGTCACGCTGGACCTGGCGCATGGGATTGCACAAGGTGCCCAGTGACGGAGGATCAGACCCCGTGTTTCTACATCAAATAAAAAACTTGCAGTTCCACTAATGCCTTCATATAATAATTGTCTTCTGGGATAGCCTTTCAATGGGTGGAAACAGCCTTTCCTGGCTCCAGATTTAGCATACGGGGGCCAGTCCGGGTCTAGGTTCTCCTCTCACTTACACCAGTTTTTCTCGGCTGTAATTCCATAAGGGCATGTCTACACTACAACGTTATTTCGAAATATCTTATTTCGAAATAATGCATCTACACACAAAATGCATTTCGAAATAGCTTTTTGCTATTTCGAAATAGCGTGTCCACATTCATTGGATGCTGAATCGCATTTAAGGCCAGCTGGAACTGGTTCCAGCAGGGCATCAAGTCAGAAGTTACCTTGTGGCCAGGGCGGCCAGCAGGGAACCCTGGGAAGGGCTGGAGGCCCCCTATTTTGAAATAAGCGTCTACACAGCGCTTATTTTGAAATAGCAATTTCGAAACTGGCACTATTCCTCGTGGAATGAGGTTTACCAATTTCGAAATAAGCCCTCCGCTATTTAGAATTAATTTCAAAATAGCAATTGGGTTGTGTAGACGCTAGGAAAATTATTTCAAAATAACGGCTGCTATTTCGAAATAACTTTGCTGTGTAGACATACCCTTAGTTTCAGTGGGGCGGCTCCTGCTTTACATCAGTATAAGTGACGGGAGAATTGAGCACTGCTATGTCCATGATCACCTCCAGGGATTAATTTGGCCCAACGTGTATTAAATAATGGTCCGCTCATTTGTCACTCTTCAGGTTTGCACCCACAAAAGTGTATTATTGCCAAGAGAGATAATTAAGTCAATAATCATGGAAATAATGGGAATATTTGCATGTAGATGAGCTGCATTTACAAAATTCTGTGTGTGAGCGAAATGCACCCTTGACTGTAACATATTTTGCAAAAGGCAGAAGTAGTCAGAAGAACTTGGATGGAGCCATCTTTGGTCTGACCATTCAGATCTAGCTAAATCAATTATGTCAATGTTTCCAAATTTCATTTTGTCAAATCTTTTTTCTCCTTTTTTTTTCTAATGTCAAAAAAAATCCCATTGGGACATTATTGGAAACAACCATTTACATTTTCCCTTTTGAAATACTTTTCATTTCCAAATGTATGGCACCATCATATAAAATAAAAGAGCGAAGCACACGCCAAATGAAACGTCTCCATTTTGTTGAAAACACATTTCCCTCATCCCTACATGAAAATGTTCTGCCATTTACTTTCGTGGAAAATTTTGAGTTTGCCCCTAATTGGAATGAAAATCTCTGTCCAAATCTTGACATTCTCTGCCACAAGGCGTTTCTGTTCTCCGCACAGCTCCAGGAGGTAGGAAAGCCCATCTACGACATCTGGGCTGTTTTCCTGCAGAAATCATTTTGCTAATAGACACATTCTGTAATCCAATACTCCAAAGGCAAAAAAATGTGTCTTAAAGCATGGCCTTCATGGAGTCAGAGGCAGATAATTAAAATGTAAAGATGGGGCTCTCTCTTCGTCTCTCAAGCCTCCTCTTCCTTCTGCCTCTAAAGATCTAGCCAAACAGGGCTGGCTGGCACTGAGGTGACATTAAAAAAGGATTAATTTCTTCTTTTCAGGCCTTGATCTGGCTAGCTGAAGGAATACTGCTTGTGTTGCAACACACCAGTCAGGCTAGGACAGTGGCCTCCAACCTTTTTAACCACAAGATCACTTTTTCAATGTAAGTGCAATGTAAGATCTACCTCAGCCGTGGCCAACCCGAAGCTCGCGAGCCGCATACGGCTCTTCCCCCCGTCAGTGCGGCTCGTGAAGCCGCCTCTGAGAACTGCCCTTGCCTCCCCTGTGCTCACCGGGGCAGGGGAGCCGTCCGGTGCTTCCAATATGGTGGCGGCCGGCGGGAGCCTGCTGAGGCCAGAAAGCATAGAAATGTGCTTCTCGCACTTCTTAAAGGGGCAGTCCTTTTTTTTTTTCCTTTGCTTTACAACTTTGCTGTGGCTCTTCCTGCTGGATCCACTAATATCTTGGCTCTTCATCTGGAATGGGTTGACCACCCCGATCTACCTCAAACCCAAATATCCTTGCCCTGTTTCTTTCCCACCTCTTCTCCCAGGCCTCACCCTACTCACTCCATCCCCCTTCTTCCCCACCATCACTCACTTTCACCAGGCTGGGGTAGGGGTGCAGGCTCTGGTCTTGGGCCAAGGGGCTTGGAGTATGGGAGGGGCTCGGACTTAGCCCAGGGAGGGGGATTGGGATCCAGAAGGAGTTTCAGGGTGCAAGCTCTGGGAAGGAGTTTAGGTGCAGGGGGACTCATGTCTGGGGCAGGAGGCTGGGTGCAGGAGGAGGTTCAGGGCTGGGACAGCGGTTCAGGAAGCAGGCTCTGGCTGGGCACCGTTTAACTGAGACGGCTTCTGGGTGGTGAAGCAGTGGAGTTAAGGCAGAGTTACTCCTGCCCTGGCCCTGCACCACTCCTCAAAGCAGCTGGCATGTACAGCAATGGCTCCATGGCGCCATGTGCTGCCCCTCATCTACAGGCACCGAGCTCACAGCTTCTACTGGCCACGATTCCCCATTACTGATCAATAAGAGCTGCAAGAGCAGTGTCTGCAGGCAAGGACAACATGTGGAGACCCTCAGCTCTGCCTTTCTCAGGGGCTGCAGGGACATGCCAGCCACTTCCAAGAGCAGCAATTACCACAGGGATAATGACTCCATTTTAGAACTCACTCCTCAAAGAATTAAATTTAAGTGTAATAGAGAAATAAAAATGATGAAATGCACAGACCAGTCAAAAGCAAAACTAACCCACTTTGCAAGCAGTAAAGAAGTAACAACCCCCACATATGTGTTGTGTTGGGAGATGAGAGCGAAGGACAGTGTGTGTTTGTGAGAATGACAGAGACTTGCATTGCCAAGCTCCCTCCATCCCCTTCTCTCTGTGTAGAGGTGGGGTACAGATGTGGGGGGAGGAGGGACACCCTGACGTCAGCGCCCCCCCTCTTCTCCCTCCCACACCCTGCACAGGTCCCAAGGGGGCAGCTGCAAGGAATATAATATATGGAGATATACCATCTCATAGAGCTGGAAGGGACCTTGAGAGGTCATCAAGTCCAGTTCCTTGCCCTCACAGCAGGACCAAGTACCATCCCTGACAGATTTGCCCCAAAGGGCCCCCTTTAAGGATTGAACTCACAAGGCTGGGTTTAGGCAAGTAAATGCTCAAACCACTGAGCGATCCCTCCCTTTAGCACTGTTAACCCAGGAAGAGGGCAGGGCAGCAGGACAGTGGATGGCAGGGCAACTGAAGTGCCAGCACTTGATAGCTTCCCAGCCAAACCAGTCAGGCTCACCTGTCAGAGGCTCCAAGATCTATCGGTAGATCCTGATCTACTGGTTGGTGACCACTGGTCTAGGATAAGTCTGTTTCTCCTCCAGCTTCTTACGATGAAATGTGTCCTAATCCCAGGGAAATGAGCAAGGTCTTGGATGTGTAATCCAATTGTATTAAAAGGGAAACTGATCTTGTGAAATAAAATGGACTAGAAGCTTGTGACTTTTGTTACTAAAGAGCAGGAGCGGGTGGGGGAGGAGAGAGAGAATTAGACACTAGACACCTGTGAAACATTCTGGATTGCAACTGGCCTGAAGAAGGTGACTTTTGGGCAGGGCGAAGGGGAATCTAGCCCTGACAACTGTGAAGATGGAATGGAAAGAACACAGGTTCTCAAACTTTTTCAAAGAGTGGCTGATGTCTTTAATAGCAGGCACCTCCCATCGGTGGGATAGCCCTGGGGTAACTATGATTTATTTTTGCACAGTACGGTAATTGTGACGAAGTATTCAAGGTATTTTTGGCTTCCTCAAATGCAATGTGAGCAGCCAGTTCTATGCAAACCACCGTCTCCTGATCTCAGGGACAGAATATACGTAGTCCCAGCACCAACTGGATTTCAGCCAGACCCAGCCAGGCGACAGACTAAAGGCCCTGGAGCTGCCCATGTGCTGTTGCCTCTTCACTGGCTTTCTGCTGGCCTTTGTGTGTTGCTCTTGCCATGCGGGCTGTGACGGAGGAGCAGCAGGAGAGGGGTGGAACAGGAGAAGAGCGGCTCCGTGTGTATCGATGTAACCGTTACCTTCAGATGCTTTTTAAAAACCCAGACAACCGGCTGCTGTAATTTGGGGTTTTCTTTTGTAGGAAGCACGTCCCACCGCTGGAACATCTGCATTGACCCTGGCACATCACCTGGAACAATGGACGGGCGTGACAGCCTAGATGTGGACTTGCTCTAATATTGCTGTCTTACAAGAGACCCTTTAAACGGATGCATGAGAAAAATAAACCCTTTCCGCTTTACAGACACTAGCTCTGACAGTGGCTGGGGCTTTTTCTGAGGCATAGAGGAAACAGCCCCTGTCCTTGCTCTGCAGTGTCCTGATGGGTGGGGTGAAAGGTTACTCCGCATCTTCCCTCACTGTTTTCTCCCAGCCCGTTCCTGTGCCCCTCCCGTTGCTGAGGGCTCACCCCACTGCTGGTTTCTAGTTCAGCAGGAGCAAGGGGTGCCAGCTTTCCCTGGAGCCACTGGTAAATCTCCCAGGGACTTTTCATTCCAGCTACTGAATGGCTGTGACTTGGGGCCTGAACTCGGTATGGGCCCAGGGTCTCCCCATGGTTGCAGAGTCTGGACCTCAATTCTTGCTGTCCTAGGGTAGGTCTCCAAGGAGCACAGTCCCATGGGGTCTGCGGTGGGTGCCTCAGTCTGGCCCAAACTCCAAGAGGTGCTGGTAGTAGGGGAACTACTGCCCCCGCCCCCGGCGCCACGTGGTTTCCCTTACAGCTTGGTTCAGTGGCTCTCAGCCCCCCCCCATTTGGGGGTCGTTCCGGGGACTATCCAGAGAGCCCCCCTTTAGCGGTGTTAACCCAGGAACTTGCAGCTCCTCCCTCCCCCAGGAGAGGGAGAGGAACCCAGCGCCAAGGGCCGGGCGGTGGGAGTGGGGCGGATTTCCAGGGGCTTGGGGGTGCAGCGCCCGCCCGCTTTGTGCTCTGCAAGGCCCCGGCTGCCATCTCAGCGCTTCTCACCGAGCAGCCCCCGGCCGGGGAGCCGAGGCAGGCAGGAGGCAGCATCTCGCGGCCCCATTGGTCACTCCCCCAGCCCCTATCCGGCAGGCTGAGCTGGGGGGAGGAGGGGGGCAGAGAAGGGGGAGTGGCAGAGAGGGGCAGGGGGCGGGAGCAGAGAGGAGGAGGGGGCTAGGGGTGGTCCAGTGTTGCAGGGGCCCGGAGCTGTGGGGAGGGGCAGGGAGATGGAGGAGGAGAGGAGGGGGCTTGCGGGGGAAGAGGGAGGGGTTCCCGGGAGAGGGGCTTGTGGGGGGAGGAGGCAGAGCGCTGGGCAGGGCAGGAAGGGGGCAGCACTGAGCAGGCTGCACCCCCTCTCCCCCCCCGCTGCCCCAGCCCAGCCCCGCAGCTCCCGGCCGGAGCAGCCGCCGCAGCTGGCCCCGCATTGTCCCGGCGGCCGCAGGATGCCGAGCCCCGCACCGCCGCCCGCCGCCCCCCGGGCCCGCGGATTCGGTGGCTGCGCCGGGCTCCCATAGGGACGGAGCCGGAATGAGTAGGTGAGCGGCGGCCGCTGTCACTCTGGGGAGCGGGGCCGGGAGCGCACGGGGGCCGGGGCGGGCTGGGGGCGCACGGGACCTGAGGGCGCACGGGGGCCGGGGCGGTCTGGGGGCGCACGGGGGCCGGGGCGGGCTGGGGGCGCACGAGGTCTGGGGGCGCACGGGGGCCGGGGCGGGCTAGGGGCGTACGAGGTCTGGGGGCGCACGGGGGCCGGAGCGGTCTGGGGGCGCACGGGGGCCACGGCGGGCTGGGGGCGCACGGGACCTGAGGGCGCACGGGGGCCGGGGCGGGCTGGGGGCGCACGAGGTCTGGGGGCGCACGGGGGCCACGGCGGGCTGTGGGCGCACGGGACCTGAGGGCGCACGGGGGCCACGGCGGTCTGGGGGCGCACGGGACCTGAGGGCGCACGGGGGCCACGGCGGGCTGGGGGCGCACGGGACCTGAGGGCGCACGGGGGCCACGGCGGTCTGGGGGCGCACGGGGGCCGGAGGCGCACGAGGGCCAGGGCATGTTTGGGGCGGCCGGGGGCACTGAGTGTTTGGGGGGCGCAGGGCGGAGCGGGGGGCGCACGACGAGTACGGGGGACAGGATGCACTGCCGCGCTTGCCCAGGCGGGGTTGCGCTGGGTGTGCATGGGGGTTGTTGCACAGGGTCGGCGCTTTGGAGGCTTGCACGCTGTCAGGGTGTGGAGGGGGGTCCCACAAGGTCTGTGGGTCGCACAGGATTAGGGAGCGAGTTGGGGGGCGCACACAGTGTGGGTTTTGGGAAACTTGCGTGGGTCAGGGTGTGGATGGGAGGGATGCACATTGTGGGGGGTGCACCGATCCGGGTGTGAAGGGGGGGGTTACACAGGAGTCAGGGTGTAAGATACAAGCTTGGGCATGCAGAAGGCGAGTTGCACTGGGATGGGGGGATTACATGGAGATCTCTACCTCCGGGGTAGGAGAGTTGCACAGGATTGGGAGGGGTTTCCCGGGGTGATTGCACAGGGCTGGGGAGAGGGGGAGTTGCACAGGTTCTGGGTGCAGGTTGCACAGGCCTGGGCATGCAGGCCAGCTGCATGGGGCTGTGGAGGATGGCCAGGTTTTTCTCTGAGGTGGAGAGGGTTGGGGAGGCGGAGGCTGTCCAGGGATCTGCACTGGGATTTAACGGGGTGCATAGGGCCTGGCATTGTGTTGCAAGGGGAGGGCTAGACAGAAACTGAGTGTGTGTAGAGGTCATGGGTGTTCAGGGGCTGGTTGCATGTCAGGATTGTAGCTGGGACGTTTGGGGCCAGGGCTCAGAATTCTCCTGCATGTTGATTCTCTGCACAAAGAGAGTCTCCTCTGCACCCCCTGAGAGCTAAAGGGGTCACTAAAGGGGTGGTTTATTTTAGAGGAAGGGGGTGACTATATATTAAACAGTCTCTTAGCCTGATCACTGTCATTAAAGGCCCAGCTGCCCACCCAGGTCCTTACCTCAGAGGCTGCAAGGGATGTGGGGCGCATAATGCACTGCAGATGCATTTCTTATTGGTTGCCTTCTAATACCCCGGGGGCAGGTTTAGCTGTCAGCCGGATCTCACTGACCAGTCAGTGTTCCGAGAGAAGCGGGTGCAAACAATATTGCCAATTTCTGTAGCGTCTGTTATCTCAGAGTCATGGTGTTTCAAAAATGCAGCCCCCTCTGCAGTGGATGGACACACACCTTGCTGTCCAGCCATTGTGGGAGGAGAGTGATGACACATACCCTTGGGGATGGCAAACCCTTACTCTTTCCAAAAAGTGCTAATGGGATCTTTAATGTCCACACGGAGCAAGAAGGATTTTAATGTTGAAGTTCTTGTCCAAAAGATACTTAAGAATTAATAAAGACAATTAATACCTGGAACTCATTGCCACATGAAGTAATGAAGCCAAAACATAATGCAGTTCAGAAAGGGATTGGAGCTTTATAGGTATATCAAGAATATCTAGACTTATGATAGGTAATGACAACAAAGTTGGAAAGAGACAGTAAATTTCAGTTCCTTTCGCCGTCATCTGAAGACCATGGCGCAGGCCCCTGGGAGAACCAGGGTGCTGGGCTGTGTGGATGTGGATGTGGTCAACGGGGCCGTTCCGGTGCTCCTTTTATTAATTGTCAACTGGGTGTCACCAGCCTGGTTAAAGATGCACCAAAAACAGAGCATTTGTGTTTGGGGTTTCGGTGTCTTCCTGGCAACCTTCAATAAATATAGCTGAAGAGTCCGTGGGCAGCCAGGCAGTGTGGAAGATATGGATACAAACGTGTGTCAGAGCTGTGCTATGGGATGAGCGAAAGGAAGTGCTGGCTGCACGTTCCCCTTCATCTCAAACACAGGTGCTGGCACTGAGAGCTTGGGGTGATGCCGCACACCCTGGCCTAAAGTGGTTTACATTATATACAGGGATTACAATGTGGTTCAATGGCTCTCCCCACCCCCACTGTACAAATTGCTTCCCTGATCCCAAATTTCCGAGCCTCAGTGCAGCAAAGATTGCAGGATATTCCTCCGCTGGCAGGTATAGGGTTTTTATATGTTGCATAGTTCTGTAGACACCCTGGCTTGTACTTAGTGGTGCATAGAAGGGCAGCCAGTGAACAGAAGAGAGAAAAGGGTCAAAATGAAGATTAGGCTTGATGGGAGCCAGTACCCATGCAGGCCTGATGGGTATGGAGAGTAGGAGCCTAAAGAATGTTTGTTTGTTTGGCCCGGAGTTGTGTTGATAGCAGAACTGCATATGGATTGTACAGGGAACGTACCTGCTGCTCTCACATGTGTGCCGAGTAACCCTAGCCCTCCCATGGGGCTGGGATCATGGACTGTTAGCTGAACCTCTGCTTTCTCTGTTCAGACTGTCCTCCCACCCCATGGCCTCAGGGCTTCATGTCAGTGCCCAGGCATGACTCCTGTTAGTATGTGTACAGGGAGCGAATAGGTTCCGGAGCATACTATAAATGTGTTTACTGGAGAGAGCAGATCATGTACCTTCTAAGAACAACAACACACAAGCTTTCCTGCATAATAGCAAGTTAATCAGGCAGGCACGGGACAGGACCGGCCTATTAAAATGTTGTAGAATTAAATGTAAGTACAGTATTTTTTTAAAGCTCAGGATATTTTTTTTGGATCTTTTTGTTCCTCTTCCTGCTACAAGTAGAAGACAATTATTTTATTTTATGGTGATTTGTTAAGCAGCAAGTTAAAAAAGAATGCATCACAAAAATGTGTATATATGTGTGTATATTTAAATAAATGTTCAGTTTCTTGGAGCTTCTGCCGATCCTGTGTATTGGCATTCTAATAATAAATAATATTAATAATATCTCCGTTTTTAGCACAAATTGGAAGATTACAAATGTGCTTAACTAAATTTAGATTGAAACCTCCCCCCCAACAGTCATTGTAGTTAATTCAAGAAGATTGTTTTAAGCAAAACAGTTTTGCTGAAGAAAATGATTAAAAGAACTAGGTTTGGTTCTATAATTGAATTATTGACTGCATGCATCTGTATTACGGAAAAACCCTCACTCATTTCCTTCCAAATCTTTCCACATGGTCAGGCAGATTGCTTGCCTTGAGTTTTTATGGATTGCTCTTTATGTGCTCGTCAAATGTTGACCCGGGGGAGGTAGAATTTTGTTTTGTGTGGGAGCCAATCTGTAATTTACGTGGGTGTTTATTCTTAGAGGTGGTTCTGAATTACACATTTTGGCCGGATAGAGACTCAGTGGAATGAGGCATTTGTTTTAGATCTGGTGAGCAGAGGTGTGTGGACATTTTCTCATGGGGGGCTTTTGGGGATAATGACTGGCACATATTGGATTGTAGCCTTTGAAAAGCCTCAGAATCCTGAAATAATGTAAACACGAAGGCCTGGAGTCAGCACTGATGCAAGAGGGTGAAACTTTACAGAAGTCACAGGAGCTGTGTGTGCCCTTTTTCACCACCGATCGTCTTGTGCTTTAGATTACACTGAAAGCTTATTATTGGCAATGAAAATGCCCTATTACTCGCTTTTCGTGGATGGCTTCTGGAGTATCTTTCTTTCCCAAGGGAAACTGCAGTTTCTTGTTGTTATTTTTATTTTACAAATGCCCAAGATCTGATTTAGCAAAGGGGAACTAGATCCCGGGGTGGGTTTTTGGTGTGGCTTAAGCCGTGAAGGAGCAGAAAGCTGCTGTTCCTCTCTCACAATTAGTTTTCTTTTAACTCAGCTCCAGGGAACGGTTTAGCTAGCAGCCTTTGTTCTGCCTCCATTCTCCTTTAGAAGACCCTCTGCATTCTTTCCTTTTGCCATTATCATTTTGGTTAAACAGAAAGGCAAGTTGTGTACCATATGGATCATGTTAACAATTGCTTATCTGGAGCTGGTGTTTTCTCCCCTCTCCCCAACCTTTTTGCTTCTTCCAGACCTCTGAGTGGGGTTTTAATAGCATCTTCCATTTGAAGCAATCAGAAGCGCTGGGATGGCAGTTTGACAAGGATTCTATAAAACAGGAACAACCTCTCTCTCCCTCTGTTTTGTCTTATGTACTAACAAAGTTCAGTTCCCATATCTGCGGAAATAGAGCTTCTTGCATGCCACCAGCTGGAAGAGAATTAGCAAATTTAAATTTGTGATTAGGACTAAAAATCCCCAGACAAGCCCTACAGAATATTTGGAAAAACTTAAAAAACCCACCAATAGTCTAGTACAGGGCTACTCAACTCATTTGTTTCCAGCCCGCAGTGCGGTTTGGGTTTACGCAGGGCTCAACACACGGCCCGCGGGTGGGAGCCAAAACAAAAAAATAGTCAATATAATGGTCTTCTGTTGATATGCATTTTAGTAGTTAAATTCCTGTGCTGTCATTGCTCACTGAAAGTGCTGTCATATGGGTGGAAATCAGGTAAATATTGCATTTTATTAATATCAGCACAACGGACTTGAATGGGGCCTGTGTGTTGTGTAGTCTTGCCTTAATCTTTGTATTCATGCCCGTCAGTGTGAAAGAAGCTATTTGCATATATTTGTATATATATTTGCGTGACTATGCAACCACACTTAAGTTGCGGCCCTCGGCATGTGATATGAGTATCATTGTGGCCCCCGGGGCTTCCAAAGTTGAGTAGCCCTGGTGTAGTAGCACCTTAAAGACTAACAAAGCACGTAGATGGTATCATGAGCTTTCGCGGGCACAGCCCACTTCTTCAATTGACAGACCATAATATTTTGATTTAGCAGAGACTCTATTGGGCTTTGGGGATTTTTTCCCCCCTCACTAAGAAAATAGCACAGGCTAGATTCCCACTGTTTAGTCAATAAAGTGATTTCATGATTCATGTAGTTACAGAGCTGTCCTCCTCTGACAATTTAGCTAGCAGGAGATCCCAGTGATATTTTTCAGGTGCATCCACATTGAAATACAAATCACAGAGGCCAAAGGTTTCAAAAGTGGGAATCTCAATTTGGGCTCCTAAATCCACATTTAGGCTCCTCCCTAAGTAGCTTGAAGTCCCTAAGTTGTCACGAGAGCCTCTTTATACTCCGGATCTCCCTACCTTCTGACAATCAGGGTGGTTTATGTTAGGAGCCTGAAAATGGATTTGCGTGGTTAACTTTGGGCCCCTATGATGGCCACTAGGTGTAAATATTCCTACTGATTTCCTTGCAGTAGACATAAACAGAAGGTCCCAACAAGGTATTTGGCTGCCACGTCAGTACTAAGTTGTAGAATAACAAAGGTGGATCAGAACTAATAAAAGATCTGTAGGTTTTGCGAGACTTTGACCTCCAGCCCGTTGTCGGTGCGAGTATCGGGATGCACGAAGAAGTGTACCGTGCATCGTGCTCTGGTTGTCTGACCCGTTACACAGCCCCAGAGGGATGTGTGGCTGTTCACAGTATCCATGCACCACGATGAGCTTATTCTAACATGCTGGAATATTGCTGTCTTGGAACCATAAAGTAGGATTTATATTGAAACACCTGCAGTGAACTTTTTTTACTTTTTTGCGCAAAAAAACTCCTTTTTGCACAAAATGGACCTGTCTGCACTGCTTTTTTTTGTGCAAAAACCTCTTCCGCAAAACACATTGGACGAGAACATGCAAAGGAAGTGCGAGAAGTTGCTAATGAGCCCTTCATTTGCATTGCCTCTTCCGCAAAAAAGAGGCAGTGTAGACGGAGCGTAAGACTGGGAGAGCCACTGCTGATTTTGCAAACTGGTCAATGAGCAAAAACTTAAAAAACGCTGACGTAGAATGGTGCATCACAAAAGGTCCTTTAGTTGTTTGCTTGGTGAAGTGCAGGTTAGTTGTGTTTATTTATGGCATCTTGTAGGCATGCCAGCAAGCGTACGGGAACTTATTTTGGGAAAATAACAGCGTGAGTAACGTGACTCCTCCAATCCTGTGCTGCAGGGCTAACTCTTGGCTAAAAATTGAGGGGAGACTGCCGGGCGTTTTAAGGGAATTTTCACATTTGTGCTGTAGTGAGCAAATATTATGTAGATTTTTTTATATAGCTTCCCTTCTGTCCATTCCTACAATGAATCTTAACCTGTCCCTTTATCTCATGGGTTTGTAACCCTTTCTTTCTAACACCACAGTATGTACTTGTGTGTGTATGGCTGGGTGTGTATGATACACTACTGATTGTGCAGGTGTGTATGATACACTACTAATTGTGCTTTCTGGGATGTAATGATCAGTTGCTATTAAAAACCTGAAAATAACAGATCCAAGTGTTGATGAAATCCAGATTTAGGTGTGACTTGCATTACAGCTTCTCTCAAGGAGTTTGGTTTGGTGCCGCTGCTCGGTCTTTAGCTTGGCTACAGCAGGACTGCCTGTTCCGATGCAGTCCCCGATTGCGTTGAAATACAATAACATTGCAGTACCGACACCCTGCTACTGAGGGCAGAAATGGTCTGCTGCAGACTACGGTGGTGTAGCACTTGGTCAAAAGCTGCCTATTCCTATGCCAGATGCTTCTGGTTTTTAGAGCTTTAGGGTTTCACAAATCTCTGTTGTTCCTTCCACTGCAACTTGAGGGAAATAAAGTTGTTTGGGGGGGGGAATGTCATAGCCCACTAAGCCCAGCTCTGGGGACAGGGATGGGGAGGTGTTGTTTGAGCTAGAGGATAACCGCCTATTCCTGCTGACAATCTTGTTTTTAGTCCGGGGACGGGGAGACCTAAGGCCTGGATGCGGCCCCTGGGTTGCCTGGATCTGGCCCCCAAGGCTCGGCGCTCCCTCCCCAGCATTTGGGGAGCCTGGGCTGGTGCACCAGCCCCCATCACCTCCTCGTGGGGCTGGAGCACACAAAATCTACTAGCCTGGGCCCTCCTAGGCTCGGGCACGTGTGGGGAATGTGGGGAGGGTCTTTCTCCTTCTCAGTCAGGGGCCACGTCAGTGAGGGTTTGGGTTTTGGTTTTTTTTGCTTCTCGCTTGTGTGCAGCCCCCGAGTGATTTTTCTGTGGGTCAGAGGCCCCCTGACCCACAAAAGGTTCCCACCCCTGATTTAGTCCTTCGAGTGCTGCAGAGGCAAGTAGTGACATAGGGCTGAGTCAAACCCACGGTGCCCTTCGAGCAGTCTCCCGTCTCCGGGGGTGCTCTCCACCTCCTGCTGCATAGGAAGGGACCAGAACTCCACAGCGGACCAATGTGGGGGTAATCTGCCCCCCCGCCCCGTTCACGGTCTCTCATAGTTAAAGATTGGCTTCAGCCTTGAAGCACACGGTTTAATATCTCATCTCAAATGTTTGCCAGCAGGAGCTGGTATAACTCTGGCTCCTCTTGTGTGACAGTCCAATGTTCAGACGCTGCTGCTGCCCTCGGAGAACTGCGGTTGGCTACGGACTGTGCGGAGGAGGCGGGATGTGCGGAGAAGGCGGCTCTCGCAGCCACATGCGGGATATGTTGGGAGACGACAGAGAAGAAGCTGTGGCTGGTTGCTGGGAGGGAGTGGACGGAGGAGCTAAGACAGAGGCAGCGTTGCAGGCTACGTGCGTGAAAGGCACGCCCGTGGGACCAACTGCGCTCTCTGGGGAAAAGTCCCATGTGCATCCTAGGGAGGTGAACGAGTAGTTGACTATCCGATGTGCAAATACTTATCGGAAAGTCCGCACGCTCATCGGCTACTCGCTTCCCTCCTTCCCTTGCTACCTCTCTCAAAAAGAAGCAGCAAGGGGGGGGAAGCGGAAGGGGTTATTCAAAGCGGCAGTGCCACGTGGAGCCCGGGGTCAGCTGGGGACTCCCCCGCTGGCCCCAGGCTGCATGTGGCGCTGCCCCTTTGAAACGCCGCGTAGAGCCTGACACCGAGCTCCCTGCGGCGTTTCAAATCATAGAGCCCAGGGTCAGCTAGGGTCTCAGAGTCTCCAGCTGACCCCGGGCTCCATGCGGTGCTGCCGCTTTGAAATGCCATGGGGAGCACAGGGCCAGCAGGAGTCTGCTTGAGTCCCCTGCTGGCCGTGTGCTCCCTGCAGCACTTTCACCTTAGAAGTATAGCAACAGCCCTAAGGCTGTTGCTACACTTCAAAAGCAGAGGCGCCCTTACCGACTAATCGAATAGGCGATGCAAATTGCATCGCCTATTCGACTAGCCAGTTAATCTAAAGTTAACATCCCTAGTCCATCCCCAACCCCCTTCGGGAATGAAGGGACTCTAAAACCAAATTCTCTTCAGTGTAAATATTGAGTGCGGGCAAACAGGCTGTGTCCGGGAAATGCAGAGGGAGCATGGACTTTGGCTGGTGTGGATCTTTGTGCTTTGTAGAGCCTGTCTGCTGCTAGTTCTCAGTTGTTCTCCTTGCTGCTAGGGCTTGAGCCGGAGAGGAAGTGAGCCCCCGCTGCTTCCCTTCGCTTTGCTGGGCAAGGTGGATGTTCCTCTTCTCTCAGGATCACAGAGACCAAATTCGGGGCTAACTGTGAAATATTTGTATTCTTGTACTCCAGAGAGGCCCCACCTAGGATCCCAGCTTCCTCATGCTGCACAGATGTAGAATGGGTCCCTGCCCCAGACAACTTGCATTCTAGATGAGCAAAAATGGCAAAGAGTGGGAGGGCAAACAGAGGCAAAGTGACTGGACCAAGTCTGCACAGTGAGTCAGTGGCAGAGGCGGGAACAGAATCCAGATCCGCTGACTCCTGGGGCCCTGCCTGCCAGGCCCTGCTCCCTCGGAGGGGAATTCTGGTGAGAACTCGAGCTTTGATAACTTGGCTTTGATAACTTGAGCTTTGATTGTATATGGGCCAGGATTGGTCCCTTGAACTCTGCACTAGGCTGGCTGTGTGGTGGGTAGATTTTAAGGCTCAGAAGGGCACATCTACACCACAGGGCGAAACTCGAATTAAGCTATGCAACTTTCACTACGTCAATTGCGCAGCTGAAGTCGAAATAGCTTAGTTCGGCTTTTGGCGCTGTCTACACAGCCAGAAGTCGAAGGATGAACACTCTTCCTCCGACTTCCCTTACTCCTCGTGAAATGAGGGTGACGGGAGTCGGAGTAAGAAGTCCTCCAGCTCGCTGTTATTTCGAAATAATGGCTTGCAGTGTAGACGTGCTCTTTGTTATTTCAGAATAATGTCAGTTATTGCGAAATAACGGTGTGGTGTAGATATACCCGAACTGAGCAGGTAGAAGGCAGATTCCCAGAGCACTTGGCCAGCAGATGCTTCAGAGGAAGATGCACCAAATGCTGCCTTAGGCAGAGGGAGGCATAATCTGTAGGTCTCCTCCTCCCTTTAGCTTGAGATGGGTTTGAACCTAGAAGCCTGACGTTTAATCTCTTCCAAATTGTACATTAGCCTGACCCGTGGTGACTCTGGGCGTTCATGTTCTCCAGAAATGTTCGATCCCTCTTTAAATCCTGCTACGTTCTTGGCTCAGCAGTGTCGCCTGGCAGGGAGTTCCCGGGCGCGTGAGAAAGCATTCCCCTTGCATGTAATGGCATGCCCCTGGGTGTGTGCATTGGGAGGCAGGTTGGACAGAAGCTCCCCATTTGCCCTCTCTCACCCATTCAGCATTTTGTCCTGCTCCCTTTGGTTTCCCCTCCAAGGTAACAATCCCAGTCTTTTCAGAGGAGGGTCTTTTCCAGCCCTTTCTCGTTCTCATCACGCTTCTCTGCTCCCGCCCCCCTCGGTTTTGCTGTGTCCTTCTGTCCGCCGGGGAAGTCAGTTTGAACACCGCATGCTGGATGGAGACAACCCCAGTGTGTATCTGTCCGCCCTGTGCCTGGTGCATGCGGATTCTTTGCTGCTTTGACTGCAGCGGTGCGTTGAGCAGAGCGTTTCATTCAGCCGGGGAATCGCTCTGAATCGCCCAGGCTCTGTCCTGCTGCACATAGCCTGGATATTTGTGCTCCAGGCTTCTGTTGTGACTCTGGGGCAGTTCCTTAGCCTCAGTTTCCCCTCTGTGCAGTGCGGTGGCATGGGATGGTGGTGATGTGGGTCAGCAAAGTCCCTGCGAGCCCAGAAATCTCTCTCTGTGTCTCCCACCATCGTGAAGATGCTGGATTAGATGACTGATTTTTTTCTCTGCCCATTCTCAGGTCTGTAGTTCTAAGGAATTCCTCTGCCCCCCACCAAAAAAAGCCGACGTGTAGTGAAAGGCTGATCTGACTGCTGGGGCTACAAAGGCTGCATGGTGTTTGTTAGGACCTAGGGTCTCTTAGGCTGAGATCAGCAATTCTGCCAGAGCTTTCCGCTTCCACCTTCAGAGGGTGCAAGGCCGGGGAGTGTGGATGGAATGCAACCGAGGTGAAAGCTGGATTGGACAGCAAACCTGTCTAGGTTCGGGGAGGCCTAGGTTGGATCGGAGGAAAAACTATTTTCCTAGGACACTAAGGATGTTAAATTGCGATGATCAGTCGATACGATTTGTATTGACTGCACGATTAGTCGATAAGGACCACTCTGCAGAGCCACCGCGTGGGTAGCTTCAGGAGCCAGCTCGAGCTGGGACTGAGCAGTCCCGGCTCCAGGAGCCCCCTGCGCTGCAACTTAGCATTTTAAATGTAGTAGGAGCTGCCAGGCGCAGTGTCCCGGACCAGTGCGAGCCGGGACTGCTCTGTCCCGGCTTGTGCTGAGTCCAGCAGCCCCTGTCCACAGTGGACAACAGGGGCTGCTTGGTGACAGCAGCCCCTGTCCGTGGGGGGCCCCAGCTCCTCTCTGGAACCCCCGCGGACAGGGGCTGCTTTGCAGCAGCCTCCTCATGCCCCCTGCCACCTCTGATAGAGGCAGCGGGGAAGGGCAGGGTGACACCGTGGAGACGGTGCTGGGGGGAACCAGCTTTTAAGCTGGCTCCCCCCAGCACTGGCTCCAGTTTGACATTCCAGTCGACTACTTGGTCCTACTAGGTGACACGCAGGAACGGGTTCCCTAGGGAGGGGGTGGAATCTCCATCCCTAGAGGTTTTTCAGTCCCGGCTTGACAAAGCCCTGGCTGGGATGATTGAGCTGGGGTTGGTCCTGCTGTGGGCCCTGGGATTCTGTGATTCTATGAAACCTGGCAGAGCGGAGCCCCACGCGCTCGGGGCAGATATCGAGGATGGCAGAGCCGGATCTCCACAGGATTCCGCTGGCAGTCCGCATTGCTCCGTCTCACCGTTTCCAGTGGGGATCTTCAGACCCTCCTCAGTAGTCAGCATGGTGAGGAGACACCCTGGTCAGACCCTCCGCTGTTGTATCTCACTGTTGAAGTCAGTGATTCTATGCCTGTTTATACCAGCGGAGGATCTGACCTTCCCCCCACCCCCAACAGGGATTTAGACTCACAGCCAGCTCTGTGCTGCAGAGTTTATTTTGCTGTGCAACAAGGGTGTTGTAAAATCCTCCACCTGGCCTTGGGGCTTGTCGTCAGCTGTAGTTAATGTTCGTTAAACTGTACAGACTGCCAGCACAATTTTTTCCTCCAATACTGCATGGCTTGGTTGTTATCAGGAGCTCCTGATCTTTATGGGGGGCTCTAATAAACCCATCCAAGGCCTCACAAACACAGCTGAATTATGGGCTAGCTCAGGAAGAGACACAGATTTAAATATCATCTTCCCTCTTCCGCTCCCACCACCCCAATTCAGCCATCCCTTAAGTAACCGCAGTAATGGCTCTAAATGTTGATGCCTTTATTATTATTTAATTATGGCAGAGCCTAGTGTTGTCTGTATTGGAGCAGGCCTAGGAGCTGCTGTCATGGCCCAGGACACTATATGGCCACACGAGTCGTTTCCACAAAGCGCTGACAGTCCTTCCTAGCAGAGGCCCCAGCTGAGGCTGAAACCCATTGTGCAAGGTGCTGCACATACACATGAGGTTTCTCTTTCCTTAGATAATGGAAGGATGGAGGTTTGTAAAGAACACGCGAGCGGCCATGTTCTAAAATTCTCGTGCTGGCAAGATACGGTGTATTTCAGCACACGACTTGCAGTGTGTCCACTAGAGGGTTTGACGACCTGCCAGTTCATTGTTTCTGAAAAACCCACCTTTGGTATGAGCGCAGATAGCCTGCTAGTAAGAGCCCTTGCAATGGAAACACACAAGGGGCAAGAGACATGGAGTAGGGAGAGGCCCAAGGTCACGCAGCACATCAGTACCAGAGCTAGGACTGGACCCTAGGTCTCTTGACTCCCAGTCTAGGGAATGGCCCATTAGGTAACACTTGCACTCCCATGAACAGTTTCTACTGTAGATCCATTCCAGTGACCCCCTCCGTCGCAAACCAAAAATCACCAAAAAACAGTCTTATGTTACTTGCTAAATTAGTTAATCTGTTGCTGCTTCCTCCCCTGGCATGCTGCTGGCTTCAGACACTTAGGCTTTGTCTACACTGCAGGGTTTTTGCGCAAGAAGCTTTTTGCGGAAGAGATCTTGCGCAAGAGAGCATCCACACTGCATGGACGCTCTTGCGCAAGAAAGCTCTGATGGCCATTCGCCGAATGGCCATCAGAGCACCTGTGCTTTTTCTGATAGGCTCTTTTTGCGCAAGAAACCCCTGTTGAGCGTCTACACACGCCTTTTTGCGCAAGAGCTGTAGCGCAAAAAAAGGAGTTATGCCTCGTAGAAGGAGGTATACCTGCACCGCAAAAAGCCCTCTCTTCTGTCAATTGACTGTAGATTTTCTTGCGCAAAAACGCGCTTGAGGTGTGGACGCTCCGCGGGTTTTTGTGCAAAAACGGCTGTGTAGACATAGCTGTAGATTCTTCTGTTCCTGGCCGTGTCACCTCTTAAGCGGAACAATGCAGATTTCCATAATCTACTTGCTGAGGCGAATAATTTTGCCTTCTTTTGGGGGCGGGATTCTTGCCGGGCCGGGGTCGGTGTCCTTGGTTCTAACTCTGCCTTTTAAAGGAAAAAAAGATTCAGCCAGTGAGCCTGTGACGAAAAGTTATGTGATTGGTTTAAAGAGACATCCGTGGTAGAGTTTCTAAGCCAACCCCTGCTCTGTCCTTTCCCACAGGTCTCTTTGAAATTCCATGTATCCCAGGCACTGTGCTATGCTGCCACGCCCGGGAACAGCAAAACAAAGGCTACCCACCTAGCTTATGGGTAATCCATCCCCAATAACAAAGCGGAGAGAGCTGCATCCCAGAGCTCACAGTGGTTATGAGTAAAGTACTTGAGTGCATGCTAGAATCCAGAATTAGGGATGTAACAGTGTAGTCAATTAACCAATAAGCAAAAGCTTATCGGTTAATGCTATAGACTACATGCATTCTCCCCCGCACCCTTGCCAGTAAGTATTTTAGCAGGCTGGCCAGCAGCCCAGCTCAGTCCTGGCTTGCAACGGGTCCGGGACCTACCCCTGCCGCGGGTCTGCATTTAAAGAGTATTAGGAGCCGGGTAGGCAGGCAGCCCGGCTCCGTTCCGGCTTGTGCCGGGTCTGGGAGCTCAGACTCCACCCTGCACAGGGGCTGCTGCCACCCCACGCTGCTGCCTCTTTATGAGAGGCAGCAGCGCAGGGCGACAGGCAGCTGGTCCGCAAGGGGAGCTGCTTTTAAACTGGCTCCCCTCATGGACCAGCTCCCACCTGACACCCCATGCTGCTGCCTCTGATCCACAGGCAGCAACGTGGAGTGGCAGGGGGCTCCCCGGGAGCGGGGCCGGAGCACACTAGCTGCTGGCCCCACCCCCGGGGACTATAGAATAGTCAAGTAACCGTTAGGAATTCATGAGGTTAATCGACTGTTCAGTTAATCGATATTTAACATCCCTATCCAGAATCCCTTAGCAACTGCACAATGCTGGTGCGAAGAGGGAAGCTATTTCAGTTTTAAAGAGGTACGGTAAATTAGCGTGATTAAAACTGAGTGAGTGAATGCTGAAGCCCTACCGTGGCGACGCCCTGTTTGTAACACCGCGCTTGATCGGAATGCGTTGGCTTTAGCTGCTTGTGACCTAGCAAAAGAACCAGGGCGGGAGGGAAGGGGGAAGGGGGTTCCCATGTTGATCTTTTATGTATGTGTTAAAAAATCTTTACGGAGGAAGGCGGACTTGAAGAATGGGGTGCAAAGCGGTTAGCAGTGCGTGTGACGCAGGCTGGGGGTCCTGTCATGCATAGTGGTAAAGGCGAGAGATGCATTGGACGCTATGCAAACACAAAATGACAGCTGACAGATACGTTGTGGGTGGGTGGGGGAAAATCTAGGAAGTCCTGGGCTGCTGGCTAGAATCCTGAGGCTTTCATGACTAACGTAGGAGTAATTGATGGCACCAGGACTAACGCTTGCCGAAATGTGTAATTAAAGGCCAGGGGTGACGGGCTCCTAACCTGGGCTGTGCACTGGAGGTTACAAAGGTTGAGTGTGTTTTGAAGGTGATGCCCTGCGATTCCCAGGCAGCTAGCTGTACTAGGAGGATAACGGCTTGCTGTCAGCCAGGTTAGAATCTCAGCTGAGCCTTGGGCCGCCCTGTGAGCCGGGCTGGGAACATTCTGCTGGATCAGAGCTGGGTTCAGTCACTTGCTGTGGGCTTGATTCTCTGCCTAATAAATAAGGGGCCCAACTTTCTGTTTCCCGGCACCTTGTGTCATCCCTGACCCCAGCGGGGACATCCGTGGGTGTAAACAGTGCAGGGAGAATCGGGCTTCCTGTGTACTGTGACATCAGCATGAACATAACGAATGAAGCCAATGGGACGATGCAAAACAAATATCACTTAGAATGGTGCAAAAACATTCGTGTTGTTCAACCTTCGTCCTGTCGGAGGTGGACAAAGATGCTTTGGGCTTGACTGGTTGGTTTCCTGTGCCCTCTGCCTGGCATGCCCTTGCCGTATTTGCATACCCCAAGCTTGTCCTGGTGCCCCGCGCTAAGAGAATACGGGTCTCTCTGTGGGGGCTGGTCTGTGTAAGAGAATCAGCGTTTGCTACAGCAGCTTAGCTCCAGAGTTCCTTGAGTTGGAGCTGTGAGTGAGCCAAGTGCAGGGGAGGCGCTGTGCTATGTCGGGGGTTCTCAAACTTCATAGACCCCCTTCTGCCAATTGCCCCAGGCAGGAGTCCTGTTTCCTGAGCCCTGTTGCCTCAGGCTTTGGTCCCTAGCAGTCAGTCTCAGACTTCAGCCCCAGCAAGTCTAAGCCAGACCTTGGAACCACAGTAAAATGGGGTCCCAGACCACTTGGGGGTCCTGGCCCCCAGTCTGAGAACCGCTGCATCCTCAGGGGCATGCTTATGTGATAACACAGCTTGTACTGTGTACTCCGGCTCCCAAAGCGCCTTACCAAAGGAACATAAGAACATAAGAATGGCCAGACTGGGTCAGACCAAAGGTCCATCCAGCCCAGTACCCTGTCTGCCGACAGTGGCCAATGCCAGGTGCCCCAGAGGAAGTGAATCGAACAGGTAATGATCAAGCGATCTCTCTCCTGCCATCCATCTCCACCCTCTGACAAACAGAGGCTAGGGACACCATTCCTTACCCATACTGGCTAATAGCCATTTATGGACTTAACCTCCATGAATTTATCTAGTTCTCTTTTAAACCCTCTTATAGTCCTAGCCTTCACAGCCTCCTCAGGCAAGGAGTTCCACAGATTGACTATGCGCTGTGTGAAGAAGAACTTCCTTTTATTTGTTTTAAACCTGCTGCCCATTAATTTAATTTGGTGGCCCCTAGTTCTTATATTATGGGAACAAGTAAATAACTTTTCCTTATTCACTTTCTCCACACCACTCATGATTTTATAGACCTCTATCATATCCCCCCTTAGTCTCCTCTTTTCCAAGCTGAAAAGTCCCAGTCTCTTTAATCTCTCCTCATATGGGACCCCTTCCAAAACCCTCATCATTTTAGTTGCCCTTCTCTGAACCTTTTCTAATGCCAGTATATCTTGGAACCTCAGTCATGTCATGACCTTGACCTGTGTGGGGTGACTCCAGATTCACACAGGAGCCCTCCTCCGTAAGAAGATGCTGACCAGAACGACAGAATCCAAAGGGGAGTGGGAAGATTGGGAGAGAACCCCAAAGGCGTCATGGTTGGGAGGAAGGACTCCCCTGGGAGCTGCAGTTACTGCAGGCATTTAGCTGGGTTCATGTTGGGAGTTGGGTGTGAAAACTGCCTAGAAGCCCTGAAAGGGGGTGAGACCTATCCCCCTTCCAGTGACCAGTCCAGAGATGGCTGCTGCCAGCTAGCAGGGTGACTCCGTCAAATGATAGCCACCCCCAGGCTTTAGAGCTGGAGGTCTTTGGGGAGCCTGTCAAGCCAAGGGGAGAGGCGGCGGGGGAGGGCTCATACAACCAGGAAGGGCAGTATAGATTGGCTTTTGGGGGAAGAGTGTTGTAAGGGCGAGACTGGACTGAGGAATAGCATCCCAGGGACTGAAGTGGACTGGAGCCAGCAGTGCAGACTTGGCGGTTGGGGGTGCAGCCTGCAGCGACGGGGGTGGCATCCTGGGATCTCCTGTCCCTCGGGATGATGTGAGTGGCCCTGTGCGTTTGACAGGATGCAGTGAGACTCACACTTCTCCTTTTGGAGCCTCAGGAAGCCCTGACAGGCCACTGCCGCATCAGCTGGGCTCTCGGTGGGTGGCAAGGAGGGAAAGGCTTCCAGTCTTGGGGGATGTGCCTGGAACTGGGCACTGGCCTTCCAGGAGCTGAGCTGGCCCAGTGTCAGTGCTTGGGAAATCCTGCAAGCCAGACCCAGGCCGGGTTTTGTTTTAATCAAAAAGGGAGAGAATAATGAATAATAAATCTAGCTATATATTAAAAAATGTGCATCTGTCTGTCCATCTATGAGTCTGTGTGTTCTAGAACTCCTCCTAAATGATAAGAGCTAGGACCACCAAATTTGGCAGGCAGCTTCCTCTTCTCCTAACTTCAAGCAAGGTCAGGGTTTGATTGTACCAGGGAAACCAGAGCTGCTGGGAATGAGACTGTTTTCCATAACATGGAAGGGGAGGGGCTGTTCAGAGGGATGCAATACTCACAGTGGCCACTGGGGGCAGCGAGCGCAGGGGAGAGCTATATTGCAGAGTGACCAGTGGGGACAGTCGTACCACTGAGAGTGTGACCAGCAGGGCTGGGGCTTGCCATCTTGCCTGCCACCAGACCCGTTAGGTGGGGCCCCCTGCCCTGGAAGAGGTCAGGGAGGAGGGAGGATGTTCCCACCAGCCCTCCCTACCCTGAGAGGGAGGCAGGGAGCCCCCACTGCGCACCCAGGCTGGGTTGGGGGAGGAAGGAGGGAGAAAGCCCCCACCAGTCCCTAGAACAAGCCGGCAGTTAGGGTGTGCAGTCCCTGCTGCCCTGAGCCACCCTGGGGAGAAGCAGTGGCCACCCCCTCCTGCTGCCCTGAGCCCCGCTTCTTGCAACCCTCTGTCCTGAGCCCCCCTCACTCTCTGCCCTGACTCCTGCATGCCCCAACCCCCTGCCCTGAGCCTTTCTTCACCCCCAGCCCTCACTCTTGCACCCTCCTGCATCCCCAGGCCCCTGCCCTGAACCCCTCCTCAAGCCCCCACCTTGACTCCTGCACTTCCCATGCCTCTGCCCTGAGCCCCCTGCACCACCAGCCCCCTGCCCTGAAGAACTCGGGTCGAGTAAGTCTTCTAGTCAGAATAAAAACCAAAAATGCAGTATCCACCCTCTGGGATGTGCCCAGCAGTGTCCCTCCCCTGCCTCCCCTCTCTGCGTGCTGCTCCCCCACCTTCCCTGCAGCATCTCCTGGGTCCCCCCCTGCTCTTCCCCCCTCCCGGGGAGCATTGAGTCAGCCGCGCATTAAAGCCATAAATCTGCTAAAATAATAACATGCCACCGGGTCTCGTGAATAGGTTGAACTTTGCTAAACCTCTTCCTGCTCATTTATCACGGGGAACACGAGGAGAATAGCACACCCTTGATGTCGTCTCTCTCCCCCTGCCCGAAGCCTCTCCTGGGAACCTGTTTGGGCCATAGCCCTGATGTCTAAGGGGAATAAATAACATGGAAAGGGAGAACTTTGTGCCCTGGAGGGATTTATAGTCACCTGAGAAGACATTAAGGACTTGAGGCCTTAGCATCCTCAGAAGAGGGGGTTGTTTGTATAGGCGGCTCAGTCCAGGCGCAAACAGATCAAGGAGCGTCATATAGAAGGGGTAGCGGGAGAAGGCGCGTAGGCTGTTAAATTGCAGCGAGATGATTGAGGGAAGACCTGTGGCTTCAAATACCCCGGAACGTGGGGAACATTTGGATCTGGGCCTGCTGGTCTCATCTGGCTGCATTTTAAGTGCATCGCTTCTCCTTGCCAAGCTCTGACCAGGATGGTCCTGGTGTGAAAACCCCACGTGCAGGGTTAAATCTCCGTGGGGGTGCCGAAGTCTTCGCCGTCCTCCAAAGGAGCTGTAAAGGGCAGCTGTGCACGCAGGACCGAGGCTGTCCATGGAACATGGCTCTTCCTGTGGATGGAACATGCCTGGCACATCTTCCAGGGTTCTGAGAGCCTGGTTGCCTGGGGGTCTCAGACTGCACATCCAGACGGGTGGTGTGTGTGGATCTAGCATCTGGGTGGGGGAAAGATGGAGTCTGGAGGGGAGTTACCCAGTCAGGCCCTAAGGAAGTCACCAGGTTGCATTCTCCTTTTCTCCCCCTCAGCAACTACTAGGGACCTTAATGGGACCGTGTGCCTGGGGACCGTAGCAGTGAGAGGAATCCATCAGTCTGAGAGCGCCATACGGCTGATGAGTGTGTCAGGCCGTGATTCACCAGTGATGCTTCCTCTGTCTCCCTCCTGAGCCCCCTGGCTAGTGCAGCCTGAGGGGGGTGGGAGGGAGGACTGTGGCTTCTTGTCTTGGCAGGGGGGCATTCTCTGGGTTATGCAGGAGCCCACGAGGGTGGGTCTGCGCTGTAGTCGCAGGGCGTGGGCACCCCTGAGCTAGCGCCCGTCGGGCTGGCTTGGGAAGCAGAGCAGTGATGCCACGGCAGCAGGAGTTTCACGACGGGCTGGCTGCCCGAGCAGTTACTGGGCCCCGGGGGGCTTGCACTACCCCCTTCGAAGGTCCTGCTGCCCTGGCTCCACTACCCAGCCAGCTAGGTTAAAGCTAACTCATGTATGTCTACACCCGCTGCAGTGACCCAAGCCCCATGATTGCGGCATGGGCCTACTCTTAACACCACCAGCGCCATGTTCTCCTGATGCCTAGAAGGTCGGATTTGGCATTTCTCCAGCCCCTCCATATCCCTCCTCCGCCATCTGGAGTTTCCCCGTTGATGCTTGTTCATCTACCTTTCAGCACCCAGATGTGTCCTTTGCAAATGTTTCTAGGCCACGAGGGAACGGTCTGTCCTGAGCAGGGCGGAGCTTGTTCTTCTGGCGGGGCAAGGTCTAGTGAGCAGGAATTCCACAAGGGGAGAGGAGAGACTAAGGTGCCCGCCCAAGTTCATGCCCCGCGTTTGCAGCAGTGATGGGTGTAGAGCCAGGACGCCCGACTCCCAGGCTTGCTACCTTAGCCACACAAGCATCTTTGCCTGCCCTGCCCTGCTGAAGATGTTTGGTGTCATCTCTAGCAGAATGGTATTTTATATCTCAGGACTGGTTTCCTCTGGTTGTCCATGCCAGCGGTTCCCAGTCGCCAGCACGCAAACCCTGCTCACCAGGCCACGGCGGCTGTTGGAGCTCAAGCCGGCTGTTCCCGGCGGCTCACTCTGCGCTTGCGGAGAGAGGGGGTGCAAAGGAGGAGGGAGGTACATGCGCCGCCCACGGCCGATCTCGCACAGCTGCTTTTGCAAGAGGAGGCGCACCCCCCCAGGGCTCCGCTCCCCCTGCCGCCTGCGCAGCCGCTTTGCCAGCAGCGGCACTGGGGCTAAGGCGATAGTAGGAGGCGCCTTCCCCCTGTAATGGCCGCCGGTCAGGGCTCCGCGCTCCCCCCCACCCAAGGAGGCGCAAGACGCGCTTAGGGAGGAAGGGGGCGCGAAGGAGAGGGGTCGCTCTCCCTGCCCACACAGCAGTAACGACCGTGCTCCCTAGAGGGGGCAGCTTTGCTCAGGTGAGTGCAGGAGTGGAGTGGGGCTGGGGGCAAAGGGGTGATGGGTGAGGGCATGGTGGGGTCACGGGTAAGAAGGTGTTGGCACGTAGGGGTCAGAGGTTAAAGGGTCAAAGGGCATGGGGTGTAGGAGTGCAGATCAAAGGGTGTTAGGCACTGGGGAGCAAGGGGCTGGGTTGGGATTAGGTGGACCGGCAACATCTTATTTGCATATTCATTATTATTATAATGAATGCACAAATATGCAAATAAAATGTTACTGATCCCTCACACGTTTGTGAGTGGGTTTGCTGGTCCACGGCATAAAAAAGCTTGGGAACCACAGGTCCAGGCCACGAGGCTCAGCGAGCGTGGTCTTCCCCCGACTGTATTGGTGGTAGGAGACTCGTTTGTGGATATTCTGCTTTGCATCCTCATAATCCGGGCCCTGAGCAGCTAGGGCCGTGGGGCAAGATTCAGCTCTTAATGTCACTGGTGTGAATCCGGAGGAACTCCGTGGCTTTACAGTGACGTAACTGAGATCTGGCCTGGTAGCCGGTGGTTACTCTCTGTGAGCTAGGCGCATGTTCCAGAAATAATGTGATTAGATAGCTGACCGTGGGGCTGTTTGCATCCTCCTCCTACAAGGTGATTACTTTTTAATGAGTGGCTGTTGAAAAGAGAGGAAAATTAATGATGTCTGCCTTGAGATTAGCTCTGGGAGGCCGGAATAGCTTTGGCCCAATCAATAGTGTCCTGCCAGTCGGATGGAGCCGCACAGCCCTGCAAGGCGCTGGCGAGCGGGGTTCCGGTTTTCACCCCGTGGTTCCACGGCACTGGGGAACGCTGCCCCCGGACCGCTGACCGCTCAAGGCGAGGGAGGCTGTGGGAGTCAGAGGAGGTTGTGTCACGCCCGTCTGCGCGGCGTCAGGCCTGGAGCCAGACCAAGGACCTGCCGGTTCTGCTCTGCACGGCAGGTGCTTATGGAAGCCCACAGCAAAAGAAGGGGAGGGCAGCTGATGCGATGGCTGCCCAATGTTACTGTTTCCCGATGTAAGAGTTTAAGCATTCATGCGTGTGATCTGCAGCACACCCTGTAATGAGCTCCAGGCCTGGCCTTTGTCTGTATTGGGGGAATATCGCTCGTACCACTAGAAAAGAGACATTCATTATTTTACACTGGGGTTATAAAATCCTAGGATGGGTGGATTGCACCAGTGCCTGGAAGCCTTGATCAGGTTGGTCCCAGAGGGCAGGGAGGTGCACAAGCAAATGGTAAATGACAGTCCCTGGTCCACAGATCATACCGTCTAAAAGGACATTATTACATTTATTGGGGGTGGGGGGAGACTGAGAGCTGGAACTCCTGGGTCATATTCCTGTGTCTGCTTCTTATTGACCATAATAATTGCATTGTGCAACTCAGCGCCCCAAGCTTCCCAGAATGCAGGCCAAGAATCTAGCATCACCACTTGGAAACAGAGACGGTGCTAGTGCTGAAGCGAAGGCAGAAGCCCTAACAGGCATGTGGGTGAGTGTGAGCATGTGTGTGGTGGTGGGGGGAGGGGTAATGAGAGAGAAAAACTCAAAGGGTCATGCAGAGACAGCTCCATGGGTATCCAGTATCATAGGCGGGGGAAGGCGTTGCCTTCCCAAACTGCCAGCCTGGCCCTGCCCACGCTCCACCCCCAGAACACCTACTGTAGGCGTTCTGGGGGCAGAGAGTTGCTGCTCCCAGCACTCTGGGCTGGGGAGGCTGGTGCATGTGCGCGCCAGCCTGCCCTCTTCCCCTCCCCATGGTGGGGGGGGGACGGTGCGGCAGGCTGCCCTGCCTCCCCATGGTGGGGGGGTGGGGAGGCGGCCTGGCTCCTGGGGGGGGCCTTTGCAGAAGAACTGGGGGTGGGGCTGGGGGCTTGCCTCTCCCAGCCTTACCGTCTCCAACCGCCCATGGACAGTTCTACGTTCTAAGATATCACATGGCAGAGGAGAGCTTAAGTGTTGGGAAGCTGCAGGAGTCCTTGATTCTTCGTGCTCTGTGCAGCTTGTGGTCAGATTCGTAAGGAGGTCAAGCCTGGTTCCCTTGATGCGGGGTGGCCAACTTGATTTCATCACGAGTCTTGCGGTATTAAATGGTGAGGTCAGGCGATTGCATTAGAATCTCAATTTTCATTTGTAACAGAAGTTTCTAGCCCTCGCCAAAAACCTCTTGCGCAGAAATGGATCGGAGTAGATTATGCAAATGAAGCAGGAGAAAAACCTAATCAGCGCTTCATTTGCATTGCCTCATCCGCCAATGTGTAGACATAGCTCTAGTCCCCAGGGGTAGGGTGGGTGCGGGTGAGCGTGTGAGAGCATGAGAGAGAAGAGCTGGGGCCGCTAGGAGAGCTGCTCGTGACTGGAGAGCGGTGGGGAGCCCAGCTTTCAGGATGGCTGGGGTTGGCAGGCGTTGTGGGTTCTAGCACCTGGCAGGATCCAGGCCCCATGTCAGCCCTTCACCCCCGCATTTCTCAGTGTGCGGCATGAGGGATTCACTGGGGGGCATGGGGATCCATAAGCTGAGGTGGATTAGCATATCCCAGCGAGCGATGGGGATTGTTTTCATTTTTCTGAAAGGAGGGGCTCAGTTTTCAGACGTGTCCTGACCTATCTGGGCAGACCGTGCTGAGAGGTTGTACGGTGCCTAGCAGCGAGCGGGGTCTGAGCATGGGTCCGTGGTTCATGGCACTATGAGAAAACACGAGTTCTCAACCTGTGGTACTTCCCTGGCCCCCATCACCGTGGTAACTGAGCACCTCATAGCCTTTAATGTGCTTCTTCTAACAACCCGCCCCTGACCCGGGCCCAGGCTGTCATCTCCAGCTGGGGCACCGAGACTGAGGGTATGTCTACACTTGCACCCTCTTTTGAGAGAGGGATGCAAATGAAGACATTCGAAATTGCAAATGAAGCAGGGATTTAAATATCCCGTGCTTCATTTGCATATTCGTGTTATGACGCTATTTCGAAATAGTGCTATTTCGAAATAACAGACGCTGTTAAGACATGGTTATTTCGAGAGAAAACCCTTCTCTCGAAATAACCCTTATTCCTCATACAATATTTAAATCCCGGCTGCATTTGCAATTTTGAATGTCTTCATTTGCATCCCTCTCTCGAAAGAGGGTGCAAGTGTAGACATACCCTAAGTGACTTGCCCAAGGCCACACAAGAAGTCAGCAGCAGAGCAAAGAATTGAGTTGGAAATGATCAGAAACATTTTCAGCCACACAGACCCTTCGTTCCCAACGCAGCTGGAATCTCCCCCCCCTCCCATCCAACCCTTGCCAGACACCATTGACTGTAGCGTTCATTGCTATAACATACCTGGGCATTACTGTGCTATACAAAGTGACTTACACACCACAGGTGTATTTAGCTTTATAGACTTGGGCCTCATCTAGACTAGGGAAATTAGCGGTAGTTTAATTAGTGAGACAACATTAGTGAAAGTTGCACCATCTTATGCCAATACCTCAGGAGTTAAATAGTAGGGGGTGTGATAGGAGCATGCCAGAGACTGAATAGGCTAGACAGACCCGTGGTGTCCAACCACATGTGGCTAGTGGCTAGCGTGTTGGACACCACGGTGCTAGAGCATCTGTTCTCCCTGCCTTATAATACAAGCTGAAGGAGACACTCAGGGTACGTCTACACTGCACGGCTATTTCGAAATAAGCTATTCCGGAACAGTTCTTCTGAAATAGCTTATTTCAAAATAGCACATCTACACTGCAGGGAAGCCTCAACATTAGTTTGAGGCAGGCTCCCCTAATGTAGACATGCTATTTCGATTTAGAGCCCCAGGAGGCACTGGGGAGGAATAACGTAGAATGGCCCTGGTGAGGGGCTGTTTCAAAGTAGCAGCAGTGGAGTGTCTACACACGCATTATTTCGAAATAGCTATTTTGGAATTAGGCGTTATTCCTCGTAGAATGAGGTCTACAGATTTCGGAATAAGCCGTGTGTTATTTTGAAATTATTTAGAAATAACGGAATGGCTGTGTAGATGCGCGCATTGTGATTTCGAAATAACGCTCGTTATCTCGAAATAACGGTGCAGTGTAGACGCACCCTCAATGACATTAAAAGGGAAAGCCGTCCAGAATGGCAGTCCAATATGGCTTCTCACATCGAATTAGACTGTGGAATTCACGGCTGTCATTAAGGACAAGAACATGGCAAGATGCAAAGCGGAACTAGACACTAATACGGCTATTGAGGGTATCCAGAGTTACCCTAATTAATGACAACCTGTTTTGCAGAAGGGCTATTGACTCTCCTGCTTCCGGGCTTAAACCTATGTCTACCTATTAGAAAGCAGACTGATGTAGGGCTTATCTGACCTTCTGCGCAATTCTTACACCTTCCTCTGAAGCCGATAGTGCTGGCCACTAGGAGGCAGGACACGGGACTAGATGGACCTTGGATCTGATCCTTTCTGGCAAGTCCTGTGTATCTGGTTGCACTGGCTGTAGCTACAGTGGTTTAAAATAGTCCTAGGTTAGGAATGACCCCGCTGGCGTGTGCTTTGGAGCAGAGGCACCGTTTGTATGTGCAGCAGCTTAGTCGCAAACTGGGGCTCGGAGTCCCCCATTGGAAAGCTCTCGGAGCGGCGCGGTATTGATAATGAATGTGGTTATGGGTAACGCCTCCCTTCCTAAGCCCTTCCCTTCCAAAATGACTTTGGCACGGTGCCCTGTGGCAGGTGAAAGAGCGACTTGAGGAAAGCAGCGTGCGCCCTCATTTGACACAGGAAATGTGCACAGGTTCTAACAGGATCAATATTCCATCCTGTAAGGCATGTGGCTTTCTCGCCCTGTTTGCTGCCCGCCTGGCCCCTCCCTTTCCACCACCCCCTCTCCCAAGCCTTGCCTATTCTTTCCCTGTATTAGCCTTTGGGCTTTGTTAGTTGCAGGTTGAGTGGTTCAAATGTGTTAATTCCCTCCCTTGGGGCTCTGTCCAGTGTTTGTAAATTCCCAGCGACCGGTTGTCATTGGCCCGTACGGCACAATGAATACACACAGGGGGCTGATGTGCCGGATCCTGCAGTCCAAGTGGCTGCTTGTTAATTTGTTGGAATAACAGGGCTGCAAACAGCTCCCCCCCCCAATCCCAAAACTCCTTAGGACGGATGGGGATTTTCCTCTCACAACCTCCAGGGTCAGTTCTCCACCTATGGACTGTAACTTTAAACAGTGCATGTTCCCTTCTGAATATCCCACGTGCTTTGCTGGGCGCTGGCAGGAGGAATCATAAAGCAGCCCATCCAGTGATACAGGCGTTGTCTGGCTGATTGCAAGATTGTGGGGATGTTGGGGGGGTGTTGTGGCTGTTAATAGGATCAGCCCAGCCCAGAGTGGTTAATGGATTCTCCAAGCCAACTGAAGCCCTTTCTGCAGTAAGGAAATTCACAGGGGCAGAACCCCACTACCTCTCTGCAAAGCTGTGATGTGACCATGCCCCATGGGTGCATAGCCAGGCAGCTTCGCCCTGTCACATACCAAACTGAGCCATGTCGGGTGCTTGTGTCTGTCTGCCCCTGGGAGGGGTGGAGGCCGGGGCATCCCTGGTGTGATTCCCAGGCTGTAGTGACACCGGCGCACATTTTCTTAATGAGCGAAGCGGAGCCGGTCTCAATTTTCTGTTCAAAATGCTTTTGTCTGTGAAAATTGGCTTTGTTGTCCAAACAGAAATGTCGGTGGGAAATCTCGACTTTCAATCAATGTTGGGGGGCGGTTAATGGAAAAACAGAAAACAAAAACCCTGGTGGTCCCTTCTTACCCTGTGAGGCTATAAACTTTTATTTAACATTATTGTATTTTTTACTTTATTTATTCAGGTTCTTGGCAATTGAAGGATTTGGGTTTTCCTGAGAAATTTTCCCATTTTTTGACAAAACCCTGAAAATAGTTTTTTTTCTACAGGACCAAAACATTTCCGGTCCAGCTCTAGTATGAATTGCCAGACCCCAAGTCACAAGGGGTAAATCCGGAAGTAGCTGCATTAGAGTGCATCTGCACTGCTCCTGTATCTCAAAATAAGCTATGCAATTTGAGCTGCGTAAATTGAGTAGCTTGTTTCGAGTCAGTTTTGAAATAGCTTATTTCAATTTCGAAATAACCCGCTATTCTGAAATGTCCCTTACTCCTCGTGGAGCGAGGTTTACAGGGATGTCGGAATAGCAAGCCCGTTATATTTCGAAATAATGGGTGCACTGTTAAGATGCGGGGTAGCTACTTCAGGATACCTCTGGTATCCCAAAATAGCTCCGCAGTGTAGATGTAGCCTTAAAGGCCAATTGAGTTACTGTGGATTTACACCGATTTATCTGAGATGCAGGCCCAAAGCCCCAATCGGTCTGTGGCTAAGACATCCTGGGCTTTTTAGGGCAATAAATAAATCCCGGGGGAAATCCGACCCTTACTTTTGCCCTTACTCGGGAGCAAATGTTTATTGCCGTTGTTGAGAGTTGCCAATGCATGCCTCTGTTGACAGACAGAGGATTTAAAATGGTATCTTCAGTCTGTTTAAAATGAGGAGTTTTGTTTCATTTTGGAACCGAAAGGAACAGGGTGACCTTGCTTAGCTTGAGCCTCAGTTGTCCCCCCAATTCCCGGTTACCTGAGATGCCGGCCTGTGATGTGTCTCAGTTGCAACAAAAAACGACGGTTGCCAGATGTCCGGTATTGAACCGGACAGTCCGGTATTTGCGCCTTCCATCCGGTAAAAAAATTCAGGAACGTGTTGTTTCTTGCTCAACAACTTTTCCTGCTTCTTTTTTTTTCCTCAACAACTTTTTCTGTGGGATTTTCTTTTTTCCCCAACAGAATTTTTTCTCAGCTTTTTTTTGGGGGGGGAGGGGGTTCGGTATTTTTTGTGAAACCATCTGGCAACCCTACAAAAAACTGCCTTGATTTGCAGAGCATATTCCCCTCCCCCCTCAGCCCGCAAGTATTTTCGGCGAATCAGACTGGCCCTGATTTAGGGGCCCCTTGCAAGAGTCAAGGGGACTTGGTCACCAAACTGTCAGCCCCTGATGGGGTTGTAAACCCAGCCCCACTTGATGGAGGAAAAGGGTTCCAAACCTAAGTGAGAGACTTGGGAAGGTGACAAGACCCACCTGTGCCTGCGACTGGAACCTAAACTACAGGCTAGAGCCCGGCTGTAGCTGGCGGAGTGGATCGCTGTGGCGCAGGCAGGCCCTGGACTCCGTTGTTGTGGAGATGGGTGTTGAGGGGTTTCCAAGGAACGTGGGTGAGTCCAGCGCCCTGAATCCCTCTGTCCCTGCTTTGTGTTTCTAGCTTTGCTGATTTGGCTGAACCTGTCCGGCGAAGAAGTCGCTGCAGGGAGGAGAGGGAGCAGAACGGGGGAGGGGGCAAGCTGCAGAAATAGGAAATGTTTGTAAATGCCGAGAGGACTGGATCTGGGTTGTTGGCATTTTTCTCATTCTTTAGCATTCTCACACGCCCCCTCTCCCACTCACTCACTCAGCGGTAGACCCCACCCCTGCCTGTCCCAGAGCAGATTTCCCCCGGTGTTATTTACAGCCCATGAAAGTCACCTTACTCCCGGCTCAGAAGCAGCCAGTCTCCCACTCTGGGAATGCTCCTTGGACTAGCCAGGGCCCTGACTGCAGCTCTCTGCCCTGCTAGGAGCGTCCGCAGTTATTCCTCATGCTAGAGCACGTAGGCAGCACATTCCCTCCTCTCCGGGCTCAGCCAGAGGGCCAGCGGGGCTGCTCCGTGCTAGAGGCACGTGAGGGACCGAGTGGAGTCCGCTGCTCTTGGGCGGTGGAATGTTGCCAGCAGCTGCGGCAGGACTCAGGTGCTGCCGCCGCACAAGGCCCTTTCCCAGACACGCCCAGAGTGGCTCCTTGTGTTTTGAAATGGTTTAATTGGATGCCAGGGGGGGTGGCAGTGTGGGCTGGCCTGCTCCTGAATGGACCCGTTTCTGCTCTGGAGATCAGGTCTTCTTGGAGAGCAAGTAAGTGCCTCCCGGTGCACATGGGCCTAGCCAGAGGGAGGGATTCAGCTGCCTGGTCCAGCTCTCTGCAAGGGGAGAACTGTCCAGTGACCCTGCACTGCCCTGTTCCTCAAGCCCCACGTTGGGGGGGTACAATGGGGCACGCAGGCCCCTTGCGTGGTGCTCCAGAGGTTTGGGGCTGCGACAGAGCCCTCTAGAGACTGCCACAAGTCAGAGCACCCCTCCGCTGTCATTTAAACCAGAGGTCGTGCCAATCCCTGGAGCAGCCTGGCATCCCCAGGGAACAATGACACCTTAAAGCCACTTCCCCTGGCTGCTTCTGGAGGCGGGCCAGCGGGCCATGGTAGCGCTTAGCACACTGGGCCCTGGAGTTCCGCTCCCAGCCCTTCCCCTGCTCCAGCTGACCTCAGCCAAGTCTGTCAGGAGCAGTCTGTTACGCCTGCGTTTGGAAAAGTATCTGCCCAGTTATGAGGCCCCTGCCACTCGGTGCTGCTGCCTCTGTATCAGAGGCAGCAGTGAGGGTGTCAGGTGGGAGCTGGTCTGTGAGGGGAGCCAATTTAAAAACTGCTCCCCTTGAGCCTGTCGCCCTGTGTTGCTGCCTCTTATAAAGAGGCAACAGTGCGGGTGTCAGCAGCCCCTGTCTAGGGGAGTCTGAGCTCCCAGACCTGGTGCAAGCTGGACCTGAGCCGGGCTGCCTGCCTGCCTGGCTCCTAATACACTTTAAATGCAGAGCCACAGCAGGGGTAGGTCCCGGACCCATTGCAAGCCACGATTGAGCCAGGCTGCTGGCCAGCCTGCTGAAAAATTAAATTTACTGGCACGGAGTGGGGCGGGAATGCGTGTAGTCTATAGCATTAAACTATAAGCTTTTGCTTATCGGTTAATCAGTTAATTGACTACACTATTACATCCCTACTGCAAACTGCCATTGGAGTAACACAGCAGCTCTGAAATGCATCCAGCCTTGGGCTGGAGGACAGCGATTCCCCGCTCAACCATAACTTGCTGTCCTCTTGGGCCTCTTATCAGAGACTCACCAAGTGCTTTTCAAATGTTAGCTGAGCCTTGCACCACCCTGTGAGGTAGGCGGGGTTACTAGTATCCCTGTCTTGCAAGGGAAGAAACTTGCCCAAGGAGGCACAAAAACTCAGTGGCAGAGCTTGGAATGGTGCTCTGACTATTAGATACTCTCTCATTCTCTAGAATGGAGAGTGGGGAGGAGAAAGCGCTGGGCAAGGCACTGCGGAGGGCATGGGAACTCCTTAATGTCTGCCTGGAGCAGCCAGCTCCTTGGCTTTTAAGGTCTCCTCTGGTTGATTCCCACATGAGATGGAAGGGACAAGCCAAGGCAAGTGCACCATTGAAGTCATAGAGTCATAGGGCTGGAAGACACCTCAGGAGGCCATTGATTCCCCTGCTCAAAGCAGGACCAATCCCAACTAAACCATCCCAGCCAGGGCTTTGTCAAGCTGGGACTTAAAAACCTCTAGGGATGGAGATTCCACCACCTCCCTAGGGAACCCGTCCCAGTGCTTCACCACCCTTCTTGGGAAATAGTTTTTCCTAATGTCCAACCTAGACCTTCTCCACTGCAACTTGTGACCATTGCTCCTTGTTCTGCCATCCGCCACCCCTGAGAACAGCCTCTCTCCATCCTCTTTGGAACCCCTCTTCAGGTAGCTGAAGGCTGCTACCAGATTGCCCCTCACTCTTCTCTTCCGCAGGCTAAATATGCCCAAATCCCTCAAGCTCTCCTCATAGGTCATGTACTCCAGCTCCCTAATCATTTTCGTTGCCCTCCGCTAGACTCTCTCCAGTGCGTCCACATCTTTTCCGTAATGGGGGGCCCAGAAGTGGACACATAACTCCAGATGTGGCCTCCAGGCCCACTTTCAATTCTGTACAAGACCTGGTGCACAGGAGTGAATTTCACTCATAATGCATTGCAGGTCACCAGGCCCTTACCTCCCTTGGAAGGAAGAAGGGCAGGGTGGGGCCCCTGTGGTTTTGGACAGCAGAGGAGCAATGGTCCACTAAAGACCACATAATGAGCAAGGCACTGAGAGGCCTTCGTGCCACTCCCGTCTCTGTGTTTGAGAGCAGCTGTGCCCGTGTGCCCCCAGAGCCACCGTTTGCTGCATGTGTGAGGGGCGGTTTAGGAGGCTGCTCGGACCATTCTCAGCCCTTTCGTCGAAACCAAGAGAAACCAACCCCTCCTGAATACAGGGCGGCGGCTTCTGTTTTCACCCAGGCCTGCGAAAAAAATCAGCATCTGCTTGTCAGGCCAGTGCGGCGTGTGACTCACGAGGTGGCGGAGGCGTATTCAGCAGTGAAAGGCAGAGGGAGCAGATTCCTCGCCCGCCCTCCCCCCAGCCTCCATAACTGTCCCCGTCATCCAGTCATCTTCGTAATGGAGGATTTTCCACTGCCCCTGACGCACATGCTGCACATTGCAGCGGAGCTGGCGAAGGAAGCATGGGAGTGAAGGCTTTGGGGGAGTGTATTACCTTCCACTGAGCCGCATGGCTGTCTCCAGCTAGAGTGCTGCAGAATTGTGTAGACACACACACACTCTCTCTCTCTCTCTCTAGACACACACACACACACACTCTCTTTCTCTCTCTAGACACACACACACACACACACACACACACTCTCTCTCTCTCTCTCTCTCTAGACACACACACACACTCTCTCTCTCTCCCCTCCCCCAGGCATCTCGAGCCAGAGTGCTGCAGAACTGTGCATACATACACACTCTCACACACACACACTCTGCCCTAAGGCAAGGGGTGATCTGGTGGTGTTAGGTTGGCTTAGGAAATAGCTGGAGGCCGCTGGCTTTGCTGTTCACAATGCACTCAGACATGGTTTGGGTGCCCTTCTCCAGAGAGTCTGAAAGCATTTTACAAACATCAGTTACACTTAGCCCCAGTCGCACTCTCCCCATTGTAATTCGCCATGGTCTGTCTGAAAGCCAGTAGCAGGGCCAGGCTTAGAACCCAGAAGTGTCCCCCAACTAACCCACTAGACCCCACACCCCTCCCAGAGCCAAGGAGTCCTCACCTCCCCCCCTCTTGCTTTAACCACCAGACTTCACCAGAGCTAGGAATAGAACCCAGGAATTCTATCCCCCCGACCAAGTTAATTTTAGTCAAATGCCTTTGAGGGGCTGGGATTAAAGGGCCTTAGACATGCAACATTTTATTACCAAAAACATCTAATCAGTTGAGCTGTAGGTGGAATTTACTGCAAGAGTCTGGGGTCTGAATTAGGGCCAGCTCTGCACACTAGCTGGAACAGTTTAACCAGTTTGTTTCTACACCAAGGCTATGTCTACACTGGCGGGTTATTGCGCAAGTACGGCCATTCTTGCGCAAGAATCCGCAGAGCGTCTACGCTGCCCACCCACTCTTGCGCAAGGAAATTTACAGTACGGCGTGGTAAGAGACAGCTCCTTGCGCAAGAGCTACGCTCTTTTTTAACAGGTGTAAGCCCTCTTGCGCAGGAGCTCTTGCGCAAGAGGGCAGTGTGGACGCCAGCAAGGGTTTCTTGCACAAGAAAGCCCTATGGCTAAAATGGCCATCAGAGCTTTCTTGCACAAGAGAGCGTCCACACTGCAATGGATGCTCTTGCGCAAAAACACATCTCGCACATGGCAGTGTGGACGCTCTCTTGCGCAAGACTTCTTGCACAAGAAGCTGCCAGTGTAGACATAGCCCAAAGGTGGGCAATCATTTTCGATGGGGGGCCACTCCAAGAATTTGGTAAGTGGTCAAGGGCTGCACTCTTCTATGCGGGTCGGGGACAGAGGTTGGGTGCAGAAGGGAATGTGGGGTAGGGTACTGGGGTGCAGGAGGGGGTCTGGGAGGGAGTTTGAGTGAAGGAGGGGGTGGCTCCTGGAGCAGGAAATCGGGGTGCCGGAGGGAGTGCAGGTTCTGGGAGGAGGTGCAGGGTCTGAGAACAAGTTGTGACCAGGGGCAGGGCTGCAGAGGGTTTAGGTTGTGACCTGGGACAGGTGGGGGAGGAAGGGCTGAGGTGCCAGTGCAGGCTTTGGCTGGGAAGCACTGGCGTCTCCTAGCCAGAAGCCAGCAGGACCCTCGGGCAGGCTCCCTGCCTGCTACAGCCCCACACACCGCGCAAAACGTCCAACTGCTTGGAGGGGGAGGGTCCTCCGCGGGCTGCCTGTGCTGCAAATACGGCGCATGCAGCTCCCATTGGCCAGTTTCTGGCCAATGGAAGCCCAGAAATGGTGCTGGAGTTGGGAGCAGCATGCAGAGGGTCCCCAACCCCCTGGGGCACACGCAATACAAAAATGCACATGGCCCCAGCAGCCGGCCGCTGTGGGGCTGTGGAAGGCAGGGGCCTGCCCCAGGGTCCCGCTGGGCCACGGGATGTTGGCAGCCCAGAGCGGTGGGCTGCGGGTTGTATTTTGCCTGCTCCTGAGGTAGGCCACGTACAGTGCAAACACAGAGTGACGCATCAGCCCTCAGCTATTGCTTCTTGGTTTTGTGGACAGCTGGATCGCTGAGTAGATTCTGTGCCAGTCGGGTTAATCTGACCTCCTGACCTTTTTATGAGGCCACGTCTGTTTGGGGAAATTGTTTTGCTGATTGGAAATGGATTTTCCTCTCTCTCACTTAATCCTCTGAAATGGGGGGTGGAGGGTTGGACCTTGTGCATCTCGGGCGTAATGTCAGATCTGTGCCCTGGGGACCTCATCTGGCCTCAGGGGCTGGGATGGCCATCAGGGGATCCCGTCCTCAGGAGGGTCCTGGCCCGTCAGATGTAGGGTTGCCTGGCTAGGCTCAGAGAGCTAATAAAATGCTGAGATTCCTCCTGCCCCTCACGCAAGTTTCTGCAGTTGCCCCATCCGAGAGCCTCCTGTGCTGGAATCCCCATCCGTGGTGGCGCCAGGAGATGTGGGGGAACCAAGCAGAGAGCTCAGCCCCCATTCCACCCTGGAGACTGGACAGGGATCTGCAGGCCAGTAACTCCCAAAGCACAGCTGCCATCCAGGAGCAGAGGGCAAGGCCCATGGGGATGGAGAAGTAGGGACCCTGGTGGGGCTGGAGCAGTCCCCTGCCTGCAGCAGTTGAGAGCTGCTCTAGCCCCATCAGTTAACCTTAACCAGTAAGTCTCACCCATTAAGTGTGAGCTAACCGGTTAAACCTTCACATCCCCTAGAGTTGCGAGAAATCTGTCACTGACAATAAGACCTTGCACGTCTGAAATGCAGGTATTCAGGGAGGGGAGGAAGGCATTGCCACCTAGGGATGTTAAATGGCGTTTAATCAGCTAATCGACTAGTCGATGGAATTTCCATTGACTAGTCGATTAGTTGATAAGGGGGGAACTGCAGAGCTGCAGTGGGGTTAGTTCCCGGCCCCGGGAGCTAACCTCGCTGTGCTTCTGCCTTTTAAATGTATTAAGAGCTACCAGGCTCTTAACACATTTAAAAGGCTGAAGCACAGCAGGGGGAACCAGGCACGAGCCGGGACAGCTAATTCCCGGCTTGCACCCGGTCCCCAGAGCCTGGTGACGCTTAATACATTTAAAAAGCACAAGCGTGGGTGGAGGGGACTGGGCGCGAGCTGGGAATCAGCTGATTTCCGGCTCGCGCCCGTTCCCCCGCTATGCCTCTGCCTCCCTGCCCTCCCGTGGAGATGGTGTTGGGGGGTACCGGCTTTTAAGCCAGTTCCCCCCAGCACCGGCTCCTGCTCCCCCGCCTTGCTGCCTCTCTCTGATAGAGGTAGCAAGGGTGGGGAGGAAGCGATTAGTTGAGTCAGTAGTCGACTTTCCGAGAAGCATATGCTTATCGGATAGTTGAGTCGTCGCTTACATCCCTATTGGCCCCCTCTTTAGAAACCTGGCTTGGTCAGCTTTACTCTCTTAATAATACTTTAAAAGAACCTTGCAACGTCATGCTGAAAAATTGCCAGCCCAGACACAAGCTACTTGCCTGGCTTCCACCAGAATGCTAACAGAAAGACCTGCTCACCAAGGAAGCCATCACGTGCCGCAGGCAGGGGGCGTTTTGCTGCACTGTAGGAACACGCTGGGTTAGACCCAACATTCAGGGTCTGCTTCCCCAGTATATTAGACCAGGTTTATGCTTGTGTAACAATGTTGACAAAGCAGTTACACCTAAGTAAAGGATTGGGGCCCTGTAATTTGGGGCCAGATCCTTAACTGGCAGAAATGGGTGCAGTTTCGTTCACACTAGGTGAGGACCCACCTGGACTTTTCCCATATGGTTGGGATCCCAAACTCTGCCACATTGGGTTTGGGCAGGAGAACCTGGAAATGAGAAGTGACAGGGAACAGCAGGGCTGTTTTGGCTTGGCTTACACCCGTGTGACTCTGCTGACTTCAGGGGAGTTACTTCCGATTCATGCCAGTATAAATAAGAGGCCAGTAAATCCCAGTGGGTCTGATTTAACCCCTGTTTGCAGTGGTGTAAATCTGGACTTCATTGCGGGTGATGGAATTGCACTGGTTTTATACTGACACGGTATTGTATGTGCTAGGGCTGTGAACGACTAGTCGACTAGTCACTTCACACACACCCCTTGCTGCCTCTATCAGAAAGAGGCAGCTAGGGGAGGGGGAAAGAGGAGGGGATGCTTCAAAGTGGCAGTGCCGCATGGAGCCTGAGGTCTGCCGCTTTGAAACGCCGCGTGCAGCCCTGGGTCAGCTGGGGAGTCCCTCACTGACCCCAGGCTCCGCTGTTGCTACACTTCAGAGACAGAGGCGCTTTAATCGACGAATTGCATAGTCGATGCAAATTGCATCAAGTATTCGATTAGCCGATTAATCTAAATTTAACATCCCTAATACGTGACGTGAACATGCAGCCTCAGCAGCTCAGGTGTTGTTGGCAGCATCCACCTGAAACACACATGATGGAGGACTACAGATTTATTTCTGACTGCTTCGAGGGGTTAATCCGGCCTGGCATGCATATATCAGGCTGCGTCTGAGGAGCTGTTTGGGCTAAAGCTCGAGGGAGCGCCAATCCAGTTTGAGATACAACCAGAGGAAAATAAGTGATCCACGACCCCTCTGCTCTGTAACCCCCAAGTATCTAACAATCACAAGGCAGGCTCCAAAAATCACAAGGTTTGACAAACGTATAATAATTCTGAAGTGGTTTCTATCTGCCTCCTGGCTGTTGACGCGCAAGGGTTTGTGAGGCCCCACCACCAGGGTGGCTCGAATGCTTCTTTTGAACGTTTTAAAATAAAAGCTGGGATTCTCACAATTGCTTTGCGCCCCGAAGTTGGAGCCAGGCCAGACATCCCCAGCGCTGGTGACACTTGACACCCTGGTTTCTCACACTTCTGGGTTCACTTCTGGGTTTCGGAGGAGACTTTTCCCCGCCTCCCAGGCCTGTTTAAAATTCTGGAGCTGGGCGCCACATTCCTAAAAGTCGTGATGTATCATTTCCTTATTGCTTTATTAACAATCTCTGTGCTTAATAATCCCCAATAGCTTCCATCCCCGGTTCTGCATGATCTCTCCCTCTCTCCCAGTGTAGCTCAGATGATCTGGGCGCAGCCTGACAGATGGGCGCGGCTCAGCTGCTGGATACATATTAATTTTTCATTTGCCGGATGGATACTGAAACAGCACAGATGGGAAATGGCCTGTTGGTCAGTCTCCATTTTGTGCTGATGTCCAGCTGCTCTGCACTTGATATATGAGCGGGCAGAGTGGACATTACAGAGCCCTTGGCTCACCAAGAGAGCCCTGTTCTGGGCAGCGGCGACTCCTGGGAGTGTGATCTGAGTTAGCCTAAATCCTTTTAACATATGTACATTGACCCTGCTTTGATTGGAAAACCATCCTTCCCTTTTGTCAACATCACTTAGGAGGGGGTGGAAAATGCACGAGACAAAGAAAAGCAGCTCCCTGATGGATTCGGTGAACCGGCCACATTTGTACCTCGGTGTCCAGTGTTGTAAACCTTGGCGTGCATTTTCTAGCAGCAGGGCGGGCGGTGAACAAGCTGCTCCCGTGACTTGGATTTGTTTTTGGTTGCTTGGTTTGGTTTTTTTATTTAACCCCTGTGGTACTTTCGCTAAGACTGACACCTGCCTACACACATAAAAGCCAATACTCCCCTCTCTTCACGTCTGAAACTTCAGCATCTCTTTTGGAACCAGAGGCTCCACTGGTGTAAATCAGAGGCGCTGCCGAGACTTCAGTGCAGCTGTAGGGCTGGTGGAGAGGCCAAGCTGAGCACAGAGACAAACCTTTGAAGATACAGCTCTGTGTTGCGGGAGAGGTTGAAGGGGGCAGTGGTGCCGTTTGCATACCTGCAGTTGTGGATACATAGCCATTAAACATGGGGCTTCATTTTTTTTTAAACAGCCTTGAAGATTATTAGGGCTTTAGGATGAACAAACAAGACTCGTGCACATCCTAGCTACCCGTTGGCTTTATATCTGCTGGGGAGATATTGATGGAAAATGTTTCCTTTTTATACACTCCGACACAGACAGAAAACGTTGCCCTTTCTGCTAAATTCCCTGCAGAATTACAAATTCTGCTCTTATTTGCCCACGTGTGTCTCTGGTGGGCTTAGTGCGTAGGGGTGGGCAATCATTTTCATAGTGGGGGCCACTTAATGAATTTTGGTCGGTACTCATGGGCCGGCTCCACCTGCGGATGGGGCGGGGCCTGGGGTGGAAGGGGCGGGCCTGCAGACTAGCCTCCCTCACAGAGTTGTCTGGGGCTGGAAGCTTTGAATTAAAAAACACAGCAAAGAGCTCGCAACTTCCAGGCCTGCCACTGTCACGTAGCCTGGCAGCCTCCCGGGGTTACTGCGGCTATTTAAAGGCATCATGGCTTTGGCCCCTACCAGGGCAGTGCCGCAACCGGCAGCCACAAGCCAATTAAATAGGATCCTACTGCCTGCGCCATCACCAGGAAATTTGGCAGCACGGGCAGTAGGATATAAATGGAAAGTGGCCTCATGCAGTCCCAGGGCCAGATCCAGGTGTTAGGCGGGCTAGGTCTAGACCCCAGGCCGCAGCTTGCCCAGCCCTGGCTTAATGCCATTTACTCTTAATTCCCACCAGCTGGAATGAGAGCAGGCTCAGGCCCGGGCTTGAGTGAGCTTCTTTGCAGTGGTGCTGGAAACGGATCCATTTTTTAAACGGATGCCACCTGCCCTCCTTGAGTGAGTCATCTCCCCAATTCGGGAGTGGGGTTTGTAATGCTGAAGGTTAGCGCACCCATGTGTGTAAAGTGCTTTCAGGTCTCGCTTGGCACAGGGGAGTGCTAAGGCCTCGCAAGATCCCGGACCAGAAGCTCTGCGGCAGCTGAGCCCGGCTCACGGTTACCCTGATGCAGCTGCCACAAGAGTTGGCAGTGTAGCTAGACCAGTGCAAACATCTCGTGTGCCCTGGTGTAAAATGGGGCTCATGTTGGTGTGTTACCGCACTGGTAGAACTGCTGTACTAAGGACTTGTCTACAGGGCAAGTTACCAGCAGGGCCGACAGCCACCAAGGCAAAGAGAGAGAAAGTGTGTGTGTGTGTGGCGGGGCAGCTCTGTGCCCCCGGAAGGGGCGGGGCCTAAAACAGAAGGGGTGGGGCTAAGGGCAGCCAGCCTTCTACATCACACAGACCATCGTGCTGGGCCCCCCAGGCCTCAGAGCTGCATGTGGAACAGCCCCCCCCAGCCCTCAGAGCTGCGTGGAGCAGCCCCCCCCAGCCATCAGAGCTGCATGGAGTGGCCCCCCCCAGCCCTCAGAGCTGCGTGGAGCAGCCCCCCCCAGCCATCAGAGCTGCATGGAGTGGCCCCAGCCCTCAGAGCTGCGTGGAGCAGCCCCCAGCCCTCAGAGCTGCGTGGAGCGGCCTCCCAGCCTTCAGAGCTGCATGGAGCGGCCCACCCCACCCTCAGAGCTGTGGAGCAGCCCCCAGCCCTCAGAGCTGCATGGAGTGCCCCCAGCCCTCAGAGCTGCGTGGAGCAGCGCTCCGGCAGTGATTCAAAGGGGGCAAGGGCTCCGGATTCCACCATTGCTGCAGTGGCAGCAGCCAGAAGCCCTGGACCCTTTGAATCACCAGGCCCCAGTGCAATTGCCTCCTTCCCCCCCACCCTGTCAGTGGGTCTGCAAGTTACTATTCAGCAAGTCAGGCTGTGAAGTTACAATGCACCCGCTCGCCATGCAGCAACGTGCCATGGAGACAGGTTCTTAGGCTGTTGCATGAGCCGAACTGGGTCGACGTGTTTGCATACGTGTGAATTCCTTTCCCAGAGGTGGGGCCCAACCCATCATGTTTTAGGGGCGCTTTGCTAGGCATCTGGCCTGGGATCTTAGCTCCCATGGTGAGGAGAGAACCGGCTCAGATCAGTGCTTAGTGACGGCCGAAGAACCCGGTTTTGTTACCGCTGTAAAGAAACGCTGCTCATCTGTGGGCTCCATTTGCTTTTGGGGAACAGAAAGACACTCTTTGCTGCCCAAGTGCCCAAGTGGCGCATCTCAGAATGGGCGTGGCCTGATCCCAGCGCTGGGTGTTCCGGCACTTGGGAGAAATTCAGTCACCTGGTGCCATGTTCGTTTTCTGGGCAGTGTTTGGGTCTAACGTTTACCGCTGTACGCTGGGAGAGGACCTCTTCTCAGGTAGCCAAGGTGTTGCCTTCCAGCAGAGAAGCAGGCTGTTTTTCCTCCCCACAACGCTAGAGGGAGACGTGGGCAGGTTTTCCTGGAGCTGGACTTGTTTTGCAAAGAGGTGAGAGGTGGTCTCGAATGGGAGATCCTCTGAGGTGCATGCACATCAGGCCGGGCCTGTGAGTCACCTTTTGTATCTCATTCCTAGGTAACGTTTAAAGGGACTCGTGTGCCCGCCCACCCGCCGCACAAGTGCACTGCGCAGACAAATGCAGATCGGATTCAGCTCCGGCCACTCTGCAAATTCTTAGCTTGAGAGCTTTTGCTGTTGTATTTCCCCCCACCCATCTCTGCCTTCTGAGCCTATGCGGAACTGGTTCCTCACCGTGGCTTCTTTCGGGGGAGATGCAGACCGTGGAAGGGGTTGCTCCAGGCCCTTGCAGATCTACCATTTCTTAGGGCAGGGTGTTAGCTGATTTCATCCCATTGCCCTGGACAGGGCTGCATTTCAGTGGTGGACAAAGGGATCCCTCGGTAGTCCTTACATGGGGCGGTTGTGAGATTTAATGCTTTGTTTGCCCGGCCTTTCTGAGACCCTGGCAGGCCCCGCGTTGTTACTGTGGTGGTTTCGTGTGTGTGTTGCTCCCTGCCTCGCCCGCCCTGTGGAATATGATCCCTTGTGCCTCTGCTGTTGTGGAGTCAGCGTTGCCGGCTTTCCATTCCCCCCTTTCATCTTCCCTGGGGCTTGCTCCGCTCCCCACCCCTCCTCCTCTAATGTCACTCGTTCGTTTCCACTAGAAACGAGGCACTCGGCAGTTCCATGGAGGAGCCGATCGCCAGTGGTTCCGGGTTTCAGTTTGAGAGAACGGTGCCTTCTCCAGCACCAGTGGCTGGTGGGGAAGGCTGGGAGCCGGGGGTCACAGTGCCTGGAGCTGGCGGTGTGATGCAGATCCAAATGCTGGACATTGGATTGCATGAGAGGCATAAATAAGGCCATGGCACTAAGCCACTTTGCACCAGATGGGGATTCAGGCCACCAGGGGGGCATGCACGTTCTGTGTAGAGCTATGTATTGTGTGTAGGTGCAAGTAACTAAAAACCCAGGCTGAGGATGCTGCGTGTTTATGCTCTCGTCCGAGGGGTTTGCCGTGCCAGGTCTCTGCATTGCATGCCTTCCACCATGGCCGATTGTCACTTGGGCTGGACCGTGTGAGTCAAGCCTCGTGGGCTGTATGTGAAATAACTTGCCCGGGATTTTTCCGATCGGACCCAGAGGGCTGAAGGATGGGGGCAGTAAAAGGAGCTGGGGGGGGGGGGGGACAGAATGCGCCCCACTTCAAACACTGAACAGTTGGACACTGGGCTGTGCACCCTCGTTGTGCGCCGTTAAAAGGCCCCCCTCACAAAAGCCCACTTCAGCGTTGCTGCTGAATAGATTAACAAGATTTCCATAATTAGTGCACCCGGGAACAATAGGATTCTCCTTTGCCCATCCCCCCCTCCCTGCTTTTGTCTTGTGCTTTAGATAATGGAGAGGCAGGGAGGGTGGGAAACTGACTTGCCATTTGGTCACTGGACAGTAATTTTCTCACACTGCCGAAGGGGAGCATTGAAACATCTGTCCTGCTCTGAAAGCTTTATTCACGTTACAATTCAAACCCATGACAACTTCTGTGCCTGCCAGCCCCGTCCCCCCACCCTCTCTCTCCCTCCCTCCCTTCCCTTGTCTTATTTTAAGGGCATGTGTTTTGTTGTTAGTTTTTGCTTTGGCCCTTTCCCCAAATGCTTTTGAACCCCACATTTAAACAGATGGTATAGATGCATTTCTCCTTCTGTGTGTTTTTTGATTGTGTTGCGTGCTACGCTTAACACTGATACTCTCTAAACACACTTCATAACAGCAATAATTCTGACACCAGCCAAATTCCAGCGCCTCCGAAGTTTGCCTGCAGAAACTTTGTTCTGCGTGTTTACAATGCCTCGCACAAAGGAGCTCTGGTCCATGCACTAGCACAGAGCCAGAAATTAGAATCAGGCAGGCCTCTGTGTGTGTGCAAATATTGTGTTTGTGCAGTTGAAAAGATGCTTTGGGAAAATGAGTTCAAACTTTGCCACATGTGTTTGGAAACCCGCCTCTGCCATAAATCCCGATCCTGCCGCCACCCAGTGTGTGGAGAATTCCTGGGAAACCAGTCAGCTCCATGCATGGAGCGACTCCGAGATCAGGCCCATAAATAATATTTCTTTTTCTGTGCTGCTGTAAAGCCAACCCCTTTGACTCACTAGAGGGTGGCCCAGAGGCATGCTGCTGCAGGATTGGGACCTGGTTTGTTATTAAGAGTGGTAAGCCCCATAAATGCATATCTAGTTTCTGCCCTTGGACTTCTCACCCCTTAATAAGACCTACATTTACTGGCTGAGAGCTACTGCTCACCATCCTGACCCTGGATCGATTTCTGAACTAGTCTCTGAGGTGTTTTGGTAACATTTGAAGAACTAAATGGTGGAATGTTTTCATTTCTAAGGGCCGATGGTAGGGTTGCCGGATGGTTTCAGAAAAAATACTGGGGGGGGGGAACCCATGCCAGGAAAAAGTTTGTTAAGCAAAAAAACCAAACCCAAACCTCCATGGCCCCTTTAAAAACGGTGTGTGAGGCTTTTTGGCATTAACAGGCTGCCAGTGGCCACCCGCCATCTTGCCTCCCCTGTACCAGGCCGGACAGCTCCCTTGCGGAACCCGGTTGTCAGGCTGCCTCCGTATTGAGCTGGACAGCCGGGATTTTCGCCTCCTGGCCGGGAAAAAATCAGAAAGTACTGGACATTTTAGGTGTCCGGTATTTTCTGAATTTTTTTACCGGACAGGAGGCTAAAATAACGGACTGTCCAGTTCAATACTGGACACCTGGCAACCTTACCAATGGGCCTCTGGGAGTGAATTATTTAGTGCTGCTGCACATGCCTGTGCGCACCCACACAAACACAACCAAACCTGCACATGGGTTCACACCCCGAGCTGTTTCTCTGTAAGAGTACATCTACGCTGCAATACTATTTCGAAATAACTAGTGCTATTCTGAAATAATTTAGTCCGCGTCTACACAGCAGGCAGTTATTTCGAAATAGTGTCAAAATACTGCCAAGCTGGAGGACTTCTTATTCTGACTCCTGTACCCCTCATTGTATGAAGAATAAGGGAAGTCGGAGGAAGAGTGCTTTATTTTGAAATAAGTGCTGTGTAGACGCTCCCTATTTCGAAATAAGCTATGCATTTGATGTAGCTCAATTTGCGTAGCTTATTTCAAGTTAAGCCCTGCTGTGTAGATGCACCCTTAAGTCAGCACAGAGACACTCTTAATTTGTAATAAATTGCCCTGTTTCCATTTAGCTTCTCCACATTTGCACCAAAATAACACCAGGAATGAATTAAAACCAGTTTGGGTGTCCATCGGCTGGGAGGGGTTCATGTCCAAAGGCCCCTGGAGGCATTTGATAAATGAAATAGAATTAAGCACAAAGTCAGTAAAACATGGCGCAGAGAGCACAGCCCTGCGCCTGTCTTAAAACTCACACAGACTCAGCAATACATTCTGATATAGAATCATAGAATCCTAGGGCTGGAAGAGACCTCAAGAGGTCATTGAGTCCAGCCCCCTGCCCAAAGCAGGACCAACCCCAACTAAATCAACCCAGCCCGACACAATATCCTGACACAAACTGAAAAAGGAAATGAAGAAATACAGTGATTCCTTTCGCTGTTACTGGAAGGCTATGTCTACACTTCAAAACAAAACAAAACAAAACAAAACAAAAAAACAGCTGTGTTCTGAACTTGGATTAGCTCATTTGGGTTAAAATAGTGAGGCTACCTCAGGTTAGCAACTCAAATTAAACTCCAGCTCCCTTCTAGGGAGCGCTAATTAAAAGCAGACTAGTCATCAGTGCAATTTTATCCTGAGTTAGCTCACCCAAGTGAAGAACACTCTTTCTTTTGTAGTGTAGACACACCCTACATGCCAGAACAATCCCCCAACGACAATGTATTATTTCTTTTGTAAAACATTCACTCTCTGGAAATGGGGTAGCCGAGGGAGACTTCCAGTTATAGATGCAATTTACTTGTTTCTTTGTGTTTCAAAAGATGTGGACTAGGGCTTTTGCATCGTTCGATTCTTTGGGCAGAGGCAATGCCCTCCCTCAAAGAACTTAATTTCCTTAATGCCCCTTGCCTTGTGGTATTTTTCTTGTAACTTCCAACCAGCTGTATCTAATAATTTTACTGTGCAGGGAACAGACCCTAAAGTTCTTCTGGTTATAAACTTAAAAAGTTCTTCATTTCTTATGTTAAATAAGTGTGGATGAATGTAAGAGAGAAAATTGCCACTTAAGCTGATCAACTCAGTATTATAAACAATGAGGTTACTTCTGATTGATTAATTCATTGTGTCTGAGCCCAGGTGTTCATAGGGGAGAACTTCAAACCAATGCATGTGTTTTCCAGCTATTTGAAATACGAAAGCAAGCAAAGCAAAGCTTTTGGACAACGTTTGCTCAAGTATCTGTGCTGCATACGCACCAGAGGTCATCCTACCTAAAGAGCAAGGACATGCCTGGAAGGAACGGGCACGCCAAGGAAAACGTTGAGAGAGAGACGTGTCTTTTGTCTCTTGAAGCTTATTAAAATATATGGCCAATGAGTCTTTGCTGTACAGACCACAAAAAGCAATATCCTAGGGTAAAGGACAAGACTCAGTCCATGCCATCAGAGCTCATTAGCGTTATTTGTCTTAAAGCAATGCACAGATTGGGACCCCGTTGTATTAGCTGCTGTACAGAGACACAGTGAGAGAGAATCCCTAGCCCATACCATGGTGATGGAGGCAATAGATCCATTTGGTTAGGTCTCAAAGTGCACTTTCTTTAAAATCTATGTGCTTTCTTCCCTGGGACATGCTACAAGGCCATGTGTGTAATATATTCCCCTTCTTCAGCATTGCAAATCACATTTTCAGCCCAGAATGGTGTAAAATGCATGTATCAATACTGCTTCCTGGGCAATCAGTGGGGGAAACCTACATAAGCAATTAAAAGCCAGCTCCAGCTCAGCAGGAGACCATGCATTTCTAGCAGATTTCTATGTACTCATTCTGTCCAGGAAGGGTTTTGGGGAGGTGGGGCGAGGGGAGACCTCAGTGTTTTTGGTGCCTCTTCAAAGGTTCAGTCCTGCAAAGAGCTGAGCCCTTGTTGATATAGCAGGAGTACAAAGGACTCAGCACAAAAACGCACCATTGTAAGCTCCATGGGGCAGGAGGTAGCTTTCTGTGTCTGTAGCTTGCCCAGCCCAGTGAGGTCCTGTTCCATGTCGGGGGCTCCTTAGTCTTACCGCAGCACCAAGTTACTATATATTTTAGAGAGTTTGTCTGTTTGATCAAGAACTCCTAAACGGTAAGAGCTAGGACCAACAAATTCGATATATGGCTTCCTCTTATCATAACTTAAAGCAAGGTCAGGGGTTGGTTGTGCCAGGACAATGGGATGGGCCTGGAATGGGATTGTTCTCATCAAACCAAACAGAAAAGAGACAGAATCACCAGAGCAAGTTCAGTCCTCCTCACAATTGACATAACTGAGCAAATGCTGAAAGAGTCTAAACCAAGATGAGTCAGAAACATGGGAGGAACCTGGAAGAGGATTGCTTCTCAATACACCTTAGAGAAAAGAGATCAAACGGAGACATTTGGAGGAGTGCTTTGTTTTGGCACAGCAAAATCAATGCTTAAGGTTTGAAAACTAGAAGACAATATTATTGGAAAACCACATTAACTATATATAGCCCTGTTAATTAAAACCTAGCGAATGATAGGAGTTTATAGAGATGAAGAAAAAATGCACTTGATGGAATTCCCATTTTAAAAAAATTACTAAAAAAGATTAAACAGACAAATTTGAACAATCCCTTTTTTTAAAGAAATTTGAAATAAAAATTAACTTCATAAAAATAACACTGTATTTTTGAAAAATACAGTCATTTCAGACATGTACATTTTCCTTTTATTTTCCAAAAACAAAACAAAACAAAACAAATTAATTGAGTTAAGGACCCGAGCAATGCCAGGTAAATCTGCTAGTAATACATAACCAGAGTCACAATCTCATCGCTGCCTCATTGGTGGTTCTTGAGCTAGCTGGATCTCCCTGAGACCCAGCCCTTTGTAATCCTGGTTAATGGGTTACTGCAATTAAACCCTAACGCTCTAGGGCCTGGTACTTTTGTTCTGTCTTTTTAAAATGTCCTCCTTGTTCCTCCGCATCGCATGTTTCCTCCTGAAATTCCCCTTTTCTTTTTAATAGCTTCCTGCTGCCTCGTGCTCTCAGCCGAAGGGGGATAGTTTCCTCCCCCTCCACCCATGCTCAGTGTTATGCTTGGAGCAAATCAGCTGCAAGCAGGGAAGTTTATTGGAAAGCACTCGCTTTTGTGTTCATTAAAAAAGGGTCCTTTTGCCGTGGGCTGCCTTTGCTGTCTGTCTGAACGTTTACCTATCAGTGGCGCTTTAATAATGGCAAGTAAAGACAGGGGATGTCAGATAAAGCCACGCAAAGCTGCCATTTAAATCCTCTTGTGTACGTTTGATAGCCAAAGTGGAAGCACAAATGCCATATAAGTCAATTAAAGCATTAAGTAATCTAATTGTGTTGGGGCCACAAAGTGGCTTAAAGGCTGAGAGAGGCGAGTGACTGGTATGCCCAGTCCCCCCTCCTAACTCCCACTTCAGCATTCCCCCGAGGCCTTTGTGAAGGAGTAAAGGGGGAGGGATGTTAGGGAATGGGCAGCGGTTGGTGGTGAGAACATACATATACAAGGACAACAATGGTCTAAGCCAGGAACTGGGGAAGGGGGGGGAGTGTGTGTGTGTGTGTGTGTGTGTGTGTGTGTGTGAGAGAGAGAGAGAGATATGATGTGATATGATCGGTGTTCCAAAGGCCTCCTTGTCCTGGCCTTGAGATTGTGGAATTTGTGTTGCCCTCAGCCTGGCTCCTTCTCTGTCTTTGTTCATTAGCTGAGAAGAAGGAGGACAGTGCAATTAAAGCCACTGACCTCCGGAGAAGGGGGATATGCTGTTAGCATTCCTCCAGCACGGCCTGCCCTGGGCTGTTTCATTGTGTGCAGCTTTTCCCTGGTGCTTTCCTGAGGCGGAGACCTTTCTGCACATCGCTGCCCACTTCCAGTGGGAGAGAGTGAGCCCGAGTCTTGCTGCGGGAGTAAATCCACTGCAGCCAGTGGAGATAACCAAAGCTAACACCCATGTGTCAGCAAATCTTGCTCCGGGTATGTGTGTAGAGCCATGTAATGTGCACCTTATGTCAGGGGCGCGGGACCTAAGGCGTGGGGGCTGGATCCGGCCCCTGGGGCTCAGGGCTTCCTCCTTCCCCCAGCATCAGGGAGCCCGTGCTGATGCTCCAACCCTGCCGCCCCCCCCCACTTCCAATCCCCAGTCCTCCCTCCCTGCAAGGCTGGAGCACCAGCTGTTGGGGGGAGGGGCAAGCCTCGCAGGCTGGAATTAGGATCTCGATCCGTCCCAAGGGCTGTGCCGGGTTGGGGGAGGAAGCAGCTCAGACCCCAACCCCCAGCTGCTCCTGCACACACCTCCCTGCCCAACCCCTGCACCTCCACTCTGCCCCTGTACTCTCCCTCTTGCCCAGACCCCACGCCCCAAGCCTGCTTCCCTCTCCCACACACCAAACCCCTTGTTTTTGGTCCCACCCCAGAGACTAGGGGGGGCCCCTGGTGGGGGAGGGGAATGTGGGGAGTGTCTTTCTGCTCCTTAGTTGGGGGCCACGTCGACGAGTGGTTTTTGTTGTTGTTGCTTTTCACAATTCTGCGGTCCCCGACAGATTTTTCTGTGGCTCAGCAGCCCCCAACCCAAAAAAGGTTCCCCACCCCTGCCTTATGTCCTCCCAGCACACCGAGACCGCACAAGCCAGGCCTCTAAATTCTGTTGAGACTCGTTGGCCTAGATGCTCAGCAGGTGGAAAGCAGCAGCACTCCATTGCTTTCTGCGGAGTCAGCAAGGCCCGGACGCTAACCGATAGGGCTCGCCCGTACAGCCAGCGGCTGCAGGCTTTCTCCCATTACCGTCTAACTGAATAGAGATTTCCAGAGCACAGGTGTCGGTTTGGGTTTTTTTGAAGACTGCCTTGGGATTAATGAGCCCCGGTTACCCTGCGAGGGGACTCTGCCAATCGGATTCTCCTCCTGCATGTGTGTCAATTGATCAGAATCACTCGCCGTAGCCAGGTGGAAAATGGATGTGAAGTCACATTCGGACCCCATATTTATCGCTCTTAAGCCCTAGTCTACACTAGGGAGTTATTCCAAAATGGGGAGAAGGATAGCTCAGTGGTTTGAGTATTAGCCGGCTAAACCCAGTGTTGTAAGCACAATCCTTGAGGGAGCCATTTAGGGATCTGGGGCAAATCTGTCAGGGGTGGTACTTGGCCCTGTCATGGGTACAGGGGACTGGACTCAATTACCTCTCAAGGTCCCTTCCAGTTCTATGAGATAGGTATATCTCCATATATTATTATTATTTCAAAATAACAAGCGGCACGGAGCATCCACACTACCCAGCCCATTATTTTGCAATAAGGGGCTGGTTATTTCAAAATAACTCCTGCTTTCCACGAGGAATAACGCTTATTTCGAAGTAGCAGTCGTGTGGACGCTCTCCTGCTGCTATTTCGAAATAAAGACTCCCCTGAGTCATTCAGAGTCATTCCTCCCCAGTGCTTCCTGGGGCTCTAAGTCGAGGTAGCACATCCACATTAAGGGAGCCTTCCTTGGACTCATTTTGAGGCTTCCCTGCAGTGTGGACGTGCTATTTCAAAATAGTTATTTCAGGCGTTATTCATTTGAAATACAGCCGCTCCCCGAGTTATGAACAAGTTACGGACCAACACTTGGTCCGTAACTCGAAGTGTTCGTAACTCGGATCCCATAGAGTTACATGGCGACCGCGCTGTTCGTAAGCGCGGATCGCCGTTCGTAACTCGGATCCGCATTTACGACCGCTTTGGTCGTAAGTGCGTATGGTCATAAGTGGAGGTGGTCGTAACTCGGGGAGCGGCTGTAAGGTATTTCAAGATAATTTCCTAGTGTAGACATGCCCTTAAAGGCCTGGTCCAGAGGGAGGCAAAGTCCGGAGGATGCTCCGCACCTTACACAAGTGTGCCCTGCCCGGCTGCCATGGTAAAATCCTTCTGGGAGCTGTGTGAGTCGGAAGGGGACCACAGCAGTTCCGAGCAGGTGTCTGGAACGAAAGCCCTCCCTCCAGAGAACACTGCGCTAGACAACATGGCGGCTTGTCCGGCTTGTCGCCATCTCTCCCTGCCTACCGACGCACACTCCAGGCAGCACAAAGAAGGAGGCTGGTCCTGTAAGAGGCTGAACCTGGACCCCGGCGTGAACAGCTTTGGCTGGGTGGACTCCAAGGAAAATTGGAAACCCGCCCCCTCCCGCCCAACTCACGCACTGCATGGGGCCAGAGCAGTTGCTGCATTCCAGAAGGCGTCTCTTTATGGCTGCTTTGCCTGATTTATCCCCATGCCCCCATTCACACTGGCCTCATGGGAGTCTCTTTGGACCCTTGCTCTGCTGGGCTCTGCAGTTCTTCTGGGGTGGCAGGGCTGTTTGCCGTTGGGGCCTCCCACTGCCCTTCTTAGAGGCAGGACATGGCTCTTAGATATTTCACTGACCTGCCAGACAGGGTTGAATTTCACATGAAAAGAGCTTGGGATTCCTCTTGGCTCATGGAAAATTCATAGCAAGCCCCCGACCCTTAAGGAGACGTGTATGGGGAGGTGTTGTTATCCACGTACTGATAGGAACCGCTGCTTTGTGGTTTGCTCTTTTACACGGCAGCTCCTTTAGGCACTGCAGCTTTTGAGCTGAGTCCCAGCAGCTTTGCTCAAATCCACCTCTGCTTTCTTTGAGCCCTTGTGGCCGAGTCGCCTGTGCCCCCGTCCCTTATGTGAAGCCAGAAGGGAGCAGCATGTCTGAGGGGAGGAGGCGCAAAGCCTTTGTCTTCTATCCCAAACTGACCTTCAAACTCCGGGGTGGGGAAACTTTTTAGGAGGTAGGAGGTGGGGGCGCTGACCCACAGAAAAACCAGTTGGGGGCCGCACACAAGTGAGAAGCTAACCAAAAAACCCCAAGCCCTCACTGATGTGGCCCCTGACTGAGAAGGAGAAAGACCCTTCCCACATTCTAGGAGCCCAGACCAGTAGAGATTTTCTGTGCTTCAGCCACAAGATAGGGCAGCAGGGAAGCTGGAGCACCAGCGTGGGCTCCCCAGTGCTGGGAGGCCCTGAGCCTTGGGGGCCAGTTCCAGGCAAGCTGCGGATCTGGCACCCCAATCCCGTCCCAGATCACAGTCCCCTCCTGCCCTAGCTTACAACCCAAATCCCTGCACCCCAATTCCTTGCCCTAGGTCACAATCCACCCCCTGCACCCCAATCCAGTGCCCCAGGTCACAACTGCCTCCTTCACCCAAACTCCCTCCCTTAGCCCAAGCCCACTTCTGCACCCAACCTCCATCCCAGACCTCTGCACCTCATCTATTAATATGGAAGAGTGCAGCCCTCGACCACTTTCCAAATTCTTGGAATGGCCCCCCCCCCATCAAAAATTATTGCCCACCCCTGGTCTAACCCATTAAGCAGGTTGTGTAAAAATGCAGACCAGTGTTGCCTTGCCCCCATGTGCCACTGACACCACTGCAAAGTGCTGCTTCTTGAAAATTGCTGTCCCCAGTCCCAGGAGGCCTGCGGAACAGGCTGAGGGCGAGTCTAAATTGCTGCGCTACAGCATTTTGATCTTGGTTACAACCTCTGGCAACCTTAACTCTGCCCGGGCATGTGAGTTCATAGGGCAGTGTTTGTCTTTTGGTCTTGCCCTTGCAGTGGCTTGCTTTGGGAACGGCGAGGGTTTCTAAGCACTGCTGCAATAGAAGTAGCGATATTAAGGATCCATCATTTGCTGGATGGCGTGGGGGTCATATTTTGAAACTCTTGGATTAAAAGTGGCTCAAGCAACGGAAAGCACCACAGTGGTTATTAGTGATATGCTGGGAATTGCATGTGTGGTGTGAATAGAGTGAAACCCATGGCAAACCATCGGGAATGAGAATGTTTCCTCGCAGGCCCTGATCCTGTGTGCTCTATACTGAACCGCAACATTGTCTTGGTCAAAAAATGCTTCCCGATAGGACTGTAAACAAAATATGCCTCTGATCTTGGTATTCATGTGACCACAAGGGGGCAGATCTCAGTTTTGGCACATAATACTGTTTGGAGATGTGCAGAACACTGAAGGTGCATCTACACAGCACCCTTACCTCGAAATAAGCGTAAATTGCATAGCTTATTTCAAGGTTATTTCAAAATAGCTTATTTCAAAATTTCGAAATAAAGCACTATTTCGACAAATCCCATAACCCTTGTGGAACGAGGGTTACAGGGATGCTGGAATAGCATGCCTGTTATTTCTAAATATATTTCAAAATAACAGGTGCATTTAAAGATGTGGAATAGCTATTTCGCTGTGTAGACATAGCCTAAGGCGTTATTTTGAAATAACAGGGTATGTCTAGACTACATGCCTCTGTCGACAGAGGCATGTAAAATAGGCTACCTGACATAATCAATGAAGTAGGGATTTAAATATCCCCGGCTTCATTAAAAAAAAATGGCCGCCGCGCTGTGCCGGAACAGCTGATTGTCGGCACAGCACGCGAGTCAAGACGTGGATCGGTCAACAAGGGAAGCCTTTGTCGACCGCTCCTGTAAACCTCGTTCCACAAAAAGCATATTGTCACTTGTGACCAGAGACATGATTTCAACGTATACTCCCCGTTATTACATCCTTGCTGCTCATCCTGTAAATACAAAATCTGATGTATATTCATAGGACTCACACCACAGCACCAAAACTCGAATAAGCTATTTCAAAATAAGCTATTCAATTGATGTAGCTCAATTTGCATAGCTTATTTTGAGTTAAGCCCTGCTGTGTAGAAGCATCCCAAGGGTACGTCTACACAGCAGGGCTAAACTTGAAATAAGCTACGCAACTTGAGCTACGCTAATTGCGTAGCTTAAGTCGAAATAGCTTATTTTGAACTTGGGCATGTCTACATGGCACTTATTTCGAAATAGAGAACTCTTCCTCCAACTTCTCTTACACCTCATAAAATGAGGGTTACAGGAGTTGGAGTAAGAAGTCCTCCGGCTGGACATTATTTCGATATTATGTCGAAATAACTGGTTGTGTGTAGACACGTACTTTGTTATTTTGGAATAACAGTGCTGTGTAGACATAGCCTAAATAAAAATGTGGAGTCCTGTGGCACCTTAAAGACTAACAGATTGATTTGAGCATATGCGTTTGTGGGTAAAACCCCGCGTTGTCAGATACATGGAGTGGAAATTACAGACATAAATATACTAGTCCATGAAAAGCAGGGAATGAGAGATATCCGTGCATTTGATGAAGTGAGGTTTTGCTCACGAAAGCTTATGCCCAAATAAATCTGATAGTTTTCAAGGTGCCACAGGACTCCTTGTTGTTTTTGCAGATACAAACTAACACAGCTACCCCTCTGATACAGGTGAATATTAGGGATGTAAAATCCTGTTTTAAAAGATAACAGGCTAAACCTTACGTTTAACCAGTTAGCTGGGATCTTGCAAGTCAGGGGAGGGGTGCTCCATCCTGGCCAGTCTGAAACAGCCCCAACCTGCAGTGCAGGGGGTGTTCCGGCCAGGCTGGGCTGTGCCTGCTACACCACAGGCAGCGGCTGCTTAGGCCAAGCCCGCTGCACCAGTGTCACCAGTGGGGCGCTGCTCTAGCCTGGTCGGTCTGGAGCGCACACATACACACACACACCCCGCCTCCACAGCATGGTGCGGTAGGTCTGGCTGGGCTGTAGCAGCCGATTAACTGATTACCAAATGTTTTCCCTGTGTAATTTAAAACATTTTTGGTTGTGAAGGCTGATTCGCTTAAAAAAAAAAAAAAAGAGAGAGATTTCTTCCCCCTGCTCACGGGGGAGAAGAAACTCACTCCCAAAGGGAAGCCACCCCAGCCTCAAAAGGGGCGCTTTGGCCTGCATGGAGCCTTTTGCGACAATATTCAAACATTAGTGCCGGAAGTCAGGTGGCTGAAAGCCGTGGGCTGTGTTTCCCAGGGGCTAACCGCCCTGAGCTCCTGGAACTTCAGTGGGGTTGCGGCTGTTCTGCTCTTCGAACGATCCGCCCCCTTTCAGTTAGGTGAGGAGTTCTTGGCCTCTTCCTGGCTGAAGACCCCCCCATGGAGCCCTTCACTGAGCCGGGGCCTCCTGAATGTTTAGCAGGCTGAGAACGGCAGGGTGCTGCGCTTAGTCCTGCTGCGCTACTCCGGGACCACATTTAACCCTTTCTGCCTCTGTTTCCCTCTCCCCAGCTCTGTTGAAGATGCACTGGACACCAGAGCATGCCCAGCCCCTGAACCAGTGGCCAGAGCAGCACCTTGATGTCTCCTCCACCACCTCCTCGCCGGCCCACAAATCGGACCTCTACCACAGCAGCCGGCAGCGCTTCAACTACGCCTGGGCCAACGACGACATCTCCGCCCTGACGGCCTCCAACCTCCTTAAGAGGTACGCGGAGAAGTACTCGGGGGTGCTGGAGTCGCCTTACGAGAGGCCGGTGCTGAACAGCTACGGCGATGGAGCCTTTGGGCCGCTCAATGGTCAGAAAGGGGACGTCGAGCCTTGGCCGATGTCTCACGGCGCGGACAGTGCCTACCCCCTGAACGCCATGCATGATGGACTGCCTGGCTCAAAGGGGGTGGTTCCTTCTGGCCCAGGAAACGGGCCTGTCGGCCTTGGCAGCTCTCCCGTAGTCCCAGGCAACCTCGCAGACCCCATGTATCCCACTAACTCATGCGGGGGAGCTGCCGGCTCCAGCGGCCTTGGCTCGTCTCAGGAGTATACCTCAGGCTACAGTGGCACCTACTTGCCATCGGGCTACTGCAGCCAGCCTGCTACAGCACTTCCCCCTCCCCACCCCTCGTCCCTGCACAGCTCAGGGCTCCTGCAGCCCACGCATCCGTCCTCCGCGCTGGTCCCCAGCTACGGCTCCTCAGGTCCCATGTACAACTACGCTTCCGGCAGCTACCCGCCGCAGCCTGGCTATGGGGGGATCCACCCTCCCCACCCGTCAGCCTCTTACCTGGCCTCAGGCATTGCGGCACCCACCCCCATCGCCCCGCCACCCCCCTCCTCCAGGCCCCCGGTCATCCCTGGTTATAGCTACCAGAGCTCCAGCCTCCCCCCGCTCCCGGTGCCCCCCCTCAGCAGTGACTCAGGGGGCTCCCTGAAACGGAAGGCCTTTGATATCCCCGGGGGGGAGGACGAAGGTGAGGGCAGGTACAGGAAATACAGCTATGAGCAACCAAAGTCCACCCCCGAGTCGCCATACCAGATGTCCGACAACAGCGAATGTAGAGGCAACGGCTTCAGTAGAAGCACCGAGGCCTCCCAGCTGCCCTTCAAGGCTGGGAAAAGGCCAGCGGGAGCAGCCACGACTGTGGCCTTGGAGGACCACGTAGGGAAGTACAACAGCCAGCCCATGAAAGGCCTGGTCTCCCCTCCGTATGGTGCTGGGGAGGCCCCTTTGAGGGCCAGGGAGAGCTTTGAGAAGTTCACCCTTCCCCTGGCCAATGGCGAGCGCGCGGGTGGGGAGCCGGGCCACGCTTTCAGCCACGGGATGCAGGCCAAGCCACAGGTATTCAGCAGCCAGCCCGTGGAAGAGCAGCTGAAAACCATGGACCCCCTGATCCTAGAGCTGGTGAACAACAAAATCGTCGATTGCAGCCCTCCCGTCCAGTGGACGGACATCGCTGGCCAGGTCTCTGTCAAAGCCGCCATCGAGGAAGAACTTGTGTGGCCTATCCTGAGGCCTGGGGCCTACACCGGGGAGAGCCGGCCACCCAGGACCATCCTGCTGTTCGGGCCTCGTGGGGCAGGGAAGACCCTGCTGAGCAGGTGCATTTCCACCCAGCTGGGCTCCACCTTCCTGAAGCTGAGCGGGACGGCCCTCCTTTCCAAGTGGAAGGGCGAGGCTGAGAAGATCCTGCAGACGGTCTTCTTCGTGGCCAACTGCCGGCAGCCAGCGGTGGTGCTCATCACCGAGGTGGAGTCCCTCCTCGTGGCCTGCAGTGGTGAAGAAGCCACCCAGGTGAGTGGCCTCAAGTCCCAGCTGCTTTCCTACCTGGACAACATTGCTACCTCAGCCGAGCAGAACGTCGTGGTCATAGGGACGACCACCCGGCCCAGCAATGTGGATGAAGCCTCCCAGAGAAGGTTCACCAAGCGGTTCTACATCTCCCCGCCCGACAGCATCGCCCGGCGGCAGATTCTCCACCACACCTTGGCCCAGCAGAACTACTGCCTCAGCGAAAGGGAGATGGCCTCCCTTGTGCAGCACACCGAGAGCTACTCGGGCAGCGAGCTCATTCAACTGTGCCAGCAGGCTGGCCCTACCAAACTCCATGGCCTGCCCGGCCAGCTGCAGCCCACCTCCTACAAAGACTTTGAGAACGCCTTCTGCAAAGTCCGCCCCACTGTCTCCCAGAAGGAGCTGGACTTGTACGTGGAGTGGGACAAAATGTACGGGTCCAGGCACTGACGGCGCATGGAAAGAGGGGAGCCGAGCCTTCAGCCTCAGACTCCAGAGGTGGGTTTGGGGGTTTTTTTTTGCTGGTGGTGATACTTGTATGACAACTTGACCTCTGAGCAGGTTATTTTGTAGTCGTTGATTTCTGTTGCTCTGGAGTCTCTGGTCTAGTGCCAGCTGCCGAGGATGGAATCGCAGCTCATCCGTGAATTCAGTCCGGGTCCTTTGTCTTTCTTCTCTGTCCAAGCTGATCTGACAGTGAAATACTTGATCCAAGGAAAGAACCAAACACAAACAAATTCTTTTATAGGCTTTGTTATGTCAGACTTGACTGATTTTGTTTGTTTGTTTGTTTTTTTGAAAGTAGTCGCTCACTGAACTCAGGATAATCTATTTATTATTCGTCTACTTTCCCGTTCATCCATGTTGAGACCAGCAACGTAAAGGATGCAGCCGTTGGGGGATGCATTTGGTTGTAGTCTTCTCCTGCGTAACATGACAGCTCTTTAGTCGATTTACAAAGACCTTATTTCTGTTGTTGTTCCTAATAGACGTTTGTCAGCCATCATTTAACAAAACCAGCTCCTTTTGAATGTGGCACTATGGGCAATTTTTCTGTACTGCATTGTGCCATATTAAGGACACGTTTCCCCCTAAAATCAACTCTTCAAGCCATCATGAAGAATTTATTACTGGGAGTAAATGGCACGGGGAGATGGGAGGAGGGAGGGAAGGTTTTTGGAGTAAAAAAATGTAGATTGTTTAATATACTAGACCTCATTTTTATTTTTGTAATGTATGTAGTATTTTTTTGTTTGTTTTTTCTTTTTAACTACTCAGGAAAAAGTTTACCTCAGAAAAAAAAAAAAAACAACCAACCTGAATGTGTTTATAAAAACTGTTTTTTATTCTCTCAAGCAAAAGAAGGAAAAAAAAGATCTTAAGCGTTTGCAAACTCAGTACAAAGCTGCATTATATGTTTGCTTCCAAAAAAGGATAACAGAAAGAAGAATGAAAAAAAAAACTTGAAGTTGTTACAAAGATGAAAGTTGAATGTATTTCAGGTGCTTTTCACAATATATTATGCCATAAATTTATTTTATTTTTTTTTAAACATTGTTATTGTAGTGTTTGGTGGAGTAATGTGTCTTCAAAGGAAAGAGAGTATTAGTGCCGTAGTTTAAAAGCTGTTGCTAGTACCACTTTTTGGATAAGCCTACTGGATACATCCCTAATTTCTTGGTTTGCAAAGCTAATTTCTCTATTGGGTTCTCCGCTGGCATGTCCTTCCTAAGTGTCCCGCCTGTATTACAGAAGGAATCATATTAGCATAGGCCCAGCCATTTTGTAACAAGGTTCATTTTTGCCTTTCTGGACTGGAAAAACTACGTTAGAGAACCAAGTGTTAACCTGCAAAGACCTCTGCACAGTGTGTCTAAGACCTTGTTGACAGGAGAAAGCTGCACTGAGTTAGTTGAGGGTGAGCTTTTTAACAGATTTAATGAAACCAGTGCAAATTGCAGGGTGGATGTTTAAACCAGGCATATTTCAATGAAACCAAAGTCAGATAGGATTTTGCAGATGATGAACCAAAATAAGCTGGCTTTAAACCAGGGGAGGGCAAATATGGCCCCACGGGCCAGATCTGGTCCACCAGGGTGAGCTAGGGTTGCCAGATGGTTTCAACAAAAATACCGGACACACTTGACATGACATCGCAATCGACATTACATCTGATTTAGAAAATACCGGACATTTATATTGTCTCAATTTGTTTCCTGTACAAAAAGCTCAAATACTGAACTGTCTGGTTCAAAACCGGACACCTGGCAACCCTAGGGTTAGCTTGCCCCTGGCGGGCTGCTACTGCTATATTTACCTGCGGTATGGGCAATTGCAGCTCCTGTTGGCCATGGATCACCATGGAGCTGCAGGAAGTGTCCCGGTCCGCACCACTTCCCGCAGCTCCCACTGGCCAGGAACGGCGATCCGCAGCCAATCAGAGCTCCAATCGCCGGTGTCTGCGGAGGCACAGGTAAATACAGTGGCGGCAGCCCGCTAGGGGCTAACCCTGGCTAACCACCACCGCTTTATTGCCCACCCCAGCTTTAAGCCAAAATAAGAGGCTTGCACCAGTTTAACTAAATCATTTTAAAAAAAGCAAACCAGAAGTGAAACTGGTGCCATGTTGGTAGGTCTCAGTGCATTGCTTAACTGCCCGACCCTCCAAGTTGTGTCATTCCCGTGCCATGTTGCAGGACATCAGGGCCTTTGTTTGCAGACCCCACCAAACAGGAGCAGAAAGTAACAGCAGGTGGGAAGAGCTAAATATCTCCTGTGTCTTCCTGATGCTGGTTTTAATGCCGCTGAGACTCACATGTAACGGGGGCTCAGTCTGCTCCAGCAGAGGCTTTTTCCTTCTGTCACTGTCCTTCCGTCTAGCAAAGAGAGCCATTTCTCAGTTAGCTATGGGGAGAGGCAGGGCAGTGCAGCTGTGACCCCTGGGAATCAGACCCCTGGCCTAGTGCCATTGCTGCCAATCCAGAACCAGGAGCCTGATCCCCAACCCCTCTGAAGCCAACAGAAGGGCACATTAGGATTCTTCTACGGCAGGGACATTTGCGTCACCTCAGCCCCTGTCTGGTTGGCTGAGCTGCATTTATACAGCCTGTGAAAACAAGCCAAGTACTTGGTGTACAAAATGCCTCCTCGGCACTGCCTTGTTCCCTTCTTCAGAATGCGCCAGCCCTGTGGCTCGGGCTTGTCTCGGACACCGCAGCAATACCTAACAGCTAGAGTAGTGCTGGGCAAAATACGGCCTGTGGGCCGCATCTCGCCCGCCAAGCCACCGGGATCCGGAGTCCCAGGCAGGCTCCCCCGCAGCCCCGTGCGCCGGGCCGAAACGCGGCTGCAGGGCTCCGTTTTTGTTTTGAAACTGGAGGGGAGGGGGGAAGTTTTAGGCGCCGCCCGGCCCCCAGCACATTCCCATTGGCTGGTTTCTGGTAGAAACCAGCCAATGGGAGCTGCTTGTTGGAGTAACAGGCAGCTAAGAAGAATCATGCCCCCTCTCCTGGGTTCAGTTATTCAAGAAGAACATGGCCAGGCAGGCTGGGTGGCTGGGAAACATTTTAAGCTCTGCAGGCAGGCAGGCTAGTTTGGCCACAGCCTGCTTCTGGCACCCCAGCCTTTTCCTGCCCCAACTCTCTGCCCCTCCCACTCAACATACCCAAACCTTCTGTCCCCTCCTACATCCATACCCCGATCTGCACCCCAATCTCCTGCCCCAGATCACAATCCTCCTACCCTAGGTTACATCCCAAACCCCTGCACTCCAGTCACCTGCCCTAGGTCACAACCGCCTGCTTCATCCCAACTCCCTCCCAGACTCCAGTCTCTCTCTTTTACCCCAATCCCTTAGCCCAAGCTCCCTTCTGCACCCTACCTCCATCCCAGACCCCTCATCTCCATTAATATCAGGGAAGACTGCGGCCCTCGACCACTTTCCAAAATCTTGGAGTGCTCCCTCCCTCCCCCCGTCAACAATGATTGCCCACCCCTGAGCTAGAGCCAAAAGGCCAGGGGCCACTGAAGGTCTAATGCTGAGATCTGGCTGCTTTGGGCAGGGAAGAGGCACAGAACAGGGTGAGGTGGATTAGCCAGGGCATTGGGAGATTCTCTGGCCCTGAATGTTGGTTACTCCCATCCCTGCATGTGCAGGAGGGTGGCGCTAAGGTGGATTTAAGCCAGTTTTGCACTTCCCTCTATTCAAAGGGCTTTCAGGAGCAAGTGCAGCCTCCGGGATGAGTTACAGCAACCTCTGGTCTGCTCTGATTTACACAGCGTTTCCCATGGCCCCCTTTGGGCCAGGAGAAGCAGAGGCTATCTGCAGTGTAGGCCAAGTTTCTCCTGCTCTTTTAATTAGATCCTTTTGCTCTACTGAGGGGAGGCATTTGGGAGGAACTAGGTAGGGGACTATGGTTGTTCCCTCCCCGGCTCTGGGCTCATCACCCCCAACCTCTTCTCACACCAAATAATGCCCATGCGCCAGGTGCCACAAATGGTTGCCTCTTCTTTCTTTCTCGAGGCATGTTTTTGGGAGGGAACAGACATCTTGGCTCCAGGACAGCAGCCGTGCCCGCCAAAGGTTCGTCAGTGTCGCAGTTGATAGAACCAGTATCTTGAGCCAGGAACTCTGACTGTACAGAAAGTGGGTGTGCAGCTTTCCTCCCTTCCCCCTACAGAGAACTGGGGTTTTGCCCTAGTGCCCTGAACATGCCACATCCCTGCACCAGGCTCTGACCCACACCATGTTGTGAAACCCTCCCGCTCCGGCATGGCTTTTCAAAAGGGGCATCTGCTTTGTAAAGGCTCACTTTGGAACTCTGCCGGACCGCACCCTCTCTGCCTGCGAGGGACCAGAGCAAGTAGCGGACCAGCAGCTATGTGCTCAGGAAGCCAGTGTTCCTGGGCTTTGGGCAGCTTTCCCATAGAACCAAACCAACCATGCAAAACCACCCAGGGTCCAATTCAAAGCTGCTTTGAGTCAGTGGAAGATCCCCGTGCACTGTAATGAGTGGTGGATCGGAGCTTTGGAAGAGGAGAGCAAAGAGGGCAGTGGCGGCTGCCTTGCTTTTCATGGCGAGGATGTCCCGGCTCACTTGAGCTCCAACTCAATCTCAATTTGCAAGGATCAAATTGACCCAGAAGCTGGAAAGGGCTAGAACTGTCCTCTATTTGTCCTTTCTTGCTCAGCTTTCTGCTGCCTTTTGCTTGCTTGCAAGCCTGGCCACTCGATACATAGCATTGTCTCTGGCATAGGAAGGTGAGCAGCGTTGGACCGAATTGTTCTCACAACTCTCATTCCTTCCTTCCTTTTCTTCCCCCCGGCTTCCTCAGATCGTTACAATTCACCTTCTTGAAGGGTCTTTGCACCCGTTCCTTTTCGAGGCATCTGCTTCCCGGGGATAAGGCTCTAGAGAGCCCTTGGAACTGTTAATAATGTAGGACTGATGCTCCCTCTTTCTCTAACAGCTGCTAACCATTGAGAAAGCCTGAAGTGAGACATAATTTAGGAGACAAAGTAAATAAGCTCTTCTCCGTTATCTCTGAGGGCTTAGTACAGGGATGGGGAACCTAAGGTCCGGGGACCAGATGTGGCCCCTGGCTTGCCTGGATCCAGCCCCCGGGCTGGGAGCCTGCATTGGTGCTCCTGCCCCTGCTGTGACCCCATAGGCTGGAGCACATAAAATCTACTAACCTGCCCTCCCCCCGCAGGTTGCGAGGGGTGTGGTGCGCGAGGGGAATGCGGGGAGTGTCTCTCTGCGTCTCGGTTGGGGTCACATCAGCGAAGGGGTTTTGTTTTGTTTTTTGTTTTGCTTTTCACTTGTGTTTGGCCCGCAACTGATTTTTCTGTGGGTCTCAACTCAAAAAAGGGTTCCCTGCCCTGGTTTAGTATAAAGCCCTGGGTGAGACCCAGGGGCACTTTTCAGACAGGGCTCAGCTTGTGCTTTTTCTGCTTTTTCTAAGATTCTTCATTTGGCCTTTCAAAGTCATGGAAAACCAAAGCCAGACAGTGTCCAGAGAGAGCTGTGTGCCAGGATGTGTCTAAAGGTACATCCTGGACAGCACTCTGCTGGAATGTGGCATTGCCACTCAAACCAAGAAATAGGCCCTGAAATAGCTGATCCTGACTCTTCTTGCATTCTGTATTAGCCCCATTTGTCAGGAACCAGACCGTATTCCCTGTGGTCGGGAATTCCCCCGGGGCTGTTGCCCTGCCAGACCCTGTCATATATGTTGGTAGTTTGGAAATGATCCTAGACACCATCCCTATCCAGTGGTCAAACAGCTGTTCCAAGAAAAAGAAAAGGGGTAGCAAGACATACATGCAGTCGGCTGCAGGATTCAACCCTCTAAAATTTTAATAATTTAATGCTGGTGTCTGGCTCCAGCCATTCTCTTATCCTCGTTCTGATTTTCCATTGAGAATGAAGAACACTTAGAACTGGCTGGCTTGGGAAGAGGATAATTAGTAATGCATGCAAATGACTACAGCAAAGCGGGGAGAGGAGTTGACTCACAATGGAACCCTGAAGAGGGAGAGGATTGAACAAGTGCAGGGGGTCTTTAAAATATTTAATTTATCAAGTTTGATTGTGTAGGACCAGTTTGCAAAACTTGGCCACTAAATTTTGGTGATCCATTGCCACACTCAGCCACTCAGATTGACTCTCAGCCTCCTAAAACATGTATTTGGGTACCTAATTGCTGATTTGAATGGCTAGGGGACAAACTGGACATATGGTGTTAAAAGAGGGGTCTGGCTAACATCACTGGTAAAGGGAAGATGCATGTGTGAGAGAGATTGGGGGAACTGGCCCGAATAGAGTAAGATAACACAACTCAGGCAATTTTTAAAAGATTTTTTAAAAATGTTTCTGTATTATGTGAAATGGGAAGTACTATACAACACATGCTGTTTTGTATGGTTTGTCTATTAAGAGGCAACAAGGAACCAAGACTTCTGGGCTGTATTGCTTGACTGTGTTGTAACGGGTTGACTGCATGACCTTGGATTAGTTTTGTAACATGCTCTGTGCCTCGGTTTTCCCATCTGTAAAATGGGGATAACCACATTTGCTGAGATGGGGAATCGCTAAAAATCTCCCAAGAAATAGAAATATCTCTGAGGTGTAGTTAGCAGCACATTCCCGGTCTGGGACTTAAGGAGATCCAGGAAAGTGGCAGCAGGCTTCACAAGCTGGGAGCTGAAGAGCCAGAGAGAACTAATGGGTTACCACAAAGAATCCCTTGTTATGTTCAGTATAGCCAAATCCTCTCTCTTTCCTGCTGCATGAAACATCACAGGTAGAGGCTTTGTCCAAATATTGTGATAACGACATGAACTTTTCCGGGTTCACCTGTGTACGTGTGTATCAACACATTCACTTGGTAGTCTCTCGAGCGCCTTGGTAGAAAGCTGGCTCTTGAGGATATTTTTAAAATGTACCTGCTTTTAGTATCTTCCTTGCCCTCCCTCTCACCTTTCCTCCAAAAAGTGGTACTGGATTTTTGAAGACTTTTTTTCTGATTATCATATTTGACTTTGTACATCCTCTGTAACCATTTCTACCTCATTTTGCAACATATTGTACATGAAAGTATTTAATTCATGTCTTATTAATGTCTGAAAAGAAATGCTTTTGAACTGTAATGGTCTACCTCAAAAAATACTGTATTTTAAAAAGAAAAGTATTACACAGTATTAAAGAGATTACATGAAAAACAATCTTTGGCTATAAGAGCATGTGCTTTATTATTAATTAGACCAGCTCTCTCTTGCAAAGTTCTTAGTGGCATATGGTATCCTCAGCGTAAAGGCATGGGATTATGGTCAAGAAAATCTACATCCTGCTATTATGACTGGTCAGGAATTTTTCAACTAGATGTTTCCCATCAAAAAAATGTTGCTTCAGCAAATCTGAATTAATGTATGGGAATTTCGGAGCTGGAAAAACTGCTGAAAAAGTTTTCACATTGTCACTGGCAATGTCCCATTTCAACATTTTAAAAAACAAAACCTGAGTTTCCTGATTCAAAATGACTCTTTCTTTTGAAATGTGGGCTAACAACAGTTTTTAAAAAAAGTAAAAAACAAAGTATTTTGAAATGATCAAAATAAAATGTTTCAGTGAAGCCCACCCAAGTATGCATACAATAATATTTCAAACCACCCATATATATATATATGTATGTTTGAAAACAATTTAGATGATTAGTTTTCATTCCAATTTAGTACAGGAATTTTTTTTCAAAATCTCAAGTGTTTTCCCCAGGACAGAAAATGGTTTTCTGCCCAGTTTTGTTTGTTTACACAACTGCTGCCCACTCCTGGAGGGAATCGGTACTGCACATGTCTTTGACACTACTGCTCACTACTGGCTAGAGGTCTACAGAGTCCTATTATTGGGGATTAAGGGAGAGTCTTCCTTGCAGCTAAACTCTAGCTTGGTGCTTATTTGAGCGGGAGTCCTTGCGGTTTAGTCCCTAACACTGCACACCTGTGCGTGGTTTAACTGGGTACCATGTAGGCAGAGAGCAGTTGGTTGCTGCCAATAGCACAACAGCCTACAGAACTTGCACTCCCCAAATGTGTGAGGACCACAAGGGAGCAGCTTTGGGGTTTGGGACCAGACCCCTGGAAGTCCTGCACACCTGCTTTTGTGGAGCAGCAGTAAAGAGCACTGCAAAGTGCATAGTTCCTCAGACCTCTTTGACAGGGTGGCTTGAGGATCCTCTGCTCAGCTCCTGCCTCTCCCCTCCTTAAGCCGCCCTCCCCCCCGTCAGAGCAGAACTTTGTCCTCTGTGAATGTCAAGGTGCACGATGGGTCTGTTTTAGGAGATGATGGGGTCTCTGGAGACAGAGCTGGTAAGCACACATGTGGATTCCTCGCTGGTCCTTCAGGGTCCCCCATGGGCCATGGCATTCTCCCACCCTGGTTTCCTCACTGAGGGGAAAGGTGCTGGGGCAGGAACTGAGGAAGCAGCTGTCCCCGTTCGGGGAGCTGTAGAACAAGCTATAGCATTGTTAGCCCCAGGATGCTACAGGAGTATCTGGGAAGAGAGCTTTCCAAGGGATAGAGACCCTCCCTCCGCCCCTGGCTCTGAGGAGCTGAATGCTGGCAGCTGGGTGCCTGGCTAAGCCCAGGGGAGGCCTGTAGTTTAGCTACAACTAATCAGGAAAGAGATCTTGGAGTCATGGATAGTTCTCTGAAGACGTCCCCGCAGTGTGCAGCGGCAGTCAAAAAAGCAAACAGGATGTTAGGAATCATTAAAAAAGGGATAGAGAATAAGGCGGAGAAAATCTTATTGCCCTTATATAAATCCATGGTACGCCCACATCTTGAATATTGCGTACAGATGTGGTCTCCTCATCTCAAAGAAGATATATTGGCATTAGAAAAGGTTCAGAGAAGGGCAACTAAAATGATGAGGGGTTTGGAACAGGTCCCATATGAGGAGAGATTAAAGAGACTGGGACTTTTCAGCTTGGAAAAGAGGAGACTAAGGGTGGATATGATAGAGGTATATAAAATCATGAGTGGTGTGGAGAAAGTGAACAAGGAAAAGTTATTTACTTGTTTCCATAATATAAGAACTAGGGGTCACCAAATGAAACTAATGGGCAGCAGGTTTAAAACAAATAAAAGGAAGTTCTTCTTCACACAGCACATAGTCAATCTGTGGAACTCCTTGCCTGAGGAAGTTGTGAAGGCTAGGACTATAAGGGGGTTTAAAAGAGAACTAGATAAATTCATGGAGGTTAAGTCCATAAATGGCTATTAGCCAGTATGGGTAAGGAATGGTGTCCCCAGCCTCTGTTTGTCAGAGGGTGGAGATGGATGGCAGGAGAGAGATGGCTTGATCATTACCTGTTCAATTCACTCCCTCTGCGACACTTGGCATTGGCCACTGTCGGCAGACAGGGTACTGGACTGGATGGACCTTTGGTCTGACCCAATATGGCCATTCTTACGTTCTTATGTTCTCTCTTCAGAAGGGACTTGCTGGCGTTTGTTTATCCCTCCCCTGAGCCTTGCTCTTTGCTGGTGCCCTAAGCACAGGGTTACCCAGGGACATGGCGGCAGAGGCCTCTTGTCAGTTCCATGGCGATGGGCACAGAATAAAGGTGGCAGCAGGCCTCATCCCCAGCCAGTGGGTGCTTTGCCCACCTGCCTCTGAGGCTGCTGCCTGCCCACTCTTGCAGCAGGTCAGGGTGGCTGGCATTGGCCTGGCTCTGTGATTGCCATGACACCAGGGTTCGGCTTTTGCTGCAGTCAGAGACCAGTCCCCTCACACCTGCCTTCCTGATTGCAGCGGGACTAGGGCGTGCTGGGCCACTTGCAGCTGAGAAATGGGCACTCTCTGTGCAGGGGGTCGTATCTGGGGCTGTGTTCCCTGTAAGCTGTGCACTTTTGTGGCTGCTCAGGAGAGATTCCAGTGTCACCCCAGCTAATTAGCAGCGCACCCACAGCTAGGTTTTGTGTTTCTACTGGTGGTGCACATTCACACATGCAGGGCCGGATTAAGGGGTGGGCGTGCCGGGCAGCTGCCCGGGGCGCCAACCGATGGGGGGCGCCTGATGGCAGCTGTAAGGGGCGCGCGGCACCCCTTATAGCTGCCATCAGGTGCCGCGCGCCCGGCTCCCGGCGGGCTGCAGTGGCCGCCCAGGGAGGGGGCCGCGTTAACCCCCTCAGTGCCCTTTCCCCCGCGGCCGCAGAGCCCTGCACGGCCAGGCGCAGCCCCCCCGGGCGGCCCCGGGCTGTGTGCCAGCGGCGGTGTCCAGGCAGCGCATGCGCCGTGCGCCCACCCGCACACCCCGGGGGTGGACTCGTGCATGCGCTGTGCGCCCGGAGGTGGGCCCGTGCGCCCCTGGGGCAGGCTCGCGCATGCGCCGTGCGCCCGGAGGCAGGCCCGCGTGCCCCTGGGGCAGGCTCGCACATGCGCTGTGCGCCTGGAGGCGGGCCTGCGCGCCCAGGAGGGTAGGCTCGTGCATGCGCCATGCGCCCGGGGGCGGGCCCACGTACGCTGGGGGCAAGCCCGCGCATGCATCGTGCCCCCGGGGCGGCGCCGCCCGCCCGGGGCGCCAAAAAGGCATGGGCCAGCCCTGCAAACATGCCTTTGTGCACATTAAAAATTATTCCACGCATGAATGGAAAAGATTAGAGGGGAACAGTGCTCGGGGTGCTGGGTGAGGCTCCCTCCATTCGTGATGGGGAAGGGCAGGGGAGGGGGTACTTACTCTGAAGAGGTGAAACACCTACAAGGAAAGTCTTTTGGGTGCAGGGGGCAACGATGGAGGGAGACCTATTTTAACAAGGGAGGAGCTTCTGAGTGTGATATAAATGCCTAGGCAGGTGGGCGGGGGGGAGTCTATCCACATGGGCTAGTGGATGGTGTTGGTAGGGGGATTGGGGTAGGGGTTCTTCCCCCATCAGGATGGAGATGTGGGGGACAATTCAGACATGGAGGAAAGGACAAAAAAGTATTCCTTTTCACAGTGCAGTCTGAAGATGGATTTATTTTTTTTTTTAAGGTATCATAATTCCCATTTTGAGGCTGAGTACTAGCGTGTCCCACCAGAAGTTTGACTTCTTGAAGCTTTATATCACTTTAAAATGCTCTTTTGGTAGCTGCTATCAATTTTCTTGTCTATGGAATTCTGTTCCTGTTGTTTTGTTTGGTTGGTTGGTTTTTTTAAGATGAACTGTGTTAACCTAACAAATTAAGCCATATGAACGTGAAGTAAAATATGCTAATTTAGTACTGAGTAACTTTTCAAATGTCAGTTGTTTTGTTTCATTCACTGTTCTTGTCTTATATATATATATATATTTTAGAGTGCATCTGTGTGTCTGTCGGTGAATCCGTTCGTCCAAGAACTCCTCCTACACGGTAAGAGCTAGGGCCACCAAATTTGGTAGGCAGCTTCCTTGTCTCCTAACTTAAAACAATTCAGGGTTTGGTTGAGCCAGGACAACCGGAAGCCCCGGGAAAAAGAGGGGCTGCTATTTCGAGGGGTACGATATGAGAGTGGCCACAGGGAGCCCGCAGGGGAGAGCTATCCTGCAGAGTGTCCACTGGAGGCAGCCGCACCACCACGGGAGTGGCCAGCAGGCTCCGCCATCTTGCCTGCTGACACACTGGTAAGTAGCCCCCCTGCCCCAGACCCTTTCCCCCCTCCTGGTCCTTGACCACAGCGCTGTAGAGGGGGAGAGAAAAAGGCCCCTGATGGCTGGGGGAGGGCCTGGGGGAGAGAGGGAGTTGGGGGAGGGGAGAACAGGCCCCTGGTGGCTAGTGTGTGTGTGGAAAGAACATGCCCCTTGGTGGTTGGGGGGGGGGCCTGTGGGGGAGAGAACAGGCCCCTGGTGGCTGGGGGGGCTGGGGGGGGGGCTGGCCCTGTTTGCATGGACTCACCACACATGGACTCATGGACTCACCACACTTAAGACCCTAGGCTTGTCTGTCCTGGGGCAGCAGAGAAAACAATTCAAGTCACAACCTGCACCCCGACAGCAAAGGCAGCTCTGACAGACACCTCCCAGAGGAAGAGAAAATCCTACCACTGCCGTCAGGGTCAGCAGCCCTCTACCAAGATCCAGGCAGGCTCTTCCCATCCCTAGCATAGTTCTAAGGGGGCATTTAGAAGGTGCGCCTGAGGGCAGTATAGATCATAGAAAACCAGAGCTGGAAGGGACCCTCAAGAGGTCATCAAGTCCAGTCCCCTGCCCTCATGACAGGACCAAGCACCGTCTAGATCAGTCCCTTACAGATGTTTGTCTAACCTGCTCTTAAAAATCTCCAGTAATGGAGGTTCCACAACCTCCCTAGGCAATTCCAGTGCTCAACCACCTTGACAGAGTTTTTCCTAATGTCCAACCTAAACCTCAGGTCCAGAGGCCAGGTCTACACTACTGATTTGTATGCTCTCCCAGCAGCGTTTGAGGTGTAGACCCGTCTAAAGCGTTGCAGCTAAATACAAGTTTGAGCAGGTAACTTACTGGAAGTGGTTAGCGCCTGTGCCAAGAGGCCATGCGTGGTGATGGGGGCCTTTACCATGTCTGGAATCATAGGACAAAAAGGATGGTTAGTGGGTTACTGATTTTGTTAACATGCCATAAATCTAGTGTCTTTATTAAGACCATGATATTTATAGTGTGTAGCAAAGTGATGAATTTAAACTCTCAGATTCCTCTTTTCAAAGTGTTGCGCAAGGTTCCTCATCCTTGACGGACACTGGATTTATTGGGTATTACAACAGTCTGTAACCCACTAACCCTCCTTTTCGTCCTGTGATTATGGGGCACTTCACCTTGAACGAGTTCTAACTATTTGTGCTGAGCAATCTGGTCAAGCTTGTATTTAGCTGTGTCTACTCTGAGGCCAAGCCTACATTGTAGGCCTTTATCTGTATAACGACATCACTCGGGGCGTGAAAAATCCACCCCCGTGCGCAACAATTGAACCCCCCTGTGTAAAAAGCTTCACTTTTTTGGGACATGGATTAATGATGCCGACAGGAGAAGCTTGCCCATCAGGGTAGTTGTGTCTTCATTAAAGCATTAAGCTACACTGCCGCACATGAAGACAAGCCCTGTGTACCTTTCCCAGACCTAAAGAAGAGCTCTGTGTGGCTCAGAAGCTTCTCTGTCTCACCAACTGAAGTTTATTGAATCCTAGGACTGGAGGAGACCTCAGGAGGTTATTGAGTCCAACCCCCTGCCCAAAACAGGACCAACCCCAACTAAATCATCCCAGCCAGGGCTTTGTCAAACCGGAACTTAAAAACCTCTAGGGATGGAGATTCCACCCTCTCCCTAGGTAACCCTCCTAATGAAATAGGTTTTTCAAATAACCAACCTAGACCTCCCACACTGCAACTTGAGACCACTGCTCCTCATTCTGCCATCTGTCACCACTGAGAACAGCCTCTCTTCATCCTCTTTGGAACCCCCCTTCAGGTAGCTATCAAATCGCCCCTCACTCTTCTCTTCTGCAGACTAAACAAGCCCAAATCCCTCAGCCTCTCCTCGTAGGTCATGTGCTCCAGCTGCCTGGTCCAATAAAAGAGAAAACCTCAGCCACCCTCCTAGTATCCTGGGACCAACATGACTACACCAGTACCGGATTAAGACCTTTACCCAACTGTGGTAGCAGGTGGGTGTCTTCTCTGGATGAGTGATGGGCAAAGGAGCTCATTTCATCTGCCCCATCCCGCTTCTAGGACAAAAACGTGGCAATTGAGATGCTAGTTTATGTAATTGTCTCTGTCCCTTAGAGAAACGTTATCTTCTTATACACACCATGCAGAACTGTTCCGTGCAAAAACATACTTGTGTCTTCCTCGTCCTCTTCTTTATTTGCATATTTTTACAGGGATTCTCCTGATGTAAAGCATATGGGATTCGGCCCAGGTACCGTGTGTTCCTCAGCATGGTGGCCAGGCTGACACAGAGCGCACTTGTGTCTGCTCTCAACCAGTAAAAAATAACTTGCCTCCCCTGAAGGATTATCCATGAACTAAGTGCTAAGGACAGTAGTAAATTCCTCAGTTATCTGAATGTAATAGGCATGTTGCACAATTCAGTCATGCTTGATAAATAGTGCATAAAGGGTTAATAAATGCCCCCAGGCCCTCCCCCCTGGCCCTTGACCGCAGCACCAGATGGGGAAGGGTCCAGCCAGCAGCCCTGCTGCCCTGGGGGACAGGGTTTGTCACACACACACCCCAAAGTAGCTGGGGTCGGGCACCGCAGCCCCGACCTTCCAACTCCTTCCCCAAGAGGTGCAGGGCCAGGCAGCTGCTGGAGGAGTCGGGGGGTCTGGCAGCTGTAGCACCATCTTTGCTGCTGCGGATGTGCCCGGTGAACCCCTCTAAGTCCCCCAGCCCCTCCTCGCCTGTGTCCCTCACACCCTTCTCTGACTTCTGCCCTTCCATCCTGTGCCCTAAGTCGTCTCAAGCCTACCTCCTGTCCTGACTCCTGCACCCCCCACACCACCAGTCCCCTGCCCTGAAGGACCTGAGCAATGCCAGATAAGTCTTCTAATCTACTATATATTTGAGAGTTTGTCTGTCTCTGTGTGTGTTTGTTTGTTCAAGAATTCCTGCTAATCAGTAAGAGCTAGGACAACCAAATTCAGTATACAGCGTCCTCTTATCGTAACTTAAAACACGGAAAGGGTTTGGTTGTGCCAGGACAATGGGATGTGCCTGGAATGGGATTGCTTCTCATCAAACCAAACAGAAAAGAGTCAGTGTCACCAAAGCAAGTACAGTCCTCCTCACAATTGACGTAACTGAGCGAATGCTGAAAGAGACTAAACCAAGATGAGTCAGAAACATCGGGGGAACCTGGAAGAGGATTGCTTCTCAATACACCTTACAGAAAAGAGATCAAATGGAGAAATCTGGAGGAGTGCTCTGTTTTGGCACAGATAAATCAATGCTTAAAGTTTGAAAACTAGAAGACAATATTATTGGAAACCATATTGACTATAGCCCTTTTTTGTTAAAACCTAGAGAATGATAAGAGTGTATAGGGATGAAGAAAAAATACACTTGATGGAATTCCCATTTTAAAAAATTACTAAGAAATCTGAACTAAAAATTAACTTCATAAAAATAACACTGTTTTTGAAAAGTACAATCATTTCAATAGAGTATGTACAATTTCCTTTTATTCCTCCCCCCCACCAAAAAAAAAACCCCACTTAATTGAGTTAGGGACCCGAGCAATGTCAGGTAAATCTACTAGTAATTCATAAATTATGTGGGAACAAGGTGGCAGAGCTAACAAATTCAGCAGAAAGTAGGAAGCTAGGTATCTCCCTCCTACAGAGGAGGATTTTGGTGCAGAGTTTCCCAGGAAATCGCATCTGCTTTCAGTGTGAATGTTAGTATATGTGTTTCCAGACCCAAATGTAATTGTTGAAGCACCGGTATCTAATTCAACCTCAACCATCTTGGTACGGGGACTGGGACAGACACATAGTGTGAGTCGCTTCCCTATCCCTTCCCCCGTGTTGTTAATCCCTTGACTGCGATCGGAAATGCAGGGGGTGAGTGTTGGATTTCAGGGGCCTCTCTGCTCAGCTGCGATCAGAGATTGTTTGTTTTCATTCCACAGCTAAGCTATGAAGCTAAGCTTCATTCCATGGAGAAGAAGGGTTTCCATACAGAACCCAAGTCCCTCCCAGGCTGTGATAGGGCCCAGCAGGATAACAGGAAAGCGAGTTCCTTTCACGCAGACAGGAAATCCTCGGTCTACCAGGCAAACTCCTCAGAAAAAGTGCCTCCAGGCCTGATTCTGAGAGGTGCTGAGCAGCTGCACCTCCCCAAACTGGGACCTTAAAAAAGGCCCCGCCAGCCGCTGGTGGGGGCTGTATTTTAGGTTAAAATCCCTCTACATTTGTCCATACATGAGCGAAATAAATTTTTATGTACCCCCAAAGCATGTGTGAATATGCACCGCCAATAGAAACAAAAAACCTAGACATGGGCTCTCTGCTACTCAGCTGCGCGGCACTTGAATCTTTCCTGAGCAGCCGCACAAGCACCCAGCTTACAGGGAACGCTGGTTAAAATCCTTATGGGGGACACAGGTTGAACAAATGTCTGATTAATTAGAAGAGAGCTTTGCCCTTCTGAGCTGTGGCCATAATGGCATCTCGCTGAGCCAGGCTTCCGGTCTCTCTCTCTCACCTTCAGACGCAGCTGTGCCTGCAGGTCATACTACAGCTTGAACCTCTCTTGTCCGGGACTCTCTGGTCTGGCAACATCTGGGGTCTGTCAGGACCCCAGATGTTGCTAGACCAGAGAGCTCCAGCCCCAGAGGTTGAGAGCAGCTGGGAGCAGAGCCAGTCTGGTCGGGGGGTAGAGAGCCCCAGGGAGGCTGCTGCCCCATGCGGGACAGGGTCCAGGGAGCTCCAAGAGCAGCTATGGCCTGGCGCAGGTCTGGGCAGAGGGGGCAGGGAGCCCCAAGAGTAGCTGCTGCCCTGCGTGGGGCTGGCAGCCGGGGTCAGGGAGCTCCAGGAGCAGCTGCTGCCCTGCGTGGGGCTGGGGGCAGGGAGCAGAGGCCCACGATCAGGCTGAGGGCAGCAGAGCCAGGCAGGTGAGCTGGAGGACTTCAGGCCTCCGGGTTCTCCTGGTCCAGCAAATTCCCTTGTTCAGGACCACTCAGTTCCTGAGGGTGCCGGACCAGGGAGGTTCAACCTGTACTAGGTTTTAATGTATCTCATAGGTTGCAGACCAGTCATTTGGCACAAAGTAGCACAAGAGCCACAGTGTGGTTTTGCTTTCTGTGTATTCCTGATTCCCAGAGCAAGGATAGGGCAGCTCTGTTGGGACGATGTATTCTTGGCTCATTGTGAGCATGTGCACATGAGAATATTAAATATTATCACCCCAAACAAGTCTCACTCTTGAAAGTTATGTTGTCGGATTCTGCGGTACTTTCAACTCTGGAAGATCGACAGCAGCAGCTTCGAACTTCTCTGTAGTGTAGACAAACCCTTAGGGTATGTCTACATTGCATTCCTCCTTCGAGAGAGGAATGCAAACGCAGACAATCGAAATTGCAAATGAAGCGCGGATTTGAATTTCCCACGCTTCATTTGCGTAATGGTGGCCGGCCGCTTTTCCGAAATAGCGTATTTCGAGAAAAAAAACGGGGTTATTTCAAAAACAAACCCTTCAAAATAACCCTTACTCCTTACCTAAGAAATCTGTTAGCCTCTAAGGTGCCACAGAACTCCTTGTTGTTTTTAAAGTTCCAGGCTTAACACAGTGACCCCCTCTGTGAATGTACTGTGTGAGTCAACAGGTCCTTAGTTTAAAAATTGCTTTAAAATCTTTCATGAGTGTGTTGCTGAAGATCATGAAATCATAACTCTAAAAAAATCACGCACACGCCCAAGCTGCCATAAGGCATAGAGGCCCCAGTATAATAGGACTGCTTAGGGCCCCATCAGTCCTAAGGACGGCCCTGGCTGTAGCTTCGTTGTTGGATCATCCGATATTGACAGTCCTTAATGTGATCACATGTGTTTATTGACTTTTGCTGAAATCAATATCAAAATACTGACCGGAGAAGTAAATACTAATCAAGGTGTAGCTGATGCTAATGTCAGAGCCAGCGTAAGTTCAACCTTAGAAACAAAGGCCAAGCTGGGACTCATGTGAGTAATGGTTTGAAAGTCATGTTGATCACGCATCTTCTGCCTGGCCTGAATCCAGGGCTGTCCTTAAGATTTGTGGTGCCTATGCAGCCTGAGCACCCTCCATTGCCTGTGGGGGGTGGGGCACCCACTCCACGGGGTGAAGTTGTGCTCAGGGATGTAGGGGCAGGAGTTGTGGGGTGGGGGCAGAGGAGCTGAAAGGGGAGCAGGCAGACTGAGTGGCACAGCCGGCTGGAGCTGCAGGCTGGCAGGTGGAGTGCGGGTGGATGGGGGTGTGGAAGATCGGGGTGGGGAAACCAGGGGCTGGGGAATTGGGACTGAAAGGGCTGGGAGGTGGAGTAGGGGGTGAGGGCGCCAGGGGATTAGGGCTGATGGGACTGAAAAGTGGAGTAGGAGGTGGGGGACCCTGGCGATTGGGGCTGGGAGGCAGAGTGGGGGGGCCAGGGGATTGGATCCAATGGGGCTGGGAGACGGAACAGTGCGTCTGGGGGCCTGGGGATTGGGGCCGATGAGGCTGGGGCTGACCATCGCCCCCATGGTGGCCACAGGCAAAGGCCACATAGGGCACTACTAAATTTTGAGTACAACTAGTGCCCCAGATTTGGTGGTATGCTACACAGCTGCTTATGCTGTGTCTGCCTAAGAACAACCCTGCCTGAATGGCTTTATTTTATGTGTTGAGTCTTAACCAAACACTTGGCTCTGAAACGTTTTTCGACTCAGTAAAGTTTGACTCTGGGTCTGAGCTTTACCTCCTGGGGACTCGTGCCCAGTTACTTCCTCCAGGGCCTCAGCATTTCCTGTTCGGGAGTCAAGCTGAGGTACTTGCTCTCAAATAGTTTGGTTCATGTGATGTCTCTTCATTCCATGGGCCCAGGTTCAGTCTCTGGGGCCTGGTGGGAACGTTGAAGTCAAACCAACCCAATGAGGCCTGGCTTTGTGAGGAACTGGCAGGTTCTTTGGCATTGCCGTCAGATGGCCCGTTCTGGGGCCCTAAAGGGGATGTGGAGAAATGTTCCGTGTAGGGCAGTAGCCGCACCCTGGATCTAAGCTATTGATGAAGTAGCATCACACATGTGAAGGTGCAGAGATATTTTGCTGCATCTGGACCAGGAGGCGCTAAGACAGCAGTGGAAGTTCATCCCACCATTGCAACCCTGACACTAAAGAGCACCCCTAGAGCAGGGGGCTTGTAAACTAGACACGGAGCAGACCCCCACAAGAAGTTGCTACAGCAGGAGGGGACATGGTGAGGGTGTGCTTGTATCCTGACTGGCCTGCAGTAAAGCAATGGCTCTTAGGCTTTGTCTATACTACAGAGTTTTTCGGTATCCCGGAAAAACTCTGCCACATCCAGGGAACGCGTCCGCTTTTTCGGATCAGTTTCTGAAAAAGTGGGTGCATTCTTTTGGAAGCCCTGTATTCCTCATTTTATGAGGAATAAGGGCTCTTCCAAAAGAGGAGGTTTTTTCCCACATTTGGGAAAAATGTGTAGATGGGCCAAATGTGGGAAAAGCCTTTTCCAAAAAAAGAATCGGAAAAAGGTACACAAATTGCTGTTCGTAATTTGTGTACCTTTTTCCAAAAAAAGAACGGCAGTGTAGACATAGCTTTAGAGAGCTTCCTTCTCCCCTCTGTCAGAAGTGTGAGAGTTCCCCGTACTATGATGGAAAGAAGAATACATTACCACCTTTCTGGAAGGTGGACTGTAGCTGGTCAGCTGTCTCTCAAAAATCGCTTCGCTAGGCACTGAGATTGAGGGTTTCGCTATTTCTTTGTGTAACCCACACACCTAGGCTATGTCTACACTCGCAGCTTCTTGCGTCAGAAGTATGCAAATTAGACTAAGCGTGGAATATCGCCAAGCCTCATTTGCATACCTAATGAACCACCGTTTTTGCAGAAGAGGCTCATGCGCCAGAAGGAGCTGTCTACACTGCCCCTTTTTGCGCAAGAAAAACCCTCTTGTGCAATGCCGTTATGCCAATTATTTTCAGGAATACCGGCATTGCGCAAGAGGGTTTTTCTTGTGCAAGAAGGGGCAGTGCAGACAGCTCCTTCTGGCGTAAGCGCCTCTTCTGCAAAAATGGCGGTTCATTAGGTATGCAAATGAGGCTTGGCGATATTCCACGCTTAGCCTCATTTGCATACTTCTGATGCAAGAAGCCACTAGTGTAGACATAGCCCTAGTGTGGTTCATTGTCCCATGTAGTGGCACTTAGACCACTAACAGCCAGAGATAAGAACAAAGAAGCTCTACAGGCCAGGTTTCAAACTAGTTGACTTCATAGCTTAACCTATAGTAGCTCCTACACCAAGGTCCCAGGTTCAAATCCATGCTATGGTGGTTGTCTATTACCTGAGTTATGACCATGGAAACCTTTTGCTAGGGTAGCACACTCCTTGTAGTAAACTAGTAACTGGTTTGTTATCTTGTTTTGCCCACTGCATTCTAAAAGTCAGCCAAAGCCTTATAGAGACATCCTGCCATAGCTAGAGCTTGGTGCACAGGGTTTGCTAGCTGAGCATCAGCAAAATGGTTTGTCCTTCTTTGGAATGGTTTTGAACACTGAGATTATACTAGTTCACATTTCTCCTTCCTTCAACAATGTAACGTGCATAAGAAGCATTTTGGAAGAGCTTATTTACCCGGCTTTGCTCAGGGCCTTGACTTAGATAAGTTTTGTTTTTCTTCATTGTTCTGGGGTGGGGATGGGGGAGTTCAGTATGCAGGCTGCTCTGGGGAGCAAGGACAGCTCCACCCCACCTGCACCAGTTCCTGGTTACTAATGATCCTATTGTGCCTTTTGGGACTGAAACATCCAATGGCTGCATTCTAACATGGATAATTTTGCCTCCCATAACTCCCCTTGAAGCTGCAATTAAATAAGGCAGCCTCATTTCTGCTGCTAACCTATTTACCAGTGAAAAGCCCCTTACTTACTTCACAGGTGAGGATCAGAGAACCCAGGTGTCCCGGCTCCCAGGCCCTGTGCTCTGACAACTACATCATATTTCTGGCCTCTGAAATCTGCCAGGGTTGTCTTGACTTTCTCCATGAGTGAAATGGGGGTTTGAAGGATAAATCTGAGCCCCAGATTACTTTGACCTCTAGAGTTTCCCTCCCCACTTGTGTGTATGAGGTTCAGGGGTGGAGATACAGGGCTGCAGCCAGGACTAATCCACAGACCGAGTGACTTCACTTTCACCTTCTGAAAACAAGGGTAGTGCTGTGCTGGGGCCAGGGGAGGCCTAAGTCATCCCTGGTTTTGCAGAACACACAGATCCGGAGAGCAATGTTAATGTGGAAGGGAGAAATTTTCTTTTCTGGAGCTACATTGCCACCTTGTGGCATAAACGTGGTGACTTTGAGGTTACAGATAATTAAGCCACACACACGTGCTGCACTTCCCAGCAGCTTTTCTCCCACTGTGGCAGATCTTCCCTTTGTTCCATGCCAAGGAACATGCGTGTGCACACACCTCTACTTTGGAAGTGTGAGAGCAGTGATTAGGGATGGAGGATCCCTGGGAGGAAGGGAGAAACCCAGAGCTGTCTCTGGAGGCCTTGCATGGGATTGGGTGCCAGAGGGAAGAACTCTCAACCTGCCACGGCCTTATCCCCCACTAGTGATCAGGACTAGCAGGATGTGCAGAGCTACTGTGCTGAAGACACAGACAGACCAAAGACAACTGGACACAAAGCAGAGAGCATCGCCCAGCTGAGAGACCTACAAGTGGGTAGGAGGCACCACGAATGGGTGGCCCTAGCTGGGGACAGACCTGTGGACTTGTGCTGCAGCCTGGTTTTGCTTTGCTTGAGACCCTGAAGACATTGAATAAAGGTTCCCCGCGGAAGAGGGAGTTGATCTGTGTACTTAGCGGGCTGCTTGTTGCAGGGACAAAGGTCTTGCATGCCAGAAGCCACGGGAAGCGTTTTCAGGCACCCCTGCTCCAAGTTTGTTGGTGTCCCGGACTCTCTGCAGACTGTAGCTGAACTGTCTGAATCAGGGGGTTTAGAGACATGCCACGAACTGCCACGTCTCCAGCTGGGTCACTGGCTCCAGTTGCAGGATGCTGAAGGTCTTGGAATGGAAGGCAGCAGGGCCCAGAGGCATAGAAGTTTAAACTGGGAGGGGGTTGATACGGGAATGGTGCCTTGGGGTAAGGGGGATAAAGAGAAGAATGGAAGGGGCTCAGCTAGAAATGGAACTGCCGTGTCCCTCAAAACCAGCAAATAGCCCTGCAGCACCTTAGAGGCTAATGAAACATGTTACTGGTATCGTGAGCTTTCATGGGCACAACCCACTTCTTCGGATGAACGGAGTAATTTCAACAACTTCCACCCCACCATCAACTTCAGCCTGGGCCAGTCCACACGAGAGATCCACTTCCTTGACACTGAAGTACAATTACACGACGGCCACATTTCCACTGCCTTACACCGGAAACCTACCGACCGTTACACTTACCTACATGCCTCCCCCTTCCAACCCAGACACATTTCTCAGTCAATTGTTTACAGCCAGGCCCGAAGATGCAACCGGATTTGCTCCAGTCCCACAGAGATGAACACCTACAGGATCTCTATCAGGCATTCCTAAAACTTAAATACACACCTGGAGAAGTGAAAAACAGATCAACAGAGCCAGACGGGTACCCGGGCATCAGCTTCTTCAAGATAGGCCCAACAAAGAAAACAACAGAACACCACTGGTCACCACCTACAGCCTCCAATGCATCCTTAACAATCTACAACCTATCCTGGAAAATGACCTCTCACTCTCACTGGTTTTGGCGGACAAGCCAATCCTCATCTACAGACAACCCCCTAACCTCAAACAAATTATTTCCAGCAACCATGCAGCACACTTCCATCATACTCATCCAGGAACCCACCCCTGCAATCAACCCTGGTGCCAACTCTGTCCATACATCGACACAAGTGACATCATCACAGGACCTAACCACGTCAGCCACCATATCAGAGGCTCATACAACTGCACATCCTCCAGTGTGATCTGTGCCAGCAATGCCCCTCTGCCATATAACATTGGCCAAACTGGACAGTCTCTGCCACAAAGGATTAATGGACACAAATCAGATATTCGAAATGGTAACACACAGAAACCTGTTGGGTAACATTTCAATTTGCCCGGCCACTCACTGATGGATCTAAGTGTCTGTATTATTTCTAAGCAATTTCAAAAGTCCCCTGGAGAAAGAAACCACAGAACTGTGTTTCATTTACAGGTTTGACACCTTGAATAGAGGTTTAAACAAAGACCTGACCTGGATAGGCTGCTACTTTCCACACCCTAATGACATAAAATGCTAAGCACTGGGTGCTTAGAATACTTATAGCCCACTCAATTAGCCTCATGGACGCTCTAGCTGACATTTTTGTTCTCTTCTCTTTCCCTCTCCAGCCTCTCTCTTTCTCTGCTATTTATTTGCAACCTGGACCCGGAGTGTCAAAAGTGCGCAGCTGCCATGGAGCTCCATGGCTGATCTCTGCTGCCACCCCCCAGCCCCCGATGAAGACCTGTTGGATGCTGAGCTGTTGAAATCCAGCCCCTCTATCTTCTCCCCCCACCCTGCTGGGGGGATGAGTCGGAACAGCCAACCCTGTGACATCAGGCTTTACGCTCCAGGTTCTAAATTCCACACAGAGCCACGTTCCCAGCTGAGTAGGGAGCCTATCTGGTAACTACTTATACTAATTACACTCCCCCCCTTTTGTCCCCCCCTCATGCCATAACACATCTGGATACCAGGGCCTGGGTAGGTCACTGCTGGCTGGGAGCTCTCTTTTAGAGCCATAAGAACAGACATACGGGGTCAGACCAAAGGTCCATCTAGCCCAGTGTCCTGTCTGCCGACAGTGGCCAATCCCAGGTGCCCCAGGGGGGAGGGAATGCAACAGGCAATCCTCAGGTGATCCCTCTCCTGTCACCCATTTCCAGACAAATAGAGGCTAGGGACACCATTCCGACCCATCCTGGCTAATAACCATTGATGGACCTAACTTCCATGAATCTAGCTAGCCAACCATGTCATGCCAGCAGAGCAGGAAACAGGGGCCTAACCCTTGGCACATTTGGGGTCAGTATTTGTACCAGCCCACCAGCTTGTGCTGTGGTCGTGGCAGGCCATGAAAGGCGCAAGAAGAGGGGAGGCGAGTCAAGACCCTCAGAACCTTGCCATTACAAGGGCTCCATGATTAACCCAATGATCGTCATGTGGCATGTGCTTTTGTAGTCCAGGGGTGAGATCTGCAAAGATTTAGGTGCCTAAATCCAAAATTTAGGTGCTCAAAACCCCTGCTCAGCTGCCGCCTAACCTTGTTGACATCTAGATTTCCAGTGCTGGGTGTACTTGAGTGGTCATGGGGGCAGAGAGAGAGTGATGCCTGGGTGAGATGAGTTCAAACCCTCACTCCACATCCACATTGGGTGATGAGTGTGCTAGTGACTGGGCCACACCGCCCCATTTTGGGGGGACTGATCTATTTTACGCACGTACAGTTTGCTGTTGGGAGGCTGAGTCGGTCTCCTTGGTGGGTCTAGCCCAAGAAGTCTTTATCCTGTACCGGTATTGTCTCTGCTCAGGTCTCTCTGCTCTCTGGTCTGTGATGTTTGAGACAGTCGGAATCGGACTCCTTTTGTTGGGGACATGTGGTTCCTGTGAGGATACGGCGGCTGATGACGTAGGTGTGCACATGATGGGTCGCATATCAGAGCTCCTTTCCCCGGAGGAATGTCATGACTTCTATGTTCAGATCACCGGCCCGGAGGAGAACGTGGAGGAGGAGCTGGAGCGGCTCTCTGAGGCGAAGAACCCAATCCGCTCTCGCCACCGGCGAGACATCATCAGCACGGAGCAGTGCAAAGAGGCCCTGACCCAGTGGCTCGAGGCAGAAGGAGATACAGTGTACTGGGACCGTCTCTCCCGAGCTCTCCGACACATCGGGCGCCCGGACATCTCCCAGGAGCTGGGCAAGAACTTGAACCAGGACAAGAACCTTGAGCTACAGAGGAACGTGGAAGAGTATCACAAAGTGGTGGCGCATCTGACCTCCTCGCTGCTGCTGGAAGAGGATGAGAAATATGGAGAGACAAACCGGCACAGCAGAGAGCGGCGGGCGGGTGGGAAATCCCCCAAGGGGAGCGGGTTGATGCAGGAAGACTGGGATGACATGGACCTCATCATTGAAAGGAAACCACTCCCTCCGTACAACAGGAGCCTCTTCGAGTGGGTCAGTCCAGTGGCTTCCGGCTTCATTGGAGGGTTTTTAGCTTCTTTTGTCCTCATGGCTCTTGCTATTTACTCCTGTTTCTGGACCCTCAACCAAGGCTCTATGGAGATTTCCCATCGTTACCCAGGGCCCTGGCCTGAGCATGCGGCTCACAAATCCTTGTTTGAGTATGACCTCAACTATGGCTTGATCTTAGATGAAGACTTCACGGACAGTCTGGATGGGGATGCTTCTGATGACACCAGCTGTGAAGGAGAGCCTTAATTTGCATGTGAAACTTTTCCATCCACAGCTCCACGAGGCACAGCCAATAAAATGCTCCTTGTTTGTGGAATCGAGCCAGCAGGGTGGGTTGATAGATATGTAAAAGCGTGCAATGGATAGAGATTGCAAAAGCTTTAGACTTCAAAGCATGCTTCCCCCTTTTGTTTTTTAAGACCTTCCAAAGACTTAAATCTACTGTAGAGCATGAACCAGCTTCTGGCTAACTACTGGGGAGGGCTGGAGAGAAATTTCCCTGGGGAAGAGGGAAGGCTCTTACACATCTGCCCCTGTAGCATTTCTTGCATGTTCTGAAGCATCTGGTAGAGGCTGCAGGAGGAGATGGGTCACCGGTCAAGATGGACCTCTGGTCTCTGAGGCTATGTCTACACCACAGAGGTTTTTTTTTCAGAAAAACAGCGGTTTTTCCGAAAAAACTTCACTTACGTCCACACTGCAATCGTATTCTTTCAAAAGAAAATTGAAAGAAGAGAGGGGTTTTCTGATATTGGTAAACCTCTTTCTACAAGGAAGAAGCCTTTTTCCAAAAGAGCTCTTTGTGTGTGTCTAGACTACAGGGTTTTGTCGACAAAAGTCCACTTTTGTCGACAAAACTATACCTGCGTCTACACTACCGCCAAGTTCTGTCGACATAACATTGACAGAACTTGGCAGTTTCATCAACGGCGGTAAACCTCATTCTACAAGGAATAACACCTTTTGTCGACAGAGTTCTGTTGACAGAAGGCTTTATTGCATCTACACTGTCCTTTGCGTCTACACTCTCATGTTGACAAAGCGGCTTGCTTTGTCGACAGAACTGGATGTAGTCTAGACGCTCTTTGTCAACAGAAGCTTTATCGACAGTACCCTTTCAGAAACAGGCGTGTGTGGATGGGGAAGAGGAAGTTCTTTCGGAAGAAGAGGAAAGAGGAAAAAGCACAGGTGCCCTGGTGGCCACTCCGTCCATAGTAATCACAGCTTACATGCGAGATAGCGTCCATTCAGTGTGGACGCTGTCTTTCGAAAAAGCAGATTGCTTTTTCGATGCACTTCAGCAGAGTGGATGCTCTCTTTCGGAAGAAGTTTTTTCGGAAGATCTCTTCCGGAAAAGCGTCTTCCGAAAGAAGCCCACAGTCTAGACGTAGCCTTAGTCTGGTCATTTTTTCTGTTTGCAGGTCCCTTACTGATGTTACTGTACATCCCACCACTTGTCACAAGATGTCACTGTGCGCTACAGAATAGGTCTGTGCACTCCACAGAGCCAACAGCCCAGCCTCACTCAGGGTGGGACCAGCTTGCTGGAGCAGTAGCCCGCTCCCACACCATCACTTACTGGCCTCCTTTGCTATCTTCAGTCCCAAAGCTCTGTCTCTTCCCATGGCAGGCAGACCAGGAAGGGCTATCACTTCCCTGCCCCAAAGGCTGCCTTGAAACGTGCTGTGGCTCTTTCAGACCGGAAAGAAAGTAACCGGGCTCTGGCGCCCATGGTTTCAGAAACAAAGGAGGGACAGACCATGCAGCTGGAGGTATGGGAAGATGCAGGGGTCAGCTTCAAAAAGGAGAAGAAAAAGGGAAGTTACTCACCCTGTGCAGTAATGACGGTTCTTTGAGATGTGTGTCCCCCTGGGTGCTCCACTGTTGGTGATGGGTCATCCCAGAGCCGCAGATCAGAGTTTTACAGAGCAGTTGTCAGCTGTAGAATATTCAGTCCTTTGGGTACGATGTCCATCTTTTTGCACTTGGATAGAAAGATGATGTCTGTCTGGATCTGTGCAAGTTTTTTCATATAGTTGATGGATTTCCATTCCAAACGGCCAAATGTAGTGCCTTGCATGTCAGCTGGGCTGTGTAGCCACCCAGCCCTCCCTCAGTTCCTCATTTACACTCGAGTACCTAGGTACTCCGAAGTAGAAGGGAGGAGGGTTGGTTGCGGAGCGCACCCCCCCCCCCCCCCCCCCCCCCCCCCCCGGACACACATCTCAAAGAATAGTCATCACGGCACTAACTTCCTTCTCTTCTTCGAATGATGTCTCCGGGGGTGCTCCACTGTTGGTGACTACAGAGCAGTGACTGATCTGGACAGTGGGCTTCGGGAGTCACCACTTGGCGGTCGAGGACATGACCGCTGTGGCCAATGCAGTATCAGACAATGAACGAGGTATGTTGGGTGTTTGGCAACAGTCTGCTCAGATGACCAGGGCGCTACCAGGCAAATGTCTCTGAAGGCAACATTACGAAGAAATGCCATGGATGTCACAATAGCACAGGTGGAATATGCTCCTGGAGGCACTGGCAGAGTCTTATTCTGCAAAGAGTAACAGCACACTGTACATGAGGACAGCCAGTTAGAAATGCGGAGATGGGCCTACCCTTTGAACACTCTGTGATGGAAATGAATAGAGACACTGAGACCTGTGGAAAGCCCAAGTCATGTCTAAGTAAAAGGTGAGAGCCCGTCAAACATCCAACATTGAACATTCATCCCCAGAGGTGTTTAAGTCCTGGCTTGACTGAGCCCTGGCTATGATGATTTAGTCGGGGTTGGTCCTGCTTTGGGCAGGGGGTTGGACTCGATGGCCTCCTGAGGTCTCTTCCAACCCTAGGATTCTAGGATTCTATGAGGTGATCCATAAGCTCCACCAGTTTGGCATAGCTGTTGAAATCATGATTGGCTAGTAAGGCTGAGTAGTTTGTGATCCTCAGCTGGAGCATGGCGGAAGAGTAAATTTTCCAACCAACTGTGGAAGCTTAGCCCTGTGTTGGGCCACAAGGGAATTCAGTTGTGGGGGGTGAGAACAAACAGAAAGGCCATGTCCCTAGCCGGGATGAAGTACTATTTGTCAGCCCTTTTGTTGGTTGGGGGAATGGAGGCAGGGCTTTTCCGTACCTCATCCGAGGCCTCCATTATAGCCTCGTCAATTGTCAAATGGTAAGGATCTTGCCAGGGAAACCCTCTTTTTTGCTGTTCCTTTTGATAATGGGGAGCCAGCCCTCTCCTTGGGTGTTTTGGAGGATTTGGACTGAGCTCGAGACAGTTGCTGGGACTCAAATGGCTGCATTGCCTTGTCCCTGGCTCTCCTTGCTCTGGCCCTTAGGCAGCAGCGGTGATCACACTTCTGAGGGACATGAGTGTTCCCCAGACAGTGGATGCAGGAGGAGTGGCCACCCAAAACGGGTTGCATTTCTTAAACCCTGGGGAGCCTGGCATGGCATTTTCGTGGGCGCTTTCCAAAGTTCCACTTGTTGGTTTATTCAAGATGTTTTTCTCCCCCTTTCTTCTCCTCTTCTTTCCTCTCTTTTTTTGGGGGGGAGGATTAAATTTGGAGAGGGAACAAAGGAAAGGCAGGTGTGGATCCGGCAGGGAGGAAGCCCTGCTGCCTCAGCTGTTGCGATCTGATCTCTCCCCTTTCCTTTTGTTTAAAAGAACTGGGAACAAGAACAAAGTCAGCTGACCCGCTAACTAACTAAACAGTAAACTATCTTTGTTCTGACTAGAAACAACTCTGAGGCAAGAGACGAGCTCCGTCTGTGACCGAGGGCGGTTAGCGAGGAACCGAGGGAGGGTCAGGCTGTGAACGCCACGAGGCACCTACTGCGTGTGCGCAGCCCAACTGACGACTGCTAAGTAAACCTCCGATCTGCGGCTCTGGGATGACTGACAGCGGCGCCCCCACAGGAACATCGCTCAAAGAAGAAAAACGAGTTTCCTGCAGGACTGGCCCTTTGCCCAGCCTGGGGCGGGAAGGCCTGGGGAGCGCTCCAGTAATGTCGAATGTGGACATTTGCCCAGCACGTAAGAACAGCCGCACTGGATGAGATCAATGGTCTGTCTAGCCCAGGAGTCTCTCTTCCAACAGCAGCTAACGCCCGATGCGTCCGCGGGCATGAGTAGAACAGAGCAATTAGCAAGGGATCCGTCCCCGCTGGTCCACTCCTCGCATTGAGCAGTTAGCGATTCAGGGGCAGCGCTGCCCAGCTGGGCTAGTACCCAGGGACGGACCTGACCCCTGTGACCTGAGCTAGTTCTTTTTTGGAGCCTGTTGCAGTGTTGGCTTTGACAACACAGCATGACAACACTGCGTTCCACTGGAATCGCGCTGCATTTCTCTACCCTGTGACACACATTGACACTCATGCAAAAGTCCCATGAAACTGACCAGCTGCAATTCCATCCTGATCTCAGTGAGTGCCCCCCTCTGGTCAGGCCTGGCCAACTCTTGCCTTAGGGCACCCAGCTGGTGCCTAACCACCATCTAAGCCAGACCTGGCTTCTCCCAGCATGAGCCAAGGAGCTGTCCGGGAGAACGTCCCACTACCTCTTGCTCTAGCAGGCTGGTATGTCCAAGTTGCCTCCGTAGTGGCTGGGGAGAGAGGAGATTTACCCTCAGGAATTTGGTACCCAAATCAGCGGGTTTATGCCCAGCAATGGGCATCATGCCAAGAAACCCCCGTTTGTCCAGGGCTGAGCCTGGCACTGTGGGCTTGGCAGTTCAGAACCCAGGCACCTCGGGGCTTGCTGCATTGGTTATGAACGTAAAAAATTGCTTGAGCCCCGGCACCTCTTTCATTGCAAAGGAAGCCCAGAGGAAGCTTGGGACTGGGCTGGCCCCCTCTCTATTCACCCAGCTGTCTCCCTTTCAGCGTCTGTGATGTTTTCCAGCATGCTGGTTTTCCAAGGGAGAAAATGAAGAGTTTTCTTGGAGTTGTTTTGCCAGGCAGGGCCTCAGGGACAGTGCAGTCCAGGCAGCTCTCAACAGTTAGTGGTCGAGGCTGCACCTTTTTCCTGTTCCGCCGGACCCAGCCTGTCTCTTGGCTGGCCTTTTTTCTCTCCTCCAGAGCCTTCCTTCTCCGGGCTCTGCGAGCGTTGCTGAATTCCAGCCTTCTGGCTCTGTGTCCTGCTGTGGCACTAACCATGAGCTAGGAGACAAGTAAGGGCTGAAACCGTCGCTGCCCTATTCACAGCAGTGTGTCTTGGATCCTTCCAGAGCCCCGGCCCAAGGGCATACGGCTCGCTGCATTTGCGGTCCCTTAGCTCTCCCTCATGAGCAGCACACACCCTTACTCAGTCACACACCTACAGAGCGAACTAATGTCCTGGTGCCCCTGACCTCGTGTCCCCCAGGGTAGGGGGGTGTGGTAGGACGTGTGGCCGGAGTATTCGGGACTCCAGTTGCTCTGTGCTAGGGATGACCCAGAGGATGCTCTGGAAAAGAAATCTAAGTCAGAGTGCCCCCTCCCCCCCGGGCCTGCTGCTTGAACGGATGCTCGGGGCCAAATGGGACCAGACAGGATTTGCGAGATGACTAGTCGCCTTTACTAACCCCTCCCCCCATCACATGCCCCCTGGGCTAGGGCTCCTGATAAGACCTTGGTGTTTGTCAAGTGTTTTGAGAGCCTCAGCTCCAGACAAGCTAAAACGCCCCTGGCAGTTGTCCAGCTCCTGGGGCTCTCATCTAGGCGCCTTTCCATGGTGACCTCGCTCTACCCAGCCCCCTCCCCCCTCCCCTTCCAGTCTCCTGGCCCTTCCAGCTCTCGGTCCACATTGTTCTAGACCAGCCAGAGATACAGGAGCAATGGTGGGTGCAGGAAATGCCCTGCGGCTCAGGGAGCAGGCTGTCTCTCCGGGCACACGCTCACTGGGCCCTGGCAGCATAGTGGATGGAGCCAGATTCCAGGTTGCCCTGCATCTTGTGCACTCCTCTTGCCCGGCGAAACACTTCCAGCTCGGAGTGGCAGCCTTCGAGTCCTACCTCACAGGGGTGTCAATGACAGCACTAGGTGCAAGGCGGAGATTCAAACCCAGAGGGGACCAGCTCGCTGCACAGCGCTGGAGATCTGTCCGCAGGCTGGTTTATCACGCAGCTGAGGGCAAATGGCTTCCACTCATCTGAGTTAAAACCAGAATAAGAAACACAGAAAGCATCAGGTCATTAACCAGCCAGTCAGGGAGAGAGTCCGTCCCACCCGCCCGGCCCCCACTTCCAACACTTCTTTGGAAGTGGAGTGTAAACTCCTGGACACAGGATGGTGGCCAGAGATGATCTGATTCGGGGTGGCAGGCTAGGCCATGCAGAAGGACAGGTACAGCAGGCTGCAGGTTTGGCCTAGCAGGGGAAGCAGTTTTACATGATTAAATTGCAGCAAGGGAGGTTTAGGTTGGACATCAGGAAAAACTTCCTGCCTGTCAATGTGGTTAAACACTGGAATAAATTGCCTTGGGAGGTGGTGGAATCTCCATCACTGGAGATATTTATGAGGAGAATAGAGAGACATCCCTGAGGGATGATCTAGACCAGGGGTGGGCAATAATTTTTGCCCAGGAACCACTTCAAAAATGTTTGAAGTAGCCCCGGGCCAGGGCCTAAACCAGAAGGCGTGGGGCTACCCCACCCCCAGACCATGATTGTTCTGGGGGTGGAGAAGACCCTTTTCCCCCCCCATTCCCTCTAGGCACCCAAGTCCTGGAAGAGACTTGGCACTCTTCCCCCACCCGCAGGCCAATCAGGACCTAGGGCCGGGGGAGCGCAGGAAGCCTCCTCCCATCCTGCCAGGAGCACGTGGCACTTTGAAGTGCCATGGGCTCCTTGCAGGGCTGGGGCAGGGCGAAGGAAGCTTCACGCAGCTCCCTCACCCCCAGGCCCTGATTGGCCTGGGGCCGGGGGAGCACGCAAAGCCGCCTCCCCTCTCCCTCCCACCCTGAGAGCAGCGCATGATGTTTCAAAGCACCATGTGCTCCTGGCAGGGCAGGAGGAGGCTTCATGCGCTTCCCCCAACCCCAGACCCTAACTGACCTGGGGGTGGGGGAGCAGCAGGGCCTCCGTGGGCCAGATCCACCCGCTTGGCAGGCCACATCTGGCCCACAGAGACCCTTTTGCCCACCCCTGATTTAGACGGTGCTTGGTCCTGCCGTGAGGCCAGGGGACTGGACTCGATGATCTCTCAAGGTTCCTTCCAGTTCTAGGAGTCTATGAATTCAGATGCTGCCAGGCACATTTACTCACCAGCCAGATTTGAGCACCCTGTAACTTTTCCGTGGGTACCTACATCGTCTCAATGGAGCTAGCAGTGCTACCCAGCTGTGTCGCCTTTGGGAGAAAGCATGTCTGGCAATCTGGCCTTTTGTGACCACATTTGAAAGGCTGGGCCTGATTCCGGGGTGCTAACGCATGAGTGTTCCACTCCCGCTGACTGCCCCTCTCTGGAGAGTGCCGACTTAGCATTGTAACCCGCAGTCTGTCAATGGCTTGTTCCCTTCCTGACTGTGAAATGAACCCAGTCCTATTAGCTTCCTGCCATGGGGGTGTTACTGCTGTCTGCACAGGTGTGGGGCTCCTCCGGCTAAACACTCCTAGAACAAAGAGCTTTTTTTACTCACCTACTTCCCCACCCCCGGGCCCTCTGCTGCTCTGTGCCCTGAAATGCCCCAAACCCTGCCCTTTAGATTTACTAGCTGGTCCAGGGCTCACTCAGAGGCGTCTCTGGGTGCTTGATTCATTGCTGCTTCCCAGAACGCTGACCTCATCGGTGGTGTTCCCAGACCGGTAATGATGCCGGACCTTAGTGCTGATTCATTGCCTCGCCGAAGCCGGCAGCTGCAGTGAGAGCCCAACTCGGCCATCCAGGAAGCCAGAGCTTGTTCGCTTTAGGAGCCCCCGTCACCTGGTTAGCCAGGCACTCGGCAGAGTGATCATTTGGGACTAGCTCTGTCCTGTAGCAAATCCCTTTGGGCTCTAGTCTGCTCAGGGTTAGGGGGTTGGCTCTTCTCCATGCACATGTGGATTTTGGGGACCTGTACATTTTGGAGATGAGGTGCAGGTGGGGGGGGGGCATGAGCTGACTCTCTTTTGTCCTCCCCCCCAAAAATGGAGTTTGGTATCCAGAGCTGACAGCTTACTGAGGCTGGTTCAATGGCATAGCCAAGGTTACCTGTAGGGGGCACTGCTGTGCTCACACGCCACCAGGTAAGCACTCCCCCGCCCCCGGGAAAGAGTTTGGATACCCTGAGGAGCGGGGGACCTGGCTGCCGCACTCAGTGGGGTGCTACAGATCCTGCCCACTTACGGGGGTTGGGAACAGCTTTCCAAGGGACGCCAACGTCCACGGGGTTATCCTAAGCCTTGTGATGCCCTTTCTTCATGCCTGTCTCCCGGGCTCCCGCAGGAGATGCTGGGGGAAGGGGGGAGAGGAGGCGTGGGAGGGATTTTGTTTGTTTGTTTTAAGAAGCTTCTAGCCCTGAGAGTTGTGTTGAGAAGCTGGGAAATGGTCCAGGCCAGAAACCTGCAGGGAATGAAAATACAAAGGGCCCAGCCCACACTTGTGTGTGTGTGTGTGTGTGTGTGTGTGTGTGTGTGTGTGTGTGTGTGTGTGTGTGTGTGTGTGTGAGACCTGATTCATGAGTTTTGGCTGCTTGGGCTTAGCAATTCCAAGTCCCAAGCAAGCCAGTGAGGTTGGCAGCTTAGAGAGCTTTTACAGCAAGCTCCTTCCACTGCCTTCAGAACTGGGGGGGAGGTTGGCCAGTGACTCCAGCCCGGCTCTTTCTGCGCCACTTCTGGAGCCTTCTTTAAGCCTCACGCCGGCGCCCTGTTTGCTGAAGACACGTGAGGAGCCAGCAAGTACTTGGCCTGCTGTGCTCCTGCTACACAAGCCCCTTCCCCTCCCACCCACAGGCCTTCCCGTGCTCCATAGGGTGTTCTCTCGCTCAGCCCCGGAGGTGCAGGAACAGCGTGAGCAGACTGAAGGGCGGGGGGAGAGGTGGGCGATTTTCCAATATTTCCTCTCCCGCAATCAGGCAACCCATGTTCTAAAAACGTGACTCAACAGAAAACGCTTTTTGCAGCCCCAGCGAAAGCCCTGGCTCGCTCAGGCAAAGCTGTTCTTACTGATGCACTCCCAGCGGGGCTGACTCAAGCACTTATGCTGCATTAATGCATCTGCAGAGGAGTTTTTCCTTTGCTGCCAGGTCCCAAATTGTACTTTAAGCTGTCACCTCCGCTCCCGGTACAAGAAGAAGAGCGAACCTGGCCACACGTGTCCTGAGCTCCCGGCTGCAGCCTTTGGGGCGGGCAAAAGAAGCGGCTGTTTTCGCAAAGCCCTGGGCTGGCAGCGCCGGTGGGCTTAACCCTTTCAGGCGGCAGGCAAAACCTGGAGATGACACTTCATGCGCTGCATTTTACTGGGGATGTGGTTTCCCCTCCCCCCAGCACCCCTGCATCGTTCATGCTGCAACTAACAGGCCTGAAAGATAGATACAAAAGCTGCTGTGGAAGTGTCTTACCCACTACCCATCAAGTGCAGCAGGCCCAGACAGGCGCCTTCATACCCTGACGCCAAGACAGCCATGATGGCAGCTGGAGGGCCTGCGGGGGCCTTGGGGATACCGCTTCAGTGTGGCCCATTTCCTGCCAACCCCCCGCCGCTGGTGCATGGGAGGCTGTCACAGACACAGGCCGGCAGCTTTGTCCGCTAGCTGGAGGAGAAGGTAGCTGGGCTTTGCTTGGCATGTGAGGTGTATGCAGCAGATCATAGAATCATAGACTCCAAGGGCTGGAAGAGACCTCAGCAGGTCATCGAGTCCAGCCCCCTGCCCAAAGCAGGACCAACCCCAACTCCATCATCCCAGCCAGGGCTTTGTCAAGCTGGGACTTAAACACCTCTAGGGATGAAGATTCCACCCCCTCCCTAGGGAACCCAGCCCAGTGCTTCACCACCCTCTTAGGGAAAGGTTTTTTCCTAATATCCAACCTAGACCTCCCCCACTGCAACTTGAGACCATTGCTCCTCATACTGTCACCTGTCACCACTGTGAACAGACTCTTTCCATCCTCTTTGGAACCCCCCTTCAGGAAGTTGAAGGCTGCTACCAAATCCCCCCTCACTCTTCTCTTCTGCAGACTAAACAAACCCAAATCCCTCAGCCTCTCCTCATAGGTCATGCGCTCCAGCCCCCTGATCATTTTGGTTGCCCTCCACTGGACCCTCTCCAATGCATCCACATCCTTTCTGTAGTGGGGGGGGGGGCAGAACTGGACGCACTACTCCAGATGTGGCCTCACCAGTGCCAAATAAAGGGGAATAATCGCTTCTCTAGATCTGCTGGCAATGCTCCTCCTAATGCACCCTAATATGCTGTTAGCATTCTTGGCTACAAGGCACACTGTTGACTCATACCCAGATTCTCATCCACTGTAATCCCCAGGTCCTTTCTGCTGAACTGCTACTTAGCCAGTCGGTCCCCAGCCTGTAACAATGCTTGGGATTCTTCTGTCCCAAGTGCAAGACTCTGCCCTTGTCCTTGTTGAATCCTCATCAGATTTCTTTTGGCCCAAAAGAAAAAGATCGCTCCGGAAGGAGACAACGTGGGAGCGTGCAGGTCAGATCAGAGGGCCTGGGACGAGCAGCCTCCCTCTGGCTACTTTCTGGTTTTAAAAAGCAGCCCCCCCCTCCCCTGTGCGGAGTGACACTCCAGCACCAGGGGGTTACATATCCACTGCAGTCTCCCTGGCTCCCAAGCCCAGGACTTGTGGACTGAGGGGGTACTCAGAGGGGACGCCAGCTGTGCAGTACACACTTGCCAAAACTCCAGCGCCAATGCCGGTTTCTGTATAGTGGGCCAAGGCGGTGAGCCGCTCCCTGGGTGGTGCAGGCCCAGCACACCCGAGCCGGGGGCTCGTTTTCACCCTTCCCCCAGGACACGGTGCTCGCGGCGGCCGCCTCTTTTTTTCAGGAGTTTCCCTTCAGTGATGGAATGTGCCGGTCGCATGGCCAGTCACGGCTGGCCCCTCTGAGGCGGGGCTCCCATAGCAGGATGACAAGGAGCCACCTGGCGGACTAGGCCACACACGTGGGTTTGTTACGAGTCCCAGGCAGCACGTTTCTCTGGCAGAGGCCCCCATGCAGCTGGGATGAGATGCTCCGTCACCTGTTGAACCACTGGCCCCAATTGCTTGGGGGGGGAGCCCTATTCCGTGGGCTGAATCCCCCCCTGGAGAGGTGGGGCCCAGTGACACCAGCGCACTCACAGAGACTTTCCTCGGCCATTCAGCGCAAAGGAGCAGGTGCTGGCACATCAGCCAGTGAATGGAGCAATGCCAGTGGGCACCAGCTGAGCAGCTGCCCCCTCCTAGGATGGCCCCCTGCCCTCACTTGGCCAGCCGAGTGGCTCTGCCAGCCTTTCATAAGCTCCCCGCTGCCAGGTCTCAGCAGTGCACTGCTAACGGAAGGCCTGTGACTTGGTGTGGGCATGTCTGACCCCCCCACACCAGGAGTGGGGGTGGTAGGGCTGCAGAACTTTTACTGCCTGCTGGATTAAAGAGAGGGCAAAACTACATACAAAACCTCTTGCTGCCTCTTTCCCACGTCCCAGGCCCCACTAAGGCACACGCGGGTGCCGTGTATGGAACCCACGTGTGCCCGCTGGCTTCATCCCCACTAGAGTCACACACGTGCCTCAGACACCCGCATCATCAGTGACAAGGCAGGGAAAAAAGAGCGTGGGAAGTAAGGATGTTAAGTATCGAGTAATTCACCAATCGAATAGCTGATGCATTTTTGCATCGACTATTCAATTAGTCGATATGGTGTCTCAAAGGGGCAGTGGCGCCCTAGCAGCGTTTCAAAGGGTCAGCACTGTATGGAGCCTAGGATCAGCTGGGGACTCCCCAGCTGACCCCAGGCTCCATGCGGCACTGCCACTTTGAAACGTCACCGCAGCGTTTCAAAGGGGCACAGCCGCACAGTTGATCCTAAGCTCTGTACGGCACTGCCACTTTGAAGTACCTTTCCCCCTACCCCGCTGTCTCTACCTGATAGAGGCAGCAAGGGGAGGAAGCAACTAGTCAACTATTCTGTCGACTACCCAGTCAGCATCTGGAGTGGCCTAGTGGATACAGCATTTGCCTGGGGAGGACAGGATGGTGGATTCAAGTCCTGCGAGCCTGCATTAGGAAAGCAAGATAAGAGACATCCTGGTGGTGTGGTGGGATAGGGCATTTGCCTGGGCAGCACAGGGTGGTGGGCTGGAGTCCTCCTCTGCCCACTGTGAGAGTGACCAGATGGCCAACACAGGATGGAGAAGGGCATTGCTTGTTGACTAGTCCTTAACATCCCTAGTAGGAAGAGTGTGGGTGTTGATGGGGGAAGGAGGGGCCCTTCCTTCCAGACTGATTTCACTCAAGTTGTGTTTTGCTAGCACCTCAGCCATTTAGCATGAACATCAATTCCACCCCTACAGATAGCAAGAGAGAGGTCATTTTGAGTCCCTCCAGGAGCCAGCTGGCCTTGCTTCAGGCCCGTGGGGGCAGTTTGGACAAAGAGACACATGTGTCTGGCTCTGCCCGGCTCAGTCGGCTGGGTTTCTGGCTGTTTGGCTGAGGCCTGCATTCTCCATATCCCCTAGAAACCGGTTTTGAGTTGGGCCCTTGCCCTCTTCCCTCCTTACCGTTCTGTGGGGCTTGTTACTTCCGGTTTGGCCCCTAAACGGGATGTGCCTTTGGAGATCCCCATGCTGCTGTGTGAGCTTAATTAGACTTCCCCCATTGGGCTTTACACTCAAAGCTACACAACCCAGTTTGTGTCCATGACAGACAGAGCCCTTGCCAAGGGGGCCGCCGGCAGCCCCAGTCACCTCTGAAGACAGTCTCTCCTTGTCCGTGCACCAAGGTGGCTCCTTCTGGCAGCGCTGCCATTACTTTCTGCACCCCGCAGTGCCGAGAGACTCGGACTGTGTTGGTTGTTGCACGGTTCATGCTGCTGTAGCACTGGTGTTTATTAAAAGGCCCCCCTCAGGCAAAGGGCCTGGGCTTTGCAGCAGCCTGAGGCTCCGTTTTGCAGCGTGCCAAGCTGCTGTTCTTCACCAGGTGACCAGCTCATCCTTTGTTTGGCTTTTCCTTTCATCAGCACAGGTCAGACTGTAGTGTGTGGGTCACAGACACTCGGGACATAAGCGACTACATGAGTAGCCAACTTTTCTTCATGGGGGGGGTGGGGGAGGAATAACTCCTGGTAGGTTCAAAGCAAAACAATTACTTTTAAATCCCAAACTAACCTCAGCCCATTGGCTAATGGCTGCAAGGATCACGCTGACGGGGCTTCATTACAAAGGAGGTCAGAGAAGGGGAAACAGAGGCACAGAAGTGGGGGGGAAGTGACAGACCCATGATCCCACAGCCGCTCAGCAGGAGAGCCAGGCACGGAATCGATTGCAGCCACATCCAGCTGCCAGCTCCTTCTTGTAGTCCCCCAGTGCCCATGTATTTAAATGAAGCGCACGGAGCCAGCTGGAACCTCCTGTGGGGTTTGACTTCAGTGCAAGCGGGGCTGGGAGAGGGGTGTTTGGGCAGCTCAGGAAAATGGCCGGGACAGCACAGCAAGCACCTCTTCCTGCAACCCATGTGAAAGGATGTCCATGTTTTCCCATAGGCTGCAGCCATGTCAACTCCAGGTTTCTCTAGGAGGCTAGTTAAGCCGAGCCAGGCCTGTGGCTGCTGAAGAATGACAGAGTGACAGGTCATGCAAGAGAAGAGGTTAAAACAAGATGGACATACCTTTTTATTGCAAATTCCAAAGTAAAAAGATGTACAGTACAAAGGAAATCAAATTCAGACTCTCGCACTTCCAGCCCACTGTGTTTTCACATTCTTTCACCACCCCTGTCCCCCAAACCCCAAATATTTTCTCCTCCTTTCTTCATGGAAAACAGAACAAGGAACAAAATCTAGGGAGGGTGAAAGGGGAAGCATGGGGTGGGGGGGAAATCAACACAGTACAAGTCACGTAAGCAAAGTGAAAAGGAAGAAAAATCTTTGCCCTGATTGTTGTTCAGAAGTTGGGTTCACTGGAGCAGTGCAGTTTAAAAATGACTCATTTAGCAGCATTTATGGTACCATCTCATTTCCCCCTTAGTTCATGATTCTACTGTGCACATCTAAATAGCACTTGCAGCTGTGAATCTCAAAGCACTTTACAAACATTAACTAATTGAGCCTCACAACACCCCTGTGAGGTAGGTAATTATACACCCATTTGACAGATGGGCACAACTGAGGCACAGAGAGGTTTAAGTGATTTGTCCAAGGTCACACAACATGTCAGCGGTAGAGCTGGAAATAGAACCCAGGAGTCCTGATTCCCAGTCTCCTGCTCTAGCCACTGGACAACACTCCTCACCTCACCTATGCAGAATACACCCTCCATACGCACGCACACATACACACACGCACACCTCTCTAGAAAAATCACAACATGCAACAAACTTGCAAAGGGCAAATTTGGAAGCTTTTTCTCCTCCTATAGCTTTTTTTGGTGATTTGTTTGGCATTTGTTTTTGAAAGTGACTCTCAAATCCAGCTGCCGTACAGCACAGCCAGGATCTGCGCACGCTTCCCGCCAGGTTCATATGGTGCACCAAACCTTGCTTGGAGTACCCTCAGCTAGGCAAGTACCAGGCTTTCTTGACAAGAGACTGACTGGTGTTAGGGAATTAGCGTTCTGGGTATATGGGTTGGTTTAGCTTGCTTGTTCTTTGCAGTAGGGAGGGAGAACTATTTTAAACCAACCCCTCTTCTAGGGAGAACTATTTTAAACCAACCTCTAGGTGATTTGACTTGCAACTATGTTGACTCAAAACCTGGCCTCCAGCAAGATGTCACTAGCACATGAAGCTAATATGCTACATCACCATTTAGTTGGAAAGGAAAAAGAAGTGTACAAAGGGGATCTGAACAAGGAGGTAACAGTGAATGAGTGCTCCTGCACTCCATTCAAAATATTCCTGCGCGCCATTCAGAATTTTCCCGTGCTCCACTCAGAATATTCCCGCGCTCCACTCAGAATATTCCCACGCTCCATTCAGCTGCCTCACATGCCCCCAACCTGGCTTACCCTTACTAGAGTTTCTCCTTTAACTCAAGTGACAGGGGCATCTAGGGTCTCTCCCTTCTGCTGCTGCAGCAGCCATCCTGCATTCCCCTTGCTTTGTTCGCTGGGGATGTCAAGTATTTTGTACTATTAGTTTGGCTTGTGCCTTTTCAAAAGTGAATTTAGTGCTAACGGAAGGATTGGATTGACAGTGCTGCAGACGACAGCTCCCTGCACTCCACAGGGCAGACACTGCGTGAAAGCAGCAGAACAAGCTGTCCCTACAGCTAGGCGCAAGAGGGAACTACAGGCAGCATAGCCTTGGCATAGAACCCCTGGCTTCTGTTGAGCTGACCAATGAATGGGGCTGATAGTGGGTTTTGTGATGCATTCATTAAGAGACTAATCAAAAGCCACCAGTTGGCCTCACAAAGGCCACCAACCTGCTCAGCGGCTACAAACATGCTGCAGTCACTGTTCCCAATCAAAGCCGTAACCTCTGATGAAAATACCAATGGGGCTGCGGATTGGCACTAAGAGCTGTACAGCCCTGTTTGCTAGATACCAGCAAAGAGCCACAAAAGGCCACAAGGGTCTGACTGAGAACACTAAAAACAAGGGGGGGGGGGAACCACTTCCACGAGCTTCCCCTGCCACACAAGTTCAGTCCTACTCATACCTCTTTTATTCACTTAAAAAAAAAAGAGAGAGAGAGAGATCCCCGCAAGAATGGAGGTGAGCCTGGGGGAACCACTCAGATAAGTGGGAGGCTAGGACACCCTTACCTTGTACAGTTAAAACGGGTAATGTGTATTTCTTTTGTCTTTTGCCTCGTACGATTGTGATTTTTAATCCTATTTGTGTTAGGGCAGGGTGAGCCACCATGTAGTCGCCAATACTCAGATCTTTGGTATTGGTCTGGTACATTTGTTACAGCAGAAACCCACATTTGTTACAGCAGAAAACTAAATAATGCAAAAGCCTGGGAGTAGTCTCTGCTACGCCAGCTCATGGCTTTATTTTTTTCTTATTCTTCCACGAGTGGCTGTTTTTTTTAAAAGTGAAAATAGACCAGAAAAGTGAGTAAAGCATATTGAACTGATCTTTCTTTTTGCCTCTTTTCCCCCTCCCCTGCCCTTTTAAGAAAAGGGTAATACATGAACCAAAACACTAGGAAGGATTTTACACATGCTAGGGGATAAAGCGGAAGGAAGCCACTTGTTACAGCCTAACTCTTTCGGCAATGCATTTTAATACAAAAGCAGCCTATTGCTTTATTCGCATAACCTTGAATCTGGAATAAAAATTCCTCATCAAGGATCTTCTTACAACCCTGCCCCAAACACACCCTCTCACACACACACCATATCTGCATTTCTATGCAATGAGATGGTGTATGAAGCTATCCAGACTGCTTTATTTGAGACAAAAACTTCCTTTCCAGCCTCAACCTCACGGTGTGAAGGTTCTCAAAGATGCAGACCAATTCTCTCAGCACCTGCGAACTGTGGCTGAGGGAGCTATTTGCTACACAAAAGGAAATTTTTAAAAACAAAACAAAAAAATTAAGTTTTCATTTAAGCAAGAGGATGGACTCTGCTATCCGTGATTAGTTCAGGAAACTGTTGGTTTTATTTTTCAGAAAGACTGATGGCCTTTTTGATCCAATGAGACTGATAGCTTAAGTGTTAAAAAGAGAAAGGGAGAGAGATCGCAGGGAAGTCTTACTTAAAATTACTCCAGTAGCTAAATGAAATTGCCAGCATCAGCATCAGCATCAGCAGTAAATGTACCACCCTTTAGGTACAGACTGATAGCCCAACTTAAGAACAATTATGTAGTTTAGCCAAATCTTGCATAGAAATGGTCAGAGAACTTATTGCACATTGGAATAACAAAAACATATTTTGTCATTGTAAAGATAATTTGCGCTAAAGCTTTTTTGAAATCTACTTGTGGGTATAGTGTTGTTTTGGGGGGTAGGGAATGTACATTGGCTGACAACATCTAAAAATCTAAGGAAAATATTTTAAAAATTAAAAATAAACATGGACAATGGCATAAGCCAGAAGCCGTTCTATTTAATTTTTGTATTTACAAAAAGGCATGCCGATAAAATAAACTGATATATTACAGTATTTATAATATTCTCTTAAAAAGTTCAATCACACTTTTCAGCTTTTTTTGTGCTGTTTACAATGTAGCCTGTACATATGTATGTAGTTTTCATCTTTATTATACATCATAGCCTAGTAGTAAGTGGGGTAAATCTAACAGGGTTGAAATGGTCCTTCATTGTGTTCACCAGTACAGAAGAACTCCTCCACTGACATCATAAGGGCTAGACTATGCATTTATACAGTCCAACTTGGCATAAATGGCTGTTGAATTGCTTTTTTAAAATTACACTTGTCATCTGGGTTGTGAGATTATATAATCCAAACTTCCTCCTGTCATCTAACAGTTCTGCTGTCTTATTTTTGCCCTTTTAAAGATACATTTTATCTGGTCTACATTCAGTCATCCTGTTTCTCTTCATTCTACACTACAGATTCGGTGCACTGATATCATAACCCCGGCCCCCTTTCAAAATGTAAAGTGTCAGCAACATGATTACCAGGACACAAGCTGCAGCTGGAAAACAGTCTTGTTTTAGTGCATTGCTACCTCTTCCCCTTGGCAAGATCTATCCCCCAAGGCTGCTTTGAAGAAAATATCACCTGGAGCGGTGATGACAGCTGGCTTATTGATTGAGGAGGACACATACAGAATATTAAATGGTCTCATTTCCTTATGAAGAAACACTAATGTTTGAGCTTTCTTGATGACATTGCCACAGAATGATTTACCACTCCGTGATGAGAATAACTGAGAAGTAGCTCCATGTCTACCCAAATCTGCAGGACCTTTTAGTTACTACTGTACACCAACATGTGAAATGGAAAGAAAGTGAAGGCACATGACATCAGACACCTGGCCTTCAGCATTCAGCACCGTGCCCCATGTCACATTGCTCTTGTGTTGTCCACTGTAGTGTGTTCCACTTTGTTTAAAAACCTCGTGGCTACAGAAGCATGGAAAACCATGCAGCATCAAAGTGCAAGCTGCAAAAAGTAGCAATGTTGGAAGAAGGTAAAGAAGCCTCCAGCATTTCACAAATCCTACTGGGTTCCAGCCCTTATTATCACCCCAAGACCGCAACAACTCTGGTGAAAATGGGACACAACTAAACTCTGTGAGTTACATGTCCACCATTTGTGATTGCTTTATACAAGTTCCCAAAATTGCACCTGCAGAGACAATATGCTACTTGCTACATAGCACTGTTATCTCTACACTAAAAAGTATCTGCTGCAGAATGGTTGCTGAATAATAATAAATTTTACAGCATACAAATGAACTTATTGACTGGTATTTTTTAAGCTCTAGATTTTGGTTTTGCAGTGCCATTCTTGATTTTTATATATTCTCCACTCAGATGGGATCTGGAGCAACATTTAGGTTTTTCTTTCTGTATGACTCATTTGATTAAATGCACAAAAGATGGCTGGATGGAAAGGACAGGTTGTGAGACATACACACGCACACATACACGCTCACACACACAGATTTAATCTGCTTGTTTTGTTTTGTTTTTGTTTTTCCTACTGGAGGGTGTATGAAAGAGATTGTTACGAATTGGTAAATACCGGTGAAGGGCATGATTATATTTAAGGTTAGCCTCCAAATACAGTGTGTAGTAGTCAGTGGAGTGCCTCGAACTTATGGCTTAACCAACTGTCGTGGAAGAGTATTGAGTGTCTTGTGGTTTAATGATTCTTCATGCATGATTCCTGGTCACCGCATGCCATCATGCAAATCATTTCTATGCATTGAACAAGCACGATTTTTTTTTTGACTCAGCCTGAGCAAATTTCCAGGCTGAAGATACCTGATTACCCCATCTCCCAAACCAAGTAAAGCCCATGTAGAAAGTAGTATGCAGATAATAAATACGAAATAAACTATGATCATCAAATGGCATGGGCTAAATGGGTGGCTTTTTGTTTCTTTCTTTTTTTGTGTGTGTTCCATTTTTGTTTTGCTATTTTTTTTCTTTTTTGCTGCTTAACTAAATGCAGGAATGCAAATTAGTTTTGCATGAACAAACAAACCCCTTTAACATTGTGACTTCTGGGTTTTCTTTTGATAATCAACAAAATGAGAAAATAAAATCAATTTTGGCTGCTTTGGAAGATATATTAATCCACGCAGCAGTTTTTTTTGTTTGTTTTTAGTGTGTGTGTGTGTTTATTTTCTTTGTCCCAAGTTGCATTGATTGATGTGGAACATGCAGTAGCCACCTGCCCAAACAATAGAAAATCCCTTTTTTTTCTTTTTAAATGTTCATTTAGAAGGGTCCTTTAAACAAGTGGTAGGTCACTGCTTTTAGATGCAACTTTGTCACACAGTAAGCAGACTATGTTTGGTATAAGATCTTCAGGTGTCTCCTTAGCTGTTCCGTACTGATACATTTTGTGAAGTTTGTAAACAATCTTTCTGCTTTCAAATTTTTTAAAATTTGTACAACATTTGTGTTTGTCTCAACACTTGGATTCCTTCAAATCTTTTTGTCTTTTCGCTCGTTCTCGTCTTCTTTCCTCCACCCGCAGCTGTTTCTCCTTTTCAGGTTTAGTTACACTGTCATAGGATGGGAGGGATGCGGTGGATGGGGTGCCTTCTTTTTTCTCCCGGTTTGTTCCTCCGTTTTCAAGCTTAGTAGAGGCAGACTTCCGGCAAATAAAGCCCCGTTTTGCTAGGCGAACCCTGTAAGCCCTCTGGATAACCACTGCCGAGACGTCTTCCTGCTTGCGCCGGAGCGTGGTTGTGATGGGCTCGTAAGACACTTTGGAAGGGTTGGATGCCACAAACCTTTCCTCCATCTGCTGCCTCAGGATGTCCAGCTCCCCACTGTCCCCCAGCACACGTTTGGTGAAGGCAAACAGGATGTCCAGGCAGTGAATCCTGTCCCCGCTTACCATTGGCAAGTCCATGGCAATGAGTTCGATAGTGTTAGGCTTAGGGACACGGAGTGGGTGCTCCAAAGCATCGGCAAAGTCTGCCAGCTTGCAGTACTCAATGAACTGTGTGGCATCAGGGTCAAACTTCTCCCAGATCTCATAGAAGGTTTCAAAGTCATCCTCACTCAACGGGTCAGCACTCTCCTCCGTGGCCACACTGAAGTTCTCCAGAATGATGGCGATGTACATGTTGACCACGATCAGGAAGGAGATGATGATGTAGCTGACGAAGAAAAAGATCCCCACGGAGGGATTACCACAATCTCCCTTGAAGCTGCTCCCGGGGTGCTCCTTATCTAGGTCGCAATCCGGCGGCCGGTTCAGGATAGGCAACAGCAAGCCATCCCAGCCAGCTGAGGTGGTGATCTGGAACAAACAGATCATGCTGTTGCCGAAGGTCTCAAAGTTGAACATGTCATCGATGCCGGCCTCGTGCTTTACGTAGGCGAAGTTTGACATGCCAAAGATGGAGAAGATAAACATGACCAGGAACAGCAAGAGGCCAATGTTGAACAAGGCAGGCAAGGACATCATTAAGGCAAAAAGCAAGGTGCGGATCCCCTTGGCCCCTTTGATCAGACGCAGGATGCGGCCAATACGGGCCAGTCGGATGACTCGGAAGAGAGTGGGTGACACAAAATACTTCTCAATGATATCAGCCAGGAACATTCCTAAAGAAGAGGGCAGGGGAAAACGTTATTGATAATGGAAACACCTGCAATCTCCGCTGTTTACCAGAAGCAAGCCAGGGAACGCTGGCAGTGCTAGGATAGAAAAACTGGCTCAAACTTCCACGGGGGAACTGTTGTTTGGCATGCCTCAATTTCTGGGTGCCCCAATTTAGGCAGCTAAGGGCTGAAACTGGCAGCCCTTCTTGGGATTTTAAGGTTCCAGGCCAGGAAAGCATTTGGATTTACGTCTCCTTGGCTGTTCATCCCCTGGATCTTAAGGAGCAAGAATTATTAAACTAAATGAAAGAGGTCTGGAGAAGGGGAACCAAGTGGAGTCCACATTGTATTAGCCTGTGGGCCCACATTCCCTTGCAATTTATGAGGCTCCTGGCTTTAGTATTTAAGGTATTTAAGCCATCCTTGAAATCAATGGAATGGTGTCTGAAACAAAAGCATCAGAAACAAAAGCTGACCCTGATCTGGGTCTGCAGGACATTCTCTACGCTTCGAGCCAGCTTATTCCAAAGATGGGGGGAGGGGAGGCTTTCCAACAGGGTGAACACCCGTTTTCAAGTGTCTCTGGAATAAATGTATGCATTTGCCATTAAAGAAACACAAATCTAAAAAAAAAAGCCAACTACAGGAGCCCAGTTTCAGCCATTAATTCCAATCCAGAATGGAATCCAGAAGCTGTAAATCCCTCATTGATCGAGGACAAAAAACAAAGAATACTTTGCCGAGAGCAGCGTTTCTTAAAGTGTGTTCCGTGGCATACCAGTGTGCCGCGAGGCAGTCGGAGGTGTGCCGCCGCAGAACAGAATTCAAAATGGCCGCCCTTAAAAAGGCAATGCCTGCTCTCCTGATAAAAGGGCAAACTGTTTGGTTTGGTTTTTTTTTTTTTTTTTTTTTTCTTAACAACAACTTTTTTGTTTGTTTGTTTTGCTCAACAACTTTTCACTGGGGCCTTTTTTTTTTTGGTCAACAACTTTTCTTTTTTTTGCTCAACAAAAAAATCTTTGGTAGTCCCCATAAAAGAAAATTATTGTTTGGTGTTCCTCGGTCTTAAAAAGTTTAAGAAACACTGGCCTAGAGGCTCTAGAGCAGGCTAGCCTCAGAGTAGTTTATAAGTATTAATGAATGAAGCCTCAAGGGAAGCAGGTTATTTTCCTGTTGGAGATGTGGAAAAGTGTCTTACGCACTGAGTGAGCGGCAGGGCAGAGAAACACCGGAATCTTGACCCCCAATCTTTTGCTTTAACCACTAGATCACGCTCTCCTCCTAGAGCTGGAAATCTTGACTCCCGTGTCGCTCTCTAACTACTGGGCTGCATTCCATGTCACCCCATCGTGCAGACATCTACTTCGAGTGATGGCGGCCTTGACCAACGTGCATGTCAGGGGAGCCACGGCACCCCACATGCTCCCACGGGCCACTCCACTTACCGATGATGGACAGAATCACGACCACGAAGTCAAAAATGTTCCATCCGATGGTGAAATAATAGTGCCGCAAGGCAAACATCTTCAGCACGCACTCACAGGTGAAGACGATGACGAACACCAGGTTGATCCACCAGAGGATGTCCGACATCTTCTCACTCTGTGTGTCCGTTTCCACCATCATGGTTACCATGTTGAAGCAGATGAGCATCATGATGATGATATCAAATGCTTGCTGAGTGACAAAGTCAAAGACGGCTCCCTGGATCCTGTTCTGCATTACAGGAGAGAAGCCACGGATGGGGGGGGAAGGGGGAAAAACACACAGAGTAAAGTTTTAGCATCCACTGATAGCAAACAAACCTATCAGATTGGGGTGGGGAACTTACGGCCCTGGGGCCGGATGGGGCCCCTGGCTTGCCTAGATCCAGCCCCTAAGGCTCAGGGCTCTCCCTCTATAGCACTGGGGAGCCTGCACTGGCGCTCCAACCCCCCTGACACCCTACCGCAGGCCTGGAGTACACAAAATCTACTAGCCTGGACCCCCATAGGCTCAGGGGTGTGAAAAGAATGTGGGGAGTGTCTTCCTCCTCTGTAAGGGGCCACGTCAGAGTTAGATAAAGGGACAAAATTTGCCACTGGTCCACCAAACCCAATATCCCTCTTTTGGGGTATTCTACCCACTATTTTAGTGCCTACAGACTGGAGAGAAAACGCTGGCTTTCCAACGTGCAATCAGTTACACCCCCAAAGCAGGAAATGTAATTACCAGTCCTACAGGCTGCCAAATCTTATCGCCAGCACATCCATGCTCTTTGAGAGCTTGAAGGCCAGTGCTATTAATCCCCATTTAGAGATGGAGAGCAAAGGCCCAGAGAGATTAATGTCCACAGGAAGTCTGTAGTAAAAGGAGCAATTGGATGTAGGACTCCTGTATCTCAGGATAACGTTGTAACCATTGTACCATCCTTCCTCTCCTTCTCAGAGGCTAAACTCTCAGGACTGGCTCCAGCTGGCAAATCAAGTAAGATACACAATGGCTTTCTCGGACTATTACACCTGCAGTGTAACAAGGCAGTGTGGAGTCTAGAATGAACCCTGAAAGCAACAGGTGCTGGTGTGGGGGGCTGAGCCCTGTTGAAAATCAGCCCCACCACTGTTCCTTTAGCTCCATTTAAATCACAAACTTACCAGAGGCCGGGGAATAGGTTTCTGAGGTTTCTTTGAGCCCAGCTTTTTCATGGCATTGTAGTACTTCTTTTGCTCTTCTGTCATGAAGATATCCTGACCTCCAAAGTAAAACAGGAGAAAAAAGAAAGCTGGTTATAATCAATCCATGCACATTAAGGGAAAGGGATCACAGTACAGGCTCAGCTGCCAGGCTATGTGCCAGGGGGAAACTGGGGGTACATTTTTTTAGATAGAAACAATTTGTAGCAGAACCCAAAATTATTGAAGTTGTGCTGCAAGTTACCCTGCTTGCAGATCATCTGCAAACACAGATTGGTGGCTGCTTCAACTGTGGAACTCCCTCACTTCAGGCTTGGAGCAAAAGAAGAAAGAGGCAGGGAAGCCCTCTGGCATGTCCCAGCTGTATTCTCTAAGGCTACGTCTACACAGCTTCCCTCTTCCGCAAAAGCCTATGCAAATGAAGCGCAGATTAGCATATTGCCACACTTCATTTGCATAAGTAATTAGGAGCCTAAGGGTGCATCTACACAGCAGCATTATTTCGGAACAACGGACATTACTCCAAAATAACAATGCGAGCGTCTACACAGCAATTCTTATTCCGACTTCTGTAAACCTCATTCCACGAGGAATAACGCCTATTCCGAAATAGCTATTTCCTCCCTATATATACGGAAGGCATATTGTTCATCCCCCACAATGAGGCAGGATTAAGTACTTCTAGACCATCCCTGACAGGTATTTGTCTAACCTGTTTTTAAAAACCTCAGAGGACAGGAATACCACAAGCTCCCTAGATAAATGGTTCTAGTGTTTAACTATCATATAATACGGTTTTCCTACTATCTAACATAAATCCCCTTTGCTGCAAATTGAGCTGATTTCTTCTTGTTCTATCCTCTCTAGATATGGGGAAAAAATGATGACTGTCCTCTTTATAACAATGTTTGAACATCCAATTTTTTCAACCTTTCTTCAAGTGCAGTGCCCCAAACTGGGCACAGCTCTCCAGATCAGGTCTCACCAGTGTTGAACAAAACAGAACAAAATATCTCCTATGTCTGACTGCAACACTCCCATTAAAATATCCTGAGATGATATTTGCCTTTTTCGCAACAGCATCACATGGTAGACTCATAGTCAGTTGGAGTATGTCTACACTACAGCGTTATTTCGAAATATCTTATTTCGAAATAAAGCGTCTACACACAAAATGCATTTTGAAATAGCATTTTGCTATTTCGAAATAGCAGGTCCACACTGAGTGGACGTTGAATCGCATTTAAGGCTGATTGGAACCAGTTCTGGCAGGGCATCAGGTCAGAAGTTGCCTTGTGGCCAAGGGCGGCCAGCAGGGCACCCTGGGAAGGGCTGGAGGCCCCCTATTTCGAAATAAGCGTCTACACAGCACTTATTTCAAAAGAGCAATTTTGAAATTGGCACTATTCATCGTGGAATGAGATTACCAATTTCGAAATAATCCCTCCGCTATTTCAAATTAATTTCGAAATAATGGAATGGCTGTGTAGACACTAGGAAAGTTATTTCGAAATGACTGCTGTTATTTCGAAATAACTTTGCTGTGTAGACATACCCTTTGTGATCAATCTACTATAACCCACCACATCCTTTCCTGCAGTACTGTTGCCTAGCCAGTTATTTTCCATTCCGTATTTGTGCATTTGATTTTTCTATCCTATGTGTAGTACTTTGCACTTGGTTGGAACGGAAGGGCTGAAATAAAGACATGATGAGAACAAATAGACATGGATAAAAAGCAAGGTGTGTTTAGGGGGACAGTACAACTTTTCTGAAACTCACTAAAGTCTGGACAAAAATTAAGCTGCTTCTTTTTTACTGCAACTTTTTTTGTCCCGTCTTCTATAAACAGGGTTTGAGAACAAGTCGATAAGGGTTATTAAAAGTCACAAACAGGCTGCAATACTAAGTTCTGAGACAGGGGTGGGGACCCTTTCTTGGGTCGGGAGCTGCTGGCCCACAGAAAAATCAGTCAGGGGCTGCACACAAGTGAAAAGAAAAAGGAAAAAAAAACCCTCACTGACATGGCCCCTGACTGAGAAGCAGAAAGACACTCCCCACATTCCCCTCGCACACCAGAGCCTACGGAGGCCCAGGCTGGTAGATTTTGTGTGCTCCAACCCTGCAGTGGGGCGACGGCAGGGAGAGGGCCTGGAGCACCAGCGTGTGCTCCCCAATGCTGGGGGAGGAGCCCTGAGCCTTGGGGGCCAGATCCAGTTAAGCCAGGGGTCACATCCGGCTCCCAGGCCTTAGGTTCCCCACCTCTGTTCCTAGAATTGAAGTACAACACCGGAAACACTGAGTGAAGTTCTAGGGTTGCATTATGCAGGAGTATCCTGGCCTTAAAATCCACGATTTATCCTGCCAACAGACCAAACCTGCCTCTTTAACCAATAAAAAAAGTGGACCTATCTTTTTCTTTTGTTGATTGAAGTTATCAATGATGACACCAATAAACAAGTTCAGGGTGAAAAAGGAGCCAAAGATGATGAAGATTACAAAGTAGATATACATGTAGATGTTGTCCTCGTACTTGGGTTGCTCTTCTTGCTGAATGAGGGTTGGGGAGAGAAACAGACATTGCAAAGACAGTATAAAGTATTGGTACAAAGAGCTGCTGTCTCACTTCAAGTGCCTGTGTTAGCCTTGGAAGGTGGCATGTGGCTCTTCTGGGACTTTTCTACCTTTCTCTTTTTTTCCATGTTAATTTTGTGCTGGTAAAAGGTCCCTGCCTGGCAGCACGTGCTCCCCGCAGAGCTCCTATCAGCACAGCTCAGGGACCTACAGTCAGATCTTTGCCCTTCTGGTTGCAACAAGCTGCCAACTTGAATGGTGAGAAGCAGGAACCAGACTCAGTCCCAACCAAAATCTTTTTCACATAGGGGCCATCAAATAGCAATCAGAGAGGATGAGTTTACGTTCACAACCAATCTGGGTCAGATTTAAGCTGGTAACCTAGAGAAGAAAGTATCTGTAAATCTTTTACCAAGCTAGCGCCTTCCCCACACAGGTTATATAACTGCAGTCTTGGAGACCTCTCTTTTCCATATTTCTCCCTAGGGCTTTGGAGCAACCAAGAAAACACCATCAGAGAATCCATCCCCGGTTATGCACTGAAGCAAGTACCTCCTGAGACAGGACTCTGAGGGAAGGGCTAGTCACAGCTCTGAGTCAGCTACGCATTTCACTAGGGAGCCTCAGTATCTTTCTTGATTTAAGGAGCTTCTAGTGACCCGGGAAAGAATGCCGGCCAAGTGGAGAACATTTCAATGTTAATACACAAACTTCTTCGATGAAACTAATTACCAACCTTCAAACCATTAGCAAAGCTAAAAAGCCTAATTTTTGGAAGTGTGGTAGATTCACAGTTCCCATCAACTTCAACTGCAGTTTGGAGTGCTCAGCCCTTCTGTAAAATCAGGCCCCCAAAATATACAGTGATTTGCAAATCAGAGAGGGACCGTAAAATCAGTGCGGGAACACTGAGGCTGTGTCTACATTGGCACCCTTTTCCGGAAAAGGGATGCTAATGAGACAAGTCGGAATTGCAAATGCAGCGGGGATTTAAATATCCCCCGCGGTATTTGCATGAACATGGCTGCGCTTTTTCGGCTCGGGGCTTTGTGAAAAAGCGCCAGTCTAGGCTCTTGTGGAAAATAAAGCCTTTTCTGGAAGATCCCTTATTCCTCTTAAAATCAGGAATAAGGGATCTTCTGGAAAAGGCTTTATTTTCCGCAAGAGCCGCGTCTAGACTGGCGCTTTTTTCTGGCAAAGCCCCAAGCCGGAAAAAAGCAGCAGCCATGTTCATGCAAATGCCGCGGGGGATATTTAAATCCCCGCTGCATTTGCAATTCCGACTTGTCTCATTAGCATCCCTTTTCCGGAAAAGGGTGCCAATGTAGACACAGCCCACAGGTAAATCTCTTGCATTTAAAAATAGTAAGCACTTCCGATAAGGAAACAGTGAAAACAAAAACTGTTTAACTATTCTTCTTTCCCACCCCCATTCATTCTGTTTGCTTTCTTGTCTTTCATCCAGCATGGAACGGTGACCTCACTGTCGTCATTTTTTCCTTGTTCTTTTTAAAGTCAGTTTCATTTTCTGGCTCTGTGGACAACACATTTGGGAGTTCCCTCGCTGACTGAAACAAAAGGTTTTTAAATTTCAAATGTCTTTTTACTTGAAACTAAGAAAAAAATGAATGTTGGTGTTTACTCTACCATGGCACCATGCAGGTACATCCTGGGTGCCGCACAGCTGGAGTATACCTCTAAGCCTGGACTGGGGAGAGGTGCATTGCAACTCTACAGCTAATATTCCTGCCATGGGACTGGAATAGGGGCCAAGGTGTGGCCAAAGGATCTGTGGAGAGGCAGCTTTATGCCCTTCCTTCCCAAGGTGCTCCCCCACTCTGTGGCCAATAATGAAATAAACATCCCCTTCCACTCCTTCTCCGCTGGCATTCTCCTGCTGTGATGGTGCTCTTTAGGCTCTGCATAACAGAGGTTCTCAACCTTTTTCTTTCTGAGTCCCCCCAAACATGCTATAAAAATCCATGGCCTACCTGAGCCACAAAAACTGTTTTTCTGCATATAAAAGCCAGGCTCAGTCCCCGAGCCCCTTGCCACAGGGGGCCCCATGACACTAAGGTGCCCGTCAGCTTCAGCTCTGGGTGGCAAGACTTGGGGTCTCAAACTTCAGCGCATGGTGTAGTGCTTTGATTTCTGCCCTGGGCCCCCACAAGTCTAATGCTGGCCCTGCTTGGTGGACCCCCCCGAAACCTGCTCTGGGGGGGGGCCCCAGACCTGTTTGAGAACCACTGCTGTGCAACATTCATTAATGGACACCAATGCTGTAACTGCAGGAAATGCAACCTAGTGATCACAACAGCAAATGAATATAAACAATACTAAACACAACTTAAGAACAAGAGTGGGAGTCCGGAGGAGGGCTGGCAGGGAACATATTTTACCTTTCTGGAATCTACTGCTGCATACATGATGTCCATCCAGCCCTTGAAAGTAGCCTAGTGAAGAAAAGCACACGTTCTTTTAGAGGCAAGTCATTTGAAAGAAGTCACATAGATTAGCTGTGTGGTACACAATCATACGAGGAGAAGTCACTGTCTTGCTTTCCCTTTATCATTTATCTGTGGCAGGTCTGGTTTTATAGGCCTCATTCTCACGGAGCGGAGAGCTTCATAAACCTTTTTCAAGACGTTTTATTGCGGCCTCATTAAATCCAAGCTTGGGTGGGGGTCCTAAAAATTGCATTAAGTGGTAGTGTTTTTTAAAAAAAATAGACTGGATAGAGCTCTCTGGGAATACAGGGCTAGAGCACCCTAGCCAGGGCCAAATGTGCAGCTTATGCCAAAGCAAGGCTCAACGGTCAGACCCCGTGCAAACAGAAATCAGCCGGAGTGTTGCATTAGGGGCACAAGAAGAAAGAACCCAGCGACGGACAGGGCGAGAAGGCCTAACATCTACTGTGGGCTGAGAGGTGGGGAAGGCAAAACTTACAATTTGGAGAAGAGCCAGGTATCCTGCCCCAACATTGTCAAAGTTAATTTTCACATTCTTCCATCGGATCTCAGTGGAGTTGGGCGGCATCAACGCTTCACAATCGGTCTTGTTGTTCACTATCTCTATTTCGAAGCGCTCCTCGGAGGTCTCGTTAAAGCAGTAATGGTATTTCCCAGCAAACAGGTTTACCCCCATAATGCTGAAAATCAGCCAGAAGATAAGGCAGACCAACAACACATTCATAATGGAAGGGATAGCGCCAACCAGGGCGTTGACAACCACCTGCGTTGGAAGGGTGGGAGAAGGTTTTAGTATAAAACAGAAGACAGTAGGCAGCAAGCATCAATACAGCTGTTTTTCGGGGGGAATAGGAGGCGAGGCCACTGACAGGTCTGTGGCTTTTAGTTTAGACTAGAGTTTGCAGTGAACTTATTTCAAGTGGCTAAAGGTTCTGTTTAGAAGCCCACTGGATACTGGGTTAGATGGACCATTGGTCTGACCCAGTATGGCCGTTCTTACGTTCATCTGTTGAGATCCTGTTTATTTTAAAAACAGGGCAAGTTCTTTTTGGATCTGCTGACTTTGGCTTTGGTTTGCCTGCGGGTTTGTGTTTGTGTATATGCATGAGTCCCAGAATTACTTACAAATAAATTTTGGTTGCCAAAGGGAAAAAACAATGTTACGGAGTGAGGCTGGGCTCAAACTCTCTTCACGATAACCAATAGGTGTCTGCCTGACTAACTGTTCAAAGCCAGGTCCAAGGAGAACACTGCTTGTGGATTTAGAGGAATTTATCAGCCAGTGGCCTTTATGGCCATTCCCCACTTTAAAACAAGGCTGTGGTCACTTACGGGCCCGCTTCTTGCTCCCGCTGAGGTCAGTGGGGAATCCTGAGCCATTGACTTCAATGGGAGCAGGATCGAGCCCTAAAATTGCTCTCTTAAGACTACGCCATGAGTCAGTGTCAACATCAAAATCATATTTGTGACTAAGCAAGGCCGACCATGTTGTCTCAGGCAAATAGCTGAGCATGCAGGATTGCAGGCTCAAGAAGAAAGAAAAGCCATATTCCCTTCTCCACGCGGCAGCAAAGAAGACAGGAAATGGTGAGCTGTTTGGTCATAGCTCATCTCTCATTTGAGTCTTTCAAGAATTTGGAGTGGTGTTTCCCCAAGCCCTCTCCTGACCGACACACAGCAGAATCCAAGCTCTCGTGCTTTTAACATAGCCTGGCCAGTGGGCTATTAAATATTTCATCACAATTCTCCTATTTTGGGTTCCTTTAGTAAATTAAATTTTTAAAGTGTTTCATCCCTGATGTCTGGTGTCAAAAGAGGAACACTAATCCAAGCCCTAGCTAAACACACTGGTTTCAGGCATTCTGTAAGTAAGGGTATAAGCAGTAAATATATGGTAATTAATAACAGTGTGGACTCGTAGCACTTTTTAGGCAGGCCTCAAGGTACTTTACAAAGAGTCAGGAAGGCAACTGGTGTGGGAATCGCCGTGACTCTGTGCTGCCTAAGGCATTTTCATTATCACCGATGTAGTGACGGTGGTCTAAGCGCAGAATTGGCGAGCCGAAGATCTTCTTCTGTTCCTGACTCTGTCACCAACTGGCTGGCATGACCTCGTGTAAGTCATTTTGCCTCTCTGGGCCTCGGTTTCCCCATGCACAATAGAGGTGTCAGAATCAAGTACAGAACCCAAGTCTCAGCTCTTCCGTAAGCCGCTAGATCACAGCTGTTCCCCGAAAAGAAATCACTGTTAATGAAAATGCCCTCAATAGCCAACAGTCTCTACACTGGCCCCTCCCTTCTCCCCAAAATAAGATATATTAAGCCAGTAATTTGCCCTCCTGGCACGCTCTTCATAGAACGTAGGGGAATTAAGATAATGAGTGATCCCAGTTCCTTGTACTAGTCACTTCATGTAAAATGCTGGAATGTATGCTTAACTCCCTGGTGAGACATGTCTAAATCAGTCTCTCAACCTGACTGCTTCCTGCATAATTTCATGTTTAAACATTTCATGTAACAAAATAATTAGTAGTGATTTAGTCGTGTTTCACGTTGACTCAAGTGACTCCACTCTGCAACCCAATGGGATTTCCCTATAATTGCCCACTAAAATTATACTGGTCCTGAAAACAGAATCCTGGATCTGTATCCCAGAAATTAAGACCCAACCCCAAACTTTGTGGCTTGGCCCCATTGCTATCCCTGAATAACTTAATGCTAAATCTAGAGATAATTTAAATTTAACATAATACTTGATCAAGATTCCAATTTGGCTGTTAGATGCTCTATCAAGTTGGCAGGGTGGTAGTAAAAGGGTTAAATACACATGTACTTCTACTGAATGAAGTTTTCCATGCAATGATTAATAGGGTTTTAGTCTGAGTCTACACATTTTTACGCCAGTATAAATCCACAGACTTACAGTGTTATGAGATCAGCATCAGGCCCTCTAAATATATGCTAAATACGCAACACCTTTCCTTCCAGTTCCCTTCCCTCCCTTTATTTCACTTCATTCCTACGTGCACTGACCATAGTGATCACACAACTGAATTTTAAAATTATTAAGATATTATCAAGCTGTTCTATCCCCGACGAGTTGTAGAGTAGGTATGCTGACTGGACAAATGTTCTTTCTTCCTGTAATCATTTACCTGAATAAATGGAATCAACTCCTAATTAAGTTCAAGACAGTGCAAGTTATAACCATAACCAACTTTCAAAAAATCTGAGAGAGGGAACATGGCTTTTGTGTGCAGACTGTGCATTGGCAATTGACAAGAGTGCATGCATGTTTCATAGCATTACTGTCATATTTCCTGAATAATTTAAGAGCAGAGCAAGCTCTTTAAAATGCAGATTACTATGGAGTAGAGAAAAGCAAAGAACTACTTGCAAAGGCATTTCAAATTACTGTCCTTGGGGTTGAAGGGATTGTTTTGGTCCTATAAGGGGGGGATCAACACTTGTCTCAAAGTCAGAACAAAAAAGAATGGAGAAGGTTACAAAGAAGCACAGTTACAGTTAACCCCCTTGCATCAATTTTGCTGAAGTGAAACAGTTTCCCAGCTTTGAGTGCATGTGAAACTCTTGATTCCACACCAGGTACAATTCAAAATCTCCCAGTGGGGGGAACAGAGAGGGTTCAGTCTCAACAGCATGATTTACATTTATTTTTTAAAATGCCATTTATTAAGTAGGGACTTCATGACCATTTTTTTCGTCTCTGATTATACTAGTCTGTGTGACCATGTTATATCACATGCCACTTTTTAGCATTACACTTTAACAACACATATGGGCCCTAATGACATAATAAGTATTAACACTTTGCTGATGTTGCAGTAGGGGACAAACTGGTTGTATGTGGATGAAATTCATTCTGGTGCAGAAGGACCCTTCTGCTTTTAGCTGGGGGGTTGGACTCGATGGCTTCCCGAGGTCTCTTCCAACCTAGGATTCTATGATACCACATGAACTCCACATTTGTCCATTGTGGAAGACGTGTACACAAAAGGGGGGGGTACTGTTGGCTAGAGAAGCAGCTGTGAAGGGGGTGCCCTAGACCCCTAATTTGGCCAGATTCCATATGCACAAAGCCTGCTGATTTTGGCATTTTGCCGCTGTAACAAATGGCACCCTTTGTTATTGTGCTATGTAATCTGTAAACCCACTGTTTAGCATTAAACTAAAAGCTACACCTGGGGGTTGGGGGGGAACCCACCAAAGCAGATGAATAGAATACCAGAGAGGAATCAACCCTGTTTGGTTAGCAGATAGTGAGGGCAGGGGACTGGACTCGATGACCTCTTGAGGTCCCGTCCAGTTCTATGAGTCTATGGTTCTATGATAGTTAATACAAGTCATCTTCGCTCCACCTGGATTGTAAATTTTAATCATGTAACCAGGCTTTTTTACAAGAATTTCTGCCAGGTCTTTAAGTTACAGGCTAACCTGCTAGAAATACTAAATCTGTAGCTTTGGGGACATTGATATTTCATTAATACTTTTTACTCTATTCTGACCCAAATGATGTTAACAGTATCAATTGTAGACAAAGCTAGGGTGAAATTCTGGTCCAACTGAAGTCAATGGGAGTTTTGTCATTAATGTCAATGGGCCAAGATTTTAGTGGGGAAAGTCCTTTTTCCAACAGTGTCAGTTCAGGCAAATGTCCCACGAGCATCTAAAGATTAAGATAAAAACACCCATGTTCAATACCTGAAATCTGTTTTAGCAGGTGAAGGTTATTCCCAGTAATAATGCTTCATATTTATAACCCTGTGCACTTGTATTGCGCCTTACATCTAAGGAACTCAAAGCACTTTACAACAGTAATTAAACTTCTCACCTCTCTGGTGAAGTATTCTTAGCCCCTTAGTACTGGGCATAGGGAGGTTAAGTGACTTGCCCAAGGTCACTCACAAATAAGAGGCATAATCACAGCTCCCAATATCAAGTTCCAGAAACAAGACATTGCTGCCCCCTTCATGCACTTAGGGTAAAATGAGATCCTGCACAGAATGCTGGCACATGGCTTATGTACACCAAGCCCTGACATTTGAAAGTAAGTGGAATATAAGCAGACGGGAGTGAATTTAACCATTGAGCTTTCTTAGCACTGGGAAGAGGGACTCTTCAGAATTCCACTTTCGCTATTTAAAAGACTTTAAATCATAGATTTCATCCCATTCTAAGGAACCTGAAACTCTCAGAGCGGTTCTGAGGGTAGATGAGCGGAGGGGGGCGGTACTGTGACTGTGCTATTGATGTAATTTGCAGAAAACGATTTTTATCTGAATGGCCTCATCACGATCATTTCTGCTCAGTTAAGGTCTCATTTTCTACACAACTCTGATATGGTCACATCGTGTAGCTGACTTGAGGCTAAGTGTATGTAGCCCACAGCAACTGTACCATCACTATCCTCAGGACAGACTACTGCTTCCACTGGATTTTCTTTATAGATGTTGTCGTTTATGTTGTGCCCTAGAGATCTATTTAAGAACAACTTCAACAGGTCATTCTAGGCTGTAGGCTATTATTTTGCTCTAAATTACACCTATGCAAATCCAGAGTAATTCCACTGACTCCAATGGAGTTACTCCAGAGATGCCCTGGAGCAAAATTAGAGATTAGTGTGAGCTCCCCCACTGTTGTATTCCATTTCTTCTATCTATCTTTAAATTTAAGTGTGCGTTTTCTTGATCTGTAGTGCAACAGACCTAAATTATTATTGTTCACACCAGCAAGTGAAAACCCATTGGTCCAGCATACCCTTTACCTACAGAAAGATTTTTCCCCCTTTTTTTGTACATGATTATTCCAATACAAAAGGAGGGGGGAAAGCCGCAAAATATAAAATCAGTGGCAGAGTAACAAGACACTGTGATCATTTCAAATGGAATCCCCATGACATTGGTGCCATCTAGCAATTTCAGGAAAGCTTAAGTTCAATGCTTTGCTTGTGCTTGGTTGCTAATATCACAGTGACAGGACTGGGAACCGGAAAAGCATGGTAAAAGGGAGGGAGTGAAAAGGATAGCTTCACTATCAGACAAGGCTTCCAGTCATCACTGGACTGGACTGAGAACAACAAGGTGCAACAAGAGGAATTAAACCAAAAGCTTTTTTGAAACAGCTGAGCTCTCCCCCCATTTCCTTCCTGTGGGGACCAAAGGCCTGAGTTATCCAAGAAGGAGAGCCAGCCTTTTACCGACTTGCATACAATTTTTTTTAAACAAAAAACAAACAAACTTTAAATTCTCCCTGGATTAAATCCCACCAGCTCCCACTGTGGCCAACACCTCGGGGGACAGAGAGGGAGGAAGACTTTTGAGGTGGTTCGAATTCTGCTTCTTTGCACCTGGTGATTCTCCCTAGATAAAAAAAAGTTACAGCTGAGAAGCCGCCTCGAATGCTAGAGGTAAAAGCCAGGCCAAATGAGAACAGCCAAGTGTTGAACATGTTCTACGAATGGCATGTGGTGTGGGCCAATAATTAATGTAATGAGGCAGCTAAATGCAACTCCCTTCTTTAGAAAGGGAGCGTGCAGCAGAGGGCAGGGTGAGGGGACGTACACAAAGATGTGTGATCAAGTTAGCAGCTGCATCATGATTCTGTTTGGAATTATCTTCCCACCAGTTTGATCAGTTCTAGCATGCTTAAAAAAACCCGCTCCACAGGCATGCAGAAGGATCAGCTGCTAATGGCATCTTACCCTCATCCCCTCAAATCGGGACAACGCTCTTAAAGGCCTCAAAGCTCTTAGTGTCCTAAGGGACTTTATGGCACCTAGTTCCGAGTAGCCCAGGGCATTAGCTATAAGGCTGACTAAAGAGACCTACACAGAAAACAAAAAGAAAAGGAAAAAAAAAAAAGAAAAATGTTCCAAACTGTTAGAATGAATCCCCTAGCACTGGCAATCCCAGCCCAGACTGCAGGTCTGGGCCCCCCATAGATAAATACCGAAGACATGACACCAGCTGCCTACTTCACTTGACTGAAACAACCTGGAAGGAAATAATGCAGTTGAGAGAGGCATAAGAAAAAAACAAAAGGGAAAAAATAAGTGAGAGAGAGGCAGAGACACACAGACGGAAACAGGGTCTGTTGGAAGGAGGAGCCCAAACGGATTACAAGAACCTTACCCTCGCCCTTTTATTGTCTGCAGGGTCCCAGCAGCTCCCATTAAAATAAGCCAGACAAATTTTAAAGGTACCTATGAAAAAGAATACAGATAAATACACACACCGCACAAACTGCCCTGCTCAGTTTATTCAAATAGCAGTCCCCTCACTCATTCCTCATGGTGGCGCTCTTTCTACAACAGTGACTGTTGATGGACACATTATGGATTTATTATTTTATATCAAAAGCATAAGTCTATTTTTAGGGATGGGTTGGTACCATAACATTCTGAACATCCTGGGCTTTAAAGCACTCGATTTCAAATCTGTATCACTTTTAAATCTCAGATGCTTTTGGTTCTGCTGACACATAGCACTTCTCTAACACATCCATACAAAGATTCACAAAGGATCCAGAGTTTAATTATCACTGAGCACAACCTGCTTTGAAGGAGGGTTACTAGAATTACCCCTTTTACAAACAGGGGAAACTGAGGCAGAGAAGGGCAACATGACTTGCTCAGAGTCACGCAGTGGGTCTATGATAGAGCTGTGGATAGAATGTAGATGTCCAAAATCCACAGTACTCTGCCTTAATCCCGAAGCCTTCCTTTTTTGTTAAAGATTATGGTTTAGAATATAATTTAGGATCCATTACGATGAGCTACATGTTCTGATGTGAATTTGAAAGGACCTTCAGCCCGAGAAAGCATCATGTACACTTAATGTCTCTACACGTATGATCCAATTTCCACCTAAGTCACTGGAAAGACTGCTGTTGACAACATGTGGATTGGGTCCTGTATAAATAACAACTCTCCTTCAGTGTCAACACATTCATCTGCCTCCCACGCAAGCACTTGTGATATAAAAATCAACCGCTGTCACACTACAGAGACACATAAGGGCAAGGATCTAAACCACTTAAAATGTCAGTTGCAACTGATCACAATGTATCATGAAATAACTGAGCCTCTAGATAGTGATTTTCCATTTCAATCATTAGCTAATTTAGCTCTGTTCTTAACAGCAAAATTTTATGGTCCTTTACAACATGGGGAAACTGAGACACCTAGAGGGAAATTAACTTCAAGAATGATGCTAGGTCTCTCTAGAAAGGAATCAAATTGAGGACCAGATTTTGAATGCGCCAGTATTCAGGGATGTTTTGGTCTGGGCTGTTGATTCAAGTCTGAGTATGTCTATATGGGAAAATAACCCACAGCAGTGACTCAGAGAGGTGGGAGAGGCTCTCAATGCAGGTGTAAAAATAGCAGGATAAATGCTCAGGCTCAGCTGGACTTTGAAACCCCGTGAGAGGGGAGGGTCTCAGAATCCAAGCTCCAGCCCGAGCTCTGCAGCACAAGCCCCTCTAGCCTGCATCAGTTAACCTGGGCTAGGAGATATGCTGCCGTGGGGGAGGAGCGTCGGGATTTGCTATGTAGCTATATCCTTAGATGGGTCATATTTGTGACAGCTGTCTTCTTGCTTGAAATGCTGTGGCTTGAAGCAGGGCCCATCAGAGCTGCAAGTATGAGTGAACGGTCAGACTGGGGGTGGTAAAAGACTTACATTGTGGATCGTGGATAGAAAGGGACACACAATACACTGACCTATGGGTTACATAGTCACTGTCTATCACAGCTTTCCCAAATGATAACTCTGGCCAGCAGGAGAAACATTATTTTCCCTTTCCCTCACTGTAATCATGCCTATTTGAGCTTGAGGGGTCGGGTATGGGGAGATGGACACCAATGGCTAAGGGATTTAGGAGTGAAGGAATCTCAGACTAAAACAAGAAACTAATTACTAAGCCCAGGATTTAGCAATCTCAGTCACTGACCACTTTTTTTGTTTTTGCCTGAGAGAAGCATCAGGATTTTTCCTCTCTCAGAAAAAGCAGGGGCAGTTTAATGTTTCAAATGCGCCCTCAAATGAGAGAATGTTGTGTGGACGTGGTTGAACTGAGCTGTGGGAGGAGCAGCCTGCGGCGTGTCAGAGGGTAGGGAGGAAGTGAGATTGCTGGCATTTGTGGGATGAAGAGTCGATCTCACTTTACGGCTTATGCACAGTGCTCCCACTTCTTCTGTTTTCAGAGTTCACCGTATCCAGATGGCTCACAACAGTGGGCAGAAGGGGACATATTTAAGTGTTTGTCTGTGTGCCCTTTGTTACTCTGATAAGATGTGCCATGGAAACTTTACTAGCCTCCCAGTGGCCTTCATGGACCACAATCAATCTACTCTAGGGATGTAATAGTGGAGTCGATTAACTGATAAGCAAAAGCGTATAGGTTAATGCTATAGACTACACGCATTTCCCCCCTCCACCCCGCCAGTAAATCATTTAGCAGGCTGCCCAGCAGCCTGACTTGGTCCTGCCTTGCAATGGGTCCAAGACCTACCCCTGCTGCAGCTCTGCATTTAAAGTTTATTAGGAACTGGGCAGGCAGGCAGGCAGCTCAGTCCTGACTCTTGCCGGGTCTGGGAGCTCAAACTTCCCCTGGACAGGGGCTACTGCCACCCTGCACTGCAGCCTCTGTATCAGAGGCAGCAGTGTGGGGCAACAGGCAGCCAGTCCACAAGGGGAGCTGGTTTTTAAACTGGCTCCCCTTGCGGACCAGCTCCCGCCTGGCACCCGACGCTGATACAGAGGCAGCAGTGCAGAGTGGCAGGGGGCTCCTCGGGAGTGGGGCCGGAGCACATTGGCTGCTGGCCCCACTCCTGGGTACTACAGCATAGTGGAGTAACCAATAAGAACTCACGAGGTTAATCGACTATTCAATTAACCAATATTTAACATCCCTACTCTGGACTGGACGGATGTTGTTGAATGCATGGTTCCAGAAAGTGCAGGTATTTCAGACACAAGCCTGAGGCCACTGCCTTAGCCTCTGCTTCCAACCTACATTAGAAAGAACTTCCTTGCAAGAGGGAAAACATGGGGATTCTTCATCTACCTCCAAGAAATGCCTCACACAGGAGCTTTAGTTCATACCAGACAAGCAGAAGGGAGATAGCTTTAAGTTCTTATTTCAAGAGCAAGTCCTTCTAACCCTTCTCCCCCAGTGCAGCACAGCAGTGTCAGGCCTCGGCTAGAGCTCCAGGCAGCCTGGTCTGTGAATAAGCAGGAATCAGCTATAATCCTTCACAAAAACTGACTCATTTGTGCTGAGTGAGACCTTGCTCTGTAGGCAAATCATCACAGGCTGTAGGAAGCTGCACTGTTAGGAGAGAAGCCTACGGTGACCCTACCTAGTAGAGAAGAAGGAACGAGGCTAGAGCAGAGCAGAAAAAAATCTACAAGCCCCGTTTCTTCCCCCAAAACAAGTGAGGAGTTTCAGACCCAAACTTTAGATTATGGGTTGGGGGGCCTGGACACAGGATCATTGCTAATGCACTCACAATGCAGAGGTAATTCAAGCATTTCGAGTACAAAACAACCAAGACTTCCTCGAGCCCCTTACACTTAGATCAGTGCCTTGGTTCCTGCTGTGAACAAGACAAGAAATAGTGAAACTTACAAAACAATATTTCAACCTTCACTGGCGTGTTTCAGTATTATATTCTCAAGTCACTGGAAACATCAACAGAATGTTTAGAGGGCATTGGGACATGCCAAAAGTAATCCCGCTGGAGTGAAAAGCAAAAGCCTTAATTATTATTACCACCCAGAAAAAGACTCTTTCTTCACATGTACACGCAGCATGCTTTAGGAATCAGAGGAGGAGGGTTATTTATCAATGCTAACAAACCTGAAAAATAACATTCAAGAGTATTGTTAAACACTTATTCCCTCTTAGTTATTGTTCCCATAATGAGTTTCAGCTCAAACCCAAGTTCTGCCATTTGAGATGCTTTAAAAGTCTTACAGCGTCAGGATGGGATGTTTAATGACAATTTTGTTGACCATGTTAAGCCTCAGTACCTTGTTTTAACACTGATATATTCAAATTCACTCTCAGATTTTTACACACAAAGGTGTCATTTCTCCAACTACTATACCAGGTGATGCCCAAAATCTTCAGTAAAACTCTTTGTATTCAGAAGCGCCCTGATATGTATCACTTGCTGCTCTTGTTCTCTATGTATGGTAGAAATTTAATATCTTGACTCTAGCGATGATCAGATGCTTTGAAAGAATGTGAACAAACCTGCACGGCATCTGCCAATTGTGCAATACCGTACTTCCTTCTTGACCCCAGCTGGAATTAGCTCTTGCCATGAAGCATGAGGCCAGACAGTAACCTTTACAATTTTTCTACTAGCTAACTTAACTGCAGGCCTTTCCTTATTAAAGGATATCTAATCAATTTCATCTTGCACAACCCTCTTCCTCATCCCAGTTTGGGAGGGGTTGAGGCTCTGGTCTTGGCATTTTCTTTTTAGTTTTATGCTTCACTACACAGTAATACAAGACAGAGTTACAGCTTCAGTAGACTTTACAAATCAGAAGAGTTACTTTTAGGATCTGCGTTTAGAAGGGGGGCATTCAAGTGAGCAGAGAACAAATAGCAAATTAGAATATCAATTTTTGTACAGTAAATATCAGGCAATTTGATCTCACTCTGGCTCTATATTAGCAGTGCCCCAAATCACGAGGGACAATTCTGCCCTCTGCTCAGATATTTCTAAAGTTCCCATAGACATTGTACCGCAGAAATATATTGAATTCAGAATTTTCCAACGAGAGACTCAGGAAGGCCTTTTCTCAGGCTTAATAGTCTATCTTTCATCTGGCTGACTGAAGCAGGTCTGCTTGGCCATTTGCTAGGACCCTGCCCCACAGGTGGATGTTTTGAATGCACACATACACTATTCAGAAGCACCCGAGGGACATGGGAGCCTAAAACTCTCATATTCAGAAATGACTCTGGCACTTCGGAGCCTGAGTCTCATGGGTGCTTTTGGAAATGTCACCCATAATGTTTTAAATGTTTTAAATATTTTTGTTCTTTCTATTCAGCAATGATCTTGCTAACATTTCCCCTCTTCTACTCATTTCACCCTTTCAGTGTATTCCTCCAACCAGCTCTTTCTATGCTAGTTGGCCCACGTTGAAGGTCTACCCCTTCAATCATCTTATTCCAGTCTGTCTTATTCCAAGTTGCTATTGCGATCCATATCTCCAGATGTGAGGATCAGCCATTTTCTTCTGGGTGTTGGATTCTCTTCAGCAAAGAGGAATAAAGACAAACTTGATCTTGCCTGATCAGCTTTTTCTTCACTCAAATTGGAGACACCTGGGGTTCTAAAAAGATTTGAACAGACCCTTTGGCCTGAGTACCCAATGTCCACAGTGCTTATGGATGTCGCCGGGTGGCAACACTGAAAGGTTCCACCTGCTGGACTCTCTCCCGTTGGCATCTCATATAAACTAGGTGGAGAGAGAAGACGTCACTTCAGCTGGCTTGGAGCCAGGGAAAGGTATGGTCATTCATAGCACAAATTCTTTACACTCCCCTGAACACTTTCTATAACTTCCCCCATGATAGATCAATGCTAACACAGCAAGAGCCAGGGGATGGAAACCCCTCCTTGGTACACATCTGTTTAAGACCTGCGGTGCAGAAATTCCTCAGCTGCATATAACAATTTGCAGCAGCGTTGCTTGTCTGGATGCTTCTGTCCTTTCTCTAGTTTTAGAGAGCTATGAACACATGAAATTGGGGTATGTCATCTACAACATCCGGAGCCACATGTGGCTCTTTAAAAGTTAATATGCAGCTCGGTGCACAGGCACCAACCCTGCTGCTGGAGCTACAGGTGCCAATGATACAATATGCTGGGGGTGCACTATTCAACCCCTGGCCCTGCCACAGGCCCTGCCCCCCACTCTGTCCTTCCCTCCCCTCCCCGGAACCTGCCATGCCCTTGCTCCTCCCCTCCACCCCAGAGCCTCCTGTACGCTGTGAAACAGCTGATCGTGCATGGGGAGAGCGGGGAAGGTGCTGATTGGTGAGGCTGCTAGTGGGCAAAAGGTGCGGGAGGCAGAGCTAATGGGGGCTGCTGATATATTGCTGTGGCTCTTTGGCAATGTACATTGGTAAATTCTGGCTCCACTTCAGGTTGGTCACCCTGTCGACCCTTTTCATGAGCACAGCATGACACCCCGGCCCCCCAGGCAAAACTTATTTCCCCAGCCAGAGATCAGAAGCAGAAAATACATACAGCCACAATGAGGAAATCCAGCCAGCACCAGGCGTTGGTGAAGAACTTGACAAATCCATAGGCGCACCATTTCAGCAACATCTCCAGTATGAAAATGTAGGTGAAGACCTTGTCTGCATACTCCAGAACGGTCCGGATGGTCTTTCTCTGTTCTATGTAAATATCCTCAAAGGCCTGAGAAATAACCAGGTGCCCTTTGTCATTACATAAGACTTTGCCATTGAATATGCAGCAAACTAGCAGCTTTTTAAAACTAGGGTAAGCTGCACCAGGGCAAGTCATTTATACAGCAACGCAGCACGTTGCACTGCTGCAAAGAAGTCCAGTTTAGACAAGCCCATGGAGCCAGATTTTCAAAGGGTCTCGTTTCCTATTAAGTGCCAAAGGGTGTGTCTAGACCACAAGGTTTTGTCGACAAAAGTAGCCTTTTGTTGACAAAACTATACCTGTGTCTACACTACCGCCGAGTTCTGTCGACATAACGTCGACAGAACTTGGCAGTTTTGTCGATGGCGGTAAACCTCATTCTACGAGGAATAACGCCTTTTGTTGACAGAGTTCTGTCGACAGAAGGCATTATTGCATCTACACTGTCCTTTGCGTCTACACTGTCATGTCGACAAAGCGGCTTGCTTTGTCGACAGAACTGGATGTAGTCTCGACGCTGTTTGTCGACAGAAGCCTGTAGTCTAGACGTACCCAAAGTGAGCAACAGTTTTTCAAAAGTGCTCAGTACCCATTGTCTTCTACAGCAATGCTTACAGACAGATTTTCAAAACAGTTTAGCTCTCAACATGCATCCACAGGTTGAACCTTTCTAGTCCAGCACTCTCTGGTCCGGCAGCATCCATAGTCTGGCATGAGTTTAGTTAGCTGGATGTCCACTTATCATGGGTGCGGCCAAGTTTCCTGCAGTCTCATAACATTTGTTTACAGCCACCAGTCCTGGTTCTCAGTGTTCTCTGCTGTTAGTTAGCTCTAATTTACCTGTAAATGTCTTCTAAGAACCCAGCAAGCAGTGGAAGTGTTGGTAATGCTGCTAGATAATATTGACCTCCCGTGGTCCAGCAAATTCTCTGGTTTGGCACTGGTCAGGTCCTGAGGGTGCCGAACTAGAGAGGTTCAACCTGTAGTGAGCTGAGCTCATGTGAACATTTTTCCATTTATTTGGATGCCTAAATGGGAGCTGAGCTCTTAAAAGGAAAAAAAATCAGGCTACAGTTGTGGGTGCAGAGATCTTCTGGATCTTCTGGCCAAAGGTACTAACGAGAAGCTAGAGAAGCCTCAGACTTCTGTTGTACTAGAATTTGCAGCATCACTGTACTGCATTTCTTCCTTCCCCATATAGGGGAATCCACTGAATACCCCAGAAGCTTATTCTCAAAGATCTGGGAAAAATTACAACTCAAAATTGAAATTGAGATTTCAAGGCTCCTAGTTTTGTGTCTTAATTTTAGTTAGATTGGAAAACCGTCAGGGCAAGAACCATCTCTTACTAGGTTTTGGTAGAGCACCTAGCACAAAGGGGGCCCATTGCAATACAAATCAATACCCATCCTTCATTACCCAACAAGAAATGGCTTTTCCCCACCAAATACCCAGAACTATCTCTCAGTACAGTAGGAGAAGAGCCCCAGTACAATGTCATTTGGCTTTGCAGAGTTCCAGAACCAACTTACCAGGGCTCCACTGCTCAGAAGGATCATGAAGATGATGAAAGTCTCAAACCAGTTGTGCTCCACAATCAGGAAGCAGGTCTTCCTCAAGATCCACCAGGATTTGCCCAGCCCATCTTCAATACTGACCTGACAGCACTTAAAGCGCTGCACACAACCTGCGTGGGGGGTAGCGTGGAAAGGAGGGGTTGTGAGAGGATTTGTATTGGGGTGGGAGATGGGGCACTGTGAGAACAGACAGGTGGCTGCATAAATAAGACCTTGCTCCTCTAGTCTGAAAGGGGTGGCATTTCAATTCAAAGAAAAATGTACCCGTCCAATCAATCCACCTGTCTTCCAGGTCCTCATGCTGATCCCTGCCACGGTAGTATTGCTACGCCCAGCTCTCCATCAGGTTCTGAGCAGTCAGTCTAAAATAATGATGCTCAGCAAACTGAAATGATGCTCCGTGAGCAGAATGCAGCCGAGCGAGAACTCACTGATGGATCACCTCAAGCCATGTAAAACACCTTTGCCCTGGGGATTATTCTAACACATCAGTGGCCACGTAGGACTTCACGGTGGCTTTGTCGCGCACACTGTGGCCACCAGCACCTTCCTAGCAGCAGCAGCAGAAATAAAACCCAAGTTCTCCTGCTTCAAAACCCCTGGTGCCACTCACTTTCACTGAAGGAGAAACCTTCCTTAGCTGTTAATAGCCGAGACCATTGCAACAACAGCTGATCCCCAAAGGCCTAAATCCTGCAAATCCTTAGTGGGACTATAATTTATTCATGTCTGCAGAACTGAGGGTCTTTAAAAATCCCTAGATCTGATCTGGCCATTCTTAAACCCGAGGCCAGGGATGGGCAAATACTAGCCCGGGGGCTGGATCCGGTCTGCCAGGGTTAGCTCCTGGTGCCCTGTGCCCCCACCTCCCATTGCTATATTTACCTGGATGGGTGCAGGTACCAGTGATCGCCGCTCCCATTGGCCATGGATCACCGCTCCCAGCCAATGGGAGCGGCGGGAAGCGATGTCTCAGTCCATGCTGCTTCCCACCGCTCCCATTGGCCAGCTGCAGATCACCGTTCCCAACAGGAGCAGTAAATCGCCGGTGCCTGTGGCAGACAAATATAGCATAGGAAGCCCGCCAGCGGCTAACCTTGGCAAACCACCACCGTGTGATTGCCCACCCCTGCCCTAGGCTAAGCTTACACCAGCTATGGGTCCCTAAGTCAACTCAGAGGCCCATATCTCTCTCTGGGATGAACTCACCTTCTGTGAAACATGCATCTGGGTCCAGATATTCTTCTGGTGCCTCCACAGGGACTTCCTCCACTTCTGGCTTGATGTCAATGGTGCTGCCCTCAGAGGAGCTGGTATCATCCAGTTTCTTGAACACAAAAAGAACCCCAACCACCACGTCAGTCAGGTAAACCTAAAGATGAAATTTCACGGCCATTCTCTATGGGATGTAGCTACTTAGCAGAGGAAACTGAAAATCTGTTTCCTGGCTGTTGTCAGGATGGTCTACGATACTAACGGTGAACCAGGCATTCTGATTAGGATATTTAGTCATTGGTTTTTTAAGTGAAAAATCTTAAGGATTGGAGGGCAGCTAGGGAACCGAACCTGAACTTCTGCAGTTTTTTGTGGGGGTGGCAATCACATTTCAGACCCTTCTTTATCCCTTCAAATGGGTATTATTACAGTCATATTACAGTGACTTAGTGAACCTATAGTGCATTAACACACAACGGTAACAGCAATGATAACTACAACTGTGTGATAACACCCATCCTGGGACCACAAACCACTTTACTGAAGATAACTATTGAATCCTTAACCACCAACCCCTGTGAACTGATGGCAGTCTCCCAGTTTAATGACAGGGAAACTGAAGTCGAAAGGCGCTGTGCCTTGCCTAAGATCACACAGGGCAATCCATGACACTGTTCAGAGTATAACTCAGATACCTTAACACTGTGTGCTATACCTCAGCCAGAAAGCTAACTTTCACCTGTAGCCCAAACCTTTCCTACTGAATTCACAGCAGGTGTTGTTCCCAATGTGAAAGTGACACTGCACTTGATCTTAGCCACAAGGCCAAGAGAAACACATCACTGATGGGACAATAAGAACCTGTTGATAATGGCTGGGCATTTGAATCTAAGTGCTATCCCTATTTTACAGCACAGCAGAGTGCAATAGAGAGATTAGACTGTAAATTCCTTAAAGTAGGGACTGTCTCCTTCTCTGCCCAACTTAATTGATCTTTTATAGATTCCCATATTATAAAGAATTATGCCCCTAGCCCAGGGTTACTCAAAGTGCGACCTGTGGGCCACGGCCCATTTGTTTACGGCCCGCTGTGCAGTTTGGGTTTACGTGGGGTCAACACATGGGTGGGAGCCAAAACAAAAAAAGTAGTCAATATAATGGTCTTCTGTTGATATGTGTTTTAGTAGTTATATTCCTGGACTGTCATTGCTCATTAAAAGTGCTGTCATACAGGTGGAAATTGGGTAAGTATTGCATTTTAATTAATATCAGCAGAACTGACTTAAATGGGGCTTGTGTGTTGTGTAGTCTTGCCTTAATCTTTGTATTCATGCCTGTCAGTGTGAAAGAAGCTAACTGTATATATATTTGCACGTATATGCAACCACACTTAAGTTGCAGCCCTCGGCATGTGCTGGGAATATCACTGTGGCCCCCGGGGCTTCCAAAGTTGAATAGCCCTGCCCTTGCCCGAGACCACATTGGAACAATGTGTGGAAGAGCTGTCGGTCCGTATTTACTTGTTGCCACACGTCTTAAACTTGGGTTGTGAGTTCCCTGGGTCAGGAACTGACTTCTGTTTTGTGTTTCTGTGAGGATTAGCAGATTAGGATCCTGCTCCATGACTGAAGCCCCTAGGCATTATCACAGTACACATTAACAACAAAAGCAGGGAACAGAATTCAGATTCCCCAGCTGCAAAATTCTGCACCATGGGTATGTCTAGACTACATGGCTCCGTCGACGGAGCCATGTAGATGAGTTTACTAGACACAGGAAAATGAAGCGGCGATTTAAATAATCGCCGCTTCATTTACATCAAAATGGCTGCTGCGCTGTGCCGATCAGCTGTTTGGCGGCACAGCAGGGCAGTCTGGACACGCCGCGGTCGACACAGGAAGCCTTTGTCGACCGCGCTGTTAAACCTCATTTCACGAGTGCGGCGGCTATTTTGATGTAAATGAAGCGGCGATTATTTAAATCGCCATTTCATTTTCCTATATCTAGTAAACTCATCTACATGGCTCTGTTGATGGAGCCATGTAGTCTAGACATACCACATGAGACCTGCCATCACCTCCTTAGCAATGCTATTCTCTCCACAGGAGTCACCCATAGTTGTGAAACGGACGTGTACTTCAAGCGAATACGGAGCATCCCAGCCTACCTCCTTGCTGCCATTGGGATCCGTGTCGCTGCTGAAGTCTTCTGTGTTGAGGTTTTCAAAGTCGGATTCGCCCACGGCAATGGGCACCCGGACGGTGAGGTTGGGGTTGTTGATGAAGGACATGTGGTCTTCATCGATGATGTATTTCTCCACACTGCTCCCAATTCCACTGGTGGTGCCATTGCCATTCTTCTGATAATCAATGTCCCTGTTAATATCGGCCCCTGTGTGGTTAGCCATGTAGTTCACCTTCTTTTCATACAGCTCGTCCAGGGGCTTGATCTCATCCGCCTCCCTCTGCTTGAAATGCGCCTGCATGAACTCACGTCCTTTCACCTTGACCCAGGCAATCCCCTTCTTCATGCGGATGACGGCTATCTGCAGGTTGTTCATCTCCCCGTCATCGTCTGTCGCTGCCAGGTTGTCGGCACTGAAAGAGCTCAGCAGCAAGGCCAAGAACAGGTTCAGCACCTGCAGGAGAAGAGGTCACATTTGGCAGAGGGATGACGGGGTGCAGTGAAGCTGCATATGAGCATTTAGCTACCTGAGTCCCACTGACATGAATGGGACCTGCAGAACAAAACCTGTGAGCACTGCACTGAAAATCAGTTTTATTACTGATGTTTCTATTGACAAATCCAGAACTTAAACATTAGGGCCCCAATCCTGTAATGAACTCCCTGCATGAGAGCCCTCGGCAGCACCCCACCCTCTTGCAATCAGTGAGTCTTGATGAACATGCCAGGTAGCCCGCACGCTGCTCATTGCAGGCCTGGGATTCAAGGTACCAAAGTTAGGGATGGGCCTAATCTGCCAGGTTCCAAGAGATTTAGATCAGGGGTGGGCAAAAGGGTTCTGCGGACCAGATCCGGCCCACCAAGTGGGTTGATCCGACCCACGGAGGCCCTGCTGCTCCCCCGCCCCCAGGCCAATTAGGGCCTGGGAGCGGGGGAAGCGCATGAAGTTTCCTACGCCCTGCCAGGAGCATGTAGCACTTTGAAGTGCCGTGCGTTCCTAGCAGGGTGGGAGGAGACTTCACGCGTTCCCCCGCCCCTAGCCCTGATTGGCCTGCGGGTGGGAAGAGTGCACAAAGTTTCCTCCGCCCTGCCCCCGCCCTGCTTTGCACGCTTCCCCGCTCCCGAGCCAATCAGAGCTTGGGGCCGGGGGAGCACACAAAGCTTCTTTGAAGTGCCGTGCACTCCTCACAGGGCGGGGGTAGGGCGGAGGAAACTTTGTGCGCTTCTCCCGCCCCCAGGCCAATCAGGGCCTAGAGGCGGGGAAGCTGCATGAAGCTTCCTCCACCCTGCCCCCGCCCTACGAGGAGCGTGCGGCACTTAGAAAAGTGCCGCGTGCTCCTAGCAGAGCGGAGGAAACTTTGTGCCCCCCCGTGCCCCCAAGCTCTGATTGTCCTGGGAGTGGGAGAGCGTCCAAAGCCTCCTCCTGCCCTGCCAGGGGCATGGGTGCTTAGTGGGAAGGGGGGGCAAAGGGGCTCCCCCACCCTCAGACCAATCATGGTATGTGGGTGGGGAAGCCCAGAACCATCCTGGCCCCGCCCCTTCCAGTTTAGGCCCTGCCCCTTTCGGGGCAGCTCAGGGCCACTTCAAAAATGTTTGAAGTGGCCACTGGCCAAAAATTATTGCCCACCTCTGATTTAGATCTTAGAAACACAGAACACTAGACCTGGAAGGGACCTCGAAAGATCACCAAGTCCAGTCCCCTGCCCTCATGACAGGACCAAGCACTATCTAGATCACCCCTAATAGATGTCTGTCCAACCTGCTCTTAAATATCTCCAGTGATGGAGATTCCACAACCTCCCTAGGCAATTTATTCCAGTGTTAAACCACCCTGGAGTTTTTCCTAGGGTACGTCTAGACTACAGGCTTTTGTCGACAGAAGTTTTGTCAACAGATACTGTCGACAAAGCTTCTGTCAACAAAGAGCATCTAGACTACATCCAGTTCTGTCGACAAAGCAAGCCGCTTTGTCGACATGAGAGTGTAGACGCAAAGGACAGTGTAGATGCAATAACGCCTTCTGTCGACACAACTCTGAATGAGGTTTACAGCCGTCGACAAAACTGCTGAGTTCTGTCGACATTATGTGGCAGTGTAGACACAGTTATAGTTTTGTCGACAAAAGTGGACTTTTGTCGACAAAACCCTGTAGTCTAGACACACCCCTAATGTCCAACCTAAACCCTCCCTCACTGCAATTTAAGTCCATTGCTTCTTGTCCTACCCTCAGAGGCTAAGGAGAATGATTTTTCTCCCTCCTCCTTGTAACACCCTTTTAGATACTTGAAAACTGCTATCATGTCCTTGCTCAGTCTTCTCTTTTCTAAACTAAACAAGCCCAATTCTTTCAGTCTTCCCTCATAGGTCATGTTTTCTAGATATTTAATCATTTTTGTTGCTCTTCTCTGGACCTCCTCCAATTTGTCCACATCTTTCTTGAAATGCAGTGCCCAACTGAGGCCTAATCAGCACAGAGTAGAGAGGAAGAATGACTTCTTGTGTCTTGCTCACAACACTCCTGTTAATGCATCCCAGGATCATGTTTGCTTTTTTTGCAACAGTATCCCACTGGTGACTCATACTTAGCTTGTGGTCCACTATGACCCCTAGATCCCTTTCTGCAGGACTCCTTCCTAGAGAGCTGTTTCCCATTCTGTGTGTGTGAAACTGATCATTCCTTCCTATTTACCTCAGACCATTTTTCTAGTTTGTCCAGATCATTTTGAATTATGACCCTATCCTCCAAAGCACTTGCAGCTTGGTATTATCTGCAAACTTAGTAAGTGTACTCTCTATGCCGTCATCTAAATCATTGATGAAGATATTGAACAGAATTGCCCCCAAAGCAGACCCCTGTGGTACGCCACTTGTTATGCCCTTCCAGCTACTCTCTGAGAATGGCTATCCAGCTAGCTATGCACCCACATTATAGTAGCCCCATCTAGGTTGCATTTCCCTAGTTTATCGATAAGAAGGTCATGTGAGACCATATCAAATGCCTTACTAAAGTCTAGGTATACCATGTCCACCACTTCTCCTTTATTCACAAGGCTTGTTATCCTACCAAAGAAAGCTAACTTCCACTGGGGTTTGGTCCCATCTCAAACTCACAGGGAGTGTATTAATGCTAAGCACTTGATCAGTCACTGCCTTGCCTTCATCCATTTTCCACCCCTAGAGCAAAGCAAAGAAGACAACTTTTCTGTCAAGTTCCCTTTCTTGGCACAAGGCTTTGCAGGGAAACTCCACAAGGAGTCTCTTGGTGGCTGCTTTAAAACATGATGGCTGCGTCTAGACTGGCAAGTTTACTTGCCAGCTGTCTACACTGGCTGCTTGAATTTGCGCAAGAACACTGACAATCTAATGTAAGATTGTCAATGTTCTGCAAATACTATGATGCTCCTGTTGGGAAAAAGCCCTCTTGCGCAAATGTATTTGCAAGAGGGCCAGTGTAGACAGCTAAAAACTGTTTTATGCAAAAAAGCCCTGATGGCTAAAATGGCGATCGGGGCTTTCTTGCATAAAACGCGTCTAGATTAGCACGGATGCTTTTGCACAAAAAGTGCTTTTGCGCAAAGCATCCGTGCTAATCTAGACGCTCTTTCATAAATGCTTTTAACGGAAAAACTTTTCCGTTAAAAGCATTTGCGGAAAATCATGCCAGTCTAGACGTAGCCGATGAGTGTTTCCATTGGTCTGTCCTTTGTCTTTCACCCCACCCACATACACTTTTTCATCAAATTTAAGGCAAAAAGGGATCACCATGCTCCTTTAGTCTAACCTCACCCACAACAGGCTTTGCAGTTTCACCTACTGATCTTCATCCAAACTACATTTTTATGACTGAGCAAGGGTACCATTTTTAGAAAGAAACTTCCCAATCTTGATGTAGAGACTTTAAAAAGTAACTTTGGGGTCCTTCGCTTGCTTTTCCCTACTTCCCCTCTATTACTTTGTTTTAACATGAAAACTGGGTTTTCTTCTGAAATTCCATTAGCTCATCACACCATGTGTGTGGATCAATATCCTTTGATTACTCTATACCACTGGCTTTTATAACAAAGTAGCTGGATGCTTTTGTGGAGGCATCCAATTAGGTCCCAATTCTGTAAAGCATCTAAAAATTGAACTGTCTTATCAAAGGCAACAGGATTATTCACATGCTGAAGATTAAGCAAATGCACAAGTGCTTTGCTGGACAGGCACACAAAAGCTGTAAAATAGTACTTTGAAGTCACAGTGCCATCACCAAGCATTAAAACATTAACAGTTTTCAAGATGAACTGACATTTGAGAGCTTCAGGGGGTAGCCGAGTTAGTCTGTTAGAGTACGTCTACACTAGCCCCCTAGATTGATCTAGGGAGGCTAATGAGGCCGACCGGAATTGCAAATCAAGCGCGGGATTTAAATATCCCACGCTTGATTTGCATGTTCAACCAGTCGCCATTTTAGAAATTGACTAGCCGAAGTAACTTCCGCATCTACGCGGCAGTGAAACGATTCGATTTAAAGCCCTAACTCAAATTAGCTGGTATTCCTCCTTCAATGAGGTTTACCAGCTAATTCGATTTAGGGCTTTAAATTGGAATCGCTTCACTGCCGCCAGACGTGGCAGTTACCGGGCTAGTCAATTTCTAAAATGGTGACGACGAACATGCAAATCAAGCACAGGATATTTAAATCCCACGTTTGATTTGCAATTCCGGTCGCTCTCATTAGCCTCCCTAGATCGATCTAGGGGGCTAGTGAAGACATACTCTTACAGGAAAAAAAACAGCAAACAAATGGTCTGGTAGCACTTTATGGACTAACATAACATGTAGATGGTATCATGAGCTTTCGAGGGCACAGCCCACTTCTTCAGATGACCGGAGTTATGATTAGAGGATAAGGAAACTCGAAATAAATAGGAGAAGGGAAGGGGGGGGGAAAGATGTTCTGTCGCCCACCCCCCTCCCTCTATGCATGAAGTATCAGAAGAAAGGGTGTTAAACCTGAGTAGATAAAGATCAAAGTCAGTGGAAGGATAAGGCAGGAAGGATACCATTCAGAATGTAGTTAGCACCTTCACTGATAAAGGTTCCATCACCCCATATCTTGATTAAGTCCATAATTAACTGAATTGAATTTGCATATATATTGTAATTCCAAGCTTTCCCTGTGGATTTGGCTTGAGGAGCTGGCCTGTGACAAGACTGCCACCTTCAGATTGAAAGCTAATCTATCATTTTACCTACTCCATTCATTGGGAGTTTAGGAAGTAATTCTGTATACAACCTCATGTGTTAAACAAAGGGCTGTGGTGCAAACTTAAAAATTATTTTAAATCTTGTTTTGGGTGATTTAAAAATAGAGCCAGGGTCAGGAGGAGTGGGGGGCGGGGCAGGAGAACGGCTGTTTGAAATTTTATGCAATAGGGTTTGCACTCTTGTATGTGAAAATTTGCATTTTTGAATGATTTCTGTGAAACGGATTTTTATCTAAAATTTAACATTTTTCTTTTTCCATAAAGCAGGGCCATTTTCTCCACAGGCTCTCAAAGCACTTTAGGAACATTAATTAAACCTCACAGCAGCTCTATGGGGACAGACATGTACATATTATACCAGTTTTACAAATGGGTAAATTGAGGACCAAACTCTACTCCCACTTACATTGGCTTAAATCCAGACTAATCTGGAGAGCTAGAGCAAGAAAACTGGGAGCAGACTTTGGGAGCAGAGAAGTTAAGTCCATCTTTCAAAAAGTGGGCTTTAAGGATCCAATCATGCAAACAATTATGCACATGCTTAACCCTGCAGGGTCAGGGCTTAACTTTGGGTGTCCAACTTTAGGAACCTACTGCTGGATTTTCAGAAGTTGTAAGCACCCCCAAGTTTCAACATGAAGTCAATGAGAGCTGCAGTTGCTCAAGAGTTCTGAACACGAGCTGCAAGGGTCTCTAAAGATGGACACCAGAAAAATGAGCATCCAGAATTAGCAGCCTGAGTGGTTTGTACCCAACGCTATAGAAAATCCATGGCAGAGCCTGGAATGGAACACCCCATTGGCAGTCCTGTGGTCTCCCCACTACCTCTCCCTCCCCCACAAGCAATGAATAAAATAATAAGCAAATCAATTACTGACCACTAAATTCCCGATGACCATGACCATCATGAAGACAATCAAGCACATAGTCTGTCCTGCCACTTCCATACAGTCCCACATGGTCTCAATCCACTCCCCACACAGCACGCGGAAGACAATAAGGAAGGAGTGGAAAAAATCGTGCATGTGCCAGCGGGGCAGCACACACTCCTGGCTGATCTTGCAGACACACTCCTTGTAGCTCTTGCCGAAGAGCTGCATGCCCACCACAGCGAAGATGAACACGATGATGGCCAGCACCAAGGTCAGGTTTCCCAAGGCACCCACTGAGTTGCCAATGATTTTTATCAGCATGTTCAGAGTGGGCCAAGATTTCGCCAGCTTGAAGACCCTCAGCTACATAAAACAGCCAAAAACAAAGAGACAAAAGCAGCACTTAGTCCATCTCCTCTTAAAACAAAGAGAGAAATCTGCAAAGAAACCATTATGGTGACAAGTCCTAGATTCTAAGGGGTGCAGAGCTCAGACCTCTCCCACTGAAGTCAACAGGAGTGGGAGATACCTAGCACCCCTCTGAATTTGTCCTTGCGGGTTTTGTATTCAGCTCCCCTCCTGCTCCCACATTCATTTCATGTTTGAAAAGAAAAAAAATCAAGTTTCCGTCTTGCTTTACAAGTGCTGGATGAAATGAACCACCTGTAATCGTGTGCCCCACATGGGAATATCTTTTTACACATGCCTTTTAGTATTCCCTCTGGAGAAGAATGGTCTGGCTTCCCAGGGTGCGCAGCACTCATAACTGAGGCCAGATTTCCAGAGAACTCATCTTCCAATTAGGCTCCTGAATAATTGGCCAAAAGCTGAACTTGAGTGTCACAATGGAAGCTGCTGAGCACTGAATTCTTTGGAAAACCTGGTCCCTTGTGGGCAAGCCAAGCACCATGCTGGCCCGCAGCCAGCCCTTTCCCACATTTGCCCCAGGGGCCCAACCTTCAAAAGTTCTGAGTGCCCCTAACTCTAGATTAAGCTGCTGCAGGCTACTGGTTCTCAACACTTCTGAAAATCAGGCCTTTCGGCAGTTTGCTTGTAGTCCTTGGGACAACTGAAAACTGCCTCCGAACAGAGTACATGGCCCAGAGTGGAATGGACTTTTGATTTTGCTTTATTGCACACTCAAGTGGACCCTCCCAAAGCAATCCTTCCCCTCCCAACATGCAACTGAGGACTGTAGGGGCTGGGGGGAGGAAGAGGACGGGATAAATCTAAGAAATCTGCATCAAAAGAAAAGGAAGATGCAGCAAAGGACAATTCACAATTACTAGCCACCATTCTGCTGCTCGCTACCTGGGGAGTTCCCCTCCCCCTCCCCATCGCTTTGATAGGAGGACCATGCACAGACATCATGCAGAATTGGGCTCTGATCTAGCACTCACAATAGAAGAGCCCAATCTCACTCCCACTGAAGCCAATTAGCAGCATTCCCTTGGATTTAATTGCAAGCAGCATGAGGCCCTAGCTCAGGAGAGCTGCATATCCCTTGTGGCCAGACCCAGTAAGACGACAACTTCAGTGGGGCCTGCAGGTGCTCAGCACCTCACGCCTGTTTCAGTGTCTTACACCACAAACTCTTCAGGGCAGTGCCTAGGGTTGCCAGATTTTTGCCTCCTGGCCGGGAAAAAAATCAGAAAGTACTGGACATTTTAGATGTCCGGTATTTTCTGAATTTCTTTACCGAACAGGAGGCAAAAATACCGAACTATCCGGTTCAATACCGGACACCTGCCAACCCTAGCAGTGCCTGCTTCCCCCTTTCTGGATGAATAATACTGAATGCATTTCCAGTCACAAACAGTACAACGGTGCCAAAGTTCAGTTTAAACGTGGAAACACGTATCAGTAGAATGACACCCATTGTAACTTCAGAAACAAATGTTGTAGGGGAGGGAAATACACATCCCACACACAAAAGGAGGACTTTCAGTTAAATTAGCAGCATCTTGTTTACACTGCAAATTACAGCCTGTTCCACTCCCTATTATTACTTTGCTTAGTGCATGTCTTGGTCAACATCTGGTGTGGATTTGCACTCAGGCTGGCAAAACACAGGATGCAAACAATAACAGAGACTAACCTACAAAATGTCGACAATTATTTTTAACGTGTGCATTAATTTAATTGTTAATGAAGCAACTAATTTCTGCTCAGATATCTACAGACACATTTCAGGCAAGATTATAAAATGTAAAGAAAACATTTTCTAAGCTGTTACATGGCACAAAGTAGCCCAAATCCTAAAAAATAGTATAAATTAAAACTGAAAACCAGAGCCTATTCCAATATAAGCTAAAGCTTTTATAACATAAATGCCTCTCTTTGCAGAGCTCAGTCTTTGATATTATTGTTGTTATTTTTACTGGGAATCCATATTGTCTTTGGTGTACCAAAAGGATGTTTTAGCCATTTTGATAGTGGTTCATTTAGCAAGTGAAAACAGTTTTTAGCTTTCTATTATAGCAAACAGTGCAATAAATCAGCACTAAGAATTTGCTTGATTTGACATTTTAAAGAAACTTTATATTTGGATTTTAGTCAGGGAAAAAACCCAGATTTTAAAGTGCTTGTTTTAGAGTGGAGCGGAGTTTGCCCATGAACATTCACTAATCTGTTTTTAAAATTGGGGTTACTTAGTGTACCCGGCGGTTCTTCGTGTGTGTGATCCCTACCTGTATATAGTAGACATATACATGGATATGCATGCACACATGCACCTGAGACTGGAAATGCTAGCAAGCAATGTCCAGTGCTCTGAACATGCACAGCACGTCTCCGAGTGCTCCTTACCAAGAGTATAAGAAGCAGGGTGGGCAAATGTTATTGTTACTGCAAATCAAACAGGATCCAAAGCAGAGGAGGGAAAATAATGGAAAACAGATAGGGACCAGACATCATGTACAACCTCCAGTTATGTAAGTAACCTCCATGTCTTCAAATGCTGGTCCTTACAGGTACATCTACACTGTAAAACTATTTCGAAATAACTTGGTCCACGTCTACACAGCAGGCAGTCATTTCGAAATAGTGTCAAAATACTGTCAAGCTGGAGGACTTCTTACTCTGACTCCCATAACCCTCATTGTCCGAGGAGTAAGGGAATTCAGAGGAAGAGTGCTCTGTTTTGAAATCAGTGCTGCATAGATGCTCCCTATTTCGAAATAAGCTATTTAGAAATAAGCTAAGCAATTGACGTAGCCCAATTTGCGTAGCTTATTTCGAGTTAAGCCCTGCAGTGTAGACGTACCCTAAGGCTGTGTCTACATTGGCACCCTTTTTCGGAAAAGGGATGCTAATGAGACACAGCGCAATTGCAAATCCGCGGGGGATTTAAATATCCCCCGCGGTATTTGCATTTACATGGCTGCCGCTTTTTTCCGGCTCGGGGCTTTGCGGAAAAAGCGCCAGTCTAGACGGGGATCTTGCGGAAAATAAACCCTTTTCCGCAAGATCTCTTATTCCTACTTGAAAGTAGGTGGAACGTGTCACCAAAGGTTCAAAAGGCAGTCTGGTAAGTGTCAACAGGATGAGTTACAAGTCCCTTTGAGATGTCCCCAGCCAGGGAAAGCAAGCTATGCTGACTAACCACGCTAACAGGCTAAGCAGGATAAAAACTACTTATAATTATTTGCTGCTCCTGTAGACAACTGGGGAAGCCTGAGGACTCAGGATTAGAGCTTAGGCCCAGCAGTGGCAAGAAGGAACAGGATCGGTGTTGGCCCAAATTGCCTCATACACTTGGTCAAGAGCTAGAGGAGACCTACTGAGCACATGCAGGCCCACTGGACACTGCTGATTAGCATTTCCAGACTCAGGCACGAGGGGCACATGCATATACACGTGTGGAATATACATAAGGAGCAGCACTCAAAGAAAAACATTTAGGGGAAACAATAACCCACAACCATATAACCCCCACTCCCCCACAAACACACCCCAAAACAGAACCAAGGACTATTTTTAACCAGAATAACTTATATAAAAGGTTTTCTAGTAGCTGCAAGACAGGAAATGTCAAAAAGAAATGGGAGAAATATGGAATACCAATCGGAAAGATCGCAGCACTGAAAGCCCTTCCACGTCTGCTAGACCCAGTTCCATTAAACTGAGGGAGACAATAAATCCGTCAAAAATGTTCCAACCTTCTTGGAAATAATAGTAGGGGTCCATGGCTATGAGCTTCAGGAACATTTCTGCTGTGAAAATTCCAGTGAAAACCTGGAGCGGAGAGGAGACAAAAAGAGAGCACACACCCACACAGAGATACACAAACACACACACACGTTTTCTCCTTAGTTGGGTTTCCAATGACCAATATACATCTTAAAGATAGGCTAACAGTGAGGTAAGAATGAAGACTCTGCAGCGCTCTTTGTACCAATTCCAATACACATCCTGTGTAACATCACGGGCTTGTGTACAAATAGTTTATTCCCTTCGCTCATGCAGCTGCCCTGGTGCAACTTACTGGCTCCCCTAGTAACTATCCTCATATCAAAAGCTTACAGATTTTCAGAAGTGATCAAAACTTTAGGGTCTCCAGTGATGGCCCAGGCTGGTCCCACCCCAGGTAAGTCCATATGAGCTTTGCCATTGCTTTCAGCAGTCACAGGATCATGCCATGAAGCAGGAGCAGCTACACCCTCAGTTGGTGTAAACCAGCATAGCTCTGCTGAATTCAGTTACGTTCACGAGGCCCCATGTGCGCTGAGCCTCTGCAGCTCTCATGGGCTGCAATCAGAACAGAAGGTGCACAGCACCCCGGAAAGTCACCTTTGAAAATATCAGCCTGAAGTATTTGGGGCTGAGCATGACAGAAACCAAGCAGCCACAAATCCTACTGACCTTCACATGTGTTACAGAAGGAGCTCTGCCCCTCCTGAGGATCTATCCCCTTTTACTATGCAGGGAAGAGTCAGAGGACCCCTGTGCAAAACCCAAGTAAAGGGTCTTTTGGGCAGGACACCGTACCCCTCTTCCCTCCAAAGAGCAGACAGACCCCCTGCGCTATGGTTGCTACAGCTACGGAGACTTCTGCAGAGCACATGCTCCCCATCTGTTTTGGGCGCTGGTCAGCAATGTTCCCTCTAATTTTTTTCATGTGTGTGTGGAGTAATGTTGTTATATGCACTGAGGCATGTGCAGACGTGCACCACCAATAGAAACAGCTGTGGGTGCTCTGCTAATTGACTGTGTATTGCATGGCCCATGAGCATCTGAATTGCCCCGTGTGGGGCCCTTTGTGCCCACTAGATAATAACAGAATTAGTCATTAGCCCTGTGCTCTGACCCCTGGCCTACAGCATTACTGGATCTCCCCTGCTCTCCCATCTTCTCCTGAAATGTCCTCCTTCTTATCTTACTGGTATGGGCACTGCCTGGAAAGTCACTTAACCTGGATATCACATCACCCACCATGTGGGCAGTTCATGCTACAGCTGCAACTCGACTCATATTTTTTGCACAGAGGACACATCAACCTCATGGGATTGTGGTCCTCAGGGAAGCAGCAGAGAGAATAAAGGCAGTAATAACTCATAAGTCATGGCCCCATCTCTGCTACCTGTGGGTGAATTACAGTTTTAAGCCATTCCTTGGGCAGCAGACTGGCTAATTATTAGCCACCAGCTTGGCTGCCCACAATAGGGCTGTAGGGAGAGAGGAACTAACAGGAGACAGAACTAACACAAAGAGGGGAAGATGGCATTGTGGAGTAAATAAGTGATTGCAAATACCATCTAACAGCACCCCCCTCTCCCAACACCACAAACAGGAAATGTCCATTTCTTTTTGAAACCACACACAAGTGCACATTGCTTAAAAAAAAAGGTGGTGGTGGTGGTGGTGTGCTCTCTGGTCCAAGAAGTAGATATCAAAACACTCTGTGAAGGAGGGCAACAATCATTAGCCCCGTTTTATAGATGGGGAAACTGAGGCACTGAGCACTAACTTTCCCAAATCTCACAGTAAGCCAGTGGCAGAGCTGGGAATAAGACCCATGTCTCCTGAGTCCCAGAAGACGGCTCTCTTTTCTAGGCTGAAAACAGCCTCCTTCTGATGAGCTAAAGTGTGTTTATCATGCCAAAGGGACATCTTACCTCTCCCCTTCTGGGCCTCACACCAGCTGCATGGGCAGTGCTCCTGTGGCAGCAGCTCTCACTGTTGAGTCCCCCTGCACTCTATCTCCAGCTCATCTAGTGCTTTGAAGGCCCTATTCTACATCCACTGAAGCCAGTGTGAAAGACTTAGTGGGCACTGGGTCAGGCCCCCATCTGCGTCTGCATTGTGGGGTCTTGCCACTAATTCCAGGCAGTGCCCACAGGTCTGGGGATTAACTGACAGCTAGTTCACTTACCCTTACTATCATTTACTATTTGTATTGCTGTAAAAGTGAATCTGCTGGGCACCATTAACACAAGCCCTCTGCACCCCATACAACACAATTCCCCAAAGCACTCTTACCAGATTTCCTACGGACAGAGCATCTTGAAACTCAGGGGTCATGGGATGGTGTTCCATCGCCATGAACAAAGTGTTCAGCACAATGCAGATGGTAATGGCCAGGTCGACAAAGGGGTCCATGACAATCATGTTCACTATTTCCTTCAGTCTGATCCAGTAGGGGTGGCACTCCCAGATCAGGAAGGTGTTGGCAAATTTGTACCAACAGGGGGGGCACTTCCTCTGGGACTCTTCCAACTCTGCAGTTACAACACAAAAGAGCAGAGTCAGGTCTTGTCCTCCTAGATCCATCTTAATCGGTTAACATGGCTCCAGTATCAGCTCACTGCTTCCCGTGGCTGTGCTGAATCCACCTTGTGTCTCTGTTTATACTTTGCTTTAGGCTCTTTGGCTACGTCTAGACTGCTTTCTTCTGCGGAAAGAAGATATGCAAATTCGGAGCTAATTTGCATATCTTCTTCCAATCGCGTTATTGGAAGAGGTTTAGTCAGAAATGAAAGCAGGTTAGACATGGTTCTTTCAAAAAAAAAAAAACCCTTTTTCGAAAGAACCCTTCTTCCTAAAAAGAAAATGAGGTGTGCAGGATTCTCTCAAAAAAAGGGGTTTTTAAAAAGAAAAACACACATCTAAACTGCTTTCTTTTTTGACAAAACCTCTTCCGATAATGCGATTGGAAGAAGATATGCAAATTAGCTCCAAATTTGCACATCTTCTTTCCGCAGAAGAAAGCAATTTAGACATAGCCTTCGGTGCAGAGAGTCCCTTTGCTGTAGGTTTATACAGTGCTCAGAACTATGGGGCTGGATCTCGAGGTGATCCCATAATACAAATTACAATAATAATAATAATGGATCCTGTCAACCTCTGGGTTTAGGATGTGATTCAACAGCCACTGCGGTTGACGGGACGCCATCTACAGGTCTTTACACACTGGACCCTCACACCTTGCCCATACTCAAATCTGCACCAATTTAGCTGCAACATAATGGTGTGGACCAGTGTTCCCTCTAAGCTGCGTGGCAGGACAGCTTCACATGTGATTAATCAACCCTGCCCAATCAGTGAGCCCTGCAGCTGAGCGGGAACACTGGTGTAGACCTACTTAGTTCAATTTAAAACCAAGCTTAAATCAGTGTTGCTTAATGCAGTAAAGAATCAATTTGAGATACAAGCCTGGTTTAAATCAAATGAAGAGCCTCTGTTGAGTGTTTTGAACCAGTTTTTAAACCAATTTAAATTTTGGTGACACTCTGAACACGGCCAAGGCCCAACTAAGGTGGTACATTACACAATGTGCCAAACGGATTTAATCAGCCAGCAGCTGATTAAAATAAATGTTGTGCATTTGGAGAAAGCCAACGTGAACATAATACCCAGGTTTTAAGTGGGTTTATTTATTTAAGGGTTTTTTTAGATTTCGCCTGGAAACTTAAGTTGCTCTTTGCCCATGCTTTGGCCTCCCGTTATTCTATCCAAACTCTATACAACTGTCCAAGGTGGTAGTTGTATTTTTGATTGGAAAGGGAAGGGTGCTTTGGTGGTTTTCTCCCACTCCAATTCATCTTTTGATTGCTAGGAATACGGTTGCCTTGGTTTTCTGAAAGTTTAAAAAAAGGACCACAGCCCTGGAGTTGTGGGAATTTGTGCAGGAGGGAAGCTGCACAGAAATATTGCTCTATTTTCAACGGATATATTTTTCATAGATATTATTACAGGATCCTGTAAGAATCAGAGAATTCCCCTTCCCCCACAAGCCTGTCATTCTCAAACCCTTATGGGCTCTTGCATAATATATTTGGAAATCAGAGTCATTTGCTCATCTCGATCTACTGTTTATTTCAGCATTTGTATAACATGGAGATCACTTTCTCTTGGCAGCTGTCATAGTCAAGATCTCAATGTAGTTCAAATCTCTCTATTCTTGGGCCTCCAGCAAAGGCAACTCCTCCATTCCCCATATGTGCACACACCTACACATTCAGAGTTTCCCTTCTGCACATTATTACAAGAACCAGAACATTCTCAAGTTGTTCTTACCCTTCCCCTCCCTCCAACCTAGCAGCATGAGTGTCTGAAGAGATGCAGATTTAGGTACAAACAAAATGCACAAGTACGAACTTCTCCAATGGTTAATTTGTAATGAAAGCCATGCAAGCCATGGCACAAATTAAGCACTGTACTTCTCTAGAGGGGGAATCACCATTAAGTTATACATCAGTTCTTTGGTGCTTTCATAACAGGTCAGCAGAAAAATCCATTTGCTTCCCTCTGCTCCGACCACCAACCTTTGTGGCTGTTGTGGTTTCATCCATGCTAAACACAGCACAAAACCCACCTTTTCCATGGCTGCCTACAGTTATGTTGGCCAGATCCCCTCTTCTAATGTCTTTCCACCAACCTTTTTACTGTGACACACATTGCTGCATGGTAATAGCTATGTGTTGCATTGTTTTAAAGGGCAATGAATACAGCCGGGCAAAATGCTCAGTGTTTTCTAGCTCACAGTTTGGGGGTTTGTTACAGAACCAGGAGGAATTTGTGGTTCTGAGGGTAGAAGCCAGGCAGAACTCCAGTTCCACATATCTCCCCTCCAAAATACTGAGGTTTCAATTGAGGGGAGGTTTGAAATGTGTCAAGGGAGGAAAAGAACCTCACCCCCCAGTTGGCACACTAATGCAGCAACACACACACTGCTACACCAATCAATCTGGATGCAGAAACAACAGGTATCAAACCCACCACCTTCAACTCCATAACACATAAGCCAAGGAGAATCTCCTAGTTATCAGCAATAAAGGTATTTTAGTTTCTCCAAGGCAGCCACAAGGGGGCACTAAACACACACATATACATATACAAGTGACATTGTACACACCTTCTACAAGGGTATTAGTTATAACAGTCATTATACTGTTGGTTCGATCCTTTCTTCCATAGGATGCATTCAGTTGATCCATTGAGACCAAGAGAGACCCGGTAGGTTTCTTTTTAATTTCCACCTCAGTAGTACCCTGCAAAATTCACATGTCTAATTAGAACAAACTCTTGACCTGCCTGCAATTTTGCATACAGTCACATTAGATAGGTAGCAATGCATCCAAGGAAGAAAACAAGACAGGACTGACATCAGTATGAAGAAAAAAAAAAAAAACTTATTCAAGAGCCTGGTGCTTTTACCTTACTTAATACTATGGCTAGTTTTAAAGGAGAGTTTTAAAAATGTGGCATAGTCCTTTGCACTACAGAAGTCCAATTTTAATCAATGGGAGGAAGGAGAGGCTTCTAGCTCATGTACAGACTGCAACACAAGGAATCTTAGTTCAGTTCCCACTTCTACCACAGACTCCCAATGTGACTGAGCTAATCAGTTAAAAATAGCCCTTCCTTTTTACCTCCCTTTGCCTGCCCCATCTATTTAGATTGTAAACTCTTTGGGGCAGAGACTGTATTATAATGAGTTCGTGCAGCACCTGGCAAAATGGGTCCCTTATCTTGATTAATCTAGTCACCTCCTCCAATCACTCAACTATTATACTTTCCACATGCTGCCCCTTAGAGCTAGAATTGAGAACCAGCTGTCCTAGCTTCTTAATTCCATAGAAATCTCTAATGCAGACAATCCTCAGGGAGACAACCAGAGAGAAGTGCAGCCAGTGTACTTAGGGGGCCATGGACATAAGTTTCTCCTGTATTCATTTTGTCCATATGTGTTAATGTTTGCTCAGGGTACATATTATTTCACTCTCTTACTTCCATAAACCATGGCCCGACTCAAAATGAAGACTTTGCTTCTGCATGCGCACAAGCAACTTGCAGCCTTAGGGTGCATCTACACAGCAAAGTTATTTCGGGAATAATGGCCGTTATTCCGAAATAACTATGCGAGCGTCTACACAGCCATTCTGTTATTTTGAAATAATTCCAAAATAACAGACGGCTTATTCCGACTTCTGCAAATCTCCTTCCACGAAGAATAACGCCTATTCTGAAATAGCTTTTTCAAAATAAGGTGTGTGTAGACACTCCACTTCTGCTATTTCAAAATAGCCCCTCACCAGGGCCATTCTAAGTTATTCCTCCTGGGGCTCTAAATCGAGATAGCACGTCTATGTTAGAGAAGCATGCCTCGGGCTAATTTTGAGGCTTCCCTGCAGCGTAGACGTGCTATTTCAAAATAAGCTATTTCGGAATAACTATTCCGGAACAGCTTATTCTGAAATAACTGTGCAGTGTAGATGTAGCCTTAGAAAAAACTATGGACTCTCAATATTAAAGAGCATTTGCTCAGACTTTTCTGTGAGTTTCTCAAGGTACAAAGCAGCATAAACCGCACATTTCCACTAGTGCAACAGAGAGCACAGCTGCTCTTTTGTCTACTGTAACATCTAATGAAAGCCAGAGAACAATGGGTCATTTTTACTTTAAAAACTTAAACAATGAAAAGTCCGGCAGCACTTACTAACAAAAAATGTAGGTGGTATCAAGAGCTTTCATGGTACCATCTACATTTTTTGTTAGTCTCTAAGGTGCTGCAGGACTTTTCCTTGTTTAAGTTTTTTTCAGTTACAGACTAACACGGCTACCCCTGTGAGTCATTTTCACTTGAGCAACCAAAAAGCGGGGGAGGAAGCATCAGTAATAAAGGCACTGGCCTGTGTTCAAATACATTTTGCAGTCATATGGCTGCATCTTTCAAACACAAGGACAAGGTGCTCATAGATCAGGCGACTGTGCACAATACAGCCTCATCTGAGCCACTCAAATTTACAACTCCAGGGATCAAGGATTTGGTCCCCGAACGTGGGATTAATTCAGTACCTGTATTTGAAAATTTGGGGTCATGACAAATGGTCAAGGCTCACCAGTCTCCTGGAGAACAGGAGAGAACGCCTCATACTCCAGCCCATTGAGAACAATGTGAGCTGCTGGAAATTAAAGACAGAATATAGCGCAAGGGCCCAACACATTCAACTCCCATTCAAATCAACAGACAAAGTCTGGATTTTGTTATACAAGACAGATGCAATCCTTTTTTGGGTTTGCTCTAGGAAAGGACTAATCTGACCCAATGAGAACAAATCTAATCCCAGAGATCTTTCTGTGCTACCAGCGGTTTATTGCTTTGACCTCAATATGGGAGATGGCCATCAGTTGCATGTGAAACGAACACGTGTGCCTCAAACAGCCTTTTGTCTACCTTTCTTAAGGAAATGAGATACTTCAGCGGTCATGATGGCTAATTGGTATCTGCATTGTTTAACTACAGGTATAGCCAGTTATCAAAAAGAACTGCCAAGTAACCAATGCATCCAGTATCACACAATACAGTAGTGTCTCTTCACGCGTCTTTTCATGCATGCATCATGCTAATTACAGTTGCTAATATTTTCATGCTGTGTTAGAACAAAATATTCAAACTACACATTATATTAACATGCTAACTGGGGAAGAAGGTAGTAACTAAAGTTTAACATAACTAAAGAAGGGTCAATAAAGTCTCAAGGACGAATCAAGGATTAGAGGGTATTTAGGCTGCAAAAATTAAAACAATTTAAAAAACTGCTTGGAATTTGCAAAAACAGCTGGATTTTCCCCAAAAGCTAATGTTTTAAACAGCTCACAAATGATCTTGCAACGTTTTCTTCTTATCCAAGGCCAAACAATCCTTTCTGACTAGCACAGAATAGTACAGCCTCTGTCCTGCTTTCTAGACTCCTTTTGCTGACATATTATAAATGAATTTTTTGACTGAAGTCCATTCAATACTTTTGTTTTAAAAGGTCACTGTCAAGAGAAAAATCAGGTATTAAAAATATTACAAAGAAAAATTATTTTCCTCCATTGTGTTAAAAATTTCCCCTGTGGAAAACGTTCCTTAGAATTTGAGGGAGATTAAACCAAAATGGTTCCACAGATATGACCCTAAACCACTCACAGAATTGGGCTAACTGAGCCAAACTAATATACAAAAGTGCACATGACTGCACAGATGCACATGCATAAATCAGATTTCAGGATAGGGGCCGGATATTATGTTCTAGGGCATGATAGGCTGGTTTTAAAATTCTATCACAAAGTTGTTCCTGTTAAATTCTATAGGATTTCACAGCAAAGTCTGAGATTATTACAATGGAAGGATTTTAAAAATTAAATTAAGTTTACTTTCCACCCATCTAAATGATGGTTTCATTGTCTTCATTTCATTCAACTTGGGCAGTGAAACTAGACTGATCAGAGTCTCCCTCTGTTTATAGTCAGTTTCACCTCCTGGTTGTCATGCACCAATGCCATGCTGGGAAAGTTAAAATCTAAAATGAAACTGTTTTCATTGAAATTACTTTCTTAATTTCATTGAAACATTTCTTTCTTGCTAGGTTTTAGAATATATGTTACAAAAAAAAAAAAAAAAAAAAAAAAGAATAATACCTATATTGTGGATCTAAATTTCTTGACAGTGTTCCCTTTTAAGCCTGATATTTCACTTGGATTCCCCTTCACATAGGTCTGGTCTTCCCCAAAGCTGCCACTCCCAGTGCCTGACTTGGTTCTTTGTTTGAAAATGCTTTCTCATATCTCTCCTTTCTTCACTTCCAAGACCCCAATTCTGCAAACTGATCCATGCAGGAGGGTAGCTCCCCAAAGTTGCTCCACTTATACCCCCAAAGGAGTTCCATGAACTTCCGTGGATAAGAGTTTGTTCCACCTAGATCTGCCCGGAGGATCAAATTCTCTGCCCTGATTAGTTTTGTTTTTCAAATTATTCCTCCACAAAGGATTTTTCTGTAAAATTTGGTGGAATTTTAAAAATTTCTCCTCCTTTATAGTTCCCTTTAAATTCCTAGGTAACATTCCTTAGCTGCAAGGAAACTTTCCAGCAAACATTGCTCTATGTCCCCTCCCCCACCCCCTAAGCATTGCCATGACAAATGGCAGATGTATTATATAAAATCTCAATTCCAAGCCTTTTTTCTGCCCCCAGAAAGCAAGGAGAAGGAAGTGGGTCAGTAGGTTACTTCAAGAAGAAAGGAAGGGGGGTAACTGAAACATGGCAGTCTTTGAATCCAATACAGACTATATTGTCTGTCGTTAGACAAACCAATTTTCATTCCATCAGGGTGTCCATGTGGCTTGGAGAGCAGCATACAGGAAAGCAGAAAGGGGCAGACCGCCATGCCTAGACTATCTACTCATTGACTTCCTTACACTGTCATCGGTAGCTGCCTTATCTATTTTCACCTCAGGCAGAAGGCGTCCCACAGGCCTATGAGATGCCGGGCCACCAATGAGGGACACCACGCCATTACAATCCACTGTGCTGTTCCTTTTCACATTCCGGCGGATGCTGGGGAAGATCCGGGAGGACCGGCTGCCCTGGCTGTAGCCACTGTAGCCGCTGTAGCTGCTCCTCCGATCCCGGCCACGGATGGGGATGAAAAGAGAGTCTCGCCTGCCTTCGCTCTCCTCCACCGTGCTGTGCTCGTCGTCAGCAAACTCGTTCTCTGAGCCGGGGTCACGGAAGCGCCCTCTGAAGCTGAAGATGCTGCTCTTGCTGTTGTGCCGGGAGAGGAAGGGGGAGCCTGGGATGCTGAGAAGGGACTGGAAGGGAGAAGAGAAAGAGCCATGAAGGTGTGAATGGCACAGAGAAAAGGCCACTCCCATCCCTGGATCTGGGAACGTCCATTCACGCTGAAAAGTCGCTGCAAGAGTCGGATTGGTACAAATGAGCCTCATACTGTTCCTAAAGGGACATTACCTACATTCCATACGCCACATCCCTTACACTGCAATCCCCGGGTACGTCTAGACTACAGGCTTCTGTCGACAAAGAGCATCTAGACTACATCCAGTTCTGTTGACAAAGCAAGCCGCTGTCGACATGAGTGTAGATGCAAAGGACAGTGTAGATGCAATCGCCTTCTGTCGACAGAACTCTGTCGACAAAAGGCGTTATTCCTCGTAGAATGAGGTTTACTGCCGTCGACAAAACTGCCGAGTTCTGTCGACGTTATGACGACAGAACTTGGCAGTAGTGTAGACGCAGGTATAGTTTTGTCGACAAAAGTCCACTTTTGTCGACAAAACCCTGTAGTCTAGACACACACCCCTTGGGCAGAGACGGTCTTTTTGCTCTAGTCCAGGGGTCTGTAACCTGCGGCTCTCGAGCCAAATATGGCTCAGCATGGAACCAAATACGGCTCTTTTGTCATTCCCAAAATACAGGCCACTTTTTAAAAAATTTTAAAATTCAAAGTTTTCAAAACGCGTCATTCCTCATGCAGCTTGAATGCCTGCAGGAAGCTGGATTTGACCAGTTACAACGTTAACGTCAAAGCAATGTGCGAAATGATACAGCAGCAGAAGTCCCGTTAAATAAAGTCTGAGAACACGTTTCATTTGTGCTATTATTAATCGTCATGTCAATTATCAATAATATTAAGTTGTACATTTTCAGGCATTTTTATATGACTCTCGGTTATAGAATCATAGAATCATAGAGCTAGAAGAGACCTCAGGAGGTCATCAGGTCCAGCCCCCTGCCCAAGGCAGGACCAATCCCAATTAATCCCAACAAGCAGTTGACCGCTTGTTCTGAATTTTGATGTCGTTTGGCTCTTTGGTTTGAAAAGGTTGCCGACCCCGGCTCTAGTCTGAACAGTGCTCAGCATGAGGGGATCTTGACCCTGATCCAGGCCGATAGGTGCTGGTGTAATACCAATGCCAGTAACAATGACAGTCAGATCCTTGGGAGCCAGCTCAGCAGAGAGGCCAAAGAATGAACAGGCCACGCAGACTGCACCCCTCTAAAGGGGGCTGCTGAAACCAAGGCAGAGCCACATTCATGGCTAGCAGACATCCCCAGCCGATGCCTTTGTGCTAGGCACTGGGGTGGACTTCACCCAGCACTATCCAAAGAGCGTTTTAGGAAAAGTGACAGAACTCAAGCATGGTGGGTACATGTTTCAAAGGCAACTATATGACCTGGGACCCTTAGTTCCATTTTTAAACGCGACCTGGCACTCATGCCCAGGAACCTAATTCAAAAGCAGCTCTGGAACTGCCCTGACGTCAGAGTTACTCCTGATTTCCACTACGCTCACAGGGACACTGGTGCCCTTTGGACTTGCTGTGTAAGCAAGCACGGCAGGGTTGGGCCCTAAGTTTCCTCCTGACCCAGTATCAATGGGAAGGAATGGAAAGAGTCGCTTGGATTGCCAGCGGTGCCGGAGGAGGCCCCAAGACAGCAAATTATGACAGGAAATGTGACTTAATAATGAAAAGGAACATTACCTGGTTCATGATGGAAAATTTCCTTCCCAGCCTGTTGTCTGGCAGCCTGAAAGCCTTTCTCCTCATTCCATCCTCTGATTCAGACTTGAACACCTTCTCATTGTCACCCTTCTCCTCTCCTTCCAACAGCTCCTTCTGCTTCCGTTTCTTCCTCCTGTTCCGGCGCTCTTTGTCACTCTTGGAACTGAGCTTGGAAATCTCTGAAGAACTCTGAGACACCCTCCCCCTGCCGTCCTCCTCCACAGCATCTTCTGAGACCGTCCCTGCTGAAGTGACCATGGCAGCAGCCTGAGGGGAAAAGGAAAGGGAAATGACAGACATCTCTCACAGGCAGAGGCAGTGGAGTGGAATGGTTATAGCATGGGACCTGAGCCAGGAATCCTCCTCTCTCTTTCCTGCTCTGGGAGGTGGTGTAGTCTAATGCTTAGTGCAGAGACTCAGGAAATCAGATTCCTAAATTCTGATTGCTCCTTAAAAATGGGGATTTTGTGCAAGCGGTTAGAACACAGGACTGGGATCCGGGACTTGTGCATTCTGCTGCAGACTCCCCGGGGCTCAAGTAACTTCACCTCTTTGTCCCCCCATTTAGTCCTCTCTCGAAGGGGGAGAAATACTTATTTGCCTTGCATGGGTGTTGCACAAATTAGCTAGAACTGAGAACTACTCTGGTGAAAGATGCTTTACCAGTATAATGAAAATAACAGGATGAATCTGTGGCTTTCTAAGAACTTCATGGTTACCACTGTGCTACACATCAGGACTGTCACAGAGACAGCAGCGATAGAAACCAGGTCTTCTTGCTATAAAAATGTAGGCCCCTGCCATGTTAACTAAAGGAGCAATGACATACCCCCCAGATCATTGCTGTATTTTTATAATTATAACTTTGTTCTGTCATGAATGGTCCAGAAAAAAAATTATAGTAACCACCAAAAACGTATTCATCAAAACAGTAACTAACCTGTGCTTCTTCCTGCTGCCTTTTCAGTTGTTCCAACATGGCCTTGAATTCTGCTTCCTTTTGCTCTGCTTCCTCCAGTGTGGCCTGGTTCTGTTCTTCATAAGCCATGGCTACCACAGCCAAGATCAGATTGACGAGATAGAATGACCCCACAAAGATAACCAGGACAAAGAATATCATGTACGTTTTCCCTGCTGCTCGCAATGTCTGAAAAACAGAGCGATTTCTATATCACTTTGATACAGAGGAGAGTGGCTGTTCAGGTCTGTATGGTAGACAATGACATTTCTCTTGAAGTGGATAGTTCTAAAGAAAAATACATTGGTGCCATACATACAAAGTGTTACCTAATTTCTTAGCAGGATCCATTGGAAATCATTAGGACACACAGCACACCCAACAACCTTTGGCCTAAGTAGTGAAATGACTCTTCTCCTTCCTTTAAGAAAAAGCCTGATGCTATGTCAGGCAGGAATCAAGGTTGGAAATCTAACTGAAGGATGGAAGTTTTAAAGGATTCTGAAATACAGTATGAAACTCTATGCTGAGTACAGAGATTCTTTCGAAATAACGCTGGCTCAGCATGATGCCAACCTGCTACAGAAGTCTGAATTGTTCTTAGACAACACGGATACACTTTGCCCTTCAAAGCACCTGCATGCCCTGCATTATGCTACAAGAGTGTGTCAGCAAAGCTGAGGTGTGCAGCATATGCGCAACATACAGTGTGACCGTTTTGCAGCATTCACCGCTGAATCGTAGTTACAAGATTTAGCAAAGCAAAACAACCTCTGGACTGAAAAGAGTCAAGAATTCAAGAGCCATTCCCCCCCTCCTTTAAAACAACTCCTCCCAAGTCACACAGGCATACACTTGCAGGTGCTCCCTCAGACCCTTCAGAATTCCATATCCTCCCCCAAATGTGTATGAAATTACAGGCACCAAAACAGAGAAAGCAAAAGAGAAGCAATGGATTTACTTACTAACTGATACAAGTTTTCCCAAAAATCCTGAGTCATAAGGCGAAATAAGGCTAGGAAAGCCCAGCTGAAAGTGTCAAAGCTTGTGTAGCCATAGTTCGGATTCCTTCCTGCTTTCATGCATGTGTAACCCTCTGGACATTGGCTGCGGAAGAGATGAAAGCAGTTTCAGGGTATCCATACTGTAACAGCCATAAGGACAGATTAACAGGAGGCATGTTGCCAAAGGCTATGATGAGTTTCACAGCTGCAAGGTGCAACATTTTTGCGTATGTTTTATTTTCATGTGGACAAAATGGTAGGGCAAAAACCAGGGCAGCTGACAACCCTGGAGACGGAAGCCCTTGTCCATAGAACAAGGATGGCATAGCATGCGGCAGTACAAAGTTATTCATATTGCCTGACCAAACCTGAGCTAGAGGGACTAGATTCTGGGGCAAGAGCCTACCACAAGCTTCATATCCACTGGTGAGCTGAACAAAAGTCCCGTTGAGCCAATGGGAGTTTTTCTACTGTTCTTCAATCATAGAATCATAGAATACTAGGACTGGAAGGGACCTCGAGAGGTCATTCGAGTCCAGTCCCCTGCCCTCATGGCAGGACCAAATACTGTCTAGACCATCCCTGATAGACATTTATCTAATCTACTCTTAAATTTCTCCAGAGATGGGGATTCCACAACCTCCCTGGGCAATTTATTCCAGTGTTTGACCACCCTGACAGTTAGGAACTTTTTCCTAATGTCCAACCTAAACATCCCTTGCTGCAGTTTAAGCCCATTGCTTCTTGTTCTATCCTCAGAGGCCAAGATGAACAAGTTTTCTCCCTCCTCCTTATGACACCCTTTTAGATACCTGAAAACGGCTATCATGTCCCCCCTCAATCTTCTCTTTTCTAAACTAAACAAACCCAAGGGGCTTTGGATCAGCTCTCAATCCTTGGCATTGCTGCAGGCCAGCCAGTTCCAACTGTGGTGATGGTAGGTGATGCGGCATGGTCCCACCATTGGGATCTGGACTGAGACCCACCAACTAATTTCATTTTGACCCACAAACAGAAGGTAAGAACATTTACTACTGACCAAGACTGGATTGGAACCAGAAAGTTTTAGATCTCACTCCTAGCCAATCCAAGCCTTTCAGGGATCCTGATTTATCAAACTAATTAAACAGACCTGATGTTAACATTCAGAGAGCCCATAAATTCATTTTCTTGTTCTATTGCTTTGTACCAAACAAGTTTTCTATTCTGATCCAAATTAACCAGCAACCATGAGTTTTCAACTACACAGATTTCATTTACAAATGCTATTGGAAATACCATTATCTGTATTTACAGCATGCATTACATAGATTTTAAATTGGTTACACTTCAGCTAATTAAATGGGAACACTAACGATAAGGGACAGGGTTTTCAAAGAGCTATGGGCAGCATGGCACCCGGGACTGGATTTCAAGTGCCCAAGGCCATATCATTAGAAGTCGTTCAGCACCCAAAGCCCTAAATTATTTAGGAGGACAAATCTCATTGAAAGGCAATGAGAACAGTGCTTCTAATTTCCCGAATCTCCTTTGAAAATCTCATTATAGTATGGCTAAGATCCATTTGCTAGTCAACCGGGAGACGGTAGCCTGACATGTTCCATACACACCAATTGCTTAGTGTTAAGGGGTGCAAAACAAGCCCCAAATAATGAATCTGTCTTTTTAAAGCATCGATTATATTTTTGTTTACATATGGCTCTGCAGACCAGCAAGTCAGCATGAACACCCAGTGTCAGGAAGTGCAGAAAGACAGTGATCAATGGGGAGCATTCAATAAAAAATAGGGGAACAGGTTCCATGGAACCATCTCTAAGCTTCCATGGAACCACCACTAAAGCTCTATGAAAGCCCTTGAAGATGAGAGACATTCTTTACTTTAATAAAATCCAACACTCACCCTGCATCTGAGCTGTTACCACAGAGCAAAGGATCAAGGGCCCCAGGGATTGTGTAAAAGTTTGCTGGAAAAAAATAAATAAAAAAATATGTATGCACTACAACATACTTAATGGACTCCACCACTACAGAAGACTTAACAACACAGTCATCCAGGTTCTTCCTGAAACTTAATACATATGTTTGAGCTCAAATACAAATGAATCGCTAACACGCGGGAGGAAGTTAATTCAAAAGTGGGGTGGCAAGAGAAGCTGCAAAGAGCTGGATCCTGATCCTCTCTACCATGCACGTTGGGCGGTCACTTACACTTTTGTAAATCCAACACACAGGGTAGCATGCTCGCCTGTTTCGCACAAGTACAAAAGGTGAAACAAGGCAGCAAAAAAACAAGGCCCCTACTGACTTCAAGTGGCTGAGTAGGAACCAAGTGAAAACCAAATAAAGGGGCTCAGGAATCAGCTCAATGCTTTCATCTGCAGAGCTTACAGCGTCCTCAGGTACTTCCTAGCTGTTGTTTCCTTTCACCGTGTTTCTACCTTCTTTTTATTCCGGCACAAATTTTTGCTCTTGTCAATGTTTGGGGAGTAGGCTGTTCTTTGCACCAGTAACTGTCTCGACTTGGCATTTGGGCACAAACACAAGCATTTAGGATTCATTAACCTCATTTTTTATAAAAGCTGAGCCATCAGGATGAAGAATTTATACCAGGTAATACAGGTAGCCAGTTATACACCATAAATAGAGAATAATCAAATACCCCATAGGCTGAAATTAATTTGCATGAACTGTTAGAACAACTGCAAATAACAAAGAGGAAAGGAAAACAAGCCTCATTCTGGGTATATGAGAGTGTAGATGCAAAGGACAGTGTAGATGCAATAACGCCTTCTATCGACAGAACTCTGTCGACAAAAGGCGTTATTCCTTGTAGAATGAGGTTTATTGCCATCGACAAAACTGCCGAGTTCTGTCGACAGAACTTGGCGGTAGTGTAGACGCAGGTATAGTTTTGTCGACAAAAGTCCACTTTTTTTGACAAAACTCTGTAGTCTAGACACACCCTCTCTGACTAAACTGTTAGTTCAACACGCTCCATCTATAAGGCCTCTTTGCATATCCCCTCCAGCACTCCAACCCCCTGCCCAGCCTGATAGAAGTGAGTGAGGATGGGGGAGAGTGAGCAACAGAGAGAAAAGGGATGGAATGAGTGGGGGGGCAGGGCCTTAGAGAAAAGGCGGGACATGGGCGGGGCCGCAGGGAAGGGGGAGGGGAAGATTTGGATTTGCATAATTAAGACAGTTGGCAACCCTACCAGGCAGGCACATGGAAACCCTGCCTCAGCTGGAAGATGGCGCCCAGCCAATACAGGCACAGCACCGCTCAAATGTCAGGCAGATTGTGAGCACAGTTGTGCGTGTTTTGGGGCCCACTGACTGTGCTGCCTGGAATTGCTGTCAGTGAGCCTGACAAGGACAGGTTTGTACTGGTCAGGGCAGTGGACAAAACTAAGATTTTCCAGAGTGAATTTGGATGCCCAATTCAAGACTCCTTAAAGAGACCCAATTTCTAGCAAGTGCTGAGAAACCAGGGCCTTTAAGGTGCCTGAAGCTGGGCACCCAAAATCTAGAGTCAGTTTGAAAACCTTGCAGACAACATTTAGTCATGCAAAAAGGAAACAGACTTTAGGGAGCATTGCTATAAAAATACCTACAGATATTGTTGATGTATTCTCCCCAGTCAAACCCCCTGGTGCCATTCTCGAGGAAGCTCTCATTGAGGTTAATTGGCCATATTACACACTTGTTTCTCAAATTGCCCATAAACAGCTGCAGGCCGATTAAAGCAAAGACACTGAGGCAAAACACTGTCAAAATCATTACATCTGACAGTTTCTTCACGGACTGAATCAGGGCACCCACAATGGTCTTCAAGCCTGCAGAGAGAAAACAGGACTAGAATCATGTCCATATAATTATCACACAGACAATGCATTGCACATTACATCTGTAACACAGCAGGTAAAGGTCACTGCTTAAGGGCAGCCAGGTCCATACGAAACTGAAGCTGTGCTGGAGCAATGGATCTATTCAGATTTTGTTAATTACAGCAAATGGGGGCAGCAGGCGGAGCTGAGACAAATGAATCCCTGGTGTAATGATGTAACTTCACTGACTTCAGTGAAAAACCAGGAATAAATCTGACCCAGGGTCATAAGGCAAATTAAAATATTAAAAGGTCCCCATTCAAAATCTCTGTTTTCTAGTGAAAGAACATATTTATGAGCCTTTGGGATGAATGTTAAGGACTGTCTGCACACAGACATTAAATCGGTGTGAAACCTAATTTGGTTAAACTGATGCAAACCCCTATGTAGACAGTCTTACCTGCGTTTAACCCAGGCTCAAATGGTGAAAGCTACACAGAGATAAGCCAGGTTTAAAAAGGTATCAGACTGTCCTCACGCACAACTGCATTGTTTAAATTAGTTTACAGACACACACACACACCATTCTTTAGATAAACCTGTACAACTTTCCATTTTGGACTGGCCTTTACTCTTTCTATATGGCATAAGAAAATTCCACTGAAAAGTGTTACGATTTTCTCCAGTTTAAACTGCTTCTTTGGGACTCTATAAACTCAGGCCCAAAGCTGCACACACAGTTAATGTATGTGGTTTAACACTAAAGACAGTACACATCTTAGGCAAGAAATAAACGTTCTAAGAAGGGAACCTTCAAGCTCAGCCTGATCTGCACAGGTACCATCCTTCAACTCAATGGACAATATGCATGTGCAAGAAAGGCAGGATAACACCTTCAAATCTGACCTAGATTAAATGTGTGCAGAACACAGAACTCAACAGGAATTTGGAGTGCAGAAGAAAAACAGGGGTAAACATCCTACAACAAACATCTCCAACATCTAGCAGGATTGTCCTGCATTTACAGCATGAACAAAGTAAATGACTGTCAAGAGCTTTGCTACCCATGGGCTTCAGACAATTTTTAAGGGTGTTCAGAAGTGAGTCTAAAAATAATCTTAGGAAGCTCCTTTCCTTTGCAGCTCCCAACTCAATCTTATTCCAGTTACATAGGCCAAAGGGATATCACCCCCCACCCACCCCCAAAAAAACCAACAATTGCCAGGCCTCACAAACTCAAGCCATCCTCATCCTGCTGACTAGGGGTGCTTTTACACTGCACCCTTATTTTGAGATAACTAGCGTTATTTCGAAATAACAATGTGAGCGTCTACAGAGCCATTCTGTTATTTCGAAATAATTTCGAAATAACACACGGTTTATTCCGAAATCTGTAAACCTCATTCCACGAGGAATAACAACTATTCTGAAATAGCTATTTCGAAATAAGGTGTGTGTAGACGCTCCCTTGCTGCTATTTCGAAATAGCCCCTCGTTAGGGCCATGCTAAGTTATTCCTCCCCAATGCCTCCTGGGGCTCTAAATCGAGATAGCACTTCTACATTAGGGGAGCCTGCCTCAGACTAATTTTGAGGCTTCCTTGCAGTGTAGACGTGCTATTTCGAAATAAGCTATTTCGGAATAACTATTCTGGAATAGCTTATTTTGAAATAAGCGTGCAGTGTAGATGTAACCTTACTGAAAGAGAAGCAATATTTTCATTATGACAAAACCAGTTAGATGAGCTAAAAAAAAAAATCCCTCTCCTTTCCCTGGAGCTCTTAGCCCCGTCTCCATGAGACACAGCAGAGAACATCAAATGTTTCTGCCGATATTATATCTCAGTTTCAGCTAGAAATTCTTGCCTGGCCCTCCGCTCCCTTTTTCACACTATGAACAGTACTGGTAGCATTCACAGATGCTGTTCAAAGTTAAGTTACTCCCCTTGTCTGTTCTGTCTCACTTCTTCGACACAGGCAAATCCGACCCTTTCAGGCCTTGCGAAATTCTAGCAACTGATTTTTTGGTCTTTGACAAGCAAAAGACCAAAAAAGCGTTGGGCAAGTAGGTTGTGTGTCCAGGCTGGTGAGCTTTCCCATAAGAATTCAGCAAGGATGTCCTAATACCCTTTCCAGAGCAAGCGATGAGATGTGTCACAAAATATTTGCCATACCAGGTGGATTTAGTCTAGTGTCCCACCACTAGCCGCGGCCTTGATGCCACAGTATTCCATAGGAAAGTTATCTAGGCTCCTAGTGCTATTGGACACTCCTGAATCATCTCCTAATTTCATCCTCCAAAATATTTTTCCATCTAAAAAATGTAGTTCACACTCTGCCCAGAGAAATGGATTGTATGCAGCTTCTGAAAAGAAATCCCTACCTAACCTTTTAGAGATCTGGTAAGACAGAGTGAGACTGGCATCCTTCCTTTTAACATATTTACTAAAGTGCTTTTTCCATCAGCCACAACAATAATTTACTCTTTTAATTCATATTCAAAAGAGAGGCATTTAATGCATCATTAAATGTTGTGCTTTATGAATCTCTTACTCCCTTAAGCTTCTGCTAGCTGCGAGTACTTCTAAGAGACTATTATTCCCAGACCAAGCATGGAGTTCCATCTCTTGCCTCACAAACCTCACCACATCCATCAGTGCGTCCGTGTGATTGTAACGGATATCAACTTCCCTCTCGTCACTGCTTTAGCTACCTCCCCAAAGGGCTTCACTCTAAAAACTCCAAAAATGTTAGCCTGGTAAAACCCAAGCACTCATCCAAGGCTTGAGATGCTGCCTCAGACCACCACCAGCCTCTGTGACAACCTCTTGGACAAGCAGGTTCTCCTATGATTGTTTATTGGCTGCAGTTCTGAAGTGGAGACTGTGTGCTATAGTCCCAGCGGTAGATATTTCAGCTAGGATTGGATCAGACCCAGAGCTCTGGCTCAAATCACCACACCAGCCTTCTGCAGTCAGCTGTCAGACTCGCCTAGGTTACCAGCGGCTTTATCCAAAGCCCATAGAAGTCAATTAAAAGACTCCCACTGATTCTAATGAACTGTGCATCTTGGCCCAGATTGGAACTGTTCTCTGCCTAGAAATGACAAGCATTTCTTTATTTCCATGCATTCTTTCTTTCAATACATCTTCTTGTATGATCTGTGTGTTGCAGGATGCTGACTCCTAAAGTACATGGTTAAATTGGTCTTTGGTGTGATGGTTCTTGAGACCACATTGTAAGTCTGGAGTGATTCATTCCCACAGTGAGGTCAAAAGGAACCGAAGTTCATCCACATCTTCAACCAAGCGGTCAACACTGTAAATGACAGGTGTGGCCAAGCACAGGGGTAAAGTTGTTGCAGTCTCTGTTAAATGAAGTCTCTGTTTTAAATCCCACCCCTATGCTATGTCTACACTACACTGTTCTAAGGAATTTGCATATCTTTTTCCGCTTCTTTACCACTTTTTCCACTTCTTTTCCGCTTCTTTGGTACCACATTATCAAAATGATGAGGGGGCTGGAGCATATGACCTATGAGGAGAGGCTGAGGGATTTGGGCTTGTTTAGTCTGCAGAAGAGAAGAGTGAGGGGAGATTTGACAGCAGCCTGAAACTTCCTGAAGGGAGGTTCCAAAGAGGATGGAGAGAGGCTGTTCTCAGTAGTGACGGGCAGAACAAAGAGCAATGGTCTCAAGTTACAGCGGGGGAGGTCTAGGTTGGACATTAGGAAAAACTATTTCACTAGGAGAGTGGTGAAGCACTGGAATGGGTTACTTAGGGAGGTGGTGGAATCTCCATCCCTAGAGGTTTTTAAGTCTCGGCTTGACAAAGCCCTGGCTGGGTTGATTTAGTTGGGATTGGTCCTGCTTTGGGCAGGGGGCTGGACTCAATGACCTCCTGAGGTCTCTTCCAGCCCTATGATTCTATGATTCTTTTTTCGGAAGAGGCTTTTCCAACATTTGACCTGTCGACACTGGGCCAAATGTCAGAAAAAAACCCTTTTTTGGAACATCCCTTCTTCCTCATAAAATGAGGTTTACAGGGATGCCGAAAAAGTGTGTCTGCTCTTCCCAAAAAAATCGGTATCCCAGAAAAACTTTGTAGTGTAGACATAGCCCTAGTGTTATGACTGCTTTACTGGGTGAAATTCTATGGCCTGTATTATGCATGAAGTCAGACCAGGTTATCATAGCTCCCTTCATGGCCTTAACATCTAAGTAAATGGCACTGATTTTCAAAACAATAAAATGCAGACTTCTGCACCTGCCCCGAAAAGCAGCAATAGCAAAACCTGTGATGCAAGATTAGATGTGCAGATTTTTATTTTAAAATCTCTGGGCAAAGTGAAGCCAAATTACATGGCAACCTCATTGGATCTCAGAGGCTCACGCTAGGTCAGTAATTGGACAGGAGACCTCTACAGAAAAATCAGATTGCTAAGGGAGTTCTTGCCATCTGCATCTCTACATAACTGATGCCTGGGGCTGATGCAGCCTTTTGGATACCATGTAAAACCAAGGCCTCCCACCACTTTTGGTTGCTACAGATCACATGGCATTTTTATCATTCAATGGCAGTTTGACAACCCTCTTCTGTGGAATAGGATTGGTGAGTTTCTCTGGTGAGCATCAGAATTGGAATCCTTCCTAGCTGTCTCAGCAGGGAGCCTAAAGACTCAATGAGTTGTGAAGCTGTGAAGAACTGGCTCTCCAGGACAGAGATTATGCACAGTGGTCCAAAAACTTACAAGAAAACTAGCACAGACCATGCTGCTCCTGTTCTGTGGACCCAGTGCTTCAGTTGCCAGGACCAACTTGTTCCAGTCCCCAGCTGGAAAGTCACATGAAAAATGTAAGCTGTATGACCTCTTAGTCCAGAAATGATTGTTTATTGCCTCTAGCAGGGAACAGCCTCACAAATGGCAGCTTGCTCCTCTGAGGTCCTTCTCCCTCTAAACAACAAGGATGTTTCCATCTCAGCTCCAGATCAACTTGTCTCAAATGGTCTCAGACCATTAAATGCCAAGGGGGCCGGAGCTGAGTCATGGAATTGTCTCCTTCCTCCAGGACTTTTTTAGACCACAAAAATGTAGAGGGCCCTTCTGCAGAACTCAGTGTTAAATAATGCAACAAGGCTGAAAGATTTATGAAGCCAGGTACATTTGTGTCCACATTCAGGGAAAGCAAGATGCAGTCGCTTCTGTGCATTCCAGGGCAGAAAATACTCTAGAGAGAAAATTTTCCAGTGACAAAAGTGCTTCTTTGGCATTTATTTGTTTTCCAAATGTCTTTCTTTTGGATGTGCTGTCAGGACCATCTGCTGAGTGGCCAGACCCTAGGGCACTGTAGTTTACTGTATCTCAGAGTTGTGGATCAGTTATTGTGTGTGTCACTAGAAGTGGCATCTATAGAATCATAGAACCATAGAACCATAGAGCTGGAAGAGACCTCAGAAGGTCATCGAGTCCAGCCTATAGGCCCAGGTGAGAGTGGCGCCCCAGTGCGGTAGGAGCTGTGTCTACTCCCCTGCCCTGGAGAGTTTACAATCTAAGTGGACAAGACAACTGAAGACTGATAGGTTCAACTAACAGCTGGGAAATGAGGCACAAGGAGATTAAGCAACTTGCCTAGGGCTACACAAGGAGTCTGTGGCAGAGTGGGGAACTGAATGCATATTCCTGAATCGCAGCCATGTGCTGCAACTGCAAGCTTAGCCTTCCTGATCAACTGGCTGGAACAAGCGTGAGCTCTCGGCACCGTCCAGCACACGTCTGTACCCTGCAGCTGCACTTGGTTCTACACTGCATGCAACTATGATTATTTTACCACTTCATGACACTCATTTGACTCAGACGCCACAAACATGGCTGAGCTCTGTCCACACAGCAGCCCTTTCCTCCAGTTTGTGCATCTTCACCATTCATGCCACCTGCTGTCATCATGGTTCATGTCACAGCAAGGCAGGAAAATCCCTTAGGCTGTGTCTATACTGCAAGCCTCTTCCACAGGGAGGAAATGCAAATGAGAGCACGACCTATGCAAATGAGTGCTCCATTTGCATTTCCTCCTTGAGGAAGAGGCTTGCATATAGACGCAGCCTTAGTATCTCAGTAGGGAAACAGCATCAGTAGTACATAGTGCTAGGAGCCAGACCAGCCAACCTGGTTACCCCCACAAGTTTATGGCATTCTGTTTATATTGCAAAAAAAAATGAGGATGAGAATCCAAAATTAAAGCAGACTGAAGGGGGGACTCTAACCACACCCTTTCATATCCCTTTGTCAAAAAACGTTTTTGATCTTTCATCAAAACCAACAGGGGTTGTTTTTTGGACATAAAAATCTTTTGGCTGAAAACTGGAAAAGCTTTGAGGGTTTTTCTGCAACACCCTCAAAAAAAAGTTTGATTAATTTTTTTAAATACCATAATTTTTCATTGCAGGGACCCAAAAAACCCCTCAAACCCAAAACCATTTCCCCAACCACTTGCACTGGCTACAAACTTGGAAGTTTTGTACTAGGATGATTTTATTTTGAGACAGAAATGAACTTGAATTTCTGTTGGTTTCTAAGCGCAGGATCGATTTCCGAACCCTTCTCTGTCTTGGAATTAAAAACAAGCAAACAAGTTTACAAGAGAAAATCATGTAACTCATGCATTTTCAAGAACTATCAGATCCACTGACACCTAACATCCTCTCAAAGCCTTTTGACTATTTCAGTTATGTAAGTGCCAGGATGGAGCCTTATCCACGTTTGCAAAGCTCATTTTGTTGGTGTCTTTCTGAAAACTGAATTCACAAAGGGAAGCAAATGGTAAAAACATTGACCAAAACACATTTGAGCCATCCATAATTTATCACACATCAAACAATGTGAAGCAAGTTGAATTACATAAGCAGGACCCAAGCTCAGGCTGGGATATTACATCATGCAATAGAACTGCAAAGCTTAGAAGAGCAGATTTACTTTCTGATTTTCAAGCTTTGTGACATTAAAGAAGGCTTCTCAGATTTATTCTTGCAATTATAAGATAAATTTTAAAAAGTTTAGCTCTACTTTGCACTTTGTCACAATTCATGCCGTGCCTTAAATTTTGAATGGACCATGCAACTAAAGAACAGTCTGACCAAGTGGTAATTCATCTGTATGGAAATGCTAAATTGAAGGCCTTTCATTAGCAAAGCTGTGGTATTTAAAACATGCCACTTATCCCTCTGACTTAAGCACTATGAGTAACTAAACAAAAATCTAGGCTTGAATATAAATAATCAGACCAAAAATGCAAGAGAGTGAAGTCATCTTTAGCAAACCTGTGCCTGATTCTCATTGGGTATGTCTACACTAGCCCCCTAGTTCGAACTAGGGAGGCTAATGTAGGCATTCGAACTTGCAAATGAAGCCTGGGATTTAAATATCCAGGGCTTTATTTGCATGTTCCCGTCCGGTCACCATTTTTAAATGCCACTAGTCCGGACTAACTGCCCGTGGCTACACGCGGCAGTTAAACGGTAATTCAAACTAAGTCCTTAGTTCGAATTACCTGTTACACCTCATTCCAGGAGGAGTAACGGGTAATTTGAACTAAGGACTTAGTTCGATACCGTTTAACTGCAGCGCGGTATGAGCAGTTAGTCTGGACTAATGGCATTTAAAAATGGCGACGATTAGGAACATGCAAATAAAGCCCGGGATATTTAAATCCCAGGCTTCATTTGCAAGTTCGAATGCCTACATTAGCCTCCCTAGTTCGAACTAGGGGGCTAGTGTAGACATACCCATTTATTCTAAGGCCTCCTTATATCACTGCATCAGTATAAAAGCATCTTACCCACTCTAAGAACCCCCTACATTGCCAGGCTGATGTAAAGTGATCTTAGTGTAGCAGGCAAATGAAACCGTAAAATAAAACAAAAAAGGGAAGTTCCACGTAGGAATATTTTTTTTAAAAAATCCTGAGCTTTAAATCAATGCCTAAATTCTTGTCAATTTCCAGGTAGCTTTATTCCTGCTCATTTCTCCCGACAAAACTGGAAATGTTTACACCCTGTTCCTTTCTGCCCTCTAAGTTGTTGCTTGCTGATATTGAGAGCCTCTAAGGTCCCACTCTGTGCACTGGTGTAAAAAACTGCATGAGGTGCCATGGAGAACGGGGCTCTTAAAAACATTAATAATTGTATCACTGAAAGATCTGGCCACTTGGGGACTTGGAATATCATTCTGGTTATGTCTAGATTTCAAGCTTCTTTCAGAAGAAGCTTTTCCAGAAGAGATCTTCCAGAAAAACTTTTTTTGAAAGAGAGTGTCCACACTGCAAAACCACAACGAAAAAGCGATGTGCTTTTTCAAAAGATAACGTCCACATTCATTGGACGCTATCTTGCATTTCAGTTGTGACTACTGTGGACGGAGTGGCCACCAGGGCACTTGTGCTTTTTCCTGGAGGCCTCTTCTTTTGAAAAAAACACTCTCTTCCGCATCCACACACGCCTTTTTCTGAAAAAGCTTTTTCAGAAAAAGGCTTCTTCCTCGAAGAAAGAGGTTTACCGCTGTCAGAAAAACCACTCCATTCTTTCAACTTTCTGTCGAAAGAATGCAATAGTAGTGTGGATGTAAGTGTAGTTTTCCCGGAAAAACAGTTGTTTTTCCAGAAAAAACTCTGCAGTGTAGACATACCCTCTGATTCCTCACTGTAACTTTGCTATACCAATTCAGAATTAAAAGGAATGACGCTGTTCAGCTGCCAGTGGGTTGCAATCATCTCAGAAACTATGATTTCAAGACAATTCAGGCTTAGCTTTCATTTAGCAATGGAGAGAACCTGTTTTTCACATAATTTGTCAGGTCAAATAATGTGACCCTTGCTCTACACAACAGGGTGCAGAGCAAATTCCATGCATAGACTAGAACTGAGCTGGGGAAGTAGAGGGGAATGTCTATATACCCTGTTACTGAGACACGAAGCCATGCAGTGCCTCCACCCTGCATGGAATTTTATCTACCAGCATGGCTCCAGTCCTGCACACTTTTCAGTTATCTCTGATCTAAACCCCCACTGCTCATCTGAAGAGGCCAATTCTAATTATTTACAAAAAGTTTATTTAACGTCTGTCATCATGATAAAATAGTTCTTTCTTTAGGTCAGTGTGACACTGGAATTCCCATCCCACTGCATGCACTGAAAAATAAAGAGAAAACATTTAGATTTTAACATAGTCACATATATGACCTTGAGAAAAGTATATTTCTATCCCGTGTTTTTTTTGTTAAAAAAAAAAAAATGCCAGTACTATGGTTTGTTGAGCAAAAAAAACCCCCAAAACAATGGGGAGAAATTTGTTGAGCAAAAAAAAAAAAAGGGCCAGGGAGTAACCAGGGAAACCTGAGGGAGGGGATTCAGAAGGTCGGGCCGAAATGCGGTCACGGCCCCTTTAATTGCCGCATGGCCGTGTGTCCCGAGAGGGCTTCCATCGGGCACTGTGCCGGGGGAAAGCGGCGCAGCGTGAGTGCTCTCCCAGGGCCAGCCAAAAAAAAGGTACAATACCAGCAAAAAAAAGAAGCAGCACTGCTTCTACGCTATGTGTATAGCAAGCCATCAAGTAACACTCTAGCTCTCTGCCACACAACTAGCACTTACAAGCTCACCCTAAATGACTACCAACCAGTAGGTTAATTACATAAATTCCCAATTATTCCTAGGGATGGGACTAGGAGGAAGGAGTTTTGTTTGTCAAAGACTTTACTGGGCCTAAGTGTTGCACAATTAGAGGAGAGTCTGATCCAGGTTCTAATTTAAGTCAGTGACCAAAGCTCTGCCCATTTCCAATTCTAGCCTTAGTAGTCAATGCACAGGCTCTATCACTTTGCAGCAAACTGCGGTTATGCTGAATTTAACAATGGGGGCAGGGTGGGATAGAACTCAGACCCTCCTTGGGGTCAATGGCACTAACACACTAACATGCCAGTTGGTTACACTGTAATGTGTCAATTTCACTCTCCTATACTGATGATCGTGAAGCACATCCTAAAGCAACTTCAACATGCTCTTTCTTGTACCAAGGCAGTTTAAGAACAGTAGTGCACTCACAGTATCACAACTGCTCTCCAAGTAGTGCATCATCAATGATAATCAAATAGCTCTTCGTCCTTAGGTGTGTGTTTTAAGTAGCCGTGCTGCCAACCATCCGACAAGGCTAAGTAAGAGTATTCATTCTAATTAAGGAGCAATTCTCTGTCATTCAGTGCAATAAAAGCAGGTGGTATTTAAGAGCATCATGCAGCAGGTAGGGCTTAGAAATATGGTAGGCTTGGCAGTCTGGAGGGAGGAAAAGAACATCTGCCTCCTAGAACAAAAGTTTTTTGGGTTTTTTTTTTGCAAACATACATATACACGGAGAAAATAGCAGGATATTGCTGGACACCATTTACTTCACTAGTAAAGATGGTGCTATTGCTCATAACATAGCAGAGCTATGTTATGGAGAGATGGAGAAAGAAGCAGCCCTGGACTTGACATCAACTAAAAACACACAATATGACATAATAATTTCATATCACTTCTCCCCTGAACTCTGGAACAGACCAACTCATGCTCCAAGGCAATCTGTATTTTCAGTGCACGGAAAGCCTTCAGAAATATTTCCTCAGTACGTCATTGTCACAAAAACACCATAAAAACTCTCAGCACTTCCCATCCCCAAAAGCACTATCAACTCGTTAAACCTAACAGTTGTAAGGCAAGTGAGCAAATCTCCAGATTTTTCAGATCAGAAGACAAAACAAAGGAGGTTAAAACCAAAACTCTCCAAAGTGGCTTTTGATTTTGGGTCCCCGACTTCAGATGTGCTGAGTGCCCAAACCTCTAACAGTAAGTCCCTGGAAGATGTGGTTGCTCCACACCCTTGAAAATCAGGCTTTATTCATGTGTCTAAAGTTGGGTGTCCAAAATTCACACACTCAAAAATAAAGGCCACACAAATAAGTGAGCATAATCCAAGAGCTCCCACTGCCTCATCACATGCTTCGTCCACTAGGCCAGGCAGCCGCAGTGAAGGAAGTTCCCAAAGGCGCCATTTCGGGAGGGCAGGGGAGTTTCTATTGCTTTAAAAACCAGACTGGACAAAAGTGCTAGATGTAGTATTGCCCAAGGCAGTTCTTCATTGGCTGTGGGGGGTAGTGGATGGGTTGGGTGGTCCAACAGACCTTTTGGATAAAAGCTAAAATATAGTATGCCCTGAAACAGCAGGGCTCATAACCCTCCCAGAATGACTAGTTCTTTAAGTAAAAATATCCCCATTGGTTAAACTCCGCAAGTTCCTGAAGTGAACCGAATGACTCCTGGAGCAAGGCACTACTCAGCCCGTGTAAGGGTGGCAGTAGCTGGTCCTTTATTTGTTTTGAATTATATTTCAGATTTTTCTCAGAGAGGCTAGATAGATATTAATAGTCACAGACATAACAGGATGGTAAAAGGTATCAGTATTCATCCAACAGGTCTTAGATTATTTTTTTAAATCACTGTCAATTCATACAGACTGCAAAGCCCATCAAAAATGGCCCATGGCCATTTTTGAAAGGTAAGTGATGGGAGAAGGGGGTAGAAAAGAGAAAGAGAGAGACATACACAAGATCAGCCTTAATGCGTAAAAGATTTCTCACCTGGAATAACAGAGATAGTTTTCAAAGCTCGGAGAACTCTGAAAGTTCTCAATGCTGAGACATTCCCAAGGTCCACAAACTCTGTGACATATCTGTAATGAGGGAGGTCACACACAAAAAACACAATGACAAAACACACACCAAAAAACAACAACTACAGACAAAGCAATACATCACTCACAGGGGCCTGTACCCAACAGCTAACACCAACCGGAGGCCGCCTTACCTGGAATTACAGAAATAGTTTTCAAAGCTCTCAGAACCCTGAAAGTGCGCAGAGCTGAAACATTGCCTAGGTTTACAAACTCTGTTATATACCTGCAGAATTAAACCAGAGTTAATGGCACCATTGGGGTCACCTTTCCTTTAATATAATTGTTTGCAGGAAACAGACTAATTTAAAATGCTTTAGAACTGGCACTGAGACACAGAGGGACACAAAGCCACAACCTGTTTAAAATGTCTCAAGAACATAGGCCAGCTAGCCCAGCTGCATGTTTTATTCTTTGAGCTTTGCCCAATTTGGAGTCTGATGTTTGGATACTCTAGGGACTTAGGCAAAGCAATTTAAAGACATTTTCATTGGAAAAGGAACAGGTGATTTTGGAGAGACTGTTTGCTCAGTTCAATGGGTCAGGTTGTCTGTCATAGCTACTTCACTTTCCTCCCAGTTTTAAATCATCAGCCACCAATACTTGTAGTTATACAGCATATAAGTGCCTCACAGATGTTAATTCAGGAAACTTTGCCACTTCTGAGGCACAGGTAAGTATTATTGCCATTTTACAGACTTGGGGCACAGAGAGGTTAAATGAGTGAACCCAAGATCATAGATGATTCAGTATCAAAGCCAGGAGCAGAACCCAAAAGTCCTGGCTCCCAGACTCCCTACAGTAACCCCTAAACAAACAGCCTCCAAAAATAATTCTGCTGTTTTGGGGGAGTCTGGCATTTCTTAGCTTTCCAGGTGCTACAGGTCAAATTCATTAGTGTGCAGAGAAACTAGCTACACATCACCTAAGCCTTGTAACTGGGATTTAAATGATCCACAGGCCTTTGGGACAAATTCTCCTCATATGGCAGCAGTACAACCCCACTGATGGTAAGGTGACTGTATGGCTATACCATGAGTGTGCTCACAATAGTACTGATGCTTTTGAGAGCCTGACAGTTTTTTGGATGTTGGTACTGCATTGCTTGTTAACTTACAAGCCAACTGACCAACAAAGGCTATTTAATGGGATTTGCAAAAGGAGCCTGGAGGAGTTAAGTTCCCAACTCACAATGAATTGCACCTAACCCCTTTAGGTGCCTATGAAAACCTCAGGTATTGACTAGTTGAATTTAAAATCTCATTTGCATTTCTTGGACAATGCATCTTTTAATCAACGATACATAGAAAGAACAGCTAGGGAAAGGGCTGGCACCCCAAAGAAACAAACGCCCTAAGCCATTGCATGCAGCCAATTGCAGGGCCTAATATTTCAGAAAAGCTGAGCACCCCCAACTCCTTCAAAATGCAAGTCCCCTGGACTCTTGAAAACACACCCCACAGCTTCATCAATCATCCCTTAGATTTCAGTAGCCATTGTTGGACCTGAGAGCCCGGAACATGGGACAGGTGTAAAATGTGTCAAAGCAAATATGGAAGGTAAAAAATTATTCCTTTCCCAGGCATTGCTCAGATTGCCAATGAAGTATTTCCAGTGACAACAGCTAGGGTCAGACGAGTGTCCAGGCCAAGAGGTGAAACACGTTTTTATATTGTACAGGGCACCCAAAGTTTAGAATCCATCCATCTCTAATTAGGGAAATGAATTCAGTGGTCTGCATGCTGTAAGACACCTGGGCACTTAGATAAGTTGACTCAGCAAAAGGGGAACAGACTAAGCTAGACAAAACAAAATACTGGAGAGCAGCCTTCCTTGTTGGTGATTCTGTATCTTTCACTGCAAAAGGTTAATATCTGTTAATTAACCCACAAGTATCGAAAACGCAGCCCAAAAAATCTTAACATGCAAACCAAAGCTGTGGAGGGAATCAGTGGTGGAGCCAGGGTTTAGGAATTCCTAGTCCCCACCCCCATGCTCAGTTCTCTATGGCTACGTCTAGACTGCATCCCTCTGTCGACAGAGAGATGCAAATCAAGCATGTCGAAATTGCTAATGAAGCAGGGATTTAAATATCCCGTACTCCGTTAGCATAAACATGGCCGCCGCTTTTTTTTCGAAACGGAGCTTTTTCGGAAAAAAAGGGCAGTCTAGACGTGGGTCTGTCAACAATAAAGCCTTTTTCGACGGATCCTGTATTCCTCACAAAAATGAGGTTTACAGGATCTGTCGAAAAAGGCTTTACTGTCGACAGATCCGTCTAGACTGCCGTTTTTCGAAAAACTCCGCTTCGAAAAAAGCGTGGTATATGTTTATGCTAATGAAGCGCGGGATATTTAAATCCCTGCTTCATTAGCAATTTCGATGTGCCTAATCTACATCTCTCTGTCAACAGAGAGGTGTAGTCTAGACATACCCTATGACAGGTCAACTCTCTGGCACAGGGATAAAGCTAGAACAATGGACACTAATTACAAAACTCTACCTCACCTTAGGTCAGTGGCCCCCAAATTGTAGGGTGCGCCCGCCTTAGAGGGAGCAGTGGAACATCTGCAGCAGTGTGAAGCAGGGACCAGGCCAGCACCCAGGGGATGCAAGGTGGAAGCGCCATCCAGCCCTGCTCTGGCCCCAGCCCTGCTCCAACCCCTGCTGCAGCTCCACTCCACCCCAGCTCCACACTTATTCCTTTTCCTCTCCCAGGCCAGCTCCACCTCTAGCTTTATTCCCAGTCCTGCCCCCAGCTCTGTCTTCAGCCCATGCATCTCTGCTGAGGAACCATTGACTGTGCAGTCTGGGGTGGGATGTGAACAGGTTCCATTACTGGTCAGGGAGTTGGGGTGTGACACGAAAAGTTTGGGCACTACTGCCACCGGTGCATATTCAGAAAGCTGTGATTTGCCCAAAAAACATTTAAGTCAAAACTGTTGTTAGCAGATGCAGCTCCACGAATTTCAGTGGAGTTGCATTTAGCTCTGTCTTTATCTCAAGACTGCATTGAAAATAAAAGCAAAAGTCTAGACTTGGAAGAAATCTTAAAGTGGTCCCCACTTTGAGATTTCTTCAGCTTTACCTTTTCCCCTATGCACCTGCCTCAAACTAACATTCAACCCCCTCTCACATTTTATGTACATACATAGAACTGCTAATAGGAATAACCTGAAAATGCAACTTACGCCATCATGATGACACTGAAATCTAGCCAGTTCCATGGATCCCGAAGGAAAGTAAAACCATCTATGCAGAAACCTCTCGCAATAATTTTCACAAGTGATTCAAATGTATAAATACCAGTGAATGTGTACCTGTTAAAAGGGAGGTCAAAAACAGAAGTCTGATAAGAACAATAAAAAAAAAATTCAAATGTATTAGCCTTAACAAATCAAAAGGTCATAAAACCCCTGTTTTACTCCCACTGACTTAAATGGAAGTAAGAGCAGGCTTACTGAAGAAACAAAACAAAATTCTGCAAGAATTTAAGGAAAAAATGTCAGAAGTACTTAAAAAGAGAATGATATTAAAAATACTACTTACTCCACATTCTTCGACCATTCAGGTGGGTTACTAAAAGTCATGAATACACAGTTGGTCAAAATAGTGGCCATAATGATCATGCTAAATACTGTAGGGTGAAGTCAAGGAAGAAAGGAACATTGTCTGTTTACTTCAGTATGAAAACATCTTTGTAAAATTCATTGCATCAGAGAGACAATTCTAATGAGAATAATTTCCAGACAGTGATCTAGTTGGCTCTTGGCCTATCTAGCCAATAGTAAGACAAATCCAGTGGTCACAGGAGATGCAGAAAAGAGACATTTTTTCTTATTTTTTTCCAATTAACTAGCTCATTGGTTTCTCCACAATGCTCTGATCTGTTGGACACTGTGGGATTGATTGTCCATTACATTCTGATTTGGTAGTAATTTGTATCCACCTAACACTTGTGCAAACACCTGCATGAGAAACAAAGCAGCAGTGAACTGAGATATATCACTCTCCAAAGAGCACTGCACACACACACACACACACATACACACTGCACATACACACACACTCAGGGAGCTGAGAATGTACACATGAGTTAATATTTGTGGCAGGCTAACATAGTTCTGTTCTGCCTCCAGGCACTGATCCGAGGAAGTTGCATACTTGCTTCATGTTCAAGTTCTGCAACCAAACAAGGAAAACAAAAATACGTCTCTCAGCTTTCTAACATCAGACACATTTTAGATACCACTTAGAACTAATCATGAATCGGGGTCAGACTAGATGATCATAATGGTCCCTTCTGACCTTAGAGTCTATGAAGGATGTAACATTGTAATGCGTGTGTAATCCGCAGAGACCATAAGGATCATCTAGACCAGGAGCGAGCAAATACCAGCCCGCAAGCTGGATATGGTCCGCCAGGGTTAGCCCCTGGCAGTCCCCACACTGCTATATTTACCTGTGCCTCCACAGAAAGGAGGATAGCAAGTCCCATTGGCTGTGGATCACCAATCCCAGCCAATGGGAGCTGTGATCATCTGTCCCTACAGAGGCACAGGTAAATATAGCGGCAGCGGCCCACCAGGGGTTAACCCAGGTGAACCACAGTCGTTTTATTGCCCACCCCAAGCTAGACTGACCTCCTGCTCCTGTAAATAAAACAGAATCCCTACCTCAGACTTCATAATAATTTAAATTCATCCTTTAAGTAAATCATCCCCCCAAGACAATCCATCTACATTCAGGAATAGCAAAACAATGTGCTGGTAAATGTAGTGAGTGAGCAGCACTGTATTAAAACACTTGTTAGAAAGCTGGCTAGGATTTCATTTTGGGGGTTTTCTCCAACTGCATGAAACATGGGGTGCATTTGATAAGAGATGCATAACTGCAAAGTGAATCCTACTGGACAGGTAGAGTCTAGTATCTTAAGGAACCTTTTTTTCTTTCCCCCCCCCGCCCCTCCCATCCTGATTTTGTGTATTCAGCTGAAGGAGGCAAGTACGCCCATCAGCTGCATGAGCCCCCCTGATAGGACTGCTCACTCTTGCAGGGGCACTCAACTGCATGAGCAAAAAGTGAACAAGTCTCAAATACATCAGTCAAAAACTGAAAGGTGCTTTTGTCAAAGGCAGCACATGGTTTTCATAGTTTTTCTCCTACAAGAAGTGGGAAAAAATCCCTATTGCTCTTAAACTAAAAGACCATGAGATGTCCCCTTTCAAACTCTATCCTGTATAATATGATTTAGACAACTTGCAACACTGCCAAAGTAACATGAACTCCTAATACACACAGGGTGGGATTTTTGGAAATGGGTCGGCATTAACTTAATTCTACTTCAAAGTCAACAGAAAAATATCCATTGTCTTCAAGAGAGACAGAGTTACCCCTCGATTTCAAATGTTGATGCACTTTCGAGAATCCCATGTTGTAACAATTTTACCAAGACCCTTCTAAGATTAACAGCCTTTGGACAGAACCTAAAAATAACCACAAGAATTCCATTTGCAATGTCAACATGTCAAGGCCTTGTATTTTCTAAGGATTCCCTTATACTTCATGGGTGCGTCTAGACTGGCAAGATTTTGCCAGTCTACACTGTCTACACTGTCTACACTGGCCGCGAGAATTTGCGCAAGAACACTGACTTTGTAATGTACAAAATCAGTGCTTCTTGCGCAAATACTTTGATGCTCCCACTCAGGCATAAGCCCTCTTGAGCAAGAATACTTGCGCAAGAGGGCCAGTGTAGACAGGAAAGTTAATTTCTAAGAAAGCCCGATGGCTAAAATGGCCATTGGAGCTTTCTTGCGCAAGAAAGCGTCTACACTGGCACGGATGCTTTTGCGCAAAAGCAAATCTTTTGCACAAAGGCACATGCCAGTCTAGACGCTCTCTTGCGCAAATACTTTTAACGGAAAAACTTTTCCGTTAAAAGTATTTGCGCAAAATCATGCCAGTCTAGACGCAGCCCATTTCTTCTTAAAAGTAAAGGGTTACCTGACACTGGATGCATGTGTTATATTCAAGGGAACTGAATTAAAGACGAAACACCGGTTATCACTTAAGTACAAATTTCAGCAAAGTGAAACATGACATCTGCCTATTTTCTCTATATATGCTTCCAAACTACCAGTCCCCTCTCTCTCATACACACACACACACACACACTCCCCTTAACATATTTTAGACACAAACCTTAAATCTGATCATTTCTTTTGTAAATGTTTATATTTATTTTATATTTATGTGTAAATGCATTTTTTGTATTTTAAAAATGCTGTTGCCACCAAAAGGAAATGTGTAAGTAAACAGACACCCTCTCCCTAGTAGTCTGATCCTTGTTTGGATTCAGGGTCACATACATAGGGTTTGAAGACCAAAAAAAGCATGCCTTACTCTTTACTTTTAAGAGTGTTTCAGGAGCAACACAGCTGCAGCAGATAGAACTAGATTCTATTGTGTCTCTGGCATCAACAGCATTGTTAACTAAGGGTATGTCTACACTACATAGTTTTTTTCAGAAAAGCGGCTGTTTTCCCAAAAAAAGTCAGTTACGTCCACACTGCAATCGCGTTCTTCCGAAAGAAAATTGAAAGAACAGAGGGGGTTTTCTCTTTCGGAAAAATGTGTGTGAGAACAGGGAAGAGGGAGTTCTTTCGAAAGAAGAAGAAAGAGGAAAAAGCACAGGTGCCCTGGTGACCACGCCGTCCATAATAATCACAGCTTACATGCGAAATAGCGTCCATTCAGTGTGGACGGTATCTTTCGAACAAGCAGATCGCTTTTGCAGTGTGGGTGCTCTCTTTCAGAAGACTTTTTTTGGAAGATCTCTTTTGGAAAAGCTTCTTCTGAAAGAAGCCTGCAGTCTAGACATAGCCTAAGAGCCTGACCCAAAGCCATTTGGAAGTGTCTTCATCAGCTTCAGTTAGAATTAGGCCAGGCTTCAGAACTACCTGCAAAATCTTTATTTCAAAATGATCAGATGCAGACCCCTCAATTGCACCTTAGCCCATCTATGGGAGAAAGGTTTACCAGAACCAGTACATAACCTAGCAAAAATCCAGTTCAATTCCCAGATCAAGTTTCTAGCCCTAGCAGCTAGAAAAGACACATCACTTCATTTGCAAGCCAAGCCGATCTGATATGGACGCTTTTGAGATATCACAGACCTGGGACTCTACAAGATCTATTTTACAATCCCTTTACAGTAGAAAACTAGGAATTGCCAGACTGGATAGACACACCTCATTCAGTATCTTCTCTCTTGACTCTTACGACACAAGCATCAGATGCATCAGAGAAAGTGGATCATTATGGAATAAACCTGCATATAGAGGGAGGTTTGAGAGACACCAATAGACTTAGAGAGGACTAGGGACGTAATTGTAAGTAAAGCACAGTTGGCGGCATATCTGGCTCAATCTGTTGAATGATTTCACCAGCTAGATAAACTTTTACTCCTCTTCTTGTGAAGCACAGCCATAGACAATTACTGTCCCATATTTACTGGTCCTTGGGTCCTGTGAGAACGGATGTATTGCAGTCCTTTGTAAATTAAATGTTACTGGATGTGTCATGCCTATAGGAACTATAATTACTTATTCATAAATTAAATAATTACTACTGTATACAACGGGAGCCCAATCCATTGGGACCCCTTCACTCACGTGAGTTTTGGATCATTGATTTTTGCAAGCAGTAAAACAGCAGCAGCACAGAAGTCAATTATTAATTTAAAAAGGATATGAGTGTATCAAAATTTTAATAGCTATTCTCCTAAGCAGATTAAAAGGACTTAAAATGTACAAGGCAGGTGTGGCACTAAATCGGAAGAGTGTTTTCCCTCTGTTTAGTACTACAAAGGTCTGCAGGGAAAGAGAAAGAGAAAAAGAGTTACTGCGTGAAAAATTAAAGTATGAAACATATGTACGAGAAAAAACAGTACAACTTTCAAGACAAGAATTTAAAAGTCACTTAAGAATTACATTTCCTGGTGTTTTAAGAAGATTCCCACTCATGGTGGAATGTGCATTCCAGAGTATCATTCTTATTGGTATTACTGTACCATCTGAAGGCCAAAGATCAGAGCCCTTGTGCTAAGCACTGTCCAAAAAGAAGCTTAGCAGGATCTAAACAACCAAGTCAGAGTAGGAGAAAGGAAATATTACTATCCCCACCTTATGAAGGGAACCATGACCCAGAGAGGTTAAGTGACTTGCCCAAGGTCATGCAGGAAGTCAGTGACAGGGCCTGCAGCTGAACCCAGAGCTCAAGTCCTAGGTCAGCACTTTAATCTAAGTTCATCCTTCATTTCAAATACAGCAGACACGGGGTTTCACAAATCTGTCACTCCCTCCCAGCTCTGCTAATTACATTGCCACCCTGCATCAGTTTGTGGCAAGAGCACGTTTCATCACCTGCAAAGGAGGAGGAAAAAAGTCACATAAGCAGAAAAAAAAAATCCTGAAGCCGAGCCTGGCAGAACTGAGCACAGCCAGGTGTCCAGCTGCTCCCCAAGAGCTCTGAGCACACTGCATAATGCTGCACGCACCTGAGCCATGCCCATGTAATTCCATTACCTCCCCCTTCGTTAGATTTATTTGTAAAGATTTATTGGGACGTGCCAAGCAGGGCTTCTCTCCTTGAGATTACACAAGCTGTGTAATAAACTGAGTAAATACCCACTGGTTCATCCTACTCAACCTCATCTCCCAAAATACAAAGCCACCATTTTATCACCCTACCAGAGTCTCTGTAACCTCCCTCATTATACAAATCGTGCATAGAATGAGAGAATCCTAGGGTGGGAAGAGACCTCAGGAGGTCATCGAGTCCAGCCCCCAGCTACAACTGGAGAGAAAGAGAGAACCTGCACAACCTCCCCTGTCAAACCAATCTTTCCCTCCCTCCTATGCCCCTGCCAGAGAATGTACATGGCCTCCCTCATCAGACATTCCCCTCCCCCCATTCAGGAGGCTTCCCTTGTCAGACTCTCTCCTCCCTCTCTTACACATGTGGCCTCCCGCATCCCAGAGTCCCACCTGGAGTTGAGAACCCCTTATTCTCTGCATTCTGCTTCCTTGAAAAGTAAGGAACAAAGCTCAACAATTGGTCTGAAAGTTGCTGAACCAGGCCCACTCAAGTAGAACAGGAATAGGCAATAAGAGGTCCACGTGCTAATGGGGTTCACCAGGCTTAGCCCCTAGTGGGCCCTCCAGCACTTTATGTATCCTGTGCATCCGCAGGTATGGCCACTTGTGGCTCCCATTGGTTGCAGATAGCCATTCCCAGCCAATGGGAGCTGCGGGAAGCCATGTCCTGGTTTGTGCCCCTTCCCACAACCGCCATTGGCCGGGAACAGCAATCCGCAGCCAACGGAAGCTACAAGAGGCCATGCCTGCAGACACATAAGTAAATAAAGTGCCAGCAGCCCACTAGGGGATCATTCTGGTGAGCCACCTCCGGCTTATTGCCCATCCCTGACATAAAGCATGCTCCTCTCCTGTAATGAGGAAAAACACCACATGAAAACTATTTAAGATGCACTACCCATCAGTCCCATGCATGGGGTGCGAACATTCAGGAGCTCCACTGCTTGTCCCTTCCGTCACAACAAGGGCCAGAGCAAGAGTAGCACGTTATAAGGCAACAGCGTGACTGCAGCCAGCATCAAGTAAGAATGTTTCAGGACTCAGGTACCCTTGTTTCACTCAATTCACAATTAACTATTGGCCACTCGAGAAAGTCTGTAGCACACATACCTAGGAAGGAACCAGCTCCACAGCTAAAAGGCTTACAGAAGGAGCAGTATATAGAAAAGGGGGAATTTCCAACTAAATAAATGAGGGGGGTCACATGTGATAGTTATTCTAAACCAGGGGTGGGGAACCTTTTTTGGGTCGGTGGCCACTGACCCACAGAAAAATCAGTCGAGGCCCACACACAAAATATGGCACCTGACTGAGAAGCAGAAAGATACTCCTCACATTCCCCTCGCACACCAGAGCCTAGGGGGGCCTCGCCTCGTAGGTTCTGTGTGCTCCAGCCCCATGGTGGGGCAGCCAGGGATGGGGATGGAGCAACAGCACAGGCTCCCCAATGCGGGGGGGGAAAAGGGAGAACCATGAGCCTCGGGGACCGAATCCAGGCAAGCTGGGGGCCACATCCGGCCCCCAGGCCTGAGGTTCCCCACCCGTGTTCAAACAGATAAACCACAACTGGCCCCCTTGGTGATACCTTAGCAGAGAAGCCTGCCTCTGACTAATTTTGAGGCTTCCCTGTAGTGTAGACATGCTCTTTCAAAATAAGCTATTTCGGAAAAAAAATCCAAAATAGCTTATTTCAAAATAAGCGTGCTGTGTAGACGTACCTCAGAGAGGTAACTGCTAAGCCTGGTGGTTTTAGTTCAAGTAAGCAGTCCAGGATAAGAGGTAGCGGTACCTCCTGGGGGTCAAATTGTTTGAGTGCACACCAGAGAGAGGACCTTTTCCATTTTTCGAGGTAGGCAGCCCTTGTTGTAGATTGTCTACTGCTGAGAAGAATATGTTTTTCTGCTTCTGAACAGTTCTCTCCTCATTTTGGAAGCACTGAGACAAAATTACTGGGGATGTGGATGCAAGATACTACTACTGTTTTGCAACAAGAGATCAGGATGTTGTAGAAGTGAGTGGGGAAGAGACAATGCAAGACAAGAGAGGTAAGGGAACCAAGTCTATCTGGGCCATGTCAGGGCGATGAGAATAACATGTGCATTGTCTGTGCAAATTTTCTGGATCACTCAGGGAATCATTGGCGCCAGTGGGAATGCACAGAATAGTGCTGAGTTCCATGGGATTAGGAAGGCATCCCCGAGAGATCCCACAGCTTGTCCCCCCAAAGAACAGAAGAGAGATGCAAAGAGGTCTATTTGTGGCTGACCCCATTTGTGGAAAGTGATGCTGAAGACACTGGGATGTAGCTCCCACTCTTGGTCAACCGAGAAGTAGCGACTGAGTGCATCTGCTATGGTGTTGTATATTCATGGCAGGTAAGATGCTGTAAGGGTCACATTGTGATGGATGTACCAGTTCCATAGCTTCCATACTTAGGAATTGGGGTCAGGCACCACCCTGATCCCACAGGGTGTGAAACCTACATGTCATATTGTTGCTGTGAAACCTACATGTCATATTGTTGAGTTTGTGTATGGTTTTGTTGCGTACAAGGGGGCAGAAATGCTGACACACCTTTTGTGCTGCTCTGAGCTCTAGGAGGTTGATGTGAAGTCATGTCTCTGTAAGCGTCCATCTGCCCTGTGCTGTATGTTGTCAGGTGAGTGCCCGAGCCCAAAAGTGAAGCATCTGTGGTGATGTGTACCAGCCGGGTCTCCTGATGGAAAGGGATGCCAGAGAGGATATTTGATGGGATTGTTCATCACTGTAGGGAGGATAGCACATTGCTCAGTACTGTGATCTGTCTGCTTAGAGAGAGTATCAGAGGGGTAGCCATGTTAGTCTGAATCTGCCAAAGCTACAAGGAGTCCTGTGGCATCTTATAGACTATTCGTGGGCTTATGCTCCAATAAATCTGTTAGTCTATAAGGTGCCATAGGACTCCTTGTCACTTTTGCTTAGAGAGAGAGTCTTGTGGGTATGTATACCGTTGTGAGTCGTCTCCGTAGACATTGCATGTGGAGTCTGGCATACTTGATGATATAAGTGGTTGCTGCCACATGTCCCATGACTTGAAGGCAGGTCAACATCGAAGTATGGGGGCTGCAGGTTACAATATATATAAGGTTGACTAGGGTGAAGTTATTATTACCCTTTATTCGGCACTTGTGAGGCCACATCTGGAGTATTGCATCCAGTTCTGGGCCCCCCACTATAGAAAGGATGTGGACGCATTGGAGAGGGTCCAGTAGAGGGCAACCAAAATGATTAGGGAGCTGGAGCGCATGACCTATGAGGAGAGGCTGAGGGATTAGGGCTTATTTAGTCTTCAGAAGAGAAGAGTAAGGGGAGATTTGATAGCAGCCTTCAACTTCCTGAAGGGAGGTTCCAAAGAGAATGGAGAGAGGCTGTTCTCAGAAGTGACGGACGGCAGAACAAGGAGCAATGGTCTCAAGTTATAGTGGGGCAGGTCTAGGTTGGATATTAGGAAAAACTATTTCACTAGGAGGGTGGTGAAGTACTGGAATGGGTTCCCTAAAGAGGTGGTGGAATCTCCATCTGTAGAGATTTTTAAGTCCCAGCTTGACAAAGCCCTGGATAAGATGATTGAGTTGGGGTTGGTCCTGCTTTGGGCAGGGGGCTGGACTCGATGACCTCCTATGGTCTCTTCCAGCCCTAGGATTCTATGAAAGCCATCCAACTTCTGTATGTGGACCAGGCCTTAGAGCTCTAGGATTATCTCTCACTACAGTCGACAGCAAGATTATTATTGGCTTCAGCAGGAGTTGGGTAAGGCCCATCGTGTGTGAACAGTTTTACTCTCACATGCTGGCAGAAAGACTCTCCCCCCAAAGACAACAGAAACTCTCCCTTCTAAACAGCCTTGTTCACACCTATACTGGGAATCCATCCTCCTGTTAAACTGTGTGGGCAGTGACATTTATGATGCATTGAGCTGTCCAGATGTTGGAGAATTTCTTCATTTTCCTGGAGCAGGTAAGGCAGTAGCTCAGGCTATTCACAGTTTATATGGGTGAATAGCCATATAATGCCTAGGTAAAGGCCTAGGGGAATTGTATACCCAAATCCTGGAGGAAGTAGGACAGAGGAAAGCCATAAGCGTAAGGGTTACACAGAAAACTAGAAAGCTCCAGTAATTAACAACAAAGAAGGGAGAATCTTGCCAACTTCAGAAGAGAAGCTGCTAGTCTGACTTCAGTTATGGGGGGAAGAGATATTGGAAGCACTGATTGAAAACAAGATTACAACACATTCAGAAATGTATAATTAAGTGAGGAACAGTCCACAGGGACTCGCCAAGCAGAGGATCACACGCCACATCCTTGCTAATATTCTTTTAAGATGTGATTGCCTTGGTAGATAAGTGGAAATGGGGAGGGGGGAGGGGGAGAGGGGAAAAAACCAAATGGATCATGATTTGGAGTTCAGTAAGTCATATAAGGCCACAGTGTGAGTGATTGATTCACAAAGTCAGATTGCAGAAAGTAAGGTGCAGGATTGAAGGCAGACAGAATGACTGAAACATATGAACCACAGACTGAAGGGGGGGAGGGGGGCGGGCATTAAGGATGAATGCAAATGGATACAACTCCACATAGAGAGAGAAAAAAGTAAGGTCTAAAATGGATCAGTATGGCTAACATCGGAATTGCCATGTCAGATCAGATCAATAACCCATCTAAATCCAGTAAATCTCTGGCAGTGACTGATACTAAATGCTAAACTTACCTTATATGCACACTCGTATGACTGAGGGGGATTATTTCCAAACCATTTTAATTTGCTTTTCTTACTTAATAAATCTGGGTGGCAGCAAATGAAGAATAGGGAAAAAATAAAGGCACTTTGGCTTAGCATTCTTGGTTAATAGCTGTGCTATTCACTGTACCAGCAGTGAGTTATACACTATAGTGCAAGTCAAATATTATCTAGAAATTAAAGCTAAAAGAAAGAACAGCACAAACCAGGAGAAGAAAGAAGAGGGAAATTTTCCTATGCGATTGTTAACCATGCTACACATGAGGACAAATAAAACAGGGTTGTACCATTCAACTCAAGCCAAAAACTGGATCTACATCCCCCTACCATCCATCACTTACCATGCTGCTCTTCCAGCACCAGTTGGGACTGTCTTGTCTCTGCCACAAGAAGGGATAGTTTGTTTCATTTAAACATCCCCCAGGATTCTTGGATTAAGCAGATTTCTCCTCCACACAAGCAATATGGCCCTTTGGCCTCAGACCATCCTGTAATGCACCCAATGAAGTACAGCCATAGTCCCTTATAATAGAATCATAGAGCTGGAAGAGACCTCAGGAGTCCTCATCAAGTCCATCCCCCTGCCCAAGGCAGGACCAATCCCAAGGATCCTCGATGCCATATTAAGCAGATGAACATTTTTAACCACTGACAAGGAGCCCAAGCTGCAGATTTTGGATGCTCAGAGCCACAGTGGCTTTGCTCTGTCTTCTCCCTTTAGAGTGTTTGTTGTCAGTCATGATTCGCATGTACACAGCATTCTATCAGGGCACAAGCTAAGACAACCCATCACATGAAAAAGCAGACAGTCCAACCCAAAGAATGTAAAATATCTCTATGGGCTGCTGATCACCACCAAACCATCACTATGAGAATCACGTGTGTACAACTGGAGAGGTATGTCTAGAACACTAGTCCTTCAATAGCAAAACTCTCTGGCCGCTGCCATCCCGGTGAAAGGAATGAAACAACCTGTATGCATTGAAGAGTTTAAACTCTTATGCGCCACGTCCTCTTACACGTACCATAAGAAATCTTTCCTGATGCTTGACAGATTAAATGCTGCAGAACCCATGCATTAGAATGAAACTTACCCCTACAGGGGTCAGCACAAGGCCTATAAGCTGCCTAAACCCCCCTAAATAAAGGTCAGGGCCCTAAGTTCTGACACACTTCTTGCCAAGGAAAGCTACCTTATAGGAATGGTAAAGCAGGGAACACATGCCCATTCCAATGTAGGGGTGCATGCGCACACATGCATGCAAGCCAGAAGATTTTTGCCTAGCAGAAGTCACCAGGTCAGCCTATGCACCCACTGGAGTGGTGCCAATATGATACTCAATATACAGCCTTGCTGACATGCCAACATCCCAGTTCCTTCTTGTCGGCTACTCTGACAGAGGGGTAGGAAGGTAGGTATTGGAATGGACGTGAACAGCACATCTCGAAGAACAATTTACCAAAGGTGAGTAACCGTTTTCTCTTCTTCCAGTGCTTGTTCACGTGCATTCCAATCACAAGCTAAGCTTTAGCCAATGGGGTCGGAGCCACGAGCTGATTAGAGTACAGCCCTGCCAAAGGCCACACCATCTCTTGCACGCTGGGTAATGTCGTAATGTGCAGAGAACATGTGGATGGAAGACCAAGTCGCTGTTCAACATATCTCACGAATTGGGACGTGAGCTAGAAAAGCTGTGGAAGAGGCATGAGTACCTGTAGAATGTGAAGTGATTGCTGGTGGAGGAATCTGTGCCAGGCTACAACACTCGCGGATGAAGGAGACTATCCAGGAGGAAATCCGTTGAGATGAGACAGGCTGGCCTTCCATCCTATCAGCAACAGCTACAAATAACTGGATCCATTTTCTAAATGATCTGGTTCTTTCAAAAAGCCAACACCCCCACATACATCCAGTCTCTGCTCTCGAGTCCTGAAAGGTGGCTTGGGATAAAATATTGGGAGGAATATGTCCTGGTTGATGTGGAATTGGGACACTACCTTTGGAAGAAAAGCAGGCCGAGGTCTCAACTGCACCTTGTCCTTAAAGAACACAGTGCACGGAGGGTACAAGGTCAGGGCCCTAAGTTCTGACACACTTCTTGCCAAGGAAAGCTACTTTATAGGAACGGTAAAGCAGGGAACACGTGGCTAGCGACTCAAAGGGAGGACCTTTGAGTCTTGAGAGGACTAGGTTAAGATCCCACTGAGAATCATAGAGTCCTAGAACTGGAAGGGACCTCAAGAGGTCATCGAGTCCAGTCCTCTGCCCTCACAGCAGGACCAAGCACCATCAAGATCATCCCTGATAGATGTCTATCTAACCTGCTCTTAAATATTTCCAGTGATTCTACAACGTCTGTAGGCAATTTATTTCAGTGTTTAACCACCCTGATAGGCAGGAAGTTTTTCCTAATGCCCAACCTAAACCTCCCTTGCTGCAATTTAAGCCCATTGCTTCTTGTTCTATCATCAGAGGTTAAGGAGAACAATCTTTCTCCCTCCTCCTTGTAACACCCTTGAATCATTTTTGTTTCACTTGTCTGGACCCTCTCCAACTTCCCACATCTTTTTTGAAATGTGGTGCTCGTCGAGTATGATCATCTTCCATGGGAGTTGTGGACTCTCAGGTGACTGATGAACCCCAAGTTCTATGACAGTGAGGACAGATGTTTCCAAGTAAAACAGGAGGCAGTTGACCATGATTAGAAGCCAGTCTCCCCTTCCTCTTGGGCCTCTTCTCCTCTTCAGCTTGTCGGCGGACAAATTCAAAATGCAGGGAGCCATCGCGTAGGACTTGTCTCCAGTTTGAGCGATCCTGGGCGAGTGTCTCCCAAGTGTCAACATCAAAATTGTACTTAAGTTATCCTTTAGCAAGTCCTTAAAACACTTCCATTGACCTCCCACATTACGGTATCATTCTTTCAGCTGAGAAAACAGGACCTGTTTCAGGAGGCGATGGTCCAGCATCCAAACAATGTGACCAGTTCAGCAAAGTTGCTGACGGATGATCATTGTCCTGATACTGGTGGTCTTTGCCTCTTCCAGAACACGGATGTTAGTGCGCCTGTCTTCCCATTTGATCTTCAAGATCTTGCGGAGGCAGCACTGGTGATACCTCTCAAGGACTTTCAAGTGATGTCTGTAGGTTGTCCAGGTTTCAGACCCATACAACAGTGTTGGGAGAATGACGGCTTGATAGACAAGAAGTTTGGTGTCTGTTCGAATGTCGTGATCTTCAAAAACCCTGTGCCAGAAATGAGCAAAGGCCGTGATGGCCCAGCTCAGACAATGTTGGATTTCTACATCAATATCTGTCTTGGACGAAAGACAACTTCCAAGGTAGAGAAAATGATCAACATTCTCCAGTGCAGGGCAAAAATCTTCCAGCTTCCATGCATACACACCTACATTGGAATGCACATAAAGAAGCACTCAAAGAACTTCCTCCTCAGTATTTAAGCCATCCTTTGACCCAGCCGTTAGCCTCACAAGAGCCCAACACAAGAGAATCCAGATGGGCCCTCTACCAAAACAGCTGTTGTTTCCCAGCAAGAATTTTTCTTAAGGAATTTGCCGTTTCACTGGTACAACAACATATTTTAACTCCTTTGGCTAAATTAGACCATAGAGCGGTAAACTAGTTGAAAGGGAAATCAAAATTGGATTGTGGTTTGGTCCCTCAGGAAAAATATCCGTAAGTACAACAGCTAATGAATGTGCATCTCCCAGCAAAAGGCACTTTAAAAGTACTTTGGATGACTCTTTACAAATCGCAGCATCAAGTATTAATAAATGGCTTCTCCTAGCATATCATAGTTCTGAAAGGCCATTTTTCTCATTTCTAAGTAGCAGAAGAAGGAAGGGAGGACTCAGGTTGGGGATACAACTCCTCCCCTATGCTAAGAACCTGCCCTCCACATCACAGACAACTTTAAAAGAGAGTTTTACACCATTCTCTTTCTTCTCTTTTCTTGCTGTACCAGCTAGGGCCCCTGTACAGGAGACCCAGCACAAAAAGTTCACAGTGAGCAGAGAGACAATGGGGCAGGTATTACAATCTAGAGGCAGCATTCCAGCCTAAATGACTACTGACAGTAATTCTATCCATTGCCATACCTGCCTACTTTGCAAAGGACCAGCCCATTCAGCTACAATCTGATGGACTTCTCATTCTTCTATCCAGGCCTTTGATGTTATACACTCCCCTAACCTCTTCAACAAGATCCAGTGGATTTCACTACATAATCAAGTGTTGCGACTGGGTTCTCCTCAGCACAGGGCTTCTAACATAACATTTAACTCTTAACCACACAGATCTCTTTGAAGCAATGGAAAGGGCTCAGATTTGATGGTTGATGAAGGCATTTAAGCACCTAGACAGATTGACTAACAGATAATAATAGTGTTTTTTTGTTTGTGGCTTTCCAAAGCACTTTAAAGATATGGCTAAATTTTATTACCTCAATGGGAAACCAAGCCACGGAGACAACGGGACTCACCTAAGCAATGCAAGGCAGTACAACTGTCCTCTGTCCAGGTTTTCCCACGATGGTTCCCAATCCGGAAAGGTGCTCAGCACAATCTGCCAGCTGTCCAGTTTTTGTGACTCAGGGTTAGTGGCTAATCATCCTGCTGGACACCCCAGTTTTTTGTGCCTCAAACATGGCAACTTTATGAGTCAAGGCCAGAACTCAGACTGTTTTTCATATAGCACCATAGCCAGGCATGCTGCTTTACAAATGGTGAGTCCAGAACCAAGCAGTTTGGGTGCATCTACACAGCACCCGAAACTCGAAATAAGAGACACAATTTGCGCTACGTAAATTGTGTAGCTTATTTCAAGTCTATTTAGAAATAGCTTATTTTGTCTACACAGTGCCAAATTCCAAAATAAAGCGGTATTTCGAGCCATCCATTACTCCTCAGAGAATGAGGTTTTCAGGCATGGCGAAATAGTGCATCCGCTATATTTCGAAATAGCAGACGCGTTCAAAAGACGCGGAGTAGCTATTTTGGGATACCTCTGGCATCCCGAAATAACTTTGCTGTGTAGACATACCCCTAATGATCTGCATTAATATAAAAAAGAAGCCTGTTTCATCATTAGCTTGCACCTTGGGCACTCATTTACAGCAGTGTAAAATGCTATCTAATTAGAATCACTTCATATTGATGAAAAAACACTGCACAAGATACACAGCAAGAGAGTCCAGGGCCTCAGCTTCCTCAGCTCCCCACCTACTCTTTATCCAGGAAACCACACTGGATCAGCCCGTGCTCTTGCCCCAAAGGGCTCTGGAACCCAGCAGGACTGATTTGGAATTAGCTTGGCACTTTACCTAAACTCCGTTTGGCTACTTCTATACTGCTTCCTTCTTGCTCAAGAGCCATTCTTCCTCATTTTTTCAGGAAGAACGGCTCTTGTGTAAGAGGGAGGGGGGTTTTGCGCAAAAAGGAGCCGTCCACACAGCTCCTTTTTGCACAAAAGCCTCTTGTGCAAAACCAGCCCCTAATTAATTATGCAAATGAAGTGCAGCAATATGCTTATCCGCGCTTCATTTGCATAGTTTTGCGCAAGAAGGACGCAGTATAGATGTAGCCTTTGTGACTTTCATTTTGGGGGGAACTGAAAGGTCTGGATCTTTCCACACACTTCATACTTGCTTTAGGATGGAGTACAAAGCAAGTGCCAACTTGTATTCCCAGGAGATTCTCACTGATGTGTCAGATGAAGCTTCTACCAGGCTATGTCTACACTACAGAGTTTTTTCAGGAACATGGCCGTTTTTCCAAAAAACCTTGAATTACGTCCACACTGCTATCGCGTTCTTTTGAAAGAAAATCGAAAGAACAGAAGGTATTTTCCGATATTGGTAAACCTCTTTCTAGGAGGAAGAAGCCTTTTTCCGAAAGAGCTCTTTCGGAAAAAGGTGTGTATGGACTGGGAAGAGGGAGTTCTTTCAAAAGAAGAGGAAAGAGGAAAAAGCACAGGTGCCCTGGTGGCCACTCCGTCCATAGTAATCACAACTTACATGCGAGATAGCGTTCATTCAGTGTGGCCGCTACCTTTCGAAAAAACAGATCGCTTTTTCGATGCGCTTTGGCAGTGTGGCCGCTCTCTTTCAGAAGAAGTTTTTTCGGAAGATCTCTTCCAGAAAAGCTTCTTCCGAAAGAAGCCTGCAGTCTAGATGTAGCCCCACTCTGGGTATAACAAGGATTCCAGCGAAGCAGCTTTTTAAGATTCCCTTTACATCCACTCGTGCACAGACCCTATTGCTGACTCCAAATCTCCCATCTTCCGACAACAGGAAGGACCCATCATGTGGTGACAGTCACTTCAGTTCCAAAAAACTCACCTTCACTACTTAAGCTTAGGGAAATCTCCTTTTGTTAGTAACAGCAGCAGGTCCTGGTCTTCCTACTTGTCCTCCCTATCATACATATGCTCCTCTAATTCTTGCTAGGATAGGTAGCCATGTAACTCGATTTCCACGCTCAGTCAATAAACATCCCAACCCAATGGAGAAATCTGGCTGTACATGTGCATTTTCTTTTCAAGAGGATTGATCTTGGAGTCATTGTGGATAGTTCTCTGAAAACATCCACTCAACATGCAGCGGCAGTCAAAAAAGCAAATAGAATGTTAGGAATCATTAAAAAAGGGATAGAGAATAAGAGAGAATATCTTATTGCCTCTATATAAAACCATGGTATGCCCTCATTTTGAATACTGCGTACAGATGTGGTCGCCTCATCTCAAAAAAAGATATATTGGCATTGGGAAAGGTTCAGAAAAGGGCAACTAAAATGATTAGGGGTTTGGAACGGGTCCCATATGAAGAGAGATTAAAAAGACTTGGACTTTTCAGCTTAGAAAAGAGGAGACTAAGGGGGGATATGATAGAGGTTTATAAAACCATGACTGGTGTGGAAAAAGTGAATAAGGAAAAGTTATTTACTTATTCCCACAATATAAGAACAAGGGGTCACCAAATGCAATTAATAGGCAGCAGGTTTAAAACAAACAACAGGAAGTTTTTCTTCCCTCAGCGCATAGTCAACCTGTGAAACTCCTTGCCAGAGGATGTTGTGAAGACTAGGACTTTAACAGGGTTAAAAAAACAGCTAGATAGATTCATGGAGGTTAGGTCCATCAATGGCTATTAGCCAGGATGGGTAGGAATGGTGTCCCTAACCTCTGTTTGTATGGAAATGGATAACAGGAGAGGGATCACATGCGGATTACCTCTGGGGCATCTGGTATTGGCCGCTGTCGGCAGACAGGATACCGGGCTAGATGGATCTTTTGTCTGACCCAGTATAGCCATTCTTATGATCCAGCAAGAGTTGTTTTTTGTTTGCTAACCTGGGAATGGGTATTTTTCTGCAGGAGGCAAGTGAGATTTAGTCTATTTTTTGTGCTTTCGTGAACCCCTCAACTACAATACCTGGATTAAACAATGGAAAAAACCCACAAGGGGGGCGGGGCAGTGGCATGGAGTTCACTACTCACTGCTGGCCTGCCTCTTTGTGGATCACCTGAGGGTTAGCTCAGTTTCTAGGTGCTATTGCAATAGCAGGGATATAATTGCTATATGAACAACCATGCCTCATGAACAGCTAGACAAAAGGCAAACACTGGAAATATGACTGCATGTCCCATCAAGCCCACTCCCAAAGCAGGCTGGAAAGAAGCAACCTGCCTAGATTAATTGGGCACCCTCTCCTGCCCTCTGCTGTGATTAGAGAAGATTATGAGACGATGCAACGACTAGTCCAGGACCTGGATTCTTCTTCCCAAATGAAAGCGCATCAGATGGTCACTCAGTGGAAACACATTAAACACGTCAGCCCTGGGAAGGCATGTTTCTTTGGAAACTCAAGAGACCAACCCAAACCTTGTGTTCCACCCATCTCTCCACCCTGAATGTTTCACTGCATCTCCCCCAAGGCATGGAGGGCCCAGGTGTAGCACCTCAGATCTTGTCTGGAATCACAAGCATGAGGAGAAACTGTAGGAATTCAAAGATCTGATGGGAGCAGGATCCTTGAACCATAAGGTGCACAGGTCTCCCTGACTCATCTCACATATCCCTTCCCTGCCTCCCAATTTCATGCACTCGCTCATGGTGACATTTTGGGCAGGACAGCTTCATTCCAACAGGGCATGTGACTTGATGCAGATGCAATTCACTTTAGTGGCCCATGCGCACTAGCAATACTCTTAGGTGCACACATGCAAGTCACAGGTATCCTTAGTTGATACATTCAGTTTTGCCACCCAGACTCTTGTGGCTGGGCTTCAGAGTAGCTGAGCACCCATAACGCCCACTGACATCAGTCCACATGTATGAATCTATGATCCCGCCCCTCCATCTTGGCAGTATCAAAGAATTTAAAAACAGAAAGGACATTACCAGGGTGTGTATTTTTTTCTTCATTCCCAGCCAGTGGCCTATATGGTCCATAGTCCCTCAGACTCAAGCCACAATCATCACTCTCGGTTTAAAAAAAAAACATGGAATGTGCGAATACCAAGGTGGATAAAAACCAATGATTTTTTTTAAATTAAAAAAAATCAGATTTTTTTAAATTTAAATCAGGTTTTTTGATTTTGTAAAAATCAGTAAAATACTAAATTTCTCATTTAAAAATAACTGTTTCAATTCAATCTTACCACAAATATGCTGCACCCACTCAGTCTAATAAAAATAAATTCACAGCTCCATCCCCATCCCACCTTTTCCCACCCCTGCCCCACCTCTTCCCACCCAGTTCCGCCCGCTTCCCCACTCCTTTCCCTTGCTCCCAATGCCACCTGCCATGGAACGGCTGATCATGCTGGGCAGGAGGTGCTGGGAGGGAAGGGGAGAAGTCGATCTGTTGGGAGGAAGGAAGGCAGCTGGCTGACCGTGGGTAGAAGTGATAAAGTCAGCCAAGAAATGGAAAATACGCATTTGCAAATTCTGATTCACCAGTTTGATCATATCACTGCCTTTTTTAAACTTGTTTTCTCTTAAATTACTTTGTTGTTAATCCTTGTGACTGTTTGGAAACATGATGTCACTTGCCTGAATCCCTGTATACACACACAAACAAAAGCCTTCTGCTTCAAATGTTTAAAATGCCCAGCCAGAAAATAGAAACTTCATATCCCCCTTCCGCCCCTTGACCGCTCACACTTCTCAGTTCATGGAGAGTCCCGGACACTATAATTTGATCAGACAAAATCTTAATTGGTTTTTGCATGAATGGGAAAAAGGGACTACTTGGTTCAAGAAATTGTAGTTATGAATAAATAATTTACCAAGTTCTAGCAAGGACCACCACACCTATTTTACCATGGGAAAACTGGGGCACAGAAAAGGGAAGTGATTTGGCCAAGGAATGCTACTCACAGATTGAGAAATAGAACCTAAGAGTTCTGACACCCCTTGCCTTGATCCAGCCACTAGGTAACAGTGCCTCACTTATCACTATTAGCCAACTGGTTAATAAGAAAACTTAAACAACAAATAGTCTTGCAGCACCTTAGAGACTAACAAAAAATGAGAAGATAATTCAGTTGAATGCTGAGTGTAACCAAGATTACCTCTGGCTACAGCTGTTCCTAACACAATGGGAAAGCAACCATCCACTGTAATGCCTAACAATGACATGTTCCTAGCATTAGAAGAAAAAAAATCCATGTTCCAAAACTGTTTGGCAAATGCTAGGAAGTGAAGAGAACGTAATCTGGGCAAACTTCCCACTATTCAAACAAATCTGCAATTTCTGATGATTCAGAGAGGGCCTTTTTTTAAATGGACTTAAAAAAAACTCTTTTGGGGAAGCTCTAGCTAGAGACTTTGGCTATTTGAAGGAATGATGACACACATCTAAATCTCATACATGCTAAATTGGATGCAAAGCAAAAGAGCCAATAAATAGGCTGTTCTAGTATCGATGGGAAGAGAGAGAGGTTTTTCGTACAGAGCAATAAGCATGAGGTCAGCTGGACTGTAAAAGTTTATCAGTGACATCTAGAACCTTCCCCTCCAACATCTGCAGTTGGTCCCATTGCAAAGAGAGGTTCACATTCTCTGCATGGCACGTATGCCGAGCTTGTAGAGCATCTCCAGATTTAAATGCCAAAATATTATTCCAAATCTGCCTTTTCAGATAAAAAAATGAACATTTCCCACCTTAAAATATGTTTTTTGTGCGGTGACCATCTGTGATTCCTTCCTCTGGGGAAGTACTTGGGTAGCTTGCAAGGATTTCCCAAAGCTCTGAAGGGTGGAAATCCACATAACGCTTTCACTCACTATGCATGCATCCCTCTCTCACTGGGAGCCCTAGACTCAACTCTGTTGGCCTGCATCTTGTGCAGTTGGTCACTCCAGTGAAAAGTGGGTACAAAATGCTCCCATTCTTCAGGGATTATGCAGCATTTTTACCCATTTTGCCCAGATTGAACAACTGCACTAGCCCAGGGAAGAATGAATGGAGACCCCTAAGCTACATTCTTCTGCATCAAAACCATGTGATAGAAGCCTCTTTTCACTCCACCATGTGGGAGAAAAACCTGGCTTATATATTTTTTTTCCTACCACAGGATGAGGTTACGGCACTGTGTATTTAAAATATAAAAATCCAATCGGTTAGCTGGAAATATTTCCCAAGAGTGATGCACATTCATACTTACCTGCCAGCACAGAACCCTCAAGAAGATTTCACAAGGGTTGCTTCTACACTCACAAATTTAGTGCCCAACTCTCAGCACCACTGCAGCTACAATGGTGCTAGAACTGATACAAGCACTAGCATGGCGAGGACCTAGATAGTCCCAGTACCATATTTTGCTCTGTACTAGTGCTTATATTGTTAATAGCAATTGAGGCATGGAAACCTGCTAATGCAGATGAAAAGAGAATTACCAGCTGTATCAAACTTTTAAGGACCAAATCCAGTTGACCACACTCCCATGAGTAGCGTGCTCATGCTCACAGGACCACTCGCACGAGTCAGATAAGAAAGATCTGACATGAAGACAAAGGTAAAAAAATAGCCCATAATAAGTTAATGATTTTACATGACAGTCAACTGATCACCTCAAACTCATGTAAAGTCACTGACCAATATTTGTGTCTAACAGTCTCGATATAAACAGTCAAACCTCCATCTTGCCAGGTGAAACCTTCATCTTTCTAGTAGATTTCCCCAGTTTGTCCAAACTCTGACCTCCATGAAAGAAAGTCACAGAAATCAGACACAGAAAAGATACTTGGTATTATGTTATCTAGTCCACAATGCAAGCCAATGGCCAGACTCCCCTTCCCTTGCACAGGACTGTTCATTGCTGCAAGAGTGCTGGAACAATTTATACAGTAACATGCTGAGAGCCACTGAACCAAACAGCAAACTCTGTATATTATGGAAACAACTTCAAGACAGGGGGTGTGGAAGCACCCCGAGTTACAGCACCTATGTATTGCTGTACATTTACTAATCAACTACTTCTCTTTGGAGACTTTTCTATTTCCTAATAGAGATGACCATCCGGAAACACCTCCTGATTTATAACCCTAGTTTTTCCCATTTTCTCTTTCATCCCTATGACAAATACTTTTTTTTTTAAATCAACCTAAAGAATTCCTCTTCTTGGGTGTTGCAGTTCTGTCCCACTATTCCTTCAGCTCAAAGGCTGACTGATGTATGTATGTATCCCATACAAATAACTATGGCTATGTCTAGACTGCAGTGGAAAAATTTTCAAAAACGTGGACGCGCTCTTTTGCCATCCCTGTAAACCTTGTTTTATGAGGAAGAAGGGATGTGTCGAAAGAGCAGGTTTTTCTGAAATTTGGCACCATGGAGATGCACGAAATTTCAGAAAAGCCTCTTTCAACAGAAAACCAGAAAAAGGTTCACAATTTGCATATTTTTTTCCGACTTACCTTTGCAGTCTAGACTTAGTCTAAATCTATCCCCAAGGGAAAAAGTTTCTTTTACCACCACTTGCAGATCCACCTTTAATTGAGCCAACCCAACTTTCTGCATGAATTCTGCTGTCCCTTGTTAGGATAGCAGCTCCCATTGGATTTACTTCAATAACAACTCACATTGTTTTGATACCTGTAAGGTACCAACATCACCCCAAGTGGGAGTTGTCAGGGCCACCTGAGAAGCAGACTAGTCACCAAATATTATATCCATACGTTTGGAAGGGCAAATAGGAACAATTAGTCTGACTTCCTGCATCACACAGACCACAGAGTTTCATCTAGTAATTTGTGCATCAAGGCTATGTCATGTAACTGATCTAAAGCATATCTTTTTGAGAAGACGAGATACTTGACTTAAAGACCTAAAGTCACGGAAAGTCCACCAGATCCCTAGATAATTTGTTCCAATAGTTAATTACCCTCAATGTTAAAAAGACGCACTTTATTGCTAGCCTGAATTCATCAAGCTTCATTGGATCTCATTCTGCTCTGTCTGCTAGATTAAAGAGTCCTCTGTCAGAAACATCCCCATGTACATACAGACTGTGATCAAGTCACCTCTTACCCTCCTTCTCCTTGATAAGATGGTTAACTGTTCTGAAGGCTCATGAAGGACAAAAGTGATGTTGGTTAAACACAAAGCAAAAACAATATGTTTAAAAAACCACCAGCCTGGCACAAAGATTCCTTTCCCTCCCACCCCATTCCAAGAACACAAGGTGGCTGCCATCACCCAAACCTGCAATTCCCTAAGAAAAAGGTGGTTTTATTATCATCTCTCCTGCAGACTCACTTTCTGGGTCAAATAATAAGGGTCAAAGTCCTCCAGTGGTACAGCATTCAGGCCTTTCGGGATGTCCCCATAGATGAAAGGCAAATTTTTCCCCGCCTCCAGGTCACTGTTTGGTTTTGGTTTGTTGTCATCATCATCATCCCGATGGCTGCTGTCTTGCTTTGGACGCTTCTTCTTCTTCTCCTCTGCAATGCGCTTCTCAATGTTAGCCAGAGATTCTGGGGTGAAAGGTTTAAAACTATCAGGGCCTGGTGGTGCGAGCAGCTGTGCTGCCATCTTTTCATCCTGCAGCAGCTTCTTTAGTTATGTTGCACCCAGGACAGGTCAACTCTGCATGGGATAAAACAGCACAGACAAAATAAATCGTAAGACACCGCACTGGATATGGACAAGTACATTTCCCGGGGAAGCAATGGTGATTCATTTTGGCACAGTGGGACGTACAAGGCCGATGCCCTCCAATGCAAATGAAAACTACAAGTAGGAGCAAATCAGGTCAGGTACTCTGTCTCAGCCTCCCTGCATTTCAGATCCTTCATTCCCAAGAACACTGGGCAGAAAACGGTAGTGAGAAACTTTACAGGTTTTCAGATGGGTGGCTTAAGCACATTCCTCATCATATTAACAAGGCACTTAGCTAAGCGCACCTCTCTCCACCTTCATTCATGAGTCTAAAGCAAGAGTAAATTGGGTCTAACTTTCCAAAAGTTCAACTTTTTGGGGGCTCAACTCTTTTGTAAGCCTGGCCCTCGGGCCCAATGTGATACCACTGAAATTAATTAAAAGTTTCCCTATTGATTTCAGTAGGCATTGGATTAGGCCCATAGGGAACACTCAGAAATGCTCATTAGCACAGGATGAGTTCTCCTGCACTCCTCATTACGTCTCATTGTGTGTTTATTTTTGCAACACTCCACACCTCTGCTGTGCAAGATCAAATCTTATAAACCCTTTAAAGGTGCATATTAAATTAATGGTCTTTTGGGGAAAATATTGCCATGTATTCCCCCCGCCCCCAAATTAAAGGTTTTTGACTTTTAAGAAAAGGTCTTTACAAAATATAATAATAATTTGTTTTAAAAAACAACATGCAGATATTTAGACAAAAAACATCCCCACGGCACCATTTTCAGCCCAAACATCACAGCTTTGTGCCAGTGCATGAGAACAAGAAAAGTGAAGCAGATTAAAGTGCAGCAGCAAAATTGACTAAGGCCCACCAAATCCTCAAGCTGCTATGGTGGGGAGCAAATCCTTTGCACCCACACAGAGCCCCAGTAGATCAGCTCACATCAGTTTGTAGGATCCAGGTCTAATCCAAAACACCCAAACAAATAAGCACCGGCAATTTTTAAACAAGTGTTTAGAATGACTATTGAAATGAATTTGAGAAGTAACTACAAAATATACCACAAGGGCATTAGTGAAGTTTACCAGATGGGTTTGCCTGGAGATACAATTCTGTATTCAGTAGACTTCTGCACTGTCCCCCCGCAAAGAGAGTGTCTATAAAGTGTGTTCAGATTTAAAAGCAAAAAAAAGGGGGCAGTTAGAAAATCAATTTGCCTGGATCCTGGATCCAGCACTCCAGGAAAACCTCTGAAGTTTTACACCTTTCGCCAATCCTTTGGCTGAGACTGAGCATTAAGAATATGTTGCAATTCTGAGATAAGGGAAGGATGTCTCTGATTCCAGCTTTTCACACTTAGGAAAAGGGCATAGGAATTCTAGAAACCTTGCACTGATGCAACAGTACTGCAGCATTGCAGGCTAGAATACAACAGAGCAAAGACACTGGTGCTTAAGAGAGGACTACTGGAGAGGCATAGGGTTTCTAGAGAAAAGATAAAATTGCCACTGGATGTTGGACACAGATGTTTACATATGAAAGTTGTGCACACTATGGTCGGCACATTTAAAGACAATGGATTGCCCTGAGAAGACAGAGAGCTTGTTCCCCAAAGATGCATGTACACAGAGTTTTACAATATACATTTAATGCCAGGGACCTCTGAATAAAGAATGACTTTCATGTTCCTTGAAACCAATGATCGCACTAGGGCCGAATCATTATGATTCAGCTATTCCAGCATGAAGTCAGTCACAGACAGCCTGCGCAGTCCTCTGCTTTCAAGATGTACCTGGAATAACTTCATCCTGGCAAGATTCCCTCAAGTCCGATGAGGTCATCAAGATGGTGGAACATACTTATTCAGAAAGGGCAGAATGGAAGCATTTTGTGTCCGGCCATGATCAATGCCCACTCTCAGAACACCCCCTCGGGGGTGTCTGCCAGGGAAAGTGAGCTCATGGGGGTAGGTGATGCAGAGGGAGAAGGGGAATGGTATACTCAGACAAAGTCCTTTTCAGGGTGGAACATAATCCTGGCTGGTGAGACGTGGCTGCAGGTAGCCCTCATCCTTCCCTGCCAGGAACATATGCCACAAAGTCCATGTGCTCTCCCAGCAGCTGAAAGCAGGTAGATAAGCCAGGCGAGGAAAGGGAATCCTTAATCTCAAACTGTCCTCTCACACATGCTGCCCTGCACAGCCTCACAATATTGATACTCTAATATTTAACTCCTTTTCCTACTTTGATTGCACTAGTATTTGCAAAACTTTACAAAAACAAACCAACCTAGAATGTGCACAACCAATTATGGGTGATTTTACCAATTAGTTACAGCTGGTGGTAACACGACTTACCCAGAAAATTGCAATGTCAGTTTCTCTGTCAGCTCTGCATTTTTACCTCAAAATATAATTGTATTTGTATGACTGAAATTGCCAGGTCTTGAATTATTTGGAGTATACTTTAAAGCCTCAGTTCCTGAAGTCCTGTGATTAAATGAAAATCTCAACTTTCACCTAAAAAAAGAGTTAGTTTCTAGCCCTCTGCGTGTGGAAGAAGCTTGAAAATATGGATTGAGAAGGCTCAACAAATACTAGGCAAATAAAGAACTCATGTATGTATGTCAAATTATGTCTTAATTTTGAAAATGTCATGTGGTCAGTCACAGAATCATAGAATCCCAAAGCTGGAAGAGATGTCAGGAGGTCATCAGGTCCAGCCCCCTGCCCAAAGCAGGACCATCCCAACTAAATCATCCCAGCCAGGGATGCTTCTAATAGTCAAGCCAATCTCATGCTTCTAATAGTCTGGGAAAATCAAGCCAAGTGAAAAGTGAGAGGCCAGATATGTGCCTTCGTATGTTCTTAAAACCTCCATTAGTCTCCCAAGCCATCCTGCCTCCCACCATGTTCAGCATTACCTGCTTCGACACCCTCCTGGCAAACAATGGGAACAAAACTAGCTTGGCTGAAGTGAAGTGATCATCAATAATGTGATTATTTTCTTTTTCTGCAATGGGCTTTAGTGTATGGACCTACAATGAAATTATGTGGGGTATGTGTGTGTACCTACTAATGAACTCAACTGGAAGCACTCAAATAGAATGTGTGTCATATAATCTATACAGCCAGTAGCTAATGGAGATTCTTTTTTAGTTCACATGACAGAAGTATGTGTTTTGGAGCAGAAGGCAAGGGAGGGGTGGAATCAGAGTGATATCCTTGTCATTGCTGTGAATTTTAATGTAGCAGTGCAGCAGAGCAAGAAGCATGAATTTGTGCTCACGTATTGGTTACAGTATCTGCGTAGGATCTTTCTTCTGACTACCATCTTTAAAAACAACAAAATAATCTTTATTGCTCATTTATTTGTGGCATACAGAATTACACCAATTACCACAAGTATTTTAATGGTGGTATGAATTGCATAAAGCCTGAGTTTTGTTAATTCCTCAGCAAGGCTATTTTCAAGATCTATGAAACTGCACTCGCGATAAAACTAACATAAATTCTTCGATTTCTTTTCACCGCCACATAGAACAAAAGGGATCTACTGGATGTATTTACTAGAAGCCTGGAGGAATTGGGAAACTGGAAATCAAATTCTTAATGACCCTGAAGTAATTAGTATATTACAATGGAAATCATTAGGGGACCAAACAGCTCATGCTACTGTGACAGAGAAGAAACAGACTTCACCTACGTGCTTCCAGCTAGAGCTAGGAAAGTTGAAAACTTTGATTCAGATACAGAAAATGACACAAATTTCAGATTTGATTACTAGTATTCTAGAAGTGCCTGCAGCCCATAACACAATGAGCTAGACCCTGATCCCACAGAGAGACAGTCTCTTTTCCAAAGCCTTTACAATCTAAGTAGACAAGATTCAATGTTCGGGTTTAACCCAATCGAAAATTAAGCTGAAGTCCTAACTTTGGGCTCAGCTATACACACTTTTTGTACTGGCATATTGATTTAGCAACAGACATAGTTTAATTCAAAATGATCGGGACAAACTAGAGATATGGTCTGAGGTAAATAGGATGAAGTTTAATAAGGACAAATGCAAAGTAAACCACTTAGGAAGGAACAATCAGTTTCACACATAGGCTACGTCTACACTGCTTCTTTTTGCGCAAAAACCCCTTGCACAAAAACGAAACAGCAGAAAATATGCTAATGAGATTGCGACCTATGCTAATGAGTCCCGCAAAAACTCGCAGTGTAGACATAGCCATATAGAATGGGAAGTGACTGTCTAGGAAGGAGTCATGCAGTAAGGGATCTAGAAGTCATAGTGGACCACAAGCTAAACATGAGACAACAGTGTGACGCTGTTGCAAAAAAACCAAACATGATTCTGGGATCCATTAACAGCAGTGTTGTGAGCAAGACACAAGAAGTCATTCTTCCACTCTACTCTGTGCTGATTAGGCCTCAATTGGAGTATTGTGTCTAATGGTGGGCTCCACATTTCAAGACAGATGTGGAGAAGTTGGAGGAGGTCCAGAGAAGAGCAACAAAAATGATTAAAGGTCTAGAAAACATGACCTATGAGGGAAGACTGAAAGAACTGGGCTTGTTTAGTTTAGAAAAGAGAAGACTGAAAGGGGACATGATAACAGTTTTCAAGTATCTGAAAGAGTGTTACAAGGAGGAGGGAGAAATATTGTTCTCCTTGACCTCTGAGGATAGGACAAGAAGCAATGGACTTAAATAGCAGCAAGGGAGGTTTAGATTGAACATTAGGAAAAACTTCCTGTCAGGGTGGTTAAACACTGGAATAAATTGCCTAAGGAGGTTGTAGAATCTCCATCACTGGAGATATTCAAGAGCAGGTTAGATAGACATCTATCAGGGATGATCTAGATGATCATCACTGCAGGGCACAGACTATCCAATAAGTTCTTGGACTGCATTGGAGAAAACTTTTTATTTCAGAAGGTTGAAAAAGCTACCAGGGGAGAAGCTGTTCTAGATTTGATCCTAACAAATAGGGAGGAACTGGTTGAGAATTTGAAAGTGGAAGGCAGCTTGGGTGAAAGTGATCATGAAATCATAGAGTTCACAATTCTAAGGAAGGGTAGAAGGAGAACAGCAAAATAGAGACAATGGATTTCAGGAAGGCGGATTTTGGTAAGCTCAGAGAGCTGATAGGTAAGGTCCCATGGGAATCGAGACTGAGGGGAAAAACAACTGAGGAGAGTTGGCAGTTCTTCAAAGGAACATTGTTAAGGGCCCAAAAGCAAGCTATTCTGATGTGTCGGAAAGATAGAAAATACGGCAAAAGACCACCTTGGCTTAACCACGAGATCTTGCATGATCTAAAAATAAAAAAGGAGTCCTATAAAAAATGGAAAGTAGGACAAATTACGAAGGATGAATATAGGCAAACAGCACAGGAATGCAGGGGCAAGATTAGAAAGGCAAAGGCACAGCATGAGCTCAAACTAGCTACGGGAATAAAGGGAAACAAGAAGACTTTTTATCAATACATTAGAAGCAAGAGGAAGACCAAGGAGAGGGTAGGCCCACTGGTCAGTGAGGAGGGAGAAACAGTAACAGGAAACTTGGAAATGGCAGAGATGCTCCATGACTTCTTTGTTTCGGTCTTCACCGAGAAGTCTGTAGGAATGCCTAACATAGTGAATGCTAGTGGGAAGGGGGTAGTTTAGAAGGTAAAATAAAAAAAGAACAAGTCAAAAATCACCTAGAAAAGTTAGATGCCTGCAAGTCACCAGGGCCTGATGAAATGCATCCTAGAATACTCAAGGAGCTGATAGAGGAGGTATCTGAGCCTCTAGCTATCATCTTTGGAAAATCATGGAGACAGGAGAGATTCCAGAAGACTGGAAAAGGGCAAATATAGTGCCCATTTATAAAAAGGGAAATAAGAACAACCCAGGAAACTACAGACCAGTTAGTTTAACTTCTGTGCCAGGGAAGATAATGGAGCAAGTAATTAAGGAAATCATCTGTAAACACTTGGAATGTGGCAAGGTGATAGGGAACAGCCAGCATGGATTTGTAAAGAACAAATCAGGTCAAACCAATCTGATAGCTTTCTTTAATAGGATAACGAGTCTTGTGGATAAGGGAGAAGCGGTGGATGTGGTATACCTAGACTTTAGTAAGGCGTTTGATACGGTCTCGCATGATATTCTTATCAATAAACTAGATAAATACAATTTAGATGGGGCTACTATAAGGTGGGTGCATAACTGGCTGGATAACCGTACTCAGAGAGTAGTTATTAATGGTTCACGATCCTGCTGGAAAGGCATAACAAGTGGGGTTCCGTGAGGGTCTGTTTTGGGACTGCTCTGTTCAATATCTTCATCAACGATTTAGATATTGGTATAGAAAGTACGCTTATTAAGTTTGCAGATGATACCAAGCTGGGAGGGGTTGCGACTAATCTGGAGGATAGGGTAATAATTCAAAATGACCTGGACAAATTGGAGAAATGGTCTGAGGTAAATAGGATGAAGTTTAATAAAGACAAATGCAAAGTGCTCCACTTAGGAAGGAACAATCAGTTTCATACATACAGAATGGGAAGCGACTGTCTGGGAAGGAGTACGGCAGAAAGGGATCTAGGGGTTATAGTGGACCACAAGTTGAATATGAGTCAGCAGTGTGATGCTGTTGCAAAGAAAGCAAACATGATTCTGCGATGCATTAACAGGTGTGTTGTGAGCAAGACACAAGAAGTCATTCTTCCGCTCTACTCTGCGCTGGTTAGGCCTCAGTTGGAGTATTGTGTCCGGTTCTGGGCACCGCATTTCAAGAAAGATGTGGAGAAATTGGAGAGGTCCAGAGAAGAGCAACGAGAATGATTAAAGGTCTAGAGAACATGACCTATGAGGGAAAACTGAAGGAACTGGGTTTGTTTAGTTTAGAAAAGAGAAGATTGAGGGGGGACATGATAGCAGTTTTTGGATATCTAAAAGGGTGTCATAAGGAGGAGGGAGAAAACTTGTTCATCTTGGCCTCTGAGGATAGAACAAGAAGCAATGGGCTTAAACTGCACTGCAGCAAGGGAGGTTTAGGTTGGACATTAGGAAAAAGTTCCTAACTGTCAGGGTAGTCAGACACTGGAATAAATTGCCCAGGGAGGTTGTGGAATCTCCATCTCTGGAGATATTTAAGAGTAGGTTAGATAAATGTCTATCAGGGATGGTCTAGACAGTATTTGGTCCTGCCATGAGGGCAGGGGACTGGACTCAATGACCTCTCAAGGTCCCTTCCAGTCCTAGTATTCTATGATTGTATGATTCTATGATGCTTGGTCCTGCCGTGAGGGCAGGAGACTGGACTTGATGATCTCTTGAAGTCCCTTCCAATTCTAGTATTCTATGATTCCATGAAATGGTCTGACGCATATACAAAACTGTTTCCATGCTAAGGGCTACATCACTCTTAACCCCACTCTTAACAAATACTTGGATGGGTATAATAATGTGTATAGACCAGGCATTAAATATTTACATAGCTCCAGTATCCTAGCATCTCATCATCTTTACTGAATGTACCCCCCCAGCATCCTAAATGTACATGTTGGATACTAAGACACAGAGGTTAGGTCCGCTCAGCAGCTGGCAGGGAGAGGGGGTTCAGTGTGAGTAAATAGATTTGGGCAAGCTCTGCTCAGACTGGTGCACCACAAATAGCAATGAGGCCACAGCAGCAAGGGCAGCCGTTCAGGTGCCCAGGGGGTTGGGTGGGACTATACATGGGTAGCTAGTCCAAGCCACCACCCATACCACTATGGCCATACGGCTCTTTTTAATGCACTAGCTAATGCCGAGCTAGCAAATAGCAGGTCCTACCTAAATGCACAGGGATGCCCTCTCCCACTTTCTGTGCACACGTACCCAGAGAAACTAACTGACTTGCCCCAACAACGAGAAGTCCTGTGGCACCTTATAGACTAACGGATTTATTGGAGCATATGCTTTCGTGGCAAAGAAATGTATATGCATCGTCAGATGCATGCCCAGAGAGTCTGCAGCAGAGCATGGAATTGAATCCAGCTCTCTCAAGTCCCAGGTTAGACCCCCTAATTATTAGACCATCATTCCTCTCCAAGTCTGGATCCAAATTCCCCCACAGGTCAGTGAGAGAGGAAGACGGCAAAAGTGATACCATCTGGTGCTCTGCTCCAGGCCTAATTCTCTCTAGAAGGTATGTCTACACCGCTTTCCTCTTTCGAGAGAGGAATGCAGATGCAGCGAAATTGCAAATGAAGCACGGATTTGAATTTCCCACGCTTCATTTGCATAATCGCGTCTGGCCGCTTTTTCGAAATACCCTATTTCGAGATAAAAAACGCTGCGTAGACACAGTTATTTCAAGAAAAAACCCTTCTTTCGAAATAACCCTTACTCCTTATAAAATGAGGTTTAATGGTTATTTCAAAAGAAGGGTTTGTTTTCGAAATATCCGCGTCTACACAGCGTTTTTTATCTTGAAATAGGGTATTTCAAAAAAGCGGCCGGACGCAATTATGCAAATGAAGCATGGGAAATTCAAATCCGCGCTTCATTTGCAATTTCGATCGGCTTCATCCGCATTCCTCTCTCGAAAGAGGAATGCAGTGTAGACATACCCTCTCTCAGATCACACTGTACCCTGCCTAACATGCAACCCAAACTGTAGTCAACACAAAGCAAGTTCAGATATGAAGAAGGGATGGCCAGAGCCTTTACAATACAGCTGTTTGCTTGTGTTTATAATCAAGCAGCAAGTTGTCCCAAGCTGTGGGTTTTGTGCAAATGTTCTGCCTTGTTTTGAAATCAAGAACTCCCATTTGTCCCAGCTAACTAGGTTAAAACCCCTTAAATCCAGAATATCATCACTGTAGAACTCTCTCAATTAGAGAGAGAAGAAGGAAGGCTTTGTGGTGAAAGTACTGGACCTGTTCTCCAAATATATAAAGGAAATACTCCCTTATATTACATATAGAATTTTCTTTAAATTGTAAGAGGTGCATGTGTACCCAAGTGCATTTAGATGGTATAGTGAAAAGTACTCCACTCAACTAGCAGATCAAACCGAAGGGTAGACTGGTGATGCAGAAGTAGCAATGGTGCCTTCTTTTACCAGGCTGCCCCCTTCTGTTCTACAATTACCACCACTAGAGATAAAGAGAGTGCAAGGTCTACAAGATTTGCTCACTGCCAGACCCCCTCCTCCCCCCCCGCCATAGGAAACTGATTACACTAGGAATATTCCTTTTTTGGAAACAATTCAGAGCCATCTACAATTTTCATATAGGCCACTGATATCTATGAGATAGCAAGGCCTTTCAGGCACTGTCTGCCTGGCCTACCTCCAAACCAATTTCATTACATTACAAACACCCTGGACCCTTCTATCCTTCCCACTGGGTTTACTTATATTCTATAATTCCCTTCCCCCCATCATCTAGATATTCATGCTAATTAAAATGTATCTTGCACTTTTTGTAGGAGATGGGGCATTGAGACTGGTGACCAGCATGGGTCATTGCAGTCTGCCTCCTTAAGTTCTCCTGCCTACAGTGGTAGCTGGCCCTGGGAAACCTTCACCTCCTGCTGTTCAGAGAAGGATAACGGGCAAAGTAAATGCACCTTGCCCAGTCCAAATCTAATAAGGAGGCAGTGCTTCAAAGCCACTATTTTATCCTCCCAAAACTGAGCTCCACCGAGATGGTTACGACATTCTGGAATGGCTTGGCAGGTGGTGTACTGCAACCAGATTTATTATGGGAAGCTCACCTGTCTCATTGTTATCATGGTTTGTTGTTGTGACCATCTGTCTGTTGTATCCACTCCATAGGTCATCTTATACCTGAAATGCAAGCTATCTGGGGCAAGTAGTTTATATGTATGTACAGCACCTAGCTCAAGTGGGACCCCTGGACACCACCACAACACAAATAAATAGTGCCGCATTTACAATCTGGCCTAGGATCTTGACTTTCTATGAGTTTCAATGAAAAATCTCTTCAGCAACAAATGCAGCTTACAAATACAGAGAGTTTATCATACAGGAGGATGTTAAGTGCATTTCAGGAAGGCAGAACATTACCAGCTGATAATCCCTCTACAACCCAACTTGGACTACATCCCCCTCTACTTACTTCATCCTAGCCGTGACTGTGCCCCCTAGTCCTATACTCTGAAACCAGTATTTGTATATGTAAACAGAGATCTCCTTGGGCCCTGAAACCATCTTCCCATGAGGAAGTTAACTGAACATATCTCTGAAGCCTGTCTCAGTTTTCAGCAGCAGATGCAAAAACCTGAAGTTTAAATATTCTGCCTCATGTTATTTCAAAGATCACCACACTCAGGGTGCGTCTACACAGCACCCTAAACTCAAAATAAGATATGCAATTTGCGCTATGCAAATTGTGCATCTTATTTCGAATCTATTTTGAAATAGCTGATTTTGAAATGGGCATGTCTACACAGTGACAAATTTCAAAATAACTCGCTATTTCGAGCCATCCCTTATCCCTCGTGCAACAAGGTTTACCAGGATGGTGAAATAGCGTGCCCATTATTTTGAAAAATATTTTGAAATAACAGGCAGCTTGTAGCTGGGTAGCTAATAACGCAGGGTAGCTATTTCGGGATACCTCTGGTATCCCGAAATCGCCATGCAGTGTAGACATACCCTCAGGGAACGACTCTCCATTGCTCTGCACCTTAGGCAGTCATCCGCACCAGTGCAAGGTAGGTATAAAATCCTACCACTTTAATTTAGTAGTGTTTCACATCCACTTTCCACTGCTGTGCCTGCACAAGGTGCAGGGTGAAGAAAAACATGCATCTATTTTTAAAAGAGAAAGAGATTTGTGGGAGTCCCCTTAAATGGAGCCCACAGAAGAAGCACAAAATTGTATAAAATCACAAACAAACGTAGCAGGTCTTCCAGTATATCTTCCTGCCAGCACAGGATTAGTTCCCATGGTTCAGTTTGAACCTCTCTGGTCTGGGACTCTCTGATCTGGCAACATCTATGTTCTGGCAACATCCATGTTGCTGGATCAGAGAACCCTGGACCAGAGAGCCCCAGAAGCTATCAGCTGGAAGCCCGGCCAGCTCCACCGGGGGCGGAGCCCGGCTGGTAGCCACTGGGGGCCAAGAGCAAAGCAACAGCCAGGAGGGGAGCCAGCCAGGAGGCCAGCTCTTCTGAGAGAGACCTGACCTCCCCTGGTCTGGCTAACTCCCCTGTCTGAGACCCATCACGTCCTGAGGGTGCCGGACCAGGGAGGTCCAACCTGTACCAACTTGGCCAAGACTACTTTCAAGCAGTGGTATTCCCATTGCTTCCCAGAAGAATTTTGGGAAGAATTTTCCTCCAGAATAACAGATCTAATTAACAGGGATTTTTTCCTTGATATTCAAATTACTATTTTCCTTTTCTTAATGTCACCCCATTATTCTGAGTGACAACTCTCGTTGCAACATGTTACACAATCCCCCTCCCCACACTATGCAAGTATTTGTACACTCCCAGTACATCCCTCAGCTCTTTAGTCATACTGGGTGGCTGTGTCTACATTGGCACCCCTTTCCGGAAAAGGGATGCTAATGAGACACTTCGGAATTGCAAATCCGCGGGGGGGTTAAATATCCCCCACAGCATTTGCATTTACATGGCTGCCGCTTTTTTCCGGCTCGGGGTTTTTGCCGGAGAAAAGCGCCAGTCTAGACGCGATTTTCCGGAAAATAAGCCCTTTTCCGGAAGATCCCTTATTCCTACTTGAAAAGGGCTTATTTTCTTATTCTGGAAAAGGGCTTATTTTCCGGAAAATCGCGTCTAGACTGGCGCTTTTCTCCGCCAAAAACCCCGAGCCGGAAAAAGCGGCAGTTATGTAAATGCAAATGCCGCGGGGATATTTAAACCCCGCGATTTGCAATTCGGCGTCTCATTAGCATCCCTTTCCGAAAGGTGCCAATGTAAACACAGCCGGTACGTCTAGACTGCATCCCTCTGTCGGCAGAGGGATGCAGATTAGGTAGGTCGACATTGCAAATGAGGCAGGGATTTAAATATCCCGTGCCTAATTTGCATAAAATGGCTGCCGCATTTTGCCAACTCAGCACTTTGTCGGCAAAAAGTGGCAGTCTAGAGGGGGATCTGCTGAGAAAGAAAGCCTTTTTTGACAGATCCTGTAAACCTCCTTGCAGGAGGCATAAGGGATCTGTCGAAAAAGGCTTTCTTTCTCTACAGATCCCCCTCTAGACTGCGGCTTTTTTGCCAAGAAAGTGCTGAGTCGGCAAAATGCGGTGGTCATTTTTATGCAAATTAGGCACGGGATATTTAAATCCCTGCCTCATTTGCAATGTCTACCTGCCTAATCTGCATCCCTCTGCCGACAGAGGGATGCAGTCTAGACATACCCACTGAGTCTAGATAAGCACGTAGCTTGGCATCTAAGCCCTTCACAGATGAGCCAATTTTCAAGTGTAAATCATCAAACCTCCATTGATTTCAATAGTTATGGAAGAAGCATGATCTTGCACTTAGGGACAGGGACCCACGTCATGGACTTCCTACTCTGGGCAAGTCACTTACTACCTCTATAAAATGAAGATAACAATACTTCCCTTATTCCACTCCTTCTCTTAAGTATTAGGATTAAGCTCTTCAGGGCAAGAGCAGTCTTGCCTACATGTATATACAGTGCCCAGTAAAAGGAGACTTCAATCTCAATTGGGAGACTATCATAATCATATATATAGTAGCCCAGTGTCTGAGAGTCTGTAACGCTGAAACGCTGGCTGTTCCCTCTGGGCAGCGCTGTTGTTGAAATGCTGGCTGTTCCCTCTGGGTGGCCCGTGCTGCATGGGGAGTGCGGGGCCCAAACGGCTGCTTGCGCCGCTTGCTCCCCTGCGGCGGCCCGGCTGAGCGGCGCAGAAGTCAGCCGAGCGCCATGGTGGGAGGTGAAGGGGGGTGGGGCGGTGACGTGCAGCATGACAGCAGCTCCAGGCCCCGCCCCCTCACCGTGAACATCACCACCCCGCCCCCCTTCGCCTCCCGCCGTGGCGCTCAGCTGACTTCTGCGCCACTCAGCTGGGCCGCCATGCAGGAGCAAGCAGCACAAGCGACCGTTTGGGTTACACGCTCCCCATGCAGCACGGGGAGCGTGGAGCCCAAACGGTCATTTGGGCTCCGCGGTCCCCCAAGTGAGAGGCAGGAGGGGGAGGAGAAGAGAAAGAGAGAGACAGAGAGAGAGGCAGGAGGCGGAGGAGAGCTGAGAAAGAGAGAGGGGAAGGTAGTAGGAGGGGAAGAGAGAGACGGGAGGCTCAGGAGAGAAGACCAACATTGAGGAGAGACCTGAAAATCCCGTCTTATGATGGGCTAATTGGCTAGTATAATAATAATTATACAATAATCCTAAAAAAATATGGAATCTGAGTTTCACTACAGTTCTACCAAACTATCAATACAGATTTTGCTATGCATTTACTAATGATGCTATTATGAAGGATGCAGGGGGGAAGCAGGAGAGAGTGACTTTATTTTGGGGAGGGGTAGTTGTTTCTTTAAAAATAGAACATCTGGGAAAATTTCTTTCCCCATTTAAAAAAAAGGGGGGAAAGTGACGTATATGTGCTTTTATTTGTTCAAAAAGTCACGTCTATCCTTCTTGCCTGGAAGATTATTTGGGAGACTGGAGATCCAGAAAGTTTATAGCATAAGCAACAACAAGCACCTGAAAGCAGCAATGATTTTTGTTCAGACTATTTAAAACTCAGGAAGGGAGGAGAAGCAGGGAGAAGGAAGGTTGCTGTTTTTCTTTTTTGTGTAAATAACTATTTAGCTCAAATGCATGAAAAACAAGATTACTAAAAGGAAGGAGATTAATGAGAAGTATTTTTCTGCTTCCTCCCCAGTTCATGTTGAGCATCTGACTGCACTTTGTAGTTTCACTGTGCAAACAGCAATCAATGTTCAGTTGATGATCAGTTAGTTGCACTGCCTAGCTCACATACTAGAATTGGTGACATGACTCCTGTGCAGTGTGGTTGTGGGGAAGCGGAGCTGAGGGCTCTGCCCAGGGCCCACTTTTCAAGAAGATGCAGCAGCTGTGAACATGCAGGAAACTAGTCAGTCAGTTTTTAAAAGATTCATGTTTGCAGCAACCTGCCTTGCCCAGAATCAACAGAGCTGAGAACAGCAGAACCCAAACTTCCGGACTCCCATCTCCAATCCTAGCCAATAGTCAGAGCTGACTTTCATTTATCCCCAGTCCCAAATGGGAAAGTAGAGATTCATTCAGATTAAGCAGTGAAACAGTTTTTCAAGGCTGACAGGAAGGATGCCAGTGGTTAAAACACTGACTTGAAGACCATTCCATGTTCTGCTGCAGACATTCTGTGCGACTGAGCCTCTCTGCCGCGGTCCTTCTACAACAGGGACAACAGCACCACCCAACTTTACCAGAAGCACTGTGAGCAGGGGCGGATATAGGGCAGGGCGAGCGGGGCGGCCGCCCCGGGCCCCCTGGGCTTCAAAAGCCTCACAGATGCGCCGTGGCGCCACCGTGCATCTTGGCGTGGCGCCACTGCACATGCGCCCGTGGCAAAGGGGGGCCCCGCAAAATTGTGCTGCCCTGGGCCCCGCAAAACGGTCATCTGCCCCTGACTGTGAGAATAAACACTTTGAAGAAGGCCCTATATGCAACAGATAGAAGTGGAAGGGGAGAAAGAGCAGCCTTCCAATGCTCTGTTATTATGCCAGATAAATCGTGGCTGCCAAATCCTCATAATTCCCTTAATTCTAGGGCAAGAGCCATGAAGGCTAGGGATGCACTTGGTTTAAATTGGCTGAGTAGCACTAGCCTTTATGAGACCACCATTTTCATCCCTTCCACTGTTTATAGTCAGAGGCAGCAGGGGGGTGGAGGCAGGAGCCGGTGCCATTTCAGATTTTGGTAGGTGGGGGACGACTTGTGCAGGTGCTGATGGGGGAGGCAGACTGAGAACAGCAGCTTCAGCGGTGTTACTGAGCATGCTCAGTACACGTATAGCTAAAAAAGGGGGAGACCGATTCCATTTGTCTTCCCCTCATACACATATCACCTCTTTTTAGGGCTACTAAGGCACTGGAAAACTCTAGGGTTTTTTGGCAGATAACTTCGCAATTAGCTGACAGGAACACTGTATCTAATTCCTATAGAAAAGAAAGAGAATTTAAATAACTATTAGACTCACTCAGCTCTAATATTAATCTTGACATCTTGTGGCAAGTAACTTAAAGGATACCGATTAGCCTTAACATTTTAACGTATATTCTTACCAACTGCAGAGAGAGAGAGAGACTGTCAGCACTCCTGAGCTTTACCTCAACTCTGGAAGTTATAGCAGGGGGCACATACATTTGGGCTCTATATAAGATCAGACTGGCCCTACTGGGTAAGTTTAATGGTCCATCTAGTCCAGTATCCTCTCTTCCAACAATGGCCAGTGCCAGGTGCTTCAGAAGGCATGAACAGAAGAGACATTCTTCAAATAATCCATTCCCTGTTGCCCATTGCCAGCGTCTGGCAAACGGAAGCTAGGGACGCCATTCCTGTCCATTCTTGCTGGTAGCCATTGATGGACCTATCCTACTTGAACTTACTTTGTTCTTATTGGAACCCTATTATAGTTTGGGCCTTTCCACCATCTCCTGGCAAAGAGCGCCACAGGTTGACAGTGAAAAAACTATTTGTTTTAAATCTGGGTGAGTTTCTTGTGTTATGTTATTGAAGGAGTAAATAACATTTGCTTATTCTATTTTTTCCAAATTGTTCATGATTTTCTAGACCTCTTAACATATCTCCCCCATCCTTTAGTCCAGCGGCAGAGAACCTCTTTTGCATCGGGGGCCGCTTACCCACAGAAAAATCAGTCAGGGGCCACACACAAGTGAGAAGCAACTCCCCCCCCCAAAACCTCACTGATGTGGCCCCCACATGGCCTTCACCCACGAGAGCTTAGGTGGGCCCAGGCTAGATTTTATGTGCTCCAGCCCCACAAGGAGGGTAGCAAACGGGAGGGTAGGAGCACCAATGTGGGCTCCCCAATGCTAAGAGGGAGCCCTAAGCCTCAGGGTCTGGATCTAGGCAAGCTGGGGGCTGCAGCTGGCCCCCCGGGCCTTAGGTTCTCCACCCCTGCTTTAGTCATTTCTTTTCCAAGCTAAAAAGTCCCAGTCTTGTTAATCTCTCCTCATATGGAAGCTGTTCCTTACCCCTCATCATTTCTGTTCCCCTTTCTGTACCTTTTCCAAATCCAATAGATCTTTTTTAGACGAGGTGACCAAATCTGCATACAGTATTCAAGATGTGGGCATACCATGACTCTATATAGAGGCAATATGATATTTTCCTGTCTTATTAGCTAATGATTCCCAATATTCTGTAAGTTTTCTAGTTTTTAGACTGCCATGGCACATTGAGCAGATGTTTTCAGGGAACTATCCACAATGATTCTAAGATCTCTTTCTTGAGTGGTAACAGCTAATTTAGACCCCATCATTTTTGTATGTATAGTTGGGATTATATTTTTCCATGCGCATTACACTGCATTTATCAACACTGAATTCCATCTGCCCTTGTGTTGCCCAATCACCCAGTTTTGTGAGATCCCTTTGTAGTTAGCTTTGGACTTAACTATTTTGAGTAATTTTGTACTATCTGCAAGTTTGCCACATCACTGTTTACCCCTTTTTCAGGAATATTTATATATTTAACAGTACAGGTCCAAATTTAAATCGCAGCAGCACAACACTCATTGCTACTCTGTTCCTCCCCTATCTTTTAAGTACCTGGCAATGTTTTCATTATGATCTAACGATCCTTCAATTACTTGAATGACCAGGCTTTACTTATTCTTAATCACCTGCCTCCCTCTTTTTATAACAAGCTCCCTGCACCCAAAAGTAAAGCTGCAAGGAGCTCAAACTCTGTTGCATTTAAAAAATGCCTCTGGAGCCCAAGGAGCTGCCTGACTCCCCCATGCTGCTGCCTCTGATACAGAAGCAGCAGTGCAGGAGGAAGAGAAAGTGGGAGCAGAGGCGTAGCGAGGGTGTTATGCAGCCGGGGGCAAAGGTAAAATTTGCACACACACCCCCACCACCGCTCCGTGGTGGGGACCCGAACCTGGCGCACGGCCCTGGAAGGAGGGGGAATTTGTACTGTGTCTTCCCCGGCCCCCTCCAGTTTGGGGCCGGACCCCACACGCACTAACCCACCGGCGGAGATGGAGGAGGTCGGGCTGGGGCCGGGGAGGAGGTGGCAGCGGGATGACAGGGGGAGCGGAGGGGGACTAAATTGGTGCTGTGCCTGGAATGGAATTGCTTCTCATAAAACAGAAAGGGAGGGCTCAGCTGTAATGACCACATGGGGGTAGCAGAGAATACGGGACAAATATACTGTATAATGAGAGAGGGGCAGCAAGGAGCCAGACATGGTGACCGAGACAGTAGTTTGCTACATTCCTCACTCTGCCTGGGGGAGGAGGAGACAAACTTGGATCTGTCCCAGCTGGGGACATGCACCACTCCCTCAGCTGTGCCCACTGAAGATGCAGCAGTTATGGCGGGGGTCAACAACTTTTAATGGGGACCACTCCAAGATTTTGGCAAGTGGTCAAGGGCCGCATTTCTACTGAAGGAGTATGGGGTCTGGGACAGAGGTTGGGTGCAGAAGGGAGCTTGGAGTAAGTGACTGGGGTGCATGAGGGGGTGTGGAGTCTGAGACGGAGTGTGGGTGATAGAGGGGGTTGTGATCTGGGGCAGAGGCTTGGAGTGCAGGATCCAGGTGGAGGTATGGGTGCAGGACAGGATTCTGGCCTAGCGGGTGCTCTAGGAGGAAGTGCAGAGTCTGGGAGGGAGTTGTGACCTGGGAGAAGGGAGTGCAGAGGGTTTTGGTGGTGACCTGGGGCAGGGAAATGGGGTGCAGGGTCATGGAGGGATGTGAGTGCCAGAGGGGACTCTGGCCTGGGGGAAGGGTATAAGAGGGGATGTAGTATCCAGGAGGGAGTTGTAACCGGGGAGAAAGGGGTACATAGGGTTTGGGTGGTGGCCTGGGACAGGTAGTTGCGGGGGGGTCAAAGAGGCAGGCTGTGACTGGGAGGCACTTACCTAGGCAGCTCCTAGCCAGCAGCCCTGCAGAAACCTGAGCTGCAGTCACAAGCTGCTCCATGTGGTTGTGCTCCAGGTAGGGTGGGGGGAGGGAGGAGGAGGCTTCATTGGCTGCTCCTGCCTCCAGCAAAATTTCTCAGCTCCCATTGGCTGGAAACTGGCCAGTGGGAGCTGAGAGGTTTTGCTGGGGGGCAGGACAGAGCGCAAAGCCTTCCTCCTCGCTCCCCAGCATCCAGAGCATAGAGCAGCCACATTTAAAGCATCTGCAGCTGCACGGTGCTTAAGGGTCCAGCGAGGCAGCCACAAGCTGGACCAAGTGGCTTGGTGGGCCGGATCCGGCCCACTAGACACCTCTTGCCCACCCCTAGCTTATGAAGAGGCACATCTCACCCGGCTTCAAGCTGTTACGGTGATAGAGTGCTGGGGTAGTCCTCTCTCCCCGCGGGGCAACGAGCAATGATTTCAATAAAGCATATATATTTTCATTTTATTTTCCAAAAAACAAAAATTGAGTTAAGAATCATAGAATCATAGAGCTGGAAGAGACCTCAGGAGGTCGTCAAGTCCAGCCCCCTGCCCAAGGCAGGACCAATCCCAACAAGGACCCGAGCAATGCCGTGTAAATCTTCTGGTTAACTATAATTGTTTATTCATACATAAAGGTATATTCTTTTAAGTTGTACAAAACTTCCCTATAGCAAAAAGGGGGTTTTGTGCAAAAAAGGAAACGTCTACACTGCTTGTTTTTGTGCAAAAACCCCTAGCACAAAAACAGATGGGCAGAAAATATGCAAATGAGATTGTGACTTATGCTAATGAGTCCCTCATTAGCATATTTTCTGCTGGAAGAACTAGCAGTGAAGACGTAGCCTGCGGGGGTATCTTTTTCCTTGGGACCTTCATTGTGTCTATAGGGAAAGAGCAGATTTCAAAAAAGCTCAGAACCCAAAAGTTCCCTTGCAGGCACTTAAATAAATGGTCATATTTTCAAAAGATATCAGCTCCCAGCAGCCACCATTATTTTCAATGGTGGGGGGGGTGTTTAGTGAAATGTGGGATGTTTTGTTGGTCTCAATGGGAGTGGTGGAAAGCGAAGAACTTTTGAAAATCTGGCCAAACTGTCTTTTAACCTCTCCCCAAAATGGTCAGCAAGGGTCTTACAAGGAAGACACAATTCTTCCTTGTTTAGCTTTTATTTTCAGTTGTTGATTTCATGCTTTTTAAAGGTACCAGACTGATGGTACAGGAGTCCCAATTCTCTCCACAGCAGGATACAAGTATCTCCCATGGAAATGAGGAGAATGACATTCTGTTTCTCCAAAGAAGGACAACACAAGGTGCAGTAGTTCAGATTACCTCATGCAGCCCTGCCAAGCACCTCAGCTTTGTGCAGCAGGAAGCACCTTTACACATGGAGGGGGAAGTTAGTACTGATGGCCTCTCTTCTGAGACTTCCAAAAGGGAACAGTTAATGTGCCAATTTTCTTCCTGCAGCTTTTCTCACTAGGGATCACAAATTCATTTCAACAGGCAAGGCAGTTCTCAGATTGGAAGAGTTTTCAAATAACTATGTACCAGGATCAATTCAAACCAGTAGCCAAGGTGTTCCACAAAAATGAGGAAGTTAGTTAAACAGAAATTAAAAGGGATAGTGCCAAAAGTGAAATGTCTGCAAGCTGCATGAAATCTTATTAAAGACACCATAATAGAGGCTCAACTTAAATGTATACCCTAAATTCAAAACTTAGTGAGAGAACCAAAAGTGCCATATTCTCTAATCAACAAAATAGAAGAAGCAGTCAGAGGCAAAAAGGCTTGTTTAAAAAGTGGAAGTTAAATCCTATTGAAGAAAATAGAAAGAAGGAGAAACTTTGGCAAATGAAGTGTAAAAATATAATTAGAAAGGCCAAAAACGAATCTGAAGAACAGCTAGCCAAAAACTCAAAAAGTAATACCAAAATATTTTTAATTACAGTAGAAGCAGGAAGCCTGGTAAATAACCAGTGGAGCAACTAGATGATTGAGATGCTAGAGAAGCACTCAAGGACAATAAGGTCATTGAGGAAAAACTAAATGAATTCATTGCATCGGTCTTCACAGCTGAGGACATGGGAATTCCCAAACCCGAGCCATTCTTAAGTGACAAATATGAGAAACTGTCCCAGATTGAGGTGTCATTAGAGGAGGTTTTTGAACAAATTGATAAACAGTAATAAGTCACCAGGACCAAATGGTATTCACCCAAGAGTTCTGAAGGAACTCAAATGTAAAATTGCAGTACTATTAACTGTAATTTACAATTTATTTAAATCAGCTGCTGTATCAAGTGACTGAGGATACCTAATGTGATGCCAATTTTTAAAAAGGGCTCCAGTAGTGATCCTGGCAACTACAGGCCAATAAACCTGAAGGCAAATGGGTTGAAATTACAGGAAAGAATAAAACTGTCAGACACCATAGATGAAAGAACTCAAATGGGAAATTTCAGAAATATTAACTGTGGTTTGTAACGTATCCTTTAAATCAGCTTCCGTACCTGATTGGAAAATAGCTAACATGACACCAATATTTTAAAAGGGCTCCAGAGGTGATCCTGACAATTACAGACCAGTAAGTCTAATGTCAGTACCGGGCAAATTAATTGAAACTATAGTAAAGAATAAAATTGTCAGACACATAAATGAACATAATTTATTGGGGGAGAGTCAACATGGTTTTTGTAAAGGGAAATCATGCCTTACTAATCTGCTAGAGTTCCTTGAGGGGGGTGAAGAAACATGTGGACAAGGGGGATCCAGTGGATATAATATACTTAGATTTCCAGAAAACCTTTGACAAGGTCCCTCACCAGAGGCTCTTAAGTAAAGTAAGTTGTCATGGGATAAGAGGGAAGTTCCTTTAATGGATTGATAACTGGTTAAAAGACAGGAAACAAAGGGTAGGAATAAATGGTAAGTTTTCAGAGTGGAGAGAGGTAACTAGTGGGGTCCCCCAAGGGTCTGTCCTGGGACCAAACCTATTCAACTTATTTATAAATGATCTAGAGAAAGGGGTAAACAGTGAGGTGGCAAAATTTGCAGATGATACCAAACTGCACAAGATAGTTAAGACCAAAGCAGACTGTGAAGAGCTTCAAAAAGATCTCACCAAACTAAGTGAGTGAGCAACAAAATGGCAAATGAAATTTAATGTGGATAAATGTAAAGTAAGGCACATTGGAAAACATAATCCCAATTATACATACAATACGATGGGGACTAATTTAACTACTACTAGTCAAGAGAGAGTTCTTGGAGCCATTGTGGATACTTCTCTGAAAATATCCACTCAGTGTGCAGCAGCAGTCAAAAAAGCAAATAGAATGTTAGGAATCATTAAAAAAGGGATAGAGAATAAAACAGAAAATATCATATTGCCTCTATATAAAACCACGGCATGCCCACATCTTGAATACTATGTACAGATGTGGTCGCCTCATCTCAAAAAAGATATATTGGCATTGGAAAAGGTTCAGAAAAGGGCAACAAAGATGATTAGGGGTTTGGAACGGGTCCCATATGAAGAGAGATTATAAAGACTTGGACTTTTCAGCTTAGAAAAGAGGAGACTAAGGGGGGATATGATAGAGGTCTATAAAATCATGACTGGTGTGGAAAAAGTTAATAAGGAAAAGTTATTTACTTATTCCCACAATATAAGAATGAGGGTTCACCAAATAAAATTAATAGGCAGAAGGTTTAAAACAACCAAAAGGAAGTTTTTCATCACTCAGCGCATAGTCAACCTGTGGAACTCTTTGCCGGAGGATGTGGTGAAGGCTAGGACTTTAACAGGGTTCAAAAAAGAGCTAGACAGATCATGGAGGTTAGGTCCATCAATGGCTATTAGCCAGGATGGATAGCAATGGTGTCCCTACTCTCTGTTTCTCTGGAGGTGGGTGACAGGGGAGGGATTACATGAGGATTACCTGTTGTGTTCCCTCCCTCTGGGGCATCTGGTATTGGCCACTGTCATCAGACAGGATACTGGGCTGGATGGACCTTTGGTCTGACCCAGCATGGTCGTTCTCATGAACACAGTTTTTTGAGGGGAAAATCAATGTGTTTTTCGTAAACGGAAATCATACCTCACCAATCTACTAGAATAATTTGAGGGGATCAACAAACATGTGGAAAAGCAGGATCCAGTGGATATAATGGTCTTAGATTTTCAGAAAGCCTTTGACAAGGTGCCACACCAAATGCTCTTAAACAATGTACGCTGTCATGGGATAAGCGGGATAAGGGAGCCATGGATTTTGGATTGGTAACTGGTTAAAAGATAGGAATAAACTGTCAGTTTTCAGAATAGAGAGAAGTAAATAATGGTGTCCCCCAGGAGTTTGCATTGGGACCAGCCCTATTCAACATTATCATAAATAATCTGAAGAAAAAGGGTAAACAGTGATGTGGAAAAATCTGCAGATGATACCTGAATATAGATAGCTGAATGCCTGGGCAACAAAAATCACAGATGAAATTCAAGTGTTGATAAATGCACAGTTGGAAAACATAATCCCAACTACACTTATAAAATAATGGGGACTAAATTAGTTGTTCTTGGAGTCATTGTGAATAATTCTTTCAAAACATCCACTCAATGTACAGGAGCAGTCAAAAAAGCTAACAGAATGTTGGTAATCATTAAGAAAAGGATACATGATAAGACAGAAAATATCATATTGTCTCAGTATAAATCCACAGTATGCTCACATCTTGAATACTGCATGCAAATGTGGTCACTCTATCTATCTAAATAAATAAATAGTAACTGGAAAAGGTTCAGGAAAGGTCAACAAAAATTATTAGGGGTATGGAATGGTTGCCATAGGAAGAGAGATTAATAATACTGGGACTTTTCAACTTAGAAAAGAGACAATTACGAGAGGATATGATAGAAATCTAATCAAGACTGGTATGGAGAAAGTAAATAAGGAAGTGTTATTTTCTCCTCATAACACAGGAACTGGGGGTCACCATATGCAATTAATAGGCAGTAGGTTTAACCAAACAAAATGAAATATTTCTTCATACAATGCACAGTCAACTTGTGAAACTCCTTGCCACAGGATGTTATGAAGGCCAAGACTGAAACAGGGTTCAAAAAAGAACTACAGTAGACTTCCGATAATCCGGAACCTTTGGGACCTAAGTGGTGCTGGATTATCAGATATGCCAGACTATCAGGAGGTGTTATAAGATGGTTACATATATCTATATATATAGATATAGATATAGATATATATGTATATATATCTATATCTATATATATATGCAGTATATACTGTATATAAATGTTTTTAACCCTTTTTATTGTAGCACAAGCACTGTCCAGCGTCACACAATGCCAGTGACAGACTGACTCGGTCCCGTCCGGTTTCACTCGGTTCAGCTGCTGCCCCTGATGCCTTGTGACTCGTTTTTTGCCGAAGCTCACTCACTAGGCCATGGGTTCCCAAACTGGGGGGCGTGGCATGAAGAAATTCCAGGGGGGCGTGAGGTGACCCAACCCCAACCCTCCCCCCCGCGTCAATCCCTCCCCCTCCTAAGTTTTGCTGCTATTTTTGTTTATCAGCCCCAGTCAGTTCCTTTTTTCTGCTCAACAAGTTTTGCTGCTATTTTGGGGGGGTCATGAGGGTTTCTCAAAAATCAGAAAGGGGGCATGATGCCCGAAAAGTTTGGGAACCACTACACTAGGCTCTTGCCATTTTGATGCCAGCCTATCGGGAGTGCCGTACAATTGGATGCCAGACTATTGGAGTTTTACTGTATATAAATTCATCCAGGGTAGGTCCATCAATGGCTGTTAGTCAGGATGAGCAGGGATGGTGTCCTTATCCTCTATTTACCAGAAGCTGGGAATGGGCAACAGGAGATGGATCACCCAGGTATGACCACTCTTATGTTCCCAACTGTATGTTTTCTGTAACCATCTGCATGCAACTTCTCTTGCAAAGAACCTTACTTTTATTTTAAATGCTTTTGTTCTGATTTTACCTTATATTCTTTAACCCAGATAATTTATTTGACCAAATCAATGGGTTCATTGATTCCAGTGTATTTGCTTATTTCAATGACCATTGCAACCACCTCAGTAGAAAGGTAATCAATAATGAATGGGAATCACAGTCAGCATGGGCAATGTATGCCGTAGGATCTACATACACTCTTGAATCTTAAGCTACTGAAGCCATAGAAAGCATCAGTTTATATTCACAGAAGAGCCACATCAGTTTATGTTTACAAAGCACATAAGAAGTCCAACTCAATTTTAAACAAAGCAACTAAGAATATGGAGGAGGGATTTTATATTTTCAGAATTTTGATCTATTCATGACACTCTCTGCATAAACTACTTTTTACTAGGGATATCAGCGTGTAGTGGGTTATATGATTAACCTATAAGTCTGGGCCTATCAGTTCATCGTAATGACTACATGCAATCCCCCCTCTTCCTGCCTGTGTATCAGAGGCAGCAAGGGGGGCGGAGGTGGGAACAGTTCCCGACCTGTGCTGCCTCTTGCAGAGCTGCTTGCCCCCCTCTGCTGCCTCCCACAGAGGCAGCAGCATGGGGCGGGGAGGCAGGCAGGAGCTGGTACACACAGGAAGCGGCTTTATCAGAGGCAGCAGGTGGGGAAGGCGGGAGCTGGTGCTGGCAGGGAAACAACTTAAAAGTTGGCTCCCCCCTTGGCTCCTGTCTTCCCCCCCCCACACACACACACACGTGTAAATGTGTAACTGTTAAAATTTCCAATGGTTACAGATTTACACAAATAAACAATAGTTAACATCTCTACTTTCTGCCATATATTTTTGTTAGTCTCTAAGGCTACGTCTAGACTACAAGCCTCTTTTCAAAAGCTTCTTTCGAAAGAGATCGTCTAGACAGCAACCAGTATTTTCAAAAAAGAGAGCCGCTTTTTCAAAAGAGAGAACCCAGGCAGTCTGGATGCTCTCTTTCGAAAAAGCACTGTTTGCGTTCAATAACGTATTCCTCGTAAAATGAGGTTTTCCACGGTCAAAAAACCAGCCACGTTCTTATGATTCAATTTTGAAAGAATGCAGCAGCAGTCTAGATGCAAGTGAAGTTTTTTCGAAAAAAGGCCACTTTTTTGGAAAAAAACCTGTAGTCTAGACACACCCTAAGGTGACACAGGACTTCTCATTACTTTTTACTTGATTATTTTTAATTTTACCTGAAAATGAAATGAGGATGCATATTTCTAATTTCTAACCACACCCAATCACTCTTCTTGATACTGCTCATCAGGCAATCAGGCTTATCAGGTTTCTTTTTTGGGAAGTCCCCACATGGTTACCCCAGCACTTCTAAGCAACATTGGCTCAATCCTGTAGGAAAACTACTACAACATCTGTGCCATTATATGGTTATTGTCCACATATAAAAGTTTAGACAAAAGGTTAAGTTACTACTGATGGGAATGCTCCTTTCACAGAATATTAACCAGATTATCGGTGTTGCAACTTATAAACAAAGGTCGAGTGTGCAAATCATACAAAATAAATAACAGTCCTATCAGAACACTTTTTTTGACTGAAATTATTGAGATCTGAGGTGCCTGGCATTTTACCTATTGTAGTTACACATACTATGATCTTCTAAAGACTTGTACAAATGTTGTCATGTTTATTACATTAGCAACCCAGTGCTGTAAGTCAACATTATTAAAATTACTCCTCCAAGAAGCATTAAGATGATTTTAAGCAGCTTTCTGCTATTCCGTATGCTAGAAAGGAACAAATTCTAGCAAGTCAAGTGTAAAAGTATGATTAGACAGGTCAAATAAGAATTTGAAGAGCAACTAGCAAAAAATGCAAAAACAGCTTTTTTTAAGTATATCAGAAGCAGGAACCCTGCCAAATAATCAGTGGTATAGACAATCGAGGTGCTAAAGTAGCAGTCAAGGAAGACAAGGTCATTGTACAGAAGTTAAATTCTTTGCATTGGTCTTCACTGCAGAGGATGCGTGGCAGATTCTCACTTCTGAGCCATCCTTTTAAGAGTGACAAATCTAAGCAACTGTCCTAGACTTAGATGTTAGTAGAGGGGGGGTTTGGAACAAATTGATAAAGTAAACAGTAATAAGTCATCAAACCCAGACGGCATTCACACAAGAGTTCTGAAAGAACTCAAATGTGAAATTGCAGAACTACTAACTGTGGGATGTAACCATATGCTTAAATCTACCTTTGTACCATTGACTGGAGGGCACTTAATATTAGTGTCATTTTTTTAAAAAAAGGCTCCAGAGGCAATCCTGGCAATTACAGATCAGTAAGCCTAACTTCAGTACCAGGCAAATTGGTGGAAACTACAGCAAAGAAAAGAATAGTCAGATATATAGGTGAGCTTTTGTAAACAGAAATTGTGTCTCACTAGTCTATCGGGATTTCTTTCAGGGTGTCACACAGATAAATAAGGGCGATCCAGTGGATATAATATATTTGGACCTTCAGAAAGCCTTTGATAAAGTCTCACCAAAGCTTCGTAAGCAACGTAAGGACTTGTGGGACAAGAAGGCAGATCCTGTCATGGATTAATAATTTATCAAAAGACAGGAAACAGAAGTTAGGAATAAATGGCCATTTTTCACAGTGGAAAGAGGCAGATAAGGCCTGAACATCCGTATAACCCAGGGATTCAACATATGTATAAAAGATCTTGGAAAAGGGATATATCAGGAGGTGGAAAAGTATGCAAAGGATTCAAAATTACTCAAGATAGGTAAGTCTAAAACTGACTGTTACCCCAGGATCTCACAAAACTGGATGGCTGGGCAAATGAAGTTCAATGTTGATAAATGCAAAGTAATGCACACTGAAAAACATAATTACAACTACCCCATAGAAAAGATGGGGTCTATAACAGAGAGCTTGGAGTCATAATGGATAGTTCTTTGAAAATACCTGCTCTATGTGCAGCAGCAGCAGTCAAAAATGCTTTTTTTTTAAGTCATAGTTAGGAACCACTGGGAAAGAGATGCCACTATATTAAACCCTGGTATGCCCACATCTTGAATACTATGCAAGGTTCTGGTTACCCCAACTCGAAAAAGATTATTAGAACTGAGAAAAGTACAGAAAAGGGCAATAAAAATTATTAGAGGAATGAAGCAACCTAAGGGGATTTTAAAAAGACTGGGACTGTTCATCTTTTAAAAAAAGAAACAATTAAGGAGGGATATGATAGAGGTCTATGAAATCATGAATAGTGTGGGGAAAAATAAATATGGAAATATTATTTACCTTTTCCTATAACACGTGAACCAGAAGCCACCCCATGAAATTAATAGCCAAACAAACATAAAGAAGAACTTCTTCACACAATGCACTCATTGCCAGGGGATGTAGTGAGACCACAGACATAAGTGGTTTCAAAAAAATGAGCAGATAGGTTCATGGAGGAAATGCCCATCAATGGCAATTAGCCAAAATAATCCAGGACACAACCTAACCTTCAGGAAGACCCTATGTCTCTGACTGACAGAAGCTGGTAATGGAAGACAGGAATGGATCACTCCATCATTGCCCAGTTCTGTTCACTCCCACTGAAGCATCTGGAGACAGGATACTGGGCTAGACAGATCATTGGCCTGACCCAGTATGGCCCTTCTTACATTCTAGATAAGACCTTCTGGTAGTATCATGTCACTATGGGCAGTTTCTACCAGCCTCAGAGAAGGAGAAAAACCTAAAGCGGTATGAATTAGTGATCAGTAACTGGGCCCAAGTACAAACCCAGCAAATACAAATACACTGTAGACAGTCACTAACCCTTTACGGTTCCCAGGGAACTGTCCATTTCAGCACCACACACCTGAAGCCCACAACAAACAAGGGACCACCTCGCCCCAGCCCATGTGGCAAGAGGGAAGGGAAATACGCTTTAAAGCTATTTTATACATATATAACCATTCATTAGCAAAGGGGAAATCAAACCCCCACAACAGCCACCAAGGAAGTAAAATAAGGCTGCAATCATCATCTGTTGCTTAGCATCACGCACACCCAAGTTCAACAACATGTCCTAGACCTTGATTCGTTTTCACAAGAGCTTGCATCCCACAGCACAGGAAACACACACATGTAACACCGCCTTCCCCCACCCCAGCACACTCCCGGTACTGATATCCGAATGATCAAGTCTTAAGAGGGCTGTGGGGAAGACACAGACAACGTGTAATACTTTCTGCCCTTCCCCTCCCCGAAACGACCCTACCGGTAGCTGGGCATAGGGACCTGGCTCCTCCTTCCTCCAACCAAATCCTTTCCCCCGAGGAAAGTGCAGGGCGTGTGGGTCACGCGTTCCCAGCTGCAGTGTTACCCGAAGCAGGTTAGGAGTCAGCGGCCCGGGGAAATAGGCCCCTGGTCCCCCAAATAGGCCCCTGGTCCCCTGGACACCCCCCCCCCCCCGATGCTCCTTGGCAATGCGATGCCGGGGGGCTGCAGCGCCCGCCCTGCGTCTGGAGGGGCAGTGGGGTAGAAACCTCCCACGCCCGCAGCCTCTCCTCCAAACCCCGGTGCAGCACCGGGCCCCAACTCCCTGTTTTGCCTCCGCCACTCGCTTCCCGCTCGCCCACCCACACAGCGGCCGGTGTCATTTGGCAGGGGGGGGGGCGACGCCCTGTCTTTACAAACATGCACCAAACAACCCCGGCTTGAAAGCCCCGCGCCCCCTCCTCAGGAAGCTCAGCGCACTAGAGGGCCCAAAGACAGGAGCTGGGACACCAAGACCTCTCGGGTCCAAACCACCAGCGCCCCCCCCCCTCCTCCGAGTCTCCCTCGCCTCCACTTGGCCCCCCGGCCGGAGGGGGGGCTCAGGCGGCTGGAGTTTGGGGGGAGCGCAAAAGGGGTAGTCCAGCCGCGCAGCCAGGAGGTTGGGCAGAGCCCAGACTTGAGCGGGGAGTCCGGGCTGGGGGCGGGCTAGGGACAGGCCCCCCCAGATTAGGGGGCGGGCGCCGAGAAGGGGCCTAGATGAAGCCCAGGCCGCTGGCAGGACCGAGGGTGGGCGGACTGGGTGGGGGAATGCACCAGCTCGCCGGCTGTTGGAGCGGGGGCTGTCGCAGCTGCAGGAGAGGCACCCCGGCCAGGGGCTGGCTGACAGGCCGCCCTCGCCCTCCCCCAGGGCAGACAGGTAGCCAGGCTGCAGCTGGCACTGGGGAACCGAGGCCCCGCTTCTCCCAGCTGGGGGAGGGAAAGGAGCTAGCCCGCAGCCCTAGGCGCCCAGGTGGCGGCTAGGAGGCCAGGCTGCTGCAAGTAGGGAATGGAAACGGGGGGCACACACCGCCGCCGGCCAGAAGCCCTAGCTCACCAGTGCAAGGGGGTGCAGGGAACTACCCCCACCTGGGGGGAGGGGAAAGCCCCACGAGCAGCTGGCAAGCGGCCCTGTGCGCCCCAAAGCAGCCGAGAGGTTGCTGCTGCTGGGCCAGACCGATTTGGGGCAGGAGGGGTACCCTGGCACCCCGGGTGGGGAGGCAGGAGAGGAACTGGCCCACATGCAAGCAAGGAGCTGTCGGTGCTTGGAAATAGCTCTGCGGCAAAACCCCCGCCTGGAGGGAGGGGGGAAGGGGATGCCAAAAAAAAAAAAAAAAGCAAATGGGGGCAGGGGTTTGGAAGACCCTCCGCGCAACCTGCGCGCCTCGCAAGGGTCCCGGGCGGGGCTGCAACTTACTGTGGCTGCTGAACTAGCGTGACTCCCGCAAGGCGTTGCTGGACTGCAGAGGTGGGGAAGCTGCAGGAGAAACTGCGGTTGTCGCCATCTTAGTGCGCTGCCTCCCCTGCCTTCCCCCCAGTGCAGCGTGCAGTTCCCTTGCATAATTGATGACTCTCAGCAGAATGGTTAGGGAGCGTGTCAAAAATCTCTGCACTCGTCTCCATCCCCACCCCCTCTCCCCTTATCTGCCCGGGCAGGGACCATGTCTCCATCCAGCGGCTCAGAACTGGGAGGGGAGGGAGGACTCGGGATTCCAAGGGATGAGGAGGGTAAGGGGAACCCTCTCTTCTCCAAGGAAAATCCCCCACCAACTAAGTGTTCCCTGCTCTGATGGTGGGATGGTTCCCTGGATGTGCACAGCACTGGGTCCTTGGGTAGCTGGTGGATCACTTAAGCAGAGGGAGATAAATCCCTGGGTAGATGTAGGAGCCCAGAGGGAATATATCAAGAGAGGAATAGGGGACAGTGAAGCCAAGGGTCAGGGAGGGCCCTGGTGGGAAGAGAGTGTCTCACAGGGTATGTCCACACAGCAGGGCAAAACTCAAAGTAAGCTAAGCAACTTCAGCTACAGCGACCTCAATTGCATAGCTAAAGTCGAAATAGCTTAATTCAGCTTTTGGCACTGTCTACACAGCAGGAAGTCGAAGAAAGAGTGTTCTTCCTTCCACCCTCCTTACTCCTGTTCAATGAGGGTTACAGGAGTCGGAGTAAGAAGTCCTCCAGCTCAGCGTTATTTCGAAATAATGGCTTGCAGTGAAGACGTGCTCTGTTATTTCAGAATGTCAGTTATTCCAAAATAACACTGCTGTAGAGACGTACCTGCAGAGTCCACAGAATGGAAACAAGTGTGAGGGCCCCAGCTCGGAAACAAGCTGTAACAATAATGTGTCTGCTCTTTCTCCTGGTCACCAGCCCCTAAATTCAGTTCTCACCAGGTCCAAATACACTCATTGACTGGGAACATACCATAGCACCCTCAGCCAGTCTAGGACAGCTCTGGGCAGAATGAAATCACTTTGGTTTCACAAAGGAGTCTGCTTTCAACTCACTGGCATTCATTCATACCAACAACCAAGGTTGAGCTTCAAGTGTAGAACTTACCACTGAGAGTCAGCCAAGTGGTAGGCCTTGACCAAAGAGAATCAGTAATTCTGTCATATCACTTAGGGTATCAAAGTGCTGTCCAAATAATGTGCTAATTAACCGTCACAAATCCAACCAACCTCTAAGGTAGGCATTATTATCCCCATTTTAGTGACATGAAGTGATATGCCAAGGCCTCTGAGGGCAAAAGTGGTAGAGGTAGGAACTGAACTCAGTAATTCCTATCTCAGTCATCATCTTGGTCCACATCATTGGGCAAACCTTTGATCTCAGATAGAATGGTGTAAATTGGGGCTAACATCACTCAAGCCACTAGATTGGTTTCTAATTTACTACTGTGTCACGGAGCAGAATTTGGCCCAATGACTCCACAAAACACAGAAGAGACATCCCTGCAAGCAGTTCAGTCTAAATCAGATGCAGACCCAGCAAAGCCCACATGGAGAGTAACATTGGATTGAGAATAATTTATATGTAGTGATTTAGCTTGTCTGTAACTCACTGAACTAAGCTAAATTGATATGTGCCAGTTGTAACCCAATTTAAGTGTGTTTGCACCACTTCAACTAAATCAATTTAAAAACTGTGCACTTTTAAAAAGTCCGGCTTGTGTGTGCAGAAACAAAACCTTAATCCACATCAGCAAGAGTCTATAAATTGGCCTAAAGGTGTCCAAGTACAAGGCCTGGTCTGCACAGTTTTTGTATTAATATAACTATTTTGGTTTGAGCTGTGATTTTTTTCATTTTAATTTTTTTTTTTACTGACATAGGGCTTGTCTTCATTACACAGTGGATCCACACTGCAGCGATTGATCCACTGGCAGTCGATTTATTGTGTCTGCATAGATGCGATAAATCGACTTCTGAACACTCTCCTGTTGACTCCTGTACTCCACCAGGATGAGAAAAGTAGTCCGAGTTGACAGGAGAGCATCAGTCGCGGACCTTACCACATGGAAGTACTGCATTAAATACACTGAATGGTGTAGCTGAAATTGTGTATCTTAAATCGATGGGGGAGGCTAGTGTAGACTAGGTGTTACATACACCAATGCAGCTCCCTAGTGTGGGTACAATCATAGAGGTATAAAGACGCCTTATGTTGCTATAGCTTATTCTCAAACCCCCGCAGAAACAGCTACACTGGTATAAAAGCATCTATATATGGAGACAACCACAGCCTCTTTATTCCAGAATAGTTAAAGTGGTACAAGTTGTGTGTATAGACAAGTCCTTACACCTCATCTCTGGATTTGATCCAAAAAGTTTTGGAGTTGAAAGGTATTAGGGAAAATACAAATAAATCTCCAGTATCTATTTCGAAACAGTGAGATTGAAGAAACTTTGACCAAAGCCCTGATCCTCTAATTGGACCCAGGTGGGCAGACCCCTGAAGCCACATACAATCCCAACACCTGCCTGAAAGTTTCTTGAACTTTTGCCAAAATGTAGATTTCCGTAGCAAAAACAGACAAGTTTCACCTGATTTCAAGTTTAATTATGAAACATCCTCTATTTTAAGCATCTGATAAGTCCCATTGACATCAACAGTGCTTAATGGATAACATTTTCATAGTGCCAGCATGACTTAGGAGTCTAGCTAGTCCCTCAATGGTGGATAGGCGTCTAAGTCATGTAGGTGCTTTCCAAAATTTTACCCTGTGTGTTACATTATATGAGTCTACAACCAGTTTTGCATCTTCAGTAAGGCAACAAGTGCAGGCCAATTTAAAATGCCCAAAATAAATCACTTATTTAGGTGCCCAATTTTAGACATGCTAGGACCATTTATGGAAGTGGCAGATGTCCAACATCAGACATTAAGGGTGTCCTTAACGTCTGAAAAAAACAGACTCCTTTTAAAGGTGACTCAAGGTGGGCACCCAAAGTCATTAGCCACTTCTGAAGTGTTTTTAGAGACACCCAAGAGATGGTCCAACTCCCTAAACCCAAACTTTTGGAAGCATTTTTTTTATATCCATGCACAATCTGGCTTCTCTCCGGTGTGAATTAAGAGCCTGATCCTGAGAGTTGCTGAGCACCTGCAATTCCTAGTAAAGTGCAGGGGTGTTAGCAATGTTTAGCACTTCTGGGCTCTAATTATCACTCATTGGCCCTGTGGCAGGGTAAACTTGGTCTGGCTGTGTCTCCTGGTAGGAAGATCCAGGAGTGAAAATGAACCAGAGAGTAATCTATACAATTACAATGGCAATCTATACAATATTTTTGAAATAGCTACAGTCCCTGGAACAATGGGCTCTGCATAAGAATGGGCATATTGGATCAGACCAATGGTCCAGTGAGTCCAACATCTTGTCTCCTGACAGTGGCTTGTCCCAGATGGTTCAGAGGGAATGAACAGAACAGGGCGACTTATCAAGTAATCTATTCCCTGTCATTCAGTCCCCGCTTCTGTCAGTCAGAGGGTTAGAGACACCCGGAGCATGAGGTTGTATCCCTGAACGTCTTAGCTAATAGCCATTAGCAGGCCAATCCTCCATGAATGTATCTAATTGTTTTTTAAAACCCAGTTATTTATGTAGCCTTAACTACATCCCCAGCTACCAGTTTCACAGACTGACTACGTTGCCTCAAGAAGTACTTCCTGATGTTTGTTTTAAACCTGCTTTCTATGAATTTTATTGGGTGACCCCCTAGTCCATGTGTATACGAGAAGAGATAAATAACTCTTCTTTATTCCTTTTATTCTACTCATGAATTTACAGACCTCTATTATATTTGCCCTTACTTGTTTCATTTTTAAGCCCCAGTCTTTTTAATCTCCCTTCAGGTGGAATTTGCTCCATTCCCCTAACCATTTTTGTGCCTCCACATACTTTTCCCAATTCTAATATATCTTTTTAGAATTTTTTTTTAACTGCGCATAATTTTAAAAGTGTGGGTGTACACTGGCTTTACATGGTGACATCATATTGTCTGCCTTATTATCCATCCCTTTCCTAGTGGTTCCTATATTTTTTTAGCTTGTTTGACTGCTGCTGCACATTGAACAGATACTTTTAGAGAATTAGCCATGAGGACACTTTTTCTTGAGAGGAAACAGCCATTTTAGACCTCATCTTCTTGTATATATAGTTGCAATTATGTTTTCCAATGGGCATTACTTTGCATTTATCAACAAGGAATTTCATTTGCCATTTTGTTGCCCAGTTATGTGAGATTCCTTTGTAGAGCTTCAAAGTCTGCTTTGGAACTAACTATCTTGAGTAATTTTGAATCCTCTGCAAATGTTGCCTCCTCACTGTCTATCCCTTTTCCCAGATCATATATGTATGTCAGTTGTGGGCAACCTGTGGCCCACAGGACACACGTGGTGCACTGGGACACCACCTGCAGCCCACAGAACCCCTGGCTGCCCCCTTCTCCATGTGCCTCTCCTGCACTGAGGCACCACAGCCCTGCATTCCTATACTTCCCCCTCCCTCCCAGCATTTTCAGAGCACGCAAATCACCTGATTCACACTCTGTCCCCACTCCTCCCCCTCCCTTCCAGAGCTGGAATGCTGTGAATCAGCTGTTTGCAGCATTCCACCTCTGGGAAGGAGGGGGAGGAGTGGGGACAGAGCAAGAATTAGGCAATTTGCACACTCTAAAAGTGCTGGGAGGGATGGGGAGGAACAGGTAAGAGAGGCGTGTGGAGCAGGAGGATCAGACAGGGGAGGCCACAGGGCTGCAGGTGGAATCCCAGTGGGCTGCAGGCCACTGCAGACCACTGAGGTGAAGGAGGGCCACTCATGCAGCACACCCTCTATTCGTGGTTGCTCTTCCCTGATGTATATGTTGAACAGGACTAGTCCTAGTAAAGATCCTAGCATGAACCCACTATTTACATCTTTCCACAGTGAAAACTGACAGTTTATTCCCACCCTTTGTTTACTATCATTTAACTAGTTACTGCTTCATAGTGGACCTTCCCTCTTATCCCCTGAGTGCTAACTTTGCCTAAGAACCTTTCATGAGGGACCTTGTCAAAGGTTTTCTGAAAGTCCAAGTACACTATGTCCACTGGATCAACCTCATCCATGTTTGTTGAGCCCCTAAAAGAATTGTAATAGATTGGTGAGGCACAATTTCTCTTTACAAAAGCCATGTTGATGCTTCACAACATATTGCATTCAGCTATATGTCTGATCATTCTGTTCTTTATTATAGTTTCAACCAATTTGCCTGGATTACTGACTGGTAATTGCCAAGATTGCTGAAGGAGCCTTTTTTTTTTTTAATGACATTATAGTAGGTAGCCGCCAGTCAATGATATAAATCATGGAGTCATAGAATCCGAGGGTTGGAAGAGACCTCAGGAGGTCACCAAGTCCAACCCCATGGCCAAAGCAGGACTAACCCTAACCAAACCATCCCAACCAGGGCTTTGTCAAGCGAGGGCATAAAAACTTCTAGGGATGGAGATTCTACCACCTCCTTAGGTATCCCATTCCAGTACTTCACCACCCTCCCAGTAAAATAGTTTTTCCTAATATCCAACCTGGATCTCCTGCCACTGCAACTTGAGACCATTGCTCCTCTTTCTGCCATCTGTCACTACTGAGAACAGCCTCTCTCCATCCTCTTTGGAACCTCCCTTCAGGTAGTTAAAGACTGCTATTAAATCCCCCCTCACTCTTCTCTTCAGCAAAGGTTGATTTAAGTGCAAGGTTATATCCCTCAGTTAGTAGTTCTGCAATTTCATATTTGAGTTCTTTCAGAACTTTTGTGTGAATACCATATAGTCCTGGTGATTTATTGTTTACTGTATCAATTTGTTCCAAAACCTCCTCTAGTGACATCTCAATCTGTAACAATTCCTCAGATTTGTCATCTAAAAAGATGGCTCAAGTGTGGGAATCTCCTTCAAATCCTCTGCGGTGAAGACCAATACAAAGAATTTGTTTAGCTTCTCTGCAATTGCCTTGCCTTCCTAGTGTAATTCTTTAGCACCTTGATCGTCCACTGGTCCCACTGATTGTTTGGCAGACTTTCTGCTTCTGATTTACTTAAAATAAATTTGCTGCTCATATTTGTGTCTTTTGCTAGCTGCTCTTCAAATTCTTTGTTGAACTATTTATACTTTTACACTTGACTTGTCAGACTTTGTGTCCTTTGCTATTTTGCTCAGTAGGATTTGACTTGCAATTTTTAAAAGATGTCTGTTTGTCTGTAACCACCTCTATTACTCTGTATTTAGCCACAGTGGCTTTTTTTTTTTTTGTCCTATTACTATGTGTTTGAATTTGCAAAATACAGATAAAGCTTCTATTATGTTTTTTGAATAGTTTCCAGGCAGCTTTCAGCCATTCCACTCTTGTGACTGTTCCTTTTCGTTTCTGTTTAACTAGTCCCCTCATTTTAGTTTAGTTTCCCTTTCTGAAGTTAAATGCTACTGTACTGGGTTTCTTTGGTATTTCCCCCCTAGAACGATATTCAATTTAATTACATTATGGTTGCCATTTCTGAGCAGTTCAGCTTCATTCACCTCTTGGACCAGATCTTATGCATCACTTAGAACTGAATAAAGAATTGCCTCTCCCCTTGTGGGTTGCAGGACTAGCTCTCCCAAGAAGCAGTCATTAATGGTGTCTAGAAATGTTCTCCTTTCATGCAGTCCTAAGGGGATGTGTTCCCAGGCAGCATGGGGATAGTTGAATTCCTCAATTATTATTGGATTTTCTGTTTTTATAGACACTCTAAATCCCTTTAGCACTTCACAGTCACTGTCAACATCCTGGTCAGATGGTCGATCATATATTCCCACTGCTATACACTTATTATTCAAGCATGGAATGTTTGTTCCTAGAAAGTCTATGGTTCTAACTGATTCATTTAAGATTTTTACTATATTTGACTCTCTTTCATATATAGTGCCATTCCCCATCAGTGCAACCTACTCTGTCATTCCTATATACTTTGCAGCTCATAATATGATGTCCCATTAATTATCATTGTTCACCAAGGGGTGCGTCTACACAGCAGGGCTTAACTTGAAATAAGCTACACAAATTGAGCTATGTCAATTGCATAGCTTATTTCGAAATTGGGAGCATCTACACAACACGTATTTCAAAATAGAGCACTCTTCCTCCAACTCTCTTAGGCTACGCCTAGACTGCACTGTAAAATCAAAAATCTTTTTTCGATTTAATTTTGAAAGAAGCTATTTCGTGCTCTTCCGAGCCATCCCTTATTCCTCATAGAATGCGGTTTACAGGGATGGTGAAAGAGTACGTCCATTATTTCAAAAAAAATTTCGAAATAGTGGATATGTTCCTTGGACGCAGCATTGCTATTTCAGGATACTTCCAGTATCCCAACATAGCAAGGCAGTCTAGACATAGCCTTACTCCTCATACAGTGAGGGTTACAGGAGATGGAGTAAGAAGTCCTCCAGCTTCAAAGTATTTTGACATTATTTTGAAATAACTGCCTGCTGTCTAGACACGGACTAAATTATTTTGAAACAATGCTAGTTATTTTGAAATAATGTTGCTGTGTAGACGTACCCCAAGTTTCTGCAATAGCTATTACGTCTATATAATCATTTAATACTAGGTACTGAATTCACTCATCTTAGTATTTAGCTTCTTGCATTTGTCGACAAGTGGGGGCTTCAAATTCACAGCCTGCAGGCCATTTACAAGCCAAAGCATATTCGCAATCCAGCCTGGCAGCTTGGGGGGGGGGGAGACATGCGTCTCCCCATTCCCCCAAGCCCTGCCCCTTTCCACCACCACCCTGCCCTCTTCCTTCATTTCACCCCATCCCCTGAAGGATGAGCTTCAGGGATTACGGGGTCCTGCAGAGGCAGTAGCAGTCAGGTCCATAGATGGCCCACAGGCTTTGAGTTTGAGACTCCTGATCTACAAGCACTCATACAATTTGCGAACATTTAGCTGGTTTGCCTTTATGTGATGTAATTGAATGAGACCTTTTTCCATTTGACTGTTTCTCTTCAGCTCCTACTAGTACTTTATCGAACTTCTGGATTCTCTTTTTTAGTAGGATAAAGAAGATCCCTTGAATAATACCTCCCCTGCAGCATCTGTCCATCTGAACTGGATGCATCACTGCACCTGCTGACTTTCCTCTATGGTCTTTTTTAATGTTACATGCCAGCACAATTGGGTTCCATTTTTGTATAGGTGGAGCCTATTCTTCCTGCATAAGCACCTTCTTTCCCAAAAAGTCCTCAATATCTAATAAGCTTAAAATACATCCTCCAGACATCGTTGTCTCATCCATACTTTGAAACCCTGCAGTTCTGCCTGTCTAGCTGGCCCTGCACCTTCATACCTCCCAGACACCCTAAGTACAACCATTAGAGAGATGAATCTGGCCAGTGTTCCCTCTAAGCTGTGCACTTCCGTAGCCACTCAAGAGAGATTCCAACGCCACCCAGCTGACTAGCACAGCAACCACAGCGAGGTTTTTTTGTTTCTATTGGTGGTGCACATTCACACATGTCTCATTGCACATAAAATTATTCTGCACATGGAAGGAAAAGATCAGAGGCAACATTGCTGGGCATCCAAATAGGGACCTCCTAGGCAGAGTGCAAAATTCATCTTCAATAGCATTAACTTTTCCAGACCCCACTACACAGCCCACCCAACACCATCAAACCCCACCTCCTACCACCCAAATCCTTCATAACTCCCTTTCGCTTCCAAGGACATTGTCCAATCAGTTCCCAGCTCAGAACAGACATTCTCCTTCTGAGGTAGTCACTCTCTGACACAAGGTAGACACATCCATGGAAGGCAGCTACGTTTTCCAGCCCTTCCTGGCCAGGTGTGGCTCTCACCCACACAGACATCAAGATCATTGAACAAAACAAACTCTCCCTCTCAGGTGTCCCTAACCAGCCTCTCCACATCAAGACAAATCCCTTCTCCCCACAATGAGGAACAGATGCTGTTCTTCCCCATAGCAACATAAACACTCCTGGCCCCCTGAACAGATTTCACTGTCTTTTCTCCCCATAACAGTGCTGGTGGTGGTACCAGAAGTGGTGACTCTTCTGGTGTATCTACACTGCAGCTGGAGTGTACCCATCAGGTCAGGTAAACAGAAACACATTTAAATATAGTGTAAAATGGAATTCTGTGGTACTTTGGCTGGCTGCTAGTGAGTATTTGCTTCAACTTGGGAGGCTGTCTGTAGGTAAGGGCTGACCTGTCTCCTAAGGTCTTTGAGAGGAGGGATTGTTTTCCAGGCACACAACACCCCACAGAAACACTTGCCCAGGAACTTACCCCTGCAACAAACCCCACTGCCAACTCGGTCCACACATCTATAGAAGCGACACCATCACAGGTCCTAACCACATACGCCACACCATCAGGGGCTCATACACCTGCACATCCACTAATATGATGTAAGCCATCAAGTGCCAGCAATGTTTCTTTGCTGTGTATATTGGCCAAACCAGACAGTCTCTGCACCAAAGGATAAATGGACACAAATCAGACATTAGGAAAGGTAACACACATAAACCTATAGGGCAGTGTTTCCCAATTGGTGCTCCATGGAACCCTGGGGTTCCGCGAAGTGAAAATAGGGGTTCCACGAAGAGCCGGCACTCCCCCATCCCCTCTGAAAGAGAGAGAGCTGGCTAGTTTGTTTCCCATTCCTCCCTGGCGACACAGAGGCATAGCGAGGCGGGGGCACAGGGAACAGTTGCTCCCGGCCGGCACACTAGGGGGGTGCTGGACAGGGGTGACTCCACGTGACCCACAGCGGGAGGGAAGCACTTCCCCTCCCCAAAGGAGCCGGTGTGCGCTGCCTGAACAGCTGGGTCTGTGGCACCCAGCAACTTAGTTCCGCAGCCTTTCGGCACGGTGGGGGCAGGAGAGAGGTCAGGAGACCTGGGTCTGCGCAGCTCCGACTGTGCAGGCAGCGTGCTCTGCCCTGGGACTCACCGCGCCCTCCACCCCCCTGCAGGATGGTATCATGGAAGTAAGTTGCTGGAGTGCAAGAGCCCCTGCTGCTCAGACAGCACACATGCCAGCTGTTTGGGGAGGGGAAGTGCAGTCGCACACTTCCCGGAACCCAGAGGTGCTGCAGGATTGCCAGGTACTGGTCCCAGCTGCCCCTGTCCCCTGCCCAGACTCCCCACGAGTACCCTGTCCCCTGCCCCCACCAGCACTGTCCCCAGCACCCAGCAACACCCTGTCCCCAGTCCCAGCACCCTGCCGCCCACCCCAGGACCCTGGCCCTGACCCCAGCACCCTGCCACTCACCCCAGCACCCAGCAGCACTGTGTCCCTGGCCCCAGCACCCTGCCACCCACCCCAGCAACCAGCACCACCCTGTCCCTGGCTCCAGCACCCTGCCACCCATCCTAGCACCCAGCAGCACCCTATTCCTTGTCCCAGCACCCTGCCACCCACCCCAGTGCCCAGCAGGACCATGTCCCTGACCCCAGCATCCTGCCCCAGCACCCCGCCACCTGTGCCAGCATCCTGCCACCTAGCAGCACCCTCTCCCCAGCACCCACTAGCACCCTGTCCCCTGCCCGCACCAGCACAGTTGGGACCACATTAGTGAGGCTTGGAGGGTTTTTTTGCATCTCACTTGTGTGGCCCCAACTGACTTTTCTGTGGGTCAGTGACCCTTGACTCAAAACAGGTTCCTCACCCCTCTCATAAATAAAGACAATGCTAAAACCTTTTGAGTTTGACATAATATTTTATTTAAAATGAAGCCTGGCCAACATGCCTCCAGTTGGGGCCAAATCCCCATCTCACTGCAGCATCATAACACTCCTGTACCACCTGGCCCCAAATCTGAGCCTATCATACACTGGAACCCCCTGTCCTGAGCCTCTTACAGCCCCAAACTCCTGCATCCCCACATCCTCAGTCTTCTGCCACAACACTCCTACACCATCCACACATGGCAAATCTGTGTCCTGAGCCCATCATACTCATCATACCTGCCCTGAACCCCTCACATATCCAACCCAAACTCCTGCACCCACACATCCATAAGCCTGTGACTTGCTCGGCACCCCAACCTTCCACCTGAGCCCAACACTCCCCAGCCTGGAGCCCCCTCCCCGAGCCAGCATCCCCTTCTCCTGCATCCAAATTCCCTCCCAGAGCTTGCACTTCTCACCCTTTCCCACACCCAAATCCCTCATTCCAACCCCAGAGCCCGCACCTCCTGTCTCAACCCAGTGAGAGTGTATGGGCATGTCTGCACTACAGTGCTATTTCGAATTAACTTAATTCGAAATAGTTAATTCGAATTAAGCTAATTCGAAATAACGCATCTATACACAAAAACTATTTCGAAATAGCATTTTGCTATTTTGAAATAGCACGTCCACACTGAGTGGACCCTGAACCGAAGTTAAGGCTGGCCGGAACCAGTGCCGGCAGGGCATCAGGTTAGGACTTGTGGGGCTGCTGCCTGAGGCTAACTGAGCTCTGTGCTTAAAGGGACCCTACCCCCACCCCGGACAGACAGTTCTCAGGGTTCCCCGCTTGCTTGTCTACCTCGAAGAGGGACAGCAAAGCAGTCCTGTCTTGGAGTGCCCTGAGTGCCCGCACTCGGGACACCACAGCACTCGGCCACATGGAGCCAGAGCTGCCCCTGGGCACACCAGTGCATCTCGTGGGGTCGTTGCCATCAGCCCGGCTGCACTTGCTGCAGGCTGCCATCCGCACGGTCCATTGGGGGGCTATCAGGATCCAGGAGGCCCTGAGGGACAGCGTCCACCCCGAGAAGCCCTCAGAGCCTCCCCCGTCCTCCCCACTGGGGGCTCATGCCCCATTCCTCCCTCACATCCTTCCACTTACCCCTCCCTAGCCCCCCTTCCTGATGTCAAATAAAATACACGTATGTTCAAAAATAGAAACTGGATTTATTGAAAAAAACTGGGGAAGGGGGGAATGAACCTCTGGGGAGACTGGGAAAAGGAGGTGGGAGAGGGGAAGAGAGAGGGTGGAAGAGGGGAGGGGGAAACCTGGGAGGAGGGAGCTGGAAGGGGGAAGCAAGGGGAAGAAGGGGGAGGGGAAGCTCAGGGCTCAGGGTTGAGGGTCTTGCCGGACCAACCTGACTTTCATGCTAACCTGCTCCTGGGTTCGCATGTGGCCTTTGGTGGCCAGGCTGGCAGCTATCCTGCCATAGACGGCCGCATTCCTCCGTCTAGTGCGGAGATCATGGACGTTGGGGGCATCCCCCCCAAACCTGAATAAGGTCCATGTTCTCCACCCTGGACCAGGAAGGTGCCTGCCTTCTCCAGCCCCTGTCAGGCTCCTGGGAGCTGGCAGACTGCTCCTGGGGAGCTGTGGAGGGCTGGCTGTCAGTGGCTTGCTGGCTCATGTTTTGGGGCCACTGGGTCGGGCCCTGGTGGCCACTGCTGGCTCTGGGATGGCAGGCTTGGAGCTGACACAGGCACTGTGGCCAGGGTCTACCCCTTTAATGTATCCGGAGCTGAGGGAGAGGAGAGTAAGCTTTTCTGGTTGTGCCCAGAGTGGCCACCAGGGCTCCCTGGGAAGGGCTGGAGGCCCCCTATTTCAAAGTAAGTGTCTACACAGCACTTAATTCAAAATAGCTATTTCGAATTTGGTGTTTCTCCTCGTAGAATGAGGTTTACCAAATTCGAAATAAGGGTGCCACTATTTCGAATTTATTTTGAAATAGCTGTTTGCCTGTGTAGACGCTATTAAAGTTAATTCGAAATAACTGCTGTTATTTCAAATTAACTTTGTGGTGTAGACATACCCTATAAGGGCTGGGGATAGCAAGTGGTGGAGAGGAGGGGAACAGAGAGGATGGGGCCTCAAAGGGGTGGGGTCTTGTGGAAGGAATGTGATTTTCATGCATTGATGGGAACACTTTAACTTCCCCAGACATTCAGTAATGGATTTAAAAGCAGCCATCCTTCTCCAAAAGACTTTAAAAAACAGATTACAAAAGGAGATAGCTAAACTGAAGTTCATTTGCAAATTCAATACAATCAATTTAGGATTAGATAAGGATCTTATCTGGTTAATGCATTACAAAGACAATTTCCCCTTTCTTGGTATTCACATCTACACATCAACTGTTATGAATGAGCCACTGCCATCCTGACTTTTGCTGTTCTTATATGTACTCCTACCTCTGTAACTTTCCACTCCAATTCATCCGATAAAGTGGGTTTTGCCCACAGAAGCTTATGCCCTAATAAATTTGTTAGTCTCTAAAGTGACACAGGACCCCTTGTTGTTTTTGCAGATATACACTACCCCTCTAAAAATAGTGTGGATGCTAGGAAATGGGTTAATCAATTGAGTACAGATGGGAATAGGAGTTGGAACTTGTAATTTGTCAGCTAGGCAACTCTGCAATGTCCACATTGCTATTTTTAGTGGGCTAGTTTGAGTAGAGCTACTTTGTGTCTGTCCACCCAGGCTGGGAGGCATTCTCTCAGCTTCAGTATAGACAAACAGAGCTCATACTTCATGGCTGGAAAGTGGGGCCAAAACAGATTGGAGCGCGGAGGGTCCCAGAAACAGCAGTGCACACACAGCATGGGTATGTCTAGACTGCATCCCTCTATCGGCAGAGGGATGCAGATTAGGCAGGTCGACATTGCAAATGAGGCAGGGATTTAAATATCCCATGCCTAATTTACATAAAAATGGCCGTCGTGTTTTGCCGACTCAGCACTTTGTCAGCAAAAAGCGGCAGTCTAGAGGGGGACCTGTCGAAAGAAAGCCTTGTTGGACAGATCCCTTACGCCTCCTGCAAGGAGGTTTACAGGATCTGTCGAAAAAGGCTTTATTTCTCGACAGATCCCCCTCTAAACTGCCGCTTTTTGTGGACAAAGTGCTGAGTCGGCAAAACGCGGCGGCCATTTTTATGCAAATTAGGCACGGGATATTTAAATCCCTGCCTCATTTGCAATGTCGACCTGCATAATCTGCATCCCTCTGCCGACAGAGGGATGCAGTCTAGACTATACCCCATGTGTTTGTACAAAACATGCACCGTGTGTGCACATTCACGCTCTGGACCTGGAGCTCAGTGCTACGCTAACAAAAAGTGAATTGTTTTATTAGGTGTTGGGAGGAGATCTGCAAAGCCAGAAAAGGCACTTTATAAGTTAGTAGGTTTAAAGTTTAGTGTAATGGAAATCCAATAGAATGTAAGGTCTTGACCTGTGTAAGAGCTTTTGAAAATTTAACTCTTTAATTTTAGAGAATAACTTAAGCAGCAACCCAGACCTGATCTTTCTAAGGAACTGTTCTGAAAGATTATGGCTTCTCATAAACCTGAAAGTACAGGTGGTAGGTAGAAGTGGTTGAAAAACAGAAAAGGAAAAAAAAAACAATCAAAAAGTTTCTCGCTCCTTTTTTGGAAGCGGCTGCATGGAGCCACTTCTAAGGATAAAAGCTTTCATTGAAGTAATACAAATCAGGGAAACCTCAAATATCTCAGGTTGGATTTTTAACAGCTCAGGGTGTTGGAACAACACCCTGAACAACTTTACAATGGGTTTCTGTAGAGGTTTGCCTTCTGTAAAGGTTTCATGCCTTACTAATCTGCTAAAGTTCTTTGAGGGGGTCTAAAAAGGGGGCTTGGGGCAAGGGATATCCAGTGGATATATTATACTTAGATTTCCAGAAAGCATTTGACAAGCTCCCTCACCAAACGCTCTTAAGTAAGTTATCATGGGATAAGAGAGAAGGTCCTTGCATGGATTCATAACTGGTTAAAAGACAGGAAACTAAGGGTAGGAATAAATGGTAAGTTTTCAGAGTGGAGAGAGGTAACTAGTGGGATCCCCCAAGGGTATGTCCTGGGACCAACCTATTCAACTTATTTATAAATGATCTAGAGAAAGGGGTAAACAGTGAGGTAGCAAAATTTGCAGATGATGCCAAACTGTTCAAGACAGTTAATACCAAAGCAGACTGTGAAGAGCTTCAAAAAGATCTCACCAAATTAAGTGATTGGGCAAGAAAATGGCAAATGAAATTTAATGTTGATAAATACAAAGTAAGGCACATTGGAAAACATAATCCCAACTATACATACAATATGATGGGGACTAATTTAACTACAACTACTCAAGAGAGAGATCTTGGAGCCATTGTGGATAGTTCTCTGAAAATATCCACTCAGTGTGCAGCAGCAGTCAAAAAAGCAAATAGAATGTTAGGAATCATTAAAAAAGGGATAGATAATAAAACAGAAAATATTTTATTGCCTCTATATAAAATCATGGTACACCAACATCTTGAATACTGCGTACAGATGTGGTTGCCTCATCTCAAAAAAGATATATTGGCATTGGAAAAGGTTCAGAAAAAGGAAACAAAAATTATTAGGGGTTTGGAACGGGTCCCATATGAAGAGAGATTAAAAAGACTTGGACTTTTCAGCTTAGAAAAGAGGAGACTAAGGGGGGATATGATAGAGGTCTATAAAATCATGACTGGTATGGAAAAAGTGAATAAGGAAAAGCTATTTACTTATTCCCCCAATATAAGAACAAGGGGTCACCAAATAAAATTAATAGGCAGCAGGTTTAAAAGAAACAAAAGGAAGTTTTTCATCACTCAGTGCACAGTCAACCTGTGGAACTCCTTGCCACAGGATGGGGTGAAGGCTAGAACTTTAACAGGGTTCAAAAAAGAGCTAGATAGATTCATGGAGGTTAGGTCCATCAATGGCTATTAGCAAGGATCGGTAGGAATGGTGTCTCTAGCCTCTGTTTCTCTGGAAGTAGGAGACGGGAGGGATCACGTGAGGATTACCTGTTGTGATCCCTTCCTCTGGGACATCTGGTACTGGCTACTGTCAGCAGACAGGATACTGGGCTAGATGGACCTTTGGTCTGACACAGTATGGCCATTCTTATGCTCCCGGGCTTGAGCACTCACTGGAAAAAACTGATAGGCTAGGACCAGGAGTGTTGTAGGACAAGGGAAAAGCCGAGCTGGGGGCCAGCAGTCTGGAGCAGTGTCCTAACACCCCAGAGACATAAGTGGAGCCTTGAACCGCTGGCAGAGCAAAGTCCTAGCCAGCTGGTGGAAGAGAGTCCTGGCTGGTGGAGGGGAGCCCCAGCACTGCTACAGAAGGGGAAGGGCCAGGAGCCAGCAGCTGGGAGCCTCCCCTGGTCCTGCAAATTCCTTGGTTTCGGACCAGTCAGGTCCCAAGGGTGCCAGACCAGGGAGATGCAGCCGTACATGTATACAGATATCTCTCTTCTGTAGCGCAATCACATAACTAGTAATGATGATGCCAATGAGGATATTTTTGTGATATTTTTAGTACTGTTTAACATTTATATTTGGCCACCAGGGTCTGGAGATGTACTAAAATAATTTTATTTTGTTTATTTATTTTATTTATTTTATTTTGTTCAAGAAAAGAGCCAATCAATTCACTAATTTTATTTATTACATTATTATTATTATTATTAATTATTATTATTATTATTATTATTATTTATTAAAGAAACAGGCAATTTAGGAGCAGATGGCGTAAACAGACCTTTTTATTGCAGATACTTGGTTTTTTGGACCCCCAACACAACGTTCCAAGCAAGCAATGATTTGGAATCAGTTACACACCTTTATTTATTTTAGTATGTTAATTTACATGTCTATATAACTTTTCATAAATTTTATTTCATAATAACTCCTATACAATAAATATTAATAGACACGTGATGAATATTATTATACCCACCCCTGTTTACTTCCTGAATCAGAAGGTTACAGCAATTACAAAGGATATGACCCTGAAAGTATTTTTACAGTACAAGTGAGAATAAGCAGGAGACATAACAAAGAAGACACAAACCAATTCTACTAGTCAAATACACAGAGAGGCCTTGGAATTAAAATTCATCCACAAATTCAATTCTCAGTCAAGATAACGGATGGCTGGGACATTATCAACCTAACATTCAATGAAGGTGCCAACAGCTCTTTGTGTAGATTCTTGCATTAGTACCCTTCCTCTCTAATTGCTATCCTATGATCCTTATCTGCTTCTTTTAACTATCCAATCTTTAGGTGCTTATAGATTACCAGTTCTACCTATTTGGTTTTCCTTTTGATATTTTCATACGCTCTGCTCCTTGTTTCCCACCCCCTTCCATTTTTTTCCTTCCCCCCTCACCCTTCTCCCCTATTTATTTTGGGTCTGCACATCCTAAACTCAAAACTCCGGTCATCTGAAGAAGTGGGCTGTGCCCACGAAAGCTCATGATACCATCTACATGTTTTGTTAGTCTATAAAGTGCTACCAGACCATTTGTTGTTTTTTAAAGAAGACACTGTTCAATGCAACTATCTTTCTAGACTGTAAGAATGAGGGGAAAGTGCATGTTTATACATCAGAAAGGATAATACCTGCTTTGTCTGGACCCTTTATCTATCTTTCCAGGCTGCAAGAACAAAGGGGAAAAATCATGTTCAAAGTACAATGCCTGCTCTGGGTGGACCCCTACCACTAACATATAGCCATCCCAAACCCCTATTAATTCTTATGTATCCCAACACTTCCCCTTTTTTATTAAAAAAAGAAGGGCCCAGGTGACTCCCTTTTTTTCCCCCCATGCTGGCAAGTAGGAAGTATAAGGCAGCCGCTAACGGTGGGGTGGGTCTTAAAAACATAAGAACATAAGAACGGCCGTACTGGGTTAGACCAAAGGTCCATCTAGCCCAGTAGCCTGTCTGCCGACAGTGGCCAGCACCAGGTGCCCCAGAGAGGGTGGACCGAAGACAATGTTCAAGCGATTTGTCTCCTGCCGTCCTTCTCCAGCCTCTGACAAACAGAGACCAGGGACACCATTTCTATCCCCTGGCTAATAGCCTTTTATGGACCTAACCTCCATGAAATTATCTAGCTTCTCTTTAAACTCTGTTATAGTCCTAGCCTTCACAGCCTCCTCTGGCAAGGAGTTCCAAAGGTTGACTACACTCTGTGTGAAGAAGAACTTTCTTTTATTAGTTTTAAACCTGCTACCCATTAATTTCATTTGGTGTCCTCTAGTTCTTCTATTATGGGAACTAATGAATAACTTTTCTTTATCTGCCCTCTCCACACCACTCATGATTTTATATACCTCTATCATATCCCCCCTCAGTCTCCTCTTTTCTAAACTGAAAAGTCCCAGTCGCTTTAACCTCTCTTCATATGGGACCCGTTCCAAACCCCTAATCATTTTAGTTGCCCTTTTCTGAACCCTTTCCAAGGCCAAAATATCTTTTTTGAGGTGAGGAGACCACATCTGTACACAGTATTCAAGATGTGGGCGCACCATAGTTTTATACAGGGCAGTAAGATATTCTGTGTCTTATTTTCTATCCCTTTCTTAATAATTCCTAGCATCCTATTTGCCTTTTTGACCGCCGCTGCACACTGTGTGGAAGTTTTCAGAGAACTATCCACGATAACTCCAAGATCTCTTTCCTGATTTGTCATAGCCAAATTAGCCCCCATCATACTGTACGTATAGTTGGGGTTATTTTTCCCGATGTGCATTACTTTACACTTATCCACATTAAATTTCATTTGCCATTTTGTTGCCCAATCACTCAGTTTGGTGAGATCTTTTTGGAGTCCCTCACAGTCTGCTTCTGTCTTGACTATCCTAAACAGTTTGGTATCATCCACAAACTTTACCACCTCACTGCTTACCCCTTTCTCCAGATCATTTATGAATAAGTTGAAAAGGATTGGTCCCAGGACTGACCCTTAGGGGACACCACTAGTTACCCCTCTCCATTCTGAAAATTTACCATGTATTCCTACCCTTTATTTCCTGTCTTTTAACCAATTCTCAATCCAAGAAAGGACCTTCCCTCTTATCCCATGGCCATGTAATTTACACAAGAGCCTTTGGTGAGGGACCTTGTCAAAGGCTTTCTGAAAATCTAAGTATATTATATCTACTGGATCCCCCTTGTCCGCATGTTTGTTAACCCCTTCAAAGAACTCTAATAGATTAGTAAGACATGATTTCCCTTTACAGAAACCATGTTGACTTTTGTCCAACAAATTATGTTCTTCTACATGCCTCACAATTTTATTCTTTACTATTGTTTCGACTAATTTGCCCGGTACTGAAGTTAGACTTACGGTCTGTAATTGCCAGGATCGCCTCTAGAGCCCTTTTTAAATATTGGTGTCAAGTTGGCTACCTTCCAGTCATTAGGTACAGAAGCCGATTTAAAGGATAGGTTACAAACCACAGATAATAGTTCAGCAATTTCCCATTTGAGTTCTTTTAGAACCCTTGGATGAATGCCATCCGGTCCCGGAGATTTGTTAACATTAAGTTTTTCTATTTGTTCCAAAACCTCCTCTAATGACACTTCAATCCGGGACAGTTCCTCAGATTCATCACCCACAAAGGACAGTGAAGATTTGGGAATCTCCCGAACATCCTCAGCCGTGGAGACTGAAGCAAAGAAATCATTTAGTTTCTCCGCCATGGCTTTATTGTCTTTGATTGCTCCTTTTATATCTCGATCGTCTAGGGGACCCACAGGTTTTTTAGCAGCCTTCCTGCTTCTAATGTACTTAAAAAACATTTTGTTATTTCTTTGAGAGTTTTTGGCTAGCTGTTCCTCAAAATCTTTTTTTGCTTTTCTTATTACATTTTACACTTGATTTGACAGTGTTTATGTTCCTTTCTATTTATCTCACTAGGATTGGACTTCCACTTCTTAAAAGATGCCTTTTTGTCCCTCACTGCTTCTTTTACATGGTGGTTAAGCCACGGTGACTCTTTTTTACGTCTCTTGCTATGTTTTTTAATTTGGGGTATACATTTAAGTTGGGCCTCTATTATGGTGTCTTTAAAAAGTTTCCATGCAGCTTGCAGGGATTTGGCTCTAGTCATTGTGCCTTTTAATTTCTGTTTAACTAACCTCCTCATTTTTGCGTAATTCCCCTTTTTGAAATTAAATGCCAGAGTGCTGGACTGCTGAGGTGTTCTTCCCACCACAGGAATGTTATTATATTATAGTCACTATTCCCAAGCGGTCCTGCAACCGTTATCTCCTGGACCTGATCCTGCGCTCCACTCAGGACTAAATCGAGAATTGCCTCTCCCCTTGTGGGTTCCTATACCAGCTGCTCCAAGAAGCAGTCATTTAAGCCATTGAGAAATTTTCTCTCTGCTTCTCTTCCTGAGGTGACATGTATCCAGTCAATATGGGGATAATTAAAATCCCCCATTATTATAGAGTTCTTTATTTTGGTAGCCTCTCTAATCTCCCTTAGCATTCAATGTCAGTATCACTGTCCTGGTCAGGTGGTCGGTAATATATCCCTACTGCTAATTTCTTATTATTGGAGCATGGAATTACTATCCATAGCGATTCTATTGAACATGTTGATTCACTTAATATTTTTATTTCATTTGATTCTACATTATCTTTCACATACAGTGCCACTCCGCCACCCAGCCGGCCTGCTCTATTCTTTCGATATATTTTATATCCCGGTATGATTGTGTCCCACAGATTTTCCTCATTCCACCAGGTTTCAGTGATGCCTATTATGTCAATCTCCTCCTTTAATATGAGGTACTCTAGTTCACACATCTTATTAGTCAGACTCCTAGCATTTGTGTAGAAGCACTTTAAAAATTTGCCACTGCTTATTTGTCTGCCCTTCCCTGATGCACTGGATTCCTTTATATGCGGTTGTTTGTCTGCTCTGGCCCATGGTTTGTCCTCTCCCCTCCTCTCTTTCTGACTACATCTCTATCAATGGATTCTCCTCTAAGAGAAGTCTCCATCCGATTTACGTGTATCTCCGCACCAATCGGCTTTCCCCCATCTCTTAGTTTAAAAACTGCTCTACGGCCTTTTTAATGTTTAGTGCCAGCAGTCTGATTCCACCCTGGTTTAGGTGGAGCCCATCCTTCCTGTATAGGCTCCCCCTCTCCCAAAAGTGTCCCCAGTTCCTAATAAATCCAAACCCCTCTTCCCTACACCATCGTCTCATCCACGCATTGAGACTCTGAAGCTCTGCCTGCCTACCTGGCCCTGCGCGTGGAACTGGAAGCATTTCCAAGAATGCCACCATAGAGATCCTGGATTTCAGTCTCTTTCCTAGCAACCTAAATTTGGCCTCCAGGACATCTCTCCTACCCTTCCTTACGTCATTGGTACCTACATGTACCACGACCACCGGCTCCTCCCCAGCACTACACATAAGTCTATCTAGATGCCTTGAGAGATCCGCAACCTTCGCACCAGGCAGGCAAGTGACCATACGGTTCTCCCGGTCATCACAAACCCAACTATCTATGTTTCTAACGATCAAAACACCTGCCTCTTCCTAACAACTGGCATTCCCTCCCCCTCAGAGGTATCCTCAGTGCGAGAGGATACCGCAACATCCGCGGGAAGGAGGGTCCCAACCACGGGATGGTTTCCCTCTGTTCCCATTGAATGCTCTGTTCCCTTGAGACTTTCATCCTCTTTAAGAGCACTGGGGCTCTCAGACTGGAGGTGGGACAGTACTACAGTGTCCCGGAAAGTCTCATCAACATATCTCTCTACCTCCCTTAGCTCCTCCAGTTCAGCCACCCTGGCCTCCAAAGCCCGAACTCGCTCTCTGAGGGCCAGGAGCTCCTTGCAACGGGTACACACATACACCACCCGCCCACAGGGCAGGTAATCATACATGTTACACTCGACGCAATAAACAGGATAGCCCCCACTCTGCTGCTGGGCTTCTGTCTCCATTTTTTTAATGAATAAGTTTAAGTATAAACTGGGCTTATTAAATGTCTGGAATATAGATTATTATAAAAGTTAGGTTTAAAGAAGGTCAGGAGTCACTAGCACCCTCTAACCTCCCCCTCTAAACTCCCTTTCCAAACTCCCTGGTCGCTGACTCACAGGCTTATCAAGCCTTGGTGGCCCCTCCCCCTGACTGAGACTCAGCCAATTAACAAAAGCTTCTAGATTTCAAACCTTTTAGAAGCTCCTTCAAACAAAACAAACAAACCAAACAGCCAAACACAAGCTCAGCACACAGCAAATAACCCCCCCACACACTAACACACACTACAGACAGCCACTTACCACAAGGGTCCCGTATTTACTCCTCTTTTACCTGGAGAACTCCCTCTCCAAACTCCCTGTTAGCTGCTCCTGTTTGCCAACAGGTCTTCGAGTACCCTAATGGGCAATGCATCAGCTTCATTAAGGTCTTCGAGTACCCTAATGGGCAATGCATCAGCTTCGTTAAGGTCTTCGAGTACCCTAATGGGCAATGCATCAGCTTCTGGGGTTACAGGTTTGAGCCCTGCCCTCTGAGAGCACCTACCACCTGCTGGACGTGGTGCCAGCTGAGGGTAGGGGGTATAAGGTGTTTGGGCTAAAGGCTCTGGTTTTAATTGCTTGGTACCTTGGTTTATCGGTTATGGTTCAGAGAGGTAGAAAAGGAAGGTTATACATGGAGAGGTTATTGGCTTTATAAGTATGGGTTTTGGGGAGTGGCTAGCGCAGTGAATAGCCTTACACTTGCCATTAGTAGAATTAACAATACAGTTAGTAGGAATAAAATTTTAATAGCATGGACAATTTGATTGAGGAGTGAATGAATGAGTGTTTGTTAGGACTGTTTGAAGTTCATAGGCTATATTAGTTTAAGCATAATTTGCAGGCAGTTTAATTGCTAGTTGGAATGCATTCATTTTTTGGATGGCACGGGCTTCTAGGATTTGCACTTCATGTTGTTTAGCCTGGAACTCTTTTAACAGGTGTGTTTAAGTGTTTTAATGTATTTAGATTGGCTTAGGTACTGCTTTAGTTTAATTAGTTGGCACCATTAGGTATTTGGTCAGGTTAAGCTGTTGCATGGCTGGTATATAAATTTGATAGGTGGAATTTTTTAGTTGAAGGGAGAAATTACTTACACCAAATTTTACCCTTTTTACGCATTTTTTTAATTTTTTACAGCTGGACTATTAAGCATTGCTGATTTTTTTTTAAATAATTTTTTTGTTTTGTTTTACCCAGTGCTGAGGGGAGACTATCTTAGCGCACTGTAGGGTGGTGTTTTTTGTGGCCTTTTTTTTTAGGTATTCCCAATCCTGCCTATATTAGCCCCATGTGTGGATAGTATACCTTTGACCCTACTAAAAACCAATTATTGGGTTTTTTTAAGCTGGACTTACTGGTTTTTGGACTATTTTTATTTGCACTTACCCCCAAACCTAGAGTGTAGGAAGGTGGCTGAGGTCCAATCCCCCTTAGTGACACTTTTGACAGTGAGAATACCTTGGGCTAGTGTGCATTTTTTTAGGGTTGTGTACCAGGTGGCCCTAAAGGCCTAATATTTTTTTTAATTACTTGGCTACAGGCTTTTTTTTTTTTTAAAAAAGAGAATGTTTTTTACAGTAGTTACCAGGTTAGTTATGAGGGACTTGGTGATATTTTTTAGGGTTAAAATGACATTTTTAAATAAAATATTAGTGGAGCTATGGACCCATTTTTGCAACACATTTTTTATTTAATAACCTCAGAGCATGTTTTAGGCATTGGAGTTGGGTATACAAAACTAGCTTTTTGCAGGGAGTTTTTTTTTAACATAGTTGGCAAAATTTTGCTGCTATTGGGTACTTTTGTTAACTGAATTTTTAATGGCTTATAGCAGCATTTTTTTTACTTTGTTTAACTAGAAACAGTTAGCAAATGTGTTGCTAAGATACCAGTTAGTGGGGAAAAGGGTGATAGATAATTTGCAAACCCAATCCATTAAGAACCACATGCCTTTAGGTGAGGGTGGACCACCATGGAGATAGGGGTGTAACTGACAATTTGGCCTGAGGTGGATGGGTAAGGAGAGGAAGAGGTTTAATTAGAGTGCGTTATTTTTTATTTTAATAGGGAGTGGCATGATATGCCCCCAAAAAAGGGAGTACCATGCCTGTAAAGTTCAGGGGAATCCAGAGGATGGGTGAAATTTTTTTGATGCCTCTTCTGCAATATTGTTTTCGTAAACATAATTTAAATGCTTATTTTTTTGTTTAATGCAGTATTTTTAAATATAATATATAATAATGCTATCAATGAGACAAACATAAACACAATTTGTATTGCAATAATAAATTTATGTTATTTTTAATTTTTTAGCTGGCACCAACTTTTTTGATACTTTGAAAGACAAAAAGAACATTTTTTGCCCCCGTGGGGGTTGCATATTATATTTTAAAATACTGTTTTTATTAATATTTTTGCTGTTTTTTTATTTGTTTGCAGTTACTTTAATACTTACTTGTATTTTTGTTTTATAAGCAGGCTAGGTTTTAGTGGCTTTTTTTAAGGGTTTAGGGTGAATTATTTTACTGTTTAATTATTGAGTTAATGAGGTGGTGTACGTTGGGGTTTTTTATATTGCAGACAAGATGTATTTTTAACTACTACTTTAGCATGCTTAAAGGTTATTTTTAAAAGAAAATTATATGCATTATATATTATTACAGAGTTACCTATGATCATTACATTTATTTTAGTATTAAACAGTAACTTTAGCTTTACATTTTTTACAAGTGGATGTTTACTATGCTTTTTATTAGATAATTTATTTTTGAGGCTAGTGTATTTTATGCTTTTTTGAAATTTTTGAATAGGCTTTAATTTATTTTGGGGGTTTGGTGAATTAAAAGGTAGGGGTATTATGCATATAAGCAAGCCCCCTTTATTTTTGTTTTTAGATTTTAGCATTGTGCATATAATTTTTTTTATTTAGAATTAATTTGCTTTTTTTTAGGTTTGATTTTATTATTTGCTAACTTTTTTTAAAGGTTAACAATATGAGTTAGGTATATTAACCAGGTATATTAACCGTGTATAACTTTTTTGTGCTGCTATTTATGGGCAGTTTTAACCCTTTTTTACCAGATAGGCAATTTGCATTTATACAGATACTTTTTGGCTTGCTTTTGGTTTTACAGTTATTAGCAACTCAGAGACTCTGTTTTAAAAAAGGGACATAATTAACTGACAGAGTTTTGATTACTTTTTACTTTTAAATTTTGCTTTTATAACACTTAGTAATTTGAAAAAGAAAACACAACCTATTGTGGTGGGTTTTGTGGGGGATTTTTAGCCCTAATAAGATTTAATTATCATATTTGGGGTTGGGGTTTTTTTTGTAATATACATTGCATATGTTACAGGAAAATGCATTTTTTTACAGTTTAACTTTTATAACATTAGTCATATTAATTTTTACATAAGGTGTAATTATTTTTTTTTGTGCTTACAGAGTTTTTATGTACTGTTGTTAAAGTGAGAATTTGGTTATTTAGAGCCACCGTAAGGCTCAGTGTTTTTAACACTTCTATTTCCTGGCTAAAAGATCCTGGCTCTATTGAAGACAGTGGCAAAATTCTCAGGAGGTTTTCAGCACTACGCAGGATTTGACCCCCAGTCTTCTGGTAGGTCTACGCCTGTTCTCAGTAGCTGGTCATCTTAGTGCTAATTTCTCACCTTTCATTTGAGGCAAAGCTGAGGAGTGGGGTCGATAGATTTGGGATTTGTGTGCTTCTACTCCCAAAGTTGCCAGTGGGATTTTCATTCAGTCCCTGAGCGTCTCTGTGACTCTCTTTTCAAAGATATAAAATTGACACAATCCTTCCCTGTCATAGGTGTGCGCCCGGGGTGTGCCGGGTGTGCCCAGGCACACCTTAATGTCTCGGGCTGGCTAGCGGCTGCTGGAGGAGGAGAGCGATTTGTGATGGGGCACCGCAGACCCTCACTTTAAATTCCCCGCAGCCATCAACAGGGCACTGTAGGGCAGAGAGAGCGCATGCGCGGCGTGCTCAAATGCCGTGCAAGAGGTGAGAGGGGAGACACCCGGGCGTGGCGTGATGTCACGGCCCAGGACTTTCAAACCGCGCGGCCCAGCTCCAGAAGCAGCTGGGGCCCGACTACAAACGCCGGCCGGCCCAAGCCATGTTTGCGCTCCGGGCCCAGCAGCACCACCCTTTGTGCACCTGGGGACACCCCCGCCCGGCCCGGCAGCATCGCGCGGCACCCCAGGGACGCCCCCGCCTGGTCCGGCAGCACCGCGCAGCGCCCCCGCCCGGCCCAGCAGCACCGTGCGGCCTCCCTGAGGTGCCCCGGGGATGCCCCTGCCCGGCAGCACTGCGCAGCCCCCCGGAGGTGCCCCCGCCCGGCCCAGCAGCACCATGCGGCACCCCGGGGGCACCCCGGCTAGGGCCTGGCCAGCCTGTAGCTTGGGCCAGCTCTGACTCCAGCCCCAGGAATCAGAAGGCAGAAGCTGAAGGGGAGGGGAGGAGGGGAGGAGGGAGGAGGGGAGGAGGGGAGGGGAGGGGAGGAAGGGGCTTGTGCTGAGGGGAGGGGGCAGGTCAGGAGAAGAAAGGGAAGGCACCAAGGAATAGGGTAGAGGAGAGACAAATGCCAGGGGCCAAGTGGAGACAATGAGGAAAAGGGCAGGAGGGGAGGTGTCAGTGGGAGGGGGGACAGGGTGATGCTGGGAGAGGAGAGGGGAAGGGCATTGAGGGCTAGAGGGGGGAGGGAGAGGTGCTGGGAGAAGGCTTGAAAGAAGGGGTGGGCATGAGGAAGGCCGGGATGGAGCAAGGCATGTGTGAGGGCACAGGGGCATGAGGGAATGGGGGCAGAGGGTGGTGAGGGGTGGGCATCAGGAAAAAGAGGGCAAAGGGGCAGGGGCAGTGAGGGAAGGGGAGGCACCAGGAGGGTGCAAGGGTAAGGGAAGGTGCAGGTGCCAGGGGATTCTGGGGCTGAAGCAGAAGGGCAGACACCTGCAGGGGAGGGACCAGCACCAGAGGAGAGAGGCAGGGCAGGTGTGTAGAGGGAACTGTTAGGAGAGGGGATGAGGAGGGGTAGCTCACATGATCAGAGTGGGGCTACTGGAGGAGTGGGCACAGGGGGGAGAGAAGGGCTGGTGGAGCGGGGCAGGTCTCAGGAAGGCTGAGGGGAGTGAGAAGGGCAGGAGTCAGGACAGCAGAGGAGGGTGAGGGGTTTGGGGGCAGCAGGCACCAGGAGCTGATGGAGCAAGGGGAGGAGATATGGCAGCAGAGGAAAAAGGCTGAGGTTTATGAGATATTTATTAATAATTTGGGTGCCACAGTGGCACATCTAAACAAGCCACATGATCTCATTACTGGGGCACAACACAAAATTCATTCTGCTCATGGGAGGAAACTCTTAGAGGGAACACTTCCCCCAGCCTCTCCGCCCTCGAGTTAATGTCACACACATTGGGGTAATGCAACTGCAGGATAGTTGCATGAGGGGAGTTTGTGGGGGGGCAGGGGCAAACTAATCCCTATTGGTAGGAGGATGGTGGGAAAAGTCCTTAGAGGGGGGTCACATGACACCGTTTACTTCTGGTCATGTGTCCATCATGCCTGGAGAGTGTTACCTCCAGAGGTGTGGCCAATGGGGGTCGGACGTGGTTAACAGGGTCAGGGGGTGTGGCTAATGGGGTCAAAGTACATTTTAAAAAAATTCTTTGGGTGCACACCCTAATGAAATGTGCTGCGCACGCCTATGTTCCCTCTTATCTCACAGACCTAAGGTGGCTTAGTATTTACAAGAGACCCAGATCCTTGGAAGAAAGTTATAAAGCATAATCTATGCTGTGATACAAGGACAAGCTCTTTCTCCCTTGGTTTCTAAGAGTTATGGAATGTATTTATCTATGTATAATTCAGTGTGCCTTCATCCTAGATTCCACAGCCCAGTTTTAAACTCAGTTTATTATTTATGGACATGCCTTTCCAGTGATGCCTATTTCCAAGCATGGCCACAGACAGACCAAACTGTCATACAGAGAACTGCTTCACCACAGTGAAGTCCATCTCAAGGACATTAGCTTGTGTTCACAGGAGAGCGGTGGGAATTTAGCTGAGAAATACAGTGGTTATCACCAATGGAGCCTTTTTTGTTGTTGTTAACTAGCAAATTATGTACACAATAAAATGAAAAAAATAAATAAATCACTGCACCCCCCCCAGTCTCTTCAAGTTATTGGCATCTTAGATGTTACTTGTAGCAGCACGCCATACCTATTCAGAAAAGTTTGATTATGATTTTTCTCCCACCTTTTTTGGTTTATTTAGCACATAGTTCTTAAGGATGTGGATTATCTCTCACCATTTCTCTGTGCTGCACCTAGCACACCAGGGCCATGATCTCAGCTGGCACTTCTAGATGCTCCTGCAATACAAATGTTAAAAAGTCTAACTTGCTGAAAATTATTGTAAAGATGTTCTACCTGGTAGTGAAATGGAGACAAAAGGCCTTTCTTTCAGGAAGTAATGTCATGTTTGGGACATGTCTTCATCTACAGGCTAGCAGCAATGCCAGAAATTGCAGAACCAGCAGGTCAGATTTCAAATTCAAAAGTTGTTTTGGGTTTTGTTTTTTTTAAGAGTCAGGGGTTCAAAATGAGGGAACTGGAAAAGAACACTAAGCAGAGAACCTCAGACCATGCCTACTGCTCTTCAAAGCTGTCTAGAAAGCCAGTAGACGCCAGCCAGGGAAATTCTGCCCGGATATGTGAACTTAGGGAGGAGTGGAAATAGGCCCCACATTCTCAGAGCACCCCTTCATCCACTATCCTCCTCATGGTGTTGTAGATAGGGGACTTTGCCAGGGCTGGGAGGAGGATGACAAGGAGGTCTCGTGACTTTGTGGGGCCATGGATAGTGTGTGCGAAAATAAAGAGGTGAGGGAGAAGTGCAGCCAGAACCTCAGCAAGGTTCTGGAGGAGCCGGAACAAGGGGCTGCAGCCTGGTGCACTTGAGGTAAGAGTGCACCAGGTTCTCCCTTACACTGCAAAAGGGGCAGGTATCAGGAAAGGGGATGAACCGCACCAGGTACACACCTGTACTCACAGCTCCATGAAGGAGCTGCCAAATGATATCCCCGATGGGCTGTGGGATCAGGGTGGAATACAAATTTGCCCACCAAGGGTCCTCACTCTCCATAGATGTCAAATATTCCCATCACTTGATATCAGGGCAGGACACAAGGGTCAGGAAATGGAGTGTGCAGAGTACAAGCATGTACAGCTGGTCCCTGGGCATGGTTTGGAAACAGAACAGGCGTTTCAAAGGGGAAGAAGCCAGGGGGCTCACAGAACATGGGCCTGAGAAAAGGGCTGGTGGGCGTACCCTCTTTCAGGACTCACTCTGCCACTTTTTATGTGTCTTGTCTATATTGGCTGTAAGTTCTTTGTGGCTGGGACAATCTCTCATTATGTCTCTGTGCAGAGTGCAGCACAATGGGGCCCTAAGCTTAGACAAGGTTTCTCGGATCCACTGTAATATAAACAAGTTACATGCAATGATTACTTAGAGCTTCATTCAGAGAGTAAAGACAGAATTTGGATCCATTTGCTACCAAATCACACATTCCTGCCACTCAAGCTTATGAAAAATCACGATTACCTGCCATCAGTATAGGGCCTATGACTCATAGCTGAGCAACTCTCATTCTACCCACTTAACTAGCTAATTCATTACAATATGAACCATATAACACCAACTTTTCCTGCTCTATTATAAAAGGACAAAAGATTTATGGCCGTATTAGAAAAAAAAAAAAGCTAGAATTTGTATGGGGGTTGGGTGTTTGCACAGTGGAGATGGTTTTTAAAAAGGGAACATCTTGAAAAGCACAATAAGATCTAAGATGGCAAAGGTGGATTTATGAGACGTTCTTCCCAAAATTGCCAATTCAGCATGGACAAGGGACAGGTGGCAGCGAGATTTATTGAAGTTTTCGAGGAGCTGTTCTGGAGAAGACAGCTGGGCCCAGCAGCGGAGGTGCAGTGCAGCTAGTGGCAGTTACTCATACTGCACTGAGCAGCATGCGTCCTCCACCAGGTGCATAGAAAGGAGAACCCTCCTCCTTAGCACAGATAGGCAGGTGCCCCAGCTATGCAAGAGCATGCCCAATACACTGAACTTCATTCCTTTATGGCTCACTACATCTTCAGAAGCATCTCTGCTCTTGTGGAATTAGATCAGGCTAAGCACAGTTCCACAAGAAAACCTCATCCTATTTCTTTTGTCTAAGAAAGCCAGATTAGATATCTGCAAATCCCAACAGGCAACATTTTCAGGAATCACCTTTATGCTTTCTCCTACCCTAGCTCCCACACTTGAGAGAAGCTTCCCATTAACACGCACTAAGTGCTTCTTAAAACTCTCTTTTGTCATGATGCCTTCAAAAGCTTGACAAAGGCTAGGCAGCTAGTGTGCTTGCTGGAGTCTACAATGCAGACCAATGCGCTCTCTGTTTCCTTTTGCACCCCACATGTGTCTGTACTTTTCTCCTGGCTTATAGCTAGATTGAAAACTCTTTAGTGCAGAGTCCATCTTTTTGTGTTGTGTTCGTATAGTGCCTAGCACAATAGGGCTCTGGTCCATGTCTGGGCTGCCTAGGGACTACCTCAATATAATAACAACTTATTGCAACCCTCCTGACCTGCCTTCCTTTCTTGCTCCACGGGTAGGGAGAAGACCTCTGTCTCCAGTGACGTCAGCCTAGCACCTTTCATGGATGATGATAAAAAATAACACACAAAAAATCCCTCAACACATGGAGGAAAATCACTTTGATGGATTTGTAACCATGTCAGCTGCTGGGCATTTTCTCTCATTCCCTTTTTGAGTTTCTTATTAATCAAGAGGCAGAGTTTTTCCTCTTGCTGAAAGTCTGACGTTCCCATTAGGATTATTGTGAGAGTTATATGCAAGTATCAAGGGAAAAATAAAACCCAAGTATTTGCTAGTGCCTCTTTCTCTGTTAAAACACTTGGCTTCTGCTGATCATTTTGCTGTTAAATCCCAGCAACATTGTAAATCGATTGCCAGTGACACTGGAGGTGTAATCACAAACAAGAACTGCCACTGCTAGTTTATAAAAGCATGAAAAAAATAAACAAGCACAGAAGCAAGTTAGTGGAAGAGAACGTAGGCTGCATATACACATAAATAATAGATTAAAGAAAGTGAATTCAGTAAAGCCTGAGGGAGCTTTTATACATTCCAGTTTCCTCAAGAAAAATGAACTATAAATGATCTTCAGAAAATATTAAAATTAGCAAGTTTACCGCATGCCTTTCAGATAATGAGGGCTCTCTCCCTGAATATGAAAGCCACTGGGATACCAAGATATATATGCAAGTCTTTCCACTCTGGCACAATGGTGTAGCTAGGACAACCATTTACTCAGCTCAGCAACCTGATGGTAAATAACAGTACTTTAGAAGTACTTAACTGTTTAGAGATTACACCGCACTCTGTAACAAAGGTCAAGAACATTTTTAAAGGAAGCCTGCCAAACCTAATCAAATATGATACAGAAGACAGCATTACAATGCTAGGTTGCCATAAGTAATAAAATACTTAAGACAGACACATGAAGAAAATATATTAAAAATGCTCTGCAGAGATAGGTCAGTATCATTATCTCCATGTTCTCAGATGGAGAAATTGAGGCAGATTGGGAAATTGACTCACTCAAAATTGTATAGGGAGGAAGTCACAGAGCTGAGAATAGAACACAGGATTCCCAGCTCCCATGTCCCACATGTAGAGATGGAGAAAAGTCCTCTTTGATCATCAAATAGTAATAATAAGGTCTAAAGGTTCTGAAACAGAGAGTTGAAATCTCCCACCCTTTACTGGAAGGAATGGTGGTGGTGGGCAGGGAGATTCGCAAACATGGGGGTCATAGTCTGAAGATGCTGAAATCCACTAATATTCCCCATTTGCCTGGAAATGCCGGACTGTTTGCTGAAAAAAGCTACAAGGACAATGCTTTGACCAGACGTGAGGATTTTTTTTTTTAATATGCTGATACAACAAGTCCCAATGCCCGTACAAAGATGAGAGACTACAGTCAGCTTATTATGTTAAGCTAAATTGACTGTCCATCCCAAAACAATTCAAAATCATTCCTCAGCTGCACACAATCAAAGGTGATGCCTAAAAAGAGCAGACCATGCTTTGCAGGCCAAAATGACTACAGATACTACAGATACTCTTGTATTGGGAACTTTGTTTGTTTCCAAACATTTATAAACTTTAATTCCTTCCTTCACTGTCAAAGGGACATTACCTTATTTCAACCATTCCATTCCATTCATATGCGGTGCTCCCATTACCATGGTATCTGAGCATCATGAATATCACTGAGAGCCTAAGCCTGGTAGAACTGCTACTGCCATGAATCCAATGACAGAGGCTACATCTTCACTAACATTTTTTTAAAACCTGCAAGACAGCTAATAGGCATTAGTTAAATCCTATTGAAGGAAAAGCACGGGTACTTTTCACTGTGATGAAGCTAGGCAAGGTCTACACTACACCTCCTCCCACCTTAGAATGACATCACTTTGTTACATCAAGGTAAAAATTACCTGAGCCTTGTCTTCCCCTAGGATTTTACTGTGAGGTAGAAAATATGTTGGCTACCTCTCTCTAAAGCCTCATCTCTTTTTAGCCGTGAAGACATAATACAAGGTCTAAGCCTGTTTCTGAAAGGTGTTAAGAGCTCCCCCCCCCCCCACCGCAAAGTTAACTCTGCTTAAAACCTGAATCCCATCTATATGCAAGGCTACGACTACACTACAACTATGTAGCATCCACACCTCAAATGCGCACCCATGGAGCATCCACACCTCAAATGCGCTTTTGTGCAAGAAAATTAAGAGTAAAACGGCAGAACAGAGGGCTCTTTCTGCCGTACGTAACCTCCTTTTACGAGGCATAACTCCCTTTTGCGCAAGAGTTCTTGTGCAAAATGGCAAGTGTGTACACTCCAGGGAAAAAGCACAGGTGCCATCAGAATGGCCATCAGAGCTTTCTTGCGATGTGCTTTGAGGTGTGGATGTGCTCTTGCACAAGAAGTTTTTGCGCAAAAAATTTCTTGTGCAAGAAGCATGTAGTAGATGTAGCCTGAATGTAGTGATATTGTTCCGTGAGTTGGCTAGCCAAATGAGGACACAGGGTACAACTTGTCATCTGGTAACACAACCACTTTGTGTTGCTTGAATGTTATTTCACAGTAAAGAGACTCTCATTTGAGCAAGGCTAACTTAAGAGGAGTTGACTCAAGGTAGATGACTTGCACCAGCTCAAGTTTTCACTGAGGAGCTTAGTTTTCCTAGAATATCAGGAAACCTTAACATTAAATTCTCTAATAGGAAATATCCTCTTCTAAGAATGGCACATGCAGCTTTAGGCAAGACAGGAATCAGTTAAGGAGGAGAAGCAGGTTACATTGGGGTATATAACCAAAGGGCCAATGGAGAGGCAGAATTCTGATGGCAGTATTAGGATAAAAGAGACCACCTTGCATTTCTATGCCAAAGTTTATTAACTTTCTGCATGACTGTAGCTAACTTGATACGACACAAAAGGATATGAGGATAATAGCAGTGAGCAAAACCAGTCTTGGCCCTAGGAGTGTTCTCCAGCTAGTCTTATTGCTGGTAAGCATTCCTGTGCTCCAGGCTGTTGGCTTTGTTAATACCTGTCCATCTCCCTGGAGCTTATTCAAGATGCCTTCTGTGTATAAGTACACTCTATCATCGAGCAAGAAACATCTGACAAAAAAGAGAGCTCTTCAACCCTAGAAGGAGTTCACGGGCCCTTCCTTTGACCCAGTAATGGTGGATATCAGATACGATGCTGGTGCCAACTGCCAGTTCTCCTCTGCAGTCACACACCCACTCTGATCCCAACTTTTGAGAGGCTTCCTCTCAGGAGCATTGCTGTGAATCAGCATCTCCAATGTCAGTGCTTCGTGGTGCCTTCAGGAAAGAATGTACACTAGGAGGCAAATGCCTGGCAGTCACTGAAATTTGCACTGTGCAGATAGCAGAGAGAGTTGTGACAGAAAGGCCCAGGCCAGGAAGGATTTTGGATGGGAAACAAGGAAATGTTTTCACTTGGTGCTCTGTCTGTGAGGATTATGTTTTCCCCACAAGCTAAAAAAGATACTTTATCTAAATCACGACAAATCTTTTTACTCATGTGATGACTAATGTTCCCTTGGAAATGAACTATTTATTACTTGTGAGGAAATAAAGCCACCATCCAGATGTTCTCAAGCTTTGCAGAAAAGCAGCAGAAAATTTTAGCAAAATTAGGCAGAGGTATCCCAGAAAAACTCTGCCGCGTCCAGGGAACACATCTGCTCTTCCGCCTTTTTTTGTAGAAGAGCAGATGCGCTCTTTTGGAAGCCCTGTCTTCCTCCTTCCACGAGGAAGAAGGGCTCTTCTGAAAGGTGAGGCTTCTCCGAAATTTGGCCCAGTGTAGATGGGCCAAATTTCAGAAAAGCCTTTTCGGAAAAAAATATCGGATAAAGTTTTCCGATAGATCATTGTAGTGTAGATGTAGCCTTAGGGGCTAAGCTTTCAGCTCATCTGAGGAACTGGGTTTTGCCCATGAAAGCTCATGATACTATATATATTTTTGTTAGCCTCTAAGGGTGTGTCTACACTGCAGGGCTTACCTCAAAATAAGCTACACAAATTGAGCTACATCAATTACGTATCTTATTTCAAAATAGCTTATTTCAAAATAGGGAGCATCTACACAGCACTTATTTCGAAATAGAGCACTCTTCTTCCAACTTCCCTTATTCCTCGTACAATGAGGGCTACAGGAGTCGAAGTAAGAAGTCCTTCAGCTTGACAGAATTTTGACACTATTTCGAAATAACTGCCTGCTGTGTAGACGCCGACTAAGTTATTTTGGAATAGCGCTAGTTATTTCAAAATAGTGTTGCAGTGTAAATGTACTCTAAGGTGCCACAGGACTCCTCATTGTTTTTAGGAGCTAAGAGTTCATCATCTCGCAGCTCAACTGAGAGCAATTGTGTTTTCAAGCTGCCCTTTGCCCCCCAATGACAGCTGTTGGGTGCTGAGAACTTCTGAAATCAAGCCCTTGAAGTTGACTACATAGATTACAGTCTACTTCAGGGTTTTGTACTGGGGCCTTCATTACCATATATCTCCAGGTGGAGAATTGCATTTCCCAATCAAATAAGTGAGACTAATAGGACATGAAACAAAGTGAGACTACTAGTAATTGACCCAAGTGTAACCCTTCCGCCAGTAGCAGTCGGCAGCCAGAAGGGCTGGGTTCAATATGTAAGGAGGTTCTCTCAACAATGTCACCAAACTGGCTCGAGCTTCCACCCAGTAAACTTGAAAATTCCAACCTCCCCATTGGGTGCCTTTGGAGACAATTCTTCCCCTCTCACAAGCACTGAGTCAGAGATAGAAACAGTCTGTTTAATAACAGTAATCTAGTATCAACCTATGGAAACACAAATAAATAAAGAAAACCCATAAGCAAGGTATCATCCCTGGAGTCCGTAGGACAGAGTCTTTTGCTTAAAGTTCTTTAGTCCAACCCCCAACTCATATGGGGTATGTCTACACAGCGGAAATATTTCGGGATACCGAGGTATCCTGAAATAGCTACCCGGCATCTTAGAAACGCGCCCGTTATATCAAAATATTTTTTGACATTACGAGTGTGCAATTTTGCCATCCCTGTAAACCTCGTTGCACGAGGGTTAAGGGATGGCTTGAAATAGCACGTTATTTTGAAATTTGGTGCTGTGTAGATTGAGTGAACATAACCACACCCAGGATTCCTTTTCCATTCCAGCCAGATGCATTGATTCAGACCCTGCTTACGCCAGTTACCCAGTTCTATTAAAGAGAAATAGTAAGAACTGCTTACTCTCATTATCTGAGTTGTAAGCCTAAGCCATAACATTTTTTGACTTGTATAAATTCTCAACAACAGGGTTGTGGCTATGGAAAGTACCTGCTGAGATGACAACCTGATATACCCTTTTAATATTGCTATTTTAAAAAATATACACCTTGCAGAAGTGTCCTCTCCTCAGGATTTTGAATCATTGTCCTCTGGCTGCAGCTTTAGGAAATCTAGGTGCTGAGCAGACAAGCCACTGGGACAGAGAGTATTACACAAGAGGGCTCATTTATCTTGCTGGGATCAGACACAAGAGCTAAATTTGCCATCATGTTATACTGCTAACTTCTGTAGGGCTGCTCTATTGTAACATAAGGGGAGATTTGGCCTCTGAAATTTAGATGCCTCAGTGCAGAAGTATACACCTTCATACTCATTTTGAATATGCAATCACCCAAACCAAAATCCTGAATGGGAAATGCCCAGATGTTGAGGAAGCTTGACCTTTTGAAGCTTGGATCTCTCTCTAGCTTAAATTCTTGTGGGATTTGAAAGAAGGGGAAATTAAGATAGCAAAATATTGATTAAAATGGTCACAACCTACTGCCCAGTAACAATTCCCAAAACAAGAATTTTAAAAATTCCAAAAATCAATGTTTAAACAAGCAAACCCCAATGCTGAACAAATCACCTCTCTGCTGTTGGACATTGATAGCAGTGTCCAGGACACTGAGTGGTGGGGCCTGAGTGGGCCATGCCCACTCATTTTGCATCCAAGCCCACCTAAAGCAGGCCCGGAGCCCACGAATTCACAGGCTGAGACTCCTGATCCCGTCTGGGGTCTGTCAGCCTGGCCGCATGGCTCTACTACCAGCGCTGTGTCTCTGGCCCCAGCACTAATCCTGCAGGGGGTGGGCCTCACGAGTCATGGGGAAAAGCTGGGCAGGGCTAGCGCTGGAGCTGGAAACTGGAGCAGCAGCGTGTGGTGTCAGCAGGAGAGTGATGCGGCATGCTGAGCAGTAAGAGGGGATGGGGGGAGTAGGTCCCCCATTCCTCCTCCCCTCTCTTGCCAAGGCCCTATATCCCCCACTTCCTGCCCCTTTCCCCAGAGCACCGGATCCCTGCTGTCCCCTTCCCAGGACGCTGGATGCCTTCTGCACAGCTGATCCTTCCTGCCCCCCACAGGCCCTCCATCTCACTCCCTTGCCCCCCATCATTGCCTGCTCACCTGAAATCTGGGCCCACCCAGATTTTCCTGTCCTAGCTATGCCACTGCCAAGGACCCTAAGGGGTTTGGTATTGCAACTGCCCCGCTACAGGGGGATGCAACGACTGCTGGGGAGCACCAGCCCTGGTCTTCCAGTCCTGAGGGAGAAGAGGAATGTGCTGGGTATAGCACAAGCCTGGAGGCGAGGGCAGTAGGTGCTTCGGGTTCTCAAAATCACTACTCATGCACTTCGTGTGTGACAGAGAAGAGTTTGTGCATGTGGGCGCCAACATTCTCACCACATACCTGGCTTTAATAGTCACAACCATTACAGGGGCATGAACTACTAGTGCCACCCCTCTGTACAGTGCTCCTCCCGGCACATGTGCTCCAGCTGTAGCTATGCTGGCCCTCTGCCAGCTACATGGCATGTCGTTTGTTGTGTACTGGGTTGTAGCTATCCCGCTGAATGGGGCAGAAGTGCACCGGAGGACGAAAGAAGAAACAGGTCTGACCGATGTATTAAAGAAACATGCTGCTGTTTTTGGAGAGGATCTGGGAAGTATGAGGGGAATCACTATGAAACTGAACAGTAAACCTGGCAGCCAACCAAAATATCTGAAGGCCAGAACTGTGCCAGATGCCATCAGGCCAAAAGTTGAAGCAGACCTGGAGTGCCTAGTCAAAAATGGAGTCCTAATACCAGCTACCCATAGTCCATGGGCAACTCCAATAGTTCCAATATTGAAGAAAGATGGTTCTATTCAGATTTGTGGGGATTTTAAGGTCACTATTAACTCAGTGTTGTATGCAGAGCAATACCCCCTTCCCAGCATTGATGACCTCTTTGCAGGCCTGTCTGGGGTACAAAAATTCAGCAAGATTGATCTGAGTCAAGCATATTTACAGATGCACGTTGATGAGAAGTCCCAAGAACTCTTCACTGTTGTGATGCATAAAGGGCTTTATCATTACTGTCGCTTACCCTTTGGAATAACTTCTGCCCCAGCTTTGTTCCAGAGGGCTATAGACCAGATCTTGTGTGGCTTGCCAGGAGTCCAGTGCTATCTTGACGACATCCTGGTCACAGGAAGGAGTGAGGAGGATCACCTTAAGAACTTAGAGGCTTCCCTACAAAGACTGGAAGAGTATGTCCTATGAGTCCACAAAGACAAGTGGCATTCTTTCAGCCCTCTGCTGAATATGTGGGACACATCATTGATGCTACTGGCCTTGGTAAGGCCCCTTCAAAAGTTAAGGCTATTATGGAGGCTTCACCCCCTCAAAATGTTAGTCAACTTTGCTCGTTTCTAGGACTATTGAGCTATTATGGAAAGTTTATTTTACAGTTAGCCACACTGTTAAAACCACTTCATGAGCTCCTTGGCCAGAACAAGGTCTGGAAGTGGACTGAAGCCTGTGATGTTGCATTTAACAAGGCTAAATGTGCATTGCTAAACTCAGAGGTCCTGATGCATTTTGATCCATCCTTACCTTTACAGTTGGCCTGTATGATGCCTCCCCGTATGGAGTGGGAGCGGTCTTGTCATGCATTATGCCTTCGGGAGAAGAGAAACCAATTGCTTTTGCACCTTAAGCAAGGCTGAAACTAACTATGTGCAAATCGAGTGTGAAGCCTTGGGAATCGTTTTCGGGCTTCGGAAATTTCACCAGTACCTGTTTGGACGGAAGTTTACACTTCTCACTGACCATCGACCTCTGACAGCAATTTTTGGTCCACACACAGGTATTACACCATTGACTGCTAGTTGTATGCAACGATGGGCATTGTGGCTTTCGGGACACACATATGAGATCAGATATCAGAAATCCACTCTGAATGACAATGCAGATGGTGTCTCTAGGCTGCCTTTGCCATCAAACATCAAGATAGTGGCCAGAAGGAAATCGACTTTGAATGGGTAGAAAACACGTCCATCACTGCTGTGCAAGTTAAGAGAGCAACTCATGTTGACCCAGTACTGTCCCAAGTTATGGATCTAGTGATGCATGGAACATCTCTACGGGACTCTCAGGTCTCACCTGACCTTGTTCCCTACATGTCTAGGAGGACAGAGTCATCGATCCATTCTGGGTGCTTGTTGTGGGGAATGCGTGTCATTATTCCAAAGATACTGAGACAACAGATGTCAGAACAGCTGCATTCAGGTCACTGTGGAATGGTGTACATGAAAGAAATTGCATGAAGTTATTTTTGGTGGCCCGGCTTGGACAGTGCCATTGAAGAGAAGGCAAGAGCTTGTATTTCATGCCAGGGTACAGGGAATGCACCTCACTTGGCATCTCTACACCCATGGGACTGGCCTGAAAAACCATGGCAATGTATTCACGTTGATTTTGCTGGCCCATTTGAAGGTAGAATGTTCTTGGTGGTGGTAGATGCTCATTCCAAATGGCCAGAAGTCTCTATCATGCCTTCCACTACTGCTGAGAGTACTATCCAAAAACTATGGGGAATCTTTCGTCATTTTGGTCTTCCAGAACAACTTGTGAGTGACAACAGTCCACAGTTTGTATCTCAGGAGTCTGGAAATTTTATGAAAGCAAACAGGATCCACCACATCACTTCAACACCATATCACCCATCCACGAATGGATTGGCTGAAAGGTTTGTACAGACAATGAAACAAGCTTTGAAATCGGCTAGAGGACATTAACTCATGCAAAAGTGTCTGGACACCTTCTTATTATCCTACAGAAAACACTCCTCAAGCTACAACATCATTGTCCTGCTCTCAGGCTCTCCACTCTATGACCTGCTTGTTACTTCTGCTCTCACACAGCCTCTGACTCCTTCCTGAACCTGGTCCTCTCACTCTGGTAGCACATCCCTTTGCTGTGCTAGAGGGATTATGGAGCCTTCTTACCTCTGCATGTGCACTGGATGGTAAAAGCACCAATGATGAACCAGAACATGGCCAGATTAACCATGAGGCTAATAAGGTTATCAGTTTAGACCCTTCTATTGTTTAGGCCCTCTTGGTCAGGCAGAACCGATATCAGGTGAGGTTTTAGATCAAGTTTGTTTAATGTTTGTACACTAATTTTGAAGAGCTAACATAGATTAGATGTCTCAGAGGGACGACAATGGTCCTGTAGCATATTGAGAAGTGGGCTGTGCCCACAAAAGCTCATGATACTATTTTATATATATTTTTTGTTAGTCTCTAAGGTGCTACAGGGCCATTGTTGTTTTTTAAATTTTATAGATCAGATGGTTGCCCAGCGTTTTTTTACTGTGTTATTTCTAGCTGCCTGTTACCAGCTTTTTCTTACAGAAAACTTTAAAACAACAAATGCAAACTATAGCTGGTGCACTGCATACAGGACTCATGCTTAGGCCTCATGTCATGTCAGAGCTGCTGATTTCACAATCTAGAAATAGTCTGGCCTATGAGTGCAGAGGCCAGACTAGATGACCTCTAGAGGTACCTTCCTTCCAGTCCTATGTTTATTTTATTCTATAATTCTAACTGTGGAAGAACTAAAGAATACAAAGGAAATTTATTTATTTTTGAGGCTGCTAACTACAGACATTACACTGTAGTAGATCTCTCTGGCTTTCTAGCTCCCACATTAACCAAAAGCCACCTGGTGGTAGCCAGAGTCTCCACATAGGGCTAGAGCCTCTATCATGGCCTGGACTAAATAGCCATACAAGAGGCAGATTGTATCTTTACAACAATTCTATGTGCATGCTGACAATTGTACTTAAGCCTTACTCTTTGCATCGGGGAAGGAAAAGGGATGATATAGAATAGGGGAAAGAGACAGGGATGGAAGGAATGGGGCAGGCAGGGGACAGTGTGTAGAAGAAGGGGACTGTGAATTCAATTCATGGGGTTGGGATTTTGTTTTTATGTGGCCTAAGTATGTGGGTCCAAGCAATATTTAACTTTGTACACAGTAGGCCTACACTGGACTGCAGAAACCACCATGTCAAAGAAAGGAGGATAGCAGAAATTGAAGGAAGCCAGAGAAAGACAGCAAAGACAAGATGTAGTGCTGAAAGCTACTCTTTCTCTCCTAGGCCTGGTCTACACTAGACCAGGCAGGTCGGCTTAACGTATGCCGTCCAGCTACGTAAAATGCATAGCTGGATTTGGTTTTCCTTAAGCTGAGCTGCCGCAATGTCTACACCGTGGGAGGCTGATGGGATTGTGTGTTCCCATCGGCTTCCCTTCCTCCTCACAGAATAAGAAGTACAGGATGCCGGTGGGGGCTGCCCTCAGCATTTGATTTGGGGGGGGGGGGTCTAAACTGGAGCCGCTAAATTGAACGCTAGAAGAGTGACCTCCAGAGGGTCAAGCCTCTCCCTAGTGTAGACATGCCCCTGATGTTTTTTCCTCCTATTAAATCTAGTAGTGAGGAAGTCCAGGCAAATATACCAGCACAAGTGAACCTGCTACAGCTCCAGCTCTGAGGGAACTGGACCAGATAAAAAGGAGCAGCCTCCTGTCACTGTGACTTCTGTAGCTGCAGTTTCACCTCACTCCCTGAAGACTTTTCCAGTGATGGTGATATAAAAATACCTTTCTCCAATGATCCAGGTGAGTGGGACTTGACTTCTCAAAATCTCATTGCATATTGGACTGAAAGAGCCCACAGAAATGCCAGAATCTAGATGCTGACTTTTCAGTGACAAAGTGAGAGTACACCAACCAGAATCAAAGTCTGAATATGTGAAGCCTAACAAATAGATTGGCAAAAGAGAATGGCTCATCTATTCGCCTTCAAAAAACAAAGTGTACTGTTTGTATTGCTGCCTGTTCTCAGATACCAATAAGTGGGGAATGTTCTGCAAAGATTTCAGTGATTGGGGGAATACTGCATATATTACCAACTAGCTGGACTTACCCGGCGTTGCCCGGGAAACCGGAGGAACAAAATTTAGAAAAACAGAAGCTGGTCCTGACAGCCTCCAGCCACACCGCAGCTGCCAGTGCCTAACATCTGGCCATTATGGCAGACCCCCATGCTTTTCTACTGCTTCATAAAGCAAAATCTCTGACTCAAAAAAGAGGCATTCCAATGTTGAGAATCAGAGCTATTTGACTTGGCAAACTTAGGTACAAAAATCACAATAGAAACTATGTGTCTGTTTTCTTCCCATGTCATGAGTCTTGGAGCCATTAACAGCACAGTGGAAGGGAGAGCCCCCAAATCACCATGCCTTGTTTCCCCACCATTGCTGGAAGCATATGGAGGCCCCTCTTCAATAGTGCAATGTTTTGCTTCCTATCAGATGGTATTTTTGCTAATTATCCTTGTAGAAGCTAATGTTTTTTTGGTAGGGAAGTAGGGGATAGGCATGCTGGGTCTGCAAATTCCCCTCCAAGAGCTGAGTATAGGGATGCGTCAATCAATGGAGCTGGCCCTACTGAATCTGAGAGATTTCAAGGTGACACCTCAAACTGGCAACAAAATGGCAAATGAAATTTAATGTGGATAAGTGTAAAGTAATGCACGTTGGAAAAAATAACCCCAACTATATGTACAGAATGATGGGGGCTAATTTGGCTACGACAAATCAGGAAAGCGATCTTGGAGTTATCGTGGATAGTTCTCTGAAAATGTGCAGCAAGTGCCAAAAAGGCAGATAGGATGTTAGGAATTATTAAGAAAGGGATAGAAAATAAGACACAGAATATCTTACTGCCCCTGTATAAAACTATGGTACGCCCACATCTTGAATACTGTGTACAGATGTGGTCTCCTCACCTCAAAAAAGATATTTTGGCCTTGGAAAGGGTTCAGAAAAGGGCAACTAAAATGATTAGGGGTTTGGAACGGGTCTCATATGAAGAGAGGTTAAAGTGACTGGGACTTTTCAGTTTAGAAAAGAGGAGACTAAGGGGGGATATGCTAGAGGTATATAAAATCATGAGTGGTGTGGAGAGGGTGAATAACGAAAAGTTATTTATTAGTTCCCATAATAGAAGAACTAGAGGACACCAAATGAAATTAATGGGTAGCAGGTTTAAAACTAATAAAAGAAAGTTCTTCTTCACACAGTGCGTAGTCAACCTGTGGAACTCCTTGCCAGAGGAGGCTGTTAAGGCTAGGACTATAACAGAGTTTAAAGAGAAGCTATATAATTTCATGAAGATTAGGTCCATAAAAGGCTATTAGCCAGGGGATAGAAATGGTGTCCCTGGCCTCTGTTTGTCAGAGGCTGGAGAAGGATGGCAGGAGACAAATCGCTTGATCATTGTCTTCGGTCCACCCTCTCTGGGGCACCTGGTGCTGGCCACTGTCAGCAGACAGGCTACTGGGCTAGATGGACCTTTGGTATGACCCAGTATGGCCATTCTTATGTTCTTATGTTAAACTCTTCTCCCATCTTTTTTGATGAAACTATGAGTCAACTACCTGAGCCTGGTGGTATGTCTATAGTCCCTCCTACAGCACCACCCCCTTGACCAGCTGCCCTCCCAAGGACTGCAACTCTCACCAGCCCCACGATCATCCAGTATCAAACCCAGGACCAGTGCCCAGATTTGAGGGATCCCACCCCGCCCTTGGATTAATTTCTCACCCACCCAGCATCATCCAGTGCTGCTCCTTGGGCTAGTGCCCCTCAAAGGAGAAACCCCCGCACCGCCATGGGCTTCATTTCTCACTCACTCCCTGCAGGATTGTCCAGCCCCACTTCCTTCATCCCCTACAATCCTGCCCTCCCCACATGTCCCCAATGGTCCAGCCCCCAATCCTGCCCTCCCCACTCGCTCCCAACAGTCCAGCCCCTGGACAAGCCTGCCCCCAACGATCCAGCCCCCAATCCTGCCCTCCCCCACGTGCCCATCAGTGGTCCAGCCCCCAATCCTGCCCTACACCCCACTCGCCCCCAATGGTCCAGCCCCCATTCATTCCCTCTCCCCTCTCCCCCGCTCTCACCTCCGAGTCCCCGATGTGCCTCCTTCCAAACATTTTTTCAAAGTGGCAGCTGAGTGTTCAGCACCGCCCCCTCCGCCTAGAGTGAGCCCCAGCAGCAACCCACCCGCCCATTGGTCAGCCGCCGGGCCCCGAGCCGATCACAGTATTGAAGAGGGGCCTCCATATGCTTCCAGCAATGGCAGGGAAGCCGCTTCTCTCAACACTGCCAAGATCCGTGCAGCCCTGGGGAGAGGCGTCGGTCTCTCATCTCTTCCCTACCACAGTACCTTAAAACCTTCTCCTGGAGGAAAGGTTATCCCATGGAAAGTTTGGTTGCGGTAGGTCTTATAGTGTCCAAGTTATTAGAACACAAACATTCTCCTTTATATATTAGATTACGCAATGAGTAAGCAACATACACTGTCAGCAGCTACAGTGCCTGAAAGAAAGTTAGTGGCAGAATTGATACCCAAACTGAAAACCAGTTTTTGGTAGCTCATCCTTATTGGAAGAACATGCTCAGACACATTGTTAAAACCGTAGTTTTTCTTGCCGAACATGGTCTGCCATTTTGTGGCTCAGATGAGGCTGTTGGATTGAAACGCACAATGGCAATTACTTTGGTGTTCAAGAGCTAATTGTGAGGATCACCCATTTCTTAGCTCCAGGGGCAGATGACCGTTTTGCGGGGCCCAGGGCAGCACAATTTTGCGGGGCCCCCCTTTGCCACGGCGCATGCGCAGTGGCGCCACGGCGCATGTGCAGGGCTTTTTGAAGCGCGGGGCCTGGGGCGGTCGCCCCGCTCGCCCTGCCCTATATCTGCCCCTGCTTAGCTCAGCACATCAGTGAGCATGCAAATCATGGAAAAGACCATCCATCATATCTATCAAAGACTATTTGTAATGAATTCATTGCACTGCAGGCAAAGTCGACGCTATCAGCATCCATGTCAGAAGTACCCAGATGATCTCCCAATAGATTTTACTAAAAATGTCTTCAATTTGTTGGTTTCACTTCACTCTAGATGAGAAAAGATGACAGAAAAGACGACAAAAACTTATCTATTTGGAAGTACCAAGTTATTACTGAATAAGTGTGAACATTTCCCAAATGTTGAAAATGCGTTACAGCTGTATTTGTCACTCATGATCAATAATTGTAGCAGAGGATGTTCCTTCTCTCTTCTAACAACGGTCAAAAACGTCCTCCAATCCACCGTGACTCAAGAACACCTCAGTGCATTGTCCCTCTTGTGCACTGAGAATGAAATTGTCAGGTCTTCGAATTACAATGACATAATTCATGACTTTGCAACAGCTAAAGATAGGAAAACAAAATTGGTTGTTTGAAGACTTGAGCAAAATAAATGTGTTAATTTCATGCAAATATGATGACTTCATAATTTATTTTGCAATATGTAATTCATACTTAGGCCCTTCCCTTCCATTAGCCTTAGGCCCTCATAACGTTAATCCAGCCCTCAGCAAGAATGTCCAGTACAAATCCAATTCTTCCCATGAGTGGTACCTTACTCTTTCTTGGCACTTTCTGGGACAATTTTTGGTATTAGCCTATCATCTGGAGAGCAAATAATTGGGAGCTAGATGCTGCCTGATCAGAGAGGTCTTGAGGAAACATAATTAGGGTACCTCAAAAATCTGCTACTCTGAGTCCTGTGTGACCTAACACTAGCATGATTAATTAATTCACTGTCCAGTCAGCTCAGCTATGACTCCTGACAAAGTCCTATACTGCATATGCACTTGCCAACTCGGAGGGCAGGCACATAAAATCAGTCTAGGGCTTGTATGGGCTACCTATTATCATAGAGGTAAGGAAAAACTACCATAGTAAAATCACATAGGAAGCAGAACAAAGCTAATGCTGTAATTATTGATCTGGCATAATAACTGGCTGACAATGCATAACCTCTTTAAGGAACACGCAGCTGGGCAGTGCAAGCAAATATGTACAATATCCCTAATAAACATCTCTTCTGACCTCATTGTTATAACCCTCATTTCTTTTTCCCACGCCTTTTGTCCTCTGATGCTGAGTTAAGTCTAAATTAGTTCATAATCTCCTGCAGGCAGAAATATGTCATTTATACCATATGCCTCTAATGCAGCAGGAATAACCAGTCCCCACGTCCATTCAGATTCATATGAACAAAACTAACATTTGCAGGAACTGAACAGAAAAAGGGACATCAGTACTGGCAAAAGTAAATATATTTAAAAAAATAAACATCAAGGGTGGACTTTTGTCGACAAAACTATACCGTCGTCTACACTACCGCAGAGGTCTGTCGACATAACATCGACAGAACTCGGCAGTTTTGTCAACGGCGGTAAACCCCATTCTACGAGGAATAACGCCTTTTGTTGACAGAGTTCTGTCGACAGAAGGCATTATTGCATCTACACTGTCCTTTGTGTCTACACTGTCATGTCAACAAAGCGGCTTGCTTTGTCGACAGAACTGGATGTAGTCTAGATGCTCTTTGTCAACAGAAGCTTTGTCGACGGTATCTGTCGACAAAGCCTCTGTCGACAAAAGCCTGTAGTCTAGACGTACCCCAAGTGACTTCTCACGGGAAAGTGTTGCACCATTCAGCCACTTATAGTGTTTTTATTTGATTTTTAAAAAATCACACTATCCGTAATGATTTGTGAGCTTCCTACCAGGAAGAACTTATGGTAAATGAACTAGGCTGGTACTCAGGAGATCTTGGGTTCAATTCCTGGCTAAGTCACAGTCTCCGTCTCTGTGCCATAGCTCCACATCTATAAAATTGGGATAGTTGCTCTTCCTTTCTATCACATATAGAAGCAGACAGGAGCTGCAGACAGGGGAGTTTAAGAGGGAGTTTGACAGAGGGAGGCCTACAATGGTCAGGAAGACCCGCAACACCTGTGCCAGCACTGCTTCTGTCTCCTCCACCTGCACCTGTAGCCAGACAGAGCGCCTGAGCATGTATGCCTCTACCCAGATCCTGGTGTGGTTTAGCAGGGACTGTGGCTTGCAATTCCCACTTACTGATATCCAGGCTGGGGAGATCATCCAATGCAAAAGGTGCTTGCTGGTGGAATCTCTCAGGCAGCAGGTGGGAGAGCTACAGGAGGAGGTGGCTAGGTTGAGGAGCACCCGAATTCACGAGCAATTCCTGGACCATGTTCATGAGGAGACTGCTGAGGTAGCTGTCCCAGTACACAGGACTTCGGACACACCACTGGTGGAGGAGGAGACGGCTCAGGGTGGACACTGGCAGCTGGTTACTTCTGGCAGCAGGCACTGCTCCACCTCTGCTCCTAACCCTCCCACCGTGGTACTAGGAAACCATTATGCTCCTCTTTATACAGGAGATAAGGAATCACCCCCTACAACAGAGGAGGAGAAGCCTTGTACCCCCAAGGCTGGGAGGTCTGCTGCCACCACTGCGAATAGGAAACGTAGAGTAGTGGTGGTCAAAGACTTTCCATCTGTTGCCCTGACATTTCATCTCGGGAGGTATGCTGTCTGCCGGGGGCCCGTATCCAAGATGTATCCATTGTCAAGGATTATCCGGCCCTCTGACTACTACCTCATGCTACTCATCCATGTGGGCACAAATGATACTGCGAGGTGTGACACTGAGTGGATCAAGAGTGACTACAGGGCTCTGGGAGTACGGGTGAAGGAGTTTGGAACACAGGTGGTATTCTCTTCGATCCTTCCTGTCGAAGGTAGGGGCCCAGGCAGAGACAGGAGGTGAATGCCTGGCTGCAAGTATGGTGTCGCCAGGAGGGCTTTGGCTTCCTCGACCACGGGATGCTATTCCAGAAAGGACTGCTAGGCAGAGATGGCATTCACCTTTCGAGGCGGGGGAAGACCCTATTTGGACACAGACTGGCTAACCTAGTGAGGAGGGCTTTAAACTAGGTTTGACGGGGACAGGTGAGCAAAGCCCACAGGTAAGTGGAGAACATGGAGACCTGGGAGATGGGTCGGAAATGGGAGGGAGCGTGGGCTATAATGGCAGAGAGAAAGGAGGGTCAGGGCAAAACTGGGAGGCAAGGTCAAATCAGTATCTTAGATGCCTATATACAAATGCGAGAAGCATGGGTAATAAGCAGGAAGAACTGGAAGTGCTAATAAATAAGTACAATTATGACATTTTTGGCATCACAGAAACTTGGTGAGATAATACACATGATTGGAATGTATATATGGAAGGGTACAGCTTGCTCAGGAACCATAGACAGAGAAAAAAGGGAGGAGGTGTTGCCTTATAGATTAAAAATGAACACACTTGGAGTGAGGTGGAGATGGACACAGGAGACGGACGTGTTGAGAGTCTCTGCGTTAGGCTAAAAGGGGTTAAAAACAAGGGTGATGTCATGCTAGGAGTCTACTACAGGCCACCTACCCAGGTAGAAGAAGTGGATGAGGCTTTTTTTAAATAACTAACAATATCATCCAAAGCCCAAGATTTGGTGGTGATGGGGGACTTCAACTATCCAGCTATATGCTGGAAAAATAATACAGCGGGGCACAGGCTATCCAATAAGACACTGGAGACAACTTTTTATTTCAGAAGGTTGAAAAAGCTACCAGGGGGAATCTGTTCTAGATTTGATCCTAACAAATAGGGAGGAACTGGTTGAGAATTTGAAAGTGGAAGGAAGCTTGGGTGAAAGTGATCATGAAATCATAGAGTTCACAATTCTAAGGAAGGGTAGAAGGGAGACCAGCAAAATAGAGATAATGGATTTCAGGAAGGCGGATTTTGGTAAGCTCAGAGAGCTGATAGGTAAGGTCCCATGGGAATCAAGACTGAGGGGAAAAACAACTGAGGAGAGTTGGCAGTTTTTCAAAGGGACATTGTTAAGGGCCCAAAAGCAAGCTATTCCATTGCGTAGGAAGGATAGAAAATATGGCAAAAGACCACCTTGGCTTAACCACGAGATCTTGCATGATCTAAAAATAAAAAAGGAGTCATATAAAAAATGGAAAGTAGGACAAATTACAAAGGATGAATATAGGCAAACAACACAGGAATGCAGGGGCAAGATAAGAAAGGCAAAGGCACAAAATGAGCTCAAACTAGCTACGGGAATAAAGGGAAACAAGAAGACTTTTTATAAATACATTAGAAGCAAGAGGAACACCAAGGACAGGGTAGGCCCACTGGTCAGTGAGGAGGGAGAAACAGTAACAGGAAACTTGGAAATGGCAGAAATGCTTAATGACTTCTTTGTTTCGGTCTTCACCGAGAAGTCTGAAGGAATGCCTAACATAGTGAATGCTAGTGGGAAGGGGGTAGGTTTAGAAGATAAAATAAAAAAAGAACAAGTTAAAAATCACCTGAAAAGTTAGATGCCTGCAAGTCACCAGGGCCTGATGAAATGCATCCTAGAATACTCAAGGAGCTGATAGAGGAGGTATCTGAGCCTCTAGCTATCATCTTTGGAAAATCATGGGAGACAGGAGAGATTCCAGAAGACTGGAAAAGGGCAAATATAGTGCCCATTTATAGGGAAATAAGAACAACCCGGGAAACTACAGACCAGTTAGTTTAACTTCTGTGCCAGGGAAGATAATGGAGCAAGTAATTAAGGAAATCATCTGTAAACACTTGGAAGGTGGCAAGGTGATAGGGAACAGCCAGCATGGATTTGTAAAGAACAAATCAGGTCAAACCAATCTGATAGCTTTCTTTGATAGGATAACGAGTCTTGTGGATAAGGGAGAAGTGGTGGATGTAGTATACCTAGAATTTAGTAAGGCATTTGATACAGTCTCGCATGATATTCTTATCAATAAACTAGGCAAATACAACTTAGATGGGGCTAATATAAGGTGGGTGCATAACTGGCCGGATAACCGTACTCAGAGAGTAGTTATTAATGGTTCACAATCCTGCTGGAAAGGTATAACAAGTGGGGTTCCGCAGGGGACTGTTTTGGGACCGGCTCTATTCAATATCTTCATCAACGATTTAGATATTGGCATAGAAAGTACGCTTATTAAGTTTGCAGATGATACCAAGCTTGGAGGGGTTGCGACTGCTCTGGAGGATAGGGTCATAATTCAAAATGATCTGGACAAATTGGAGAAATGGTCTGAGGTAAACAGGATGAAGTTTAATAAAGACAAATGCAAAGTGCTCCACTTAGGAAGGAACAATCAGTTTCACACATAGGGTACGTCTAGACTACAGGCTTTTGTCGACAGAGGCTTTGTCGACAGATACTGTCGACAAAGCTTCTGTCGACAAAGAGCGTCTAGGCTACATCTAGTTCTGTCAACAAAGCAAGCCTCTTTGTTGACATGAGATTGTAGACGCAAAGGACAATGTAGATGCAATAACGCCTTCTGTCGACAGAACTCTGTCGACAAAAGGCGTTATTCCTCGTAGAATGAGGTTTACCGCCATCGACAAAACTGCTGAGTTATGTCGACATTATGTCGACAGAACTCGGCAGTAGTGTAGACGCAGGTATAGTTTTGTCGACAAAAGTCCACTGTTGTCGACAGAACCCTGTAGTCTAGACACACCCTTACAGAATGGGAAGCGACTGTCTAGGAAGGAGTACGGCAGAAAGGGATCTAGGGGTTATAGTGGATCACAATCTGAATATGAGTCAGCAGCGTGATGCTGTTGCAAAAAAAGCAAACATGATTCTGGGATGCATTAACAGGTGTGTGGTGAGTAAGACACGAGAAGTCAGTCTTCCGCTCTACTCTGCGCTGGTTAGGGCTCAGTTGGAGGATTGTGTCCAGTTCTGGGCACCACATTTCAAGAAAGATGCAGAGAAATTGGAGATGTTCCAGAGAAGAGCAACAAGAATGATTAAAGGTTTAGAGAACAGGGCCTATGAAGGAAGGCTGAAAGAATTGGGCTTGTTTAGTTTGGAAAGGAGAAGACTGAGAGGGGACATGACAGTGGTTTTCAAGTATGTAAAACTCAGAGAGCTGGTAGGTACAGTCCCAGGGGAAGCAAGACTAAGGGTATGTCTACACTTGCACCCTATTTCGAAATAGGGATGCAAATGTAGGCATTCAAAATAGTAAATGAAGCCGGGATTTAAATATCCCACACTTCATTAGCATAATCGCGTCCAGGTGCTATTTCGAAATCATGCTATTTCGAAATAAAATGCCCTGTGTAACTGCATTATTTCGAGAGAAAACCCTTCTCTCAAAATAACTGTTATTCCTCATACAATGAGGTTTACCAGTTATTTTGACAGAAGAGTTTTCTCTCGAAATAACGCGGTTACACAGGGCGTTTTATTTTGAAATAGCACGATTTTGAAATAGCGCCCGGACGCAATTATGCTAATGAAGCACAGGATATTTAAATCTCGGCTTCATTTACTATTTCAAATGCCTACATTTGCATCCCTATTTCGAAATAGGGTGCAAGTGTAGACATACCCTAAGGCTACATCTAGACTGCAAGCCTCTTTCAAAAGAGGCTTTTTCAAAAGATACTTTCGAAAAAGCCTCTTTCGAAAAAGAGCATCTAGACTACAACCAGTACCTTCAAAAAAGCAAGCCACTTTTTCAAAAGAGAGCACCCAGGCAGTCTGGATGCTCTCTTTGAAAAAGCACAGTTTAGACATATAGCCCTTTTTCAAAAGAGCACTTTCGAAAAAAGCCGTTCTTCCTCGTAAAACGAGGTTTTCTGCGGTTGAAAAAACTGCCGTGTTCTTTCAATTTACTTTTGAAAGAACGCGACAGCAGTCTAGACACAGGGGACTTTTTTGGAAAAAAGGCCATTTTTTTTCAAAAATCCCTGTAGTCTAGACACACCCTAAGAGGAAAAACAACTGAAGAGAGTTGGCAGATTTTGGTAAACTCAGAGAGCTGGCAGATACAAGGAGGAGGGAGACAAATTGTTCTTCTTGGCCTCTGAGGATAGGACAAGAAGCAATGGGCTTAAACTGCAGCAAGGGAAGTTTAGGTTGGACATTAGGAAAAACTTCCTAACTGTCAGGGTGGTTAAACACTGGAATAAGTTGCCTAGGGAGGTTGTGGAATCTCCATCTCTGGAGATATTTAAGAGCAGGTTAGATAGACATCCATCAGGGATGGTCTAGACAGTAGTGGGTCCTGCTGTAAGGGCAGGGGACTGGACTCGATGACCTCTTGAGGTTCCTTCCAGTTCTAGTGTTCTATGATTCTATGATTCTTAACTGTCAGGGTGATTAATCACTGGAATAAATTGCCTAGGGCAATGTTTCTGAAAGTGTTCCGCAGAATCACTCTGAGAAATACATTAACTGGCCACTCCCTGGTTTGTTTATTTACCAGCGCCATGGCCACGGAGCCTCACGGCTCATAATCTCCTGCAGGCAGAGACATGTCATTTATACCACATGCCTCTAATGCAGCAGGAATAACCAGTCTCCACGTCCATTCAGATTCATATGAACAAAGCTAACATTTGCAGGAACTGAACAGAAAAAGGGACATCAGTACTGGCAAAAGTAAATATATTTTAAAAAATAAACATCAAGGGTGTGTCTAGACTACAGGGTTTTGTCGACAAAAGTGGACTTTTGTCGACAAAACTATACCGGCGTCTACACTACCGCCGAGTTCTGTCGACATAACGTCGACAGAACTCGGCAGTTTTGTCGACGGCGGTAAACCTCATTCTACGAGGAATAACGCCTTTTGTCGACAGAGTTCTGTCAACAGAAGGCATTATTGCATCTACACTGTCCTTTGTGTCTACACTGTCATGTCGACAAAGCGGCTTGCTTCGTCCTTTGCAGCCAATGGGAGCCGCGAGGCTCCGTGGCCACAGCGCCGGTAAATAAACAAACCAGGGCGGCCAGTTAATGTGTTTCTGAGAGTGATTCTGTGGAACACTTTCAGAAACACTGGCCTAGGGAGGTTGTGGAATCTCCATCTCTGGAGATATTTAAGATCAGGTTAGATAGATATATATCAGGGATGGTCTACTCTAGATAGTGCTTGACCTTGCCGTAAGGGCAGGGGACTGAACTCGATGACCTCCCGAGATCCCTTCCAGTTCTAGTGTTCTATGATTCTATGGTTTCTGTAAAGGGAAATCATGCCTTACTAATCGATTAGAGTTCTTTGAGAGCATCAACAAGCATGTAGACAAGAGGGATCCTGCGGATATAGTGTACTTAGATTTCCAGAAAGCTTTTGACAAAGTCTCTCACCAACGGCTCTTAAGTAAAGTAAGTTGTCATGGGATAAGATAGAAGGTTCTCTCATAGACTGATAACTGGTTAAAAGATAGGAAACAAAAGGTAGGAATAAATGGTTATTTTTCAGAATGGAGAGAGGTAACTAGTGATGTCTGTACTGGGACCAACCCTGTTCAACATATGCATAAATGATCTGGAAAAGTGATAAACAGTGAGTTGGCAAAATTTGCAGACGATACTAAACAGCTCAAGATAGTTAAGAACAAAGCAGACTGTGAAGCACTTCAAAAAGATCTCACAAAACTAGGAAACTAGGCAACAAAATGGAAAATGAATTTTAATGTTGATAAATGCAAAGTATTGCACATTGGAAATTATAATCACAACTATATGTACAAAATGATGAAAATTAAATTAGGCATTACGACTCAAGAGAGAGATCTTGGAGTCATTGTGGATAGTTCTCTGAAAACATCCACTCAATGTGCAGCAGCAGTCAAAAAAGCAAACAGACTGTTAGGAATAATTAAAAAAAGGATAGAGAATAAACCAGAGAATATCTTATTGCCTCTATATAAATCCATGGTGCACCCACATCTTGATTACTGAGTACATATGTGGTCACCACATCTCCTCTAATGTGATATATGCTATCCAGTGCCAGCAATGCCTCTCTGCCATATATATTGGCCAAACTGGCCAGTCTCTACCACAAAGGATTAATGGACACAAATCAGATATTAGAAATGGTAACACACAAAAACCTGTAGGGGGACATTTTAACCTGCTTGGCACTCATTAATGGATTTAAATGTAGCCATTCTTCCACAAAGGAATTTCACAAGCCAACTACAGAGAATGTGGAACTGACCTTAATATGTAAATTTGACACTGTTCCCCTTGGCCTAAAGAAAGACTTGAACTGAATGACATATTATAAAACCAGCTTACCTTACATTCACCACCCCATTGACATCAAAAGCTAAGTATGAGACACTTCCAGCCCACCCAATTAGCCTCATTACCACCTGCACTACAACTGACAGGTATTTTTTCCTTCTCCCTCTCCTTTCTTATTCTGACGGTCCCCCTTTTTTTCCTCCATTCATCTGAAGAAGTGGGTTTTGCCCATGAAAGCTCTTGATACCGTATATATTTGTCTCTGAGGGTGCGTCTACACAGCACTGTGACTCAAAATAAGAGACACAATTTGAGCTATGCAGTGCAAGGTGGCAGCAGCCCCTGTCTAAGGTGGGGGGAGAATGCATGTAGTCTATAGAATTAACCTGTAAGCTTTTGCTTATCGTATAATTGGTTAATTGACTACACTATTACATCCCTAAAATAAAGCGCTATTCCGAAACGTCCCTTACTCCTCGTAGAATGAGGTTTACGGAGACATCAGAATAGTGAGTCCGAAATAATGGGCTTGCTGTGAAGATGTGGGATAGCTATTTTGGGATACTCCAGTATCCCGAAATAGCATTGTAGTGTAGACATACTCTAAGGTACCAGAAGACTACTTGTTTTCAAAAAAGATATATTAGCATTGGAAAAAAGTTTAGAAAAGGGCAACAAAAATTATTAGAGATTTGGAATGGCTGCCATATGAAGAGAGATAAAAAAAGACTGGGACTTTTCAGCTTAGAAAAGAGGAGACTAAGGGCGGGATATGATAGAGTTCATAATGATGGGGAATAATTTAGCTACTACCACTCAAGAAAGAGATCTTGGAGTCATTGTGGATAGTTCTCTGAAAATATCCACTCAATGCGCAGTAGCAGTCAACAAAGCAAACAGACTGTTAGGAATCTTTTAAAAAGGGATAGAGAATAAGACAGAGAATATCTTACTGCCTCTGTATAAATCCATGGTACGCCCACATCTTGAATACTGCATACAGATGTGGTTGCCTCATCTCAAAAAAAGATATATTGGAATTGGAAAAAGGCAACAAAAATTATTAGGGTTTTGGAATGGCTACCATATGAAGAGAGATTAAAAAGTTTAGGCCTTTTCATCTTAGAAAAGAGGAGACTAAGGGGGGATATGATAGAGGGCTATAAAATCATGGCAGGTATGGAGAAAGTGAATAAGGAAAAGGTATTTACTTGTTCCCATAACATAAGAACAAATGAAATTAGTAGGTAGCTGGTTTAAAACAAACAAAAGGAAGTTTTTCTTCATGCAGTAGACAACCTGTGGAACTCCTTGCCAGAGGATGTTGTGAAGACCAGGACTTTAACAGAGTTCAAAAAATAACTAGATAAGTATTGATGGACCTATCCTACATGAATTTATTAGTCAGGATGGGTAGAAACAGTGTCCCTAGACTCTGTTTGTCAGAGGCTGGAAATGGGTGACAGGAGAGGGATCATTTGATGAATAACCGGTTCTGTTCACTCCATTTGGGGCATCTGGCATTGGACACTGTTGGAAGACAGGATACTGGGCTAGATGGACCTTTAGTCTGACCCATTATGGCCCTTCTTATGTTCCCTTGGATATATGGCATATAGTGAACACTACAGATACACAAAATGTGCTTATAAAATTGGGGAAATAATCAGCATTGATGCATCATGTGTGTTGTTTTCTCCATTTCCCACTAGGGGGGCACATTTGCCTCAGTTTTTATACTAATGTTCCCCTCCAGCAATGCAAGCCGCAAGTCTTGTTTGTACATGACAAGTTTGTTTAATTCCATAGTTATCACGGAGGGTGATCATGACTGCTTTGAATCTCATTCATAGGAGAATGTCAACACATTTCCATAATTTTGAAATTCCTCACTATTATGATTTGTGAAGGGATGGCTAATAAACGAAACACTATCAACCATCTCTCCTCCACTAATCCTAAAGGGCCGGGAGATTTTGGGGAATATGAGACACAACCAGAACATCTGATTTTTTTTTCTCCATTGGGAGAATGGACATATCAAAATTATACAGGAGAATGGAGAGGGCAGACACCACTGTGAATGATTTAATGTCAGCAAGGCAAGAAAAACTAGTCATGAAACTGATATGGAGGGCTATGGAAATGGAGAAGTAGGCAAGGAAGAAATGCTGCAACACATAGAGACTTGACCATGAAAACTAAGAAGACTACAATATATTATTTAGCGAGAATGTTACATAGATACGGAAAGCTGTTCATGTCACTGGAATGGACTAAAAAGAAAACTCTCTTGACAGTAGAAGAAAAGGAAGTGGTTTCCCCATGAGATAAAAGGCACTTTTGGAGTCCAGCAGCTGAATTGTATGGGTGAAGTGACCAACCTATGGTCACTTCCTAACTACAGATAACCAAATTCCTAACCAAATTCCTAACTACAGATAACAAGAACAGAGAAAGACATTGGACCAGGAAGAGAAAGTCTAATGGAGCAACAAGATGATACAAAGTGTCCCCCCTATCCACAGTCACTTATTGCTGGAAATAGTCAAGCTACAAAAAGTTTCATAGCTAGACAAGTTATATAATCCAGAGTTATTTGACACGATTATTGTAATCCAACAGATTTCTAATAGCACTTTGAACTCCTGGGTGTAATTCTTGAGTAAAACATACTAAGTGCTGTCATTGTCAAATGAACTCACACAGAAAAATAATAAAAAAAATAAACACACATAATATCACTTGTGAATTAACACTTTCACAAAGCAATTACTCTATATCTGACCCCAAAGCCTCCATCCTCAAAGCAAACCAGCACAACACCCTCAAAAGACATGGTTGGGAGCTGTTATTATCTGTTAGTAAAAATTAACACGTACTCCTTTTTCTTTTTGTATTTATGATTCATTTATACATTAACTATTCTTTAGAATTGCTATATTAAGAATATGTTGAATTTTAGAGCCCAGAACACTGATCCTTGTCCAAAAAGTAATCCTATTCAGGAATTTTCTGCTTTAGACTGTATATAATAATCTATGCCAATGCGAGCAGCATCCTGGTCTGTGGCGTGTCCTGCCGCTTGCATTGGCTGCGAACGGCAATTCACGGCCAACCAGAGCTGTGATCCTCCTATACCTGCAGAGGTGCAGGTAAACATGGAGGTGGGGGGAGGCCTCCAGGGACTAACCCTGCAGATCGGATCTGGCACGTGGGCCGGAATTTGCCCACCCCTGCCTTAGACGCTATAACAAATATTTATATTTGTTAGTCTCTAAGGTGCTACAGGACTACTCATTGTTTTCCACTGGGTTATCCTTAAGAATTTGTAGTCCTTTCAGCTGTAAATAATCATAACTTCACATATCATAGAATCATAGAATCATTAGTATACATTAGGTTCACTGAGAATGCACAGAAATGATTTCAGAACATAGACTTCTTCTGGCAAATAGAGTTCGGTTTTGGGTTGGTTTTTGTTTGTTTGTTTGTTTGTTTGTTTGTTTGGTTGGTTGGTTGGTTGGTTGGTTGGTTGGTTGGTTTTGTCAAAATCCTCTGTCATAACAATGGTGTGGGAACCCAGATGGGAAATGAAAACTGTTGTGTCCATCCAGTTACAGCAAAGAAGCAACACAGTCCCAGTTCTTACAATAAATGATGGTAATGTGTCTATTCTGTATTGTACTAATCTTTGATAATCTTTGCTTAAATAATTCCAATTGAGTCTGTTATTTAACAATCATGAGTCATCATTAACTCAGACATGCAACAGAGCTTAAATTCTTATCTTTGCTAGATACTAAGAAACATGGATTTATACATCATTATAACATTCTGTGTGAATCACTTAAACTTTTCGACCAGCCTGTTGCACCTCTCCCATGAGAAGTGCTAGCAAGCCACTTCACCATGAATGGCACTTTGACATAAGTATTAATGGATTGATTGACTTATGCTAAATAATCCATTCCACCTTGTATTTACCTGTGACACTCTTTGTGTACATTTTCTATAGCTGAAGAGCCCTAGGTAGCTTTAAAACCTGTCTCTCTCACCTACTGATGTTGGTCCAATAAAACTTTGTCTCTCTAATATCCTGGGACTGAGATGGCTATACTAAATACATATATGCCCTTGGAACAGTCATTTAACCAAACAGTGCCTCCCTCTGTAAATTGAGTAAACCTAGGGCTAGAAGGGTTAGCATATTGATAGAATCAAAGGCAATGCATAGGAGGAGGATTGAGAACATGTGAGGTCACATATTCTTCTTGCCACCCCAGATTTCTGCAAGGGTTTTATATATATGAAACATATATATTTATATATAAAACATATATATAAAAACATATTTTGAATCCACTCCCTATACAGACGCGATCTGTCTAGAATCATGAAATGGTGGACTGGAAGGGACCACATCCAGCCCCCTGTATCAAGTAGAGAAGAACAACTGCCGCCCATGTCTTATATGTGATGCTTTGTTGAATACACATCAACATGCTACCTTTTTTTGTAGCTGCATCACACCTTTGGCTCATATCCAATTTGTGATCCACTATAACCCCCCAATCCTTTTCAGCAGTATTAAGCTAGTTAGTCTCCATTTTTGGTGTTTCCTTTTAAAGTACTTTGTATGTATTCTCCTTCCCCAGAGGAAGTGGAACTATGTTCTTATGGCACACTGTGTCCAACACAATGCAGGCAGTGTTACAACAATACAGCACCCTCTATACAGGCCGGTCCAGAATGTGCTTGAGGTGTGGAATTGCTGCTTCTTGCTGACAATGGGACCAGTCCTGCAAGGTGGTGTGTGCTCTGGTCCACTCCAATAAAGCACTTAATCGAGTGCTTAGCTTTGAACTTGTAATAGTACCATTAGCTTCAATAATACTACTCCAGTGTTTAAAGTTAATCACATACTTAAGTGCTTTGCTCCACCCGGTCACAGCACCCAGGACCTTGAAGGATTGAGCCCAATATTACATTAGCAAACAGATGGATTTCTCTCCCCTCTGCGTCTCACTTCAGTTGTGCTTGTAAAATTATGACTAAACAGTGCTCTATCTCTTTAAGACAGAATAAGGAAGGCAGCCAGCTGGAGAAGCCGGACATAACCAGTTCAGCCTCAGCCAGTTAGCCAGGAGAGAAAGCGCCATTTAGGAAACACTCAGCAAAGCTGGAACACAGCAGTGGGCTTGACGTTCTGTTTACAGCTGAGACTGAGGATTTTTGCATTCTCCTCTCTGCACTGATGGTGCTGATCCCTCTCCTCCAGGGATGCATCCAGCTTCTCACCCTGCCTATATGTCTGCTCTCGTATCTGGGCTTATGGGACCCCCTCTGTAAGAAGATTTTCCCATACTTCATGGCCAGACTCTCCACCGCCTACAACCGCAAGCTCTTTCAACAGAAACAGGACCTGTTCAGCAGCCTGAGGGAGTTTGCAGGACGTTCAGGGGAGCTCAGATTGCTGGAGATAGGCACAGGCTCAGGTGCCAACTTCCAGTTCTACCCACCTAGATGCCGGGTAACATGCACTGACCCCAACCCCAACTTTGAGAAGTTCCTCCTCAAGAGCATTACTGAGAGTCCCCACCTCCAGTTTGAAGGGTTCATAGTGGCCTCTGCTGAGGATCTACGCCCAGTAGCTGATGACTCCATGGATGTGGTAGTTTGCACTTTGGTGCTGTGCTCGGTGCACAGCATTGAGCAGGTGCTGAGAGAAGTCCTGCGAGTGTTGAGGCTGGTAAGTATGCATACTATGGGAGATACTGTTTGGTTTTGGGCCAAGCTGTGCCATGCACAGAGTGACCAAACGAGAGCGTGTCTGGAGCCACTTGCCCCAGAGATGCCTCTCTCCCCCGACTGGCCTAGTGTGCAGGGATAAAACCATTACCCACCTTCTCTCCCCCTCTGGATGCATGAACTGCAGGGACGCAGTGAGGGAGAAGTCTCCAACATGATGGTCTAGTCACAATCCAACTCTTCATCACCTAAAGCATTTATTTGTATGTGTTTGTTGGGAAGCCAGCAGCAATGTTCCCTTCAATTTTTTCCACCCATATGCGGAATAAATTGTTGTATGCTCACTGAAGCATATATGACTGTGCACCATCTGTAGAAACAGAAAACCTAGCTGTGGATGCTCTGCTAATCAGCTGGGCAGCAATTGAATCTCTTCTGAGCAGCTGAACAAGTGCACAGCCTACAAGGAACATTGGCCGGTAGTTTTCGGAGTAGAAAGGAGTAAAAGGAAAACAGAAGCAGGCTACCTTTAATTCCTTTGCTGTGTCACACCATTTCAGTGTTTATTACTGTCATGGCTCCTTCCCCACTCTGGCATGATAAATGCAGAAGTGGGGGCCAGCAAGTGTACCCCAAAACCTTATCTACCAGGCTTTGGTATAAAACTTCCCCCAAAATCTTAAAAACCTAGATTTTGGGAATAAAACTTCCGCTGCCACCACCCAAATATTAATAACGAGATTAGGAGAAAGATCATTTGGGAAATCTCACCCCCTATTATAAAAATCAGGACACACAGTAACCAATGCAAGGTTAATAAAAAGAAAGGAGAAAACTTTTATTATTACAACAATATTCCTGTTGCAAGCATAAGGATCAGATGGAAAGGTAACAAAATATACTCATGGAGGAATTACACCATGGGCTAGAACTTAGTTAAAAAGAAAAGCCAAACATCTCTTAAGCAGTGCCAGATATCAGATCCCATACCCAACCCTTAAAACAATAAAGCCTAACGAAACTACCTAAACTTTACCCTACTTACAGAAAGTGAAGAATTGTTTCTTGGAGAGAGAGAGACATGCTTGTCCCTCCCTGTAGCTGCAGAGGACTCACCCAGAGAGACAAAAAGGAGAAAGGAAAAAACCCAAATTCCTTTGTCCCCAGTTTGAAAGTCCCATCTACATTCCTACTGGCCACTCCACCTGGCTAGGTGTAGTTTACCCCTTAATCCCCAGGCTGCTGGCTAACCCCTCATAATCATGACAATTACATACACTTATAATAAGACAGCTATCACTGGGATGTCTTGACTTTATGTGGCTAACATTCAAATAAAAGCCAAGACAACATTTTTCCCTGTTCCTGTAAGGAGCAGAAAATGAAGACAGACCTGATTGCCAGTTGTTCAGCCATCATTAAACCAAATTTAAAAATCACAATAATGCAGATAATAAAGACAGGCTCATCCACTCCACTCCTGCTGGCAGACAACTCAAATTTTGGTTTACATGCACTAGTGGGGAGTGTTTACATTCAAACAGGTGTTCCCTTAAAATTATTTTTAAGTTTAGTTCAGCTTAGTTAAAACATCCACATGCAAACATGCTACAAGTTATTCATTCAAATTATTTGATGTCCAAATTACCCGACTATATCCCTTAATGGATTCCATGTCAAATATTCAGACGCACCTAAGTGACATCAGAGTCTAATTTCTTTTTCCAAAACTGACTAAGGCACCTTGGAGCCTAAATATCCTTATGAGTCAGTGGGTCTTAGGTGCCTAAACACCTAAGAAACTTTTGAAAATGAAAATGAAACACCCAAGTTATTTAGGTCCTTCTGAAAAGCTTATCCTTTATTTCCCTCCCACCATCCCTCATTCAGCTTAAGAATCAAGCACAAATGTGCCATCTTTCTAGTCCATGAATCTCAAAACACATAGCTAGAAAACACATAGCTAGAAAATTGCCATTGTTCAAACGTGGAAATGAAACTGCAAGTAACTTTCTCGTTAAAATAAAAGCTATCCCACTCTTACCCAGCAGACCACATAGCAACCAAGATTGGAATTCTACCTGTCTGAGCCTTTGCTATTTTTCCTAATTAAGGTGAAAGGAAATTGAAAATAGACCCTTGCCTTTGTAGTTCTGGCAATTAAATTCTGTTGTCAGACAGTACAATGTGACAGCTAGAACAGCTGGCAGCCTTGTTACATGAAACCCACTTGTTAGAAAGAAATTGGACGGCTCTTCTGGTGCCCTACTGTTCCTACTGTAATATTCACCGTGCATTCAATAGCCCAGAATTTCAAGTACTCCTGTACTCTCTATCTCTGTTCAGCAAAGCGTTGGCACCCAAGAGGAATTCTGAAGGCACACCCTCATTTCAAACAGAGCTCATGAGTGTGTGATTTCAGGGACTCTCAAGCAGGCAATGGGGACATCATGGCAACATAGGAATGGACACATCTGTTGAGCGTAGAGCAATGAATGGAGAGCTGATGAGGAGGAATGAATACCAAGAGATGGATCCCTGGACACTCAGTCACAGATTTAAAAGTGGCCATCCTTCAATTAAAAAAAAATCAAAAACAGACTTCAAAGAGAAACTGCAGAGCTGCAATTAATTTGCAAACTTGACACTATTAATCTGGGTCTGAATAGAGACTGGGAATGGCTGTCTCACTACAAAAACAATTTTCCCTTTCTTGGTATTCACACCTCCTCATCAGGGGCAGCCCATGACTATAGGCCAACTTGGCCGTGCCTAGGGCACCGCCTTCAACGGGGTGCCCGGGGCGCCCGATGATGATGTCATGGGGTGCCCGATGATGACGTCACTCCATTGACGGCCGTGCAGGTGGGGGCGCTGATCACGTGTTCCACCTGGGGCGCCAGCTGACGCAGCCTGACTCAGGCCGCTCCTGCTCCTCATCAACTGTTGGGAGTGGGCCATACCCACCCTGACTGAGTTGGCCACCTTAGCACTGGTCCTCCATTTGGTATGGTAACTCCCTTCTTTTTACATGCTAGTATATTTATGCCTTCCTCTATAATTTCCATTCCATACAGCTGACAAAGGGGGTTTTTGCCCACAAAATAAATCTATTAATCTCTAATAGTATGTCTACACTGCAACACTATTTCAAAATAACTAACACTATTCCGAAATAACAGTCCACGTCTACACAGCAGGCAGTTATTTTGAAATAGTATCAAAATACTGTGAAGCTAGAGGACTTCTTACTCTGATTCCTGTAACCCTCATTGTACGAGGAGTAAGGGAAGTCGGAGGAAGAGTGTTCTATTCGAAATAAGTGCTGTGTAGACGCTCCCTATTTCAAAATAAGCTATTTCAAAATAAGCTATGCAATTGACATCTACACAGCACACTTACCTTGAAATAAGCTACGCAATTTGCCCTACACAAATTGCACAGCTTATTTTGATCTTATTTCAAAAAAGAGTGCTATTCCAACATGTCTCTTAATCCTTGTGGAGAGAGGGGGTTACAGGGATGCCAGAATAGCATGCCCATTATTTCAAAAGGTATTTTGAAATAACAGGCACATTTAAAGACACGGAATTGCTATTTCGGGATACTTCCAGTATCCCAAAATAGCTCCACTGTCTAGACACAGCCTAAGATACCACAGAACTCCTCATTTTTGCAGATGCAGACTAACACAGCTACCCCTCTGACACTTAAGCAGATAGTCATACCTGTAAAACAGTCTTATTCTGGTGTAAGAGTGCCTTTTTTTACTTAACCAAGTGGTTTTCTACCTGTGGTCCACAGACTATGTCTAAGATTTCTAAAAGGGTTCACAACTCCATTCAAAATATTTTCGGGGTCCACAAATTTTAAAAGTTTAAAAACCACTGGCTTATCTTATATCACTTGGGAACAGGTTCAGGCTCAACTGAAAAAAAGCTACTCATGAGCGTCCACACAGTGAATCCACAACATTTTGTTTTCATTTTAGAGCTCAACTACAAGGTGGGGGAAAAACATATACAGCAATTTCCCCACAAAGGGGGGAAATGTTCTAATCAGAATCCATAACTCCTACATCCACCCCACCGAAAACTGCCTTGAATGTTCTGAATACGTTTGCTCTCAGCACTAGTTCTGCTACTGATGCGGTGTTTTTAATTACTGAACTAGGCTGCACCAGATCTGCTCTCTAGCAGTGGATTCAATTAATCAGCTGTGCATGTCATAAAACTACTAGTGAAGTGAATATCTGATCCTTGTCTAGTGGCACCTACCTCAATGTGCTATATAAACATCAGTGAATTAACCATCACCACTTGGTAGGTATGTTCAGTGTTCGGATCCTCCCCATTTCATAGATGGAAAAACTGAAATACAGGTAGTTACATGATTTACTCAAGGGAACATAAGGTAGTAGTGGCAGAGCTGGGAACAGAATCCATGAGTCCTGACTCCCAGTCACAAAATATCCAATGATATGGGGATGCGTATCAACATATCCTTCCTCTTCCACTTGGAACTCAGAACTTACTGTGATTATGTAGCTTCCCCAAATAGTATTTTTAAATCTTATAGGAGTGAAATAAGACAGAACGAAAAGATGGTGGAATGCTGAAATGCCTCCATGGATAATTTATATTGGGTAGCAGTTCCTGAAGACATAATAGTTAGGCTACGTCTGCACTGCAACACTATTTCGAAATAACTAGCGCTATTCCGAAATAACTTAGTCCACATCTAGACAGCAGGCAGTTAGTTCAAAATACTATCAAGCTGGAGGACTTCTTACTCTGACTCCATTGTATGAGGAGTAAGAGTGCTCTATTTCAAAATAAATGCTGTGTAGATGCTTCCCTATTTCGAAATAAGATATGCAATTGACATAGCTTAATTTGCATAGCTTATTTCAAGTTAAGTCCTGCAGTGGAGACGCACCCTTATAAGAGAGCCTGAACCAAAGATGGCCAGAATATGGGGAGTTTGATCCAAGAGTTGTGTCTCCAAAGTGGAAGGGGAGATTTTGTTGATGACTTTAAAAGCTTTTGCCTTTTCTGAAGCATTTTGGTTGTTGTTTTTTTCCCCAGGGTGGTGCTTTGTATTTCTTGGAGCATGTGGCTGCAGATCGTTCCAGCTGGGGCTACTTTTGGCAGCAGGTCTACAACCCAACCTGGAGATATTTGGGAGATGGGTGCTGCCTGACCAGAGAGACCTGGAAAGAGTTGGAGAAAGCAGGGTTCTCAGAACTGAAGTTGCGGCACATACACGCTCCCCTGTCCTGGAACCCTACTCGCCCCCATATCATTGGATATGCTGTGAAATAACTAACTCTATGCACTGAGAAACAGGCACTTCAGCACCATGGTTCCTACCTATTCCCATTTATCTCTGGAAAGCAGCCTTGTAATATGTCAGCACTACTTATTTAGAAATTAGTTGCACAGCTAAATTGCCTTGATGGGTTGATAAGGGTAACACGGAAAACTTACTGAGCATCCATAGCATATCCTAACTTTGTCAGATTTGTCCATATACCAGTCAGGCGCCTCTCAATCCAGTTTTTAGAGAGCTTTGGTCAGCATTTCTCACTGGCTATCCTGCTAGCTTCTGTGGATCCCGTTCTATGCACTGATTATTCCCTGATTGTCATGTAGGGGTGGTGAATTTTACTGACTCTCAGAAAAATCAGTCGGGGGCCGCACACAAGTGAAAAGCAAAAAAAAAAAAAAAAATCCACCTCACTGACATGGCCCCCCAGCTGAGAAGGAGAAAGACACTCCCCACATTCCCCTCGCCCACCAGAGCCTAAGGGGGGGCCTAGCCTAGTAGATTTTGTGTGCTCCAGTCCCATGGCAGAGGAGGAGGGGCTGGCGCACCAGTGCAGTCTCCCCAATGCTGGGGGGGAGGGGCAGATCCAGGCAAGCCAGGGTCCACATCTGGCTGCCGGGCCTGAGGTTACCCACCCTGACATATACAGTGCCTTAGCACCTAAGTCAAGCTTGGAACTCGGTCTTGTTCCTGTGGCTTTATGGGCCCCATGTTGCTCAGGATTGTGATGCCAAAGCCCCTTTGAGAATTCAGGCTCATCAATTTAAATCAGATTTGAAACAACATTCTGCACAACAAAATGCTTCCATTATAGAAGGGTAAATTAGCACTAGTTAAGGCCAACAGAGTAGCCTGGGGGCCTTAAATGGCAGGGAGCTCATATTTACTGAAAGATAATAGAAGGTTAAACCTAAGCATCAGACATATCCACTCAGACTGCACTGAAAGTACTTTTGATACAATTTCTTTTGTTTTATTTGTCTTTTGTAATTGCTACAGAACCAGTGTGTTGCTACAGGGACATAGGCTTCTCAATAAAGTTGAAATATAATTCTATATTTTGAATATGTCTTCTGTTCTGTTACCACTAGGGAGCGCAGGTAATTCATTTTTGTAAATACTAGGCCCTATAGAGTGGGGCTGTGTCTACACTGGTGTGATCTTGCGCCAAAGCGGCCGCTCTTGCGCAAAAACTTGCTGCCTGTCTACACTGGCCGTGTGTTCTTGCGCAAGTAAACTGACGTTCTACTGTATGAAATCAGGGCTTCTTGCACAAGAACTATGATGTTCCCATTCAGGAATAAGCCCTTTTGCGCAACTGTTCTTGCGCAAGAGGCCAGTGTAGCCAGGCAACATGAATTTCTTGCGCAAGAAAGCCCTATGGTTAAAATGGCCATCAGAGCTTTCTTGCACAAGAGAGCGTCTACACTGGCATGGATGCTCTTGTGCAAAAGCACATGCCAGTGTAGATGCACTCTTGCACAACTACTTTAATGCAAGAATTCTTGTGCTAAAGAGTTTTTGCGCAAGATCATGCCAGTGTAGACGTAGCCTGGGGGTTATACAAGATCATACAATCAAACTTTAACAAATTTCTTGAAATTAAACACATTTGCATCAAAGTTTCAAGTGGAAAAGACAATATCAATAATACGCACCTTGCAAACAAGTATCTCAACGTATTTTACAAATACTGAGCCTACAGACTTCAAATAGTACTTCTCATTAAGAAGTTGGCAAGATTAATATTATCCATAGGTGACCAGCTCCCAGGGGAGCCAGCAGAAGTTACTCAACTGGGGCCATAAGGAATGGGTGGCTGTTCCAATATTTAGATTTACCAAGTGAACACAAAATAGCCTCCATGATACCTTACTGGTTACCCAGAAGCCAATAACACAGTTCCCTTAAAGCAACCCAGCATTAGGCCACCATCCAGACACCCAAGTCAAAAGTGATGAGGATCACCAAAGATCTTATTCATCACATAAGAAAGTTCTACCAACAGAGTAGCCTGGGGGCCTTAAATGGCAGGAGCTCATATTTACTGAAAGATAATAGAAGGTTAAACCTAAGCATCAGACATATCCACTCAGACTGCACTGAAAGTACTTTTGATACAATTTCTTTTGTTTATTTGTCTTTTGTAATTGCTACAGAACCAGTGTGTTGCTACAGGGACACAATAAAGTTGAAATATAATTCTATATTTTGAATATGTCTTCTGTTCTGTTACCACTAGGAGCGCAGGTAATTCATTTTGTAAATACTAGACTGCCTGTCTACACTGGCCGTGTGTTCTTGCGCAAGTAAACTGACGTTCTACTGTATGAAATCAGGGCTTCTTGCACAAGAACTATGATGTTCCCATTCAGGAATAAGCCCTGCAACTGTTCTTGCGCAAGAGGCCAGTGTAGCCAGGCAACATGACAAGAAAGCCCTATGGTTAAAATGGCCATCAGAGCTTTAAATCTACACTGGCATGGATGCTCTTGTGCAAAAGCACATGCCAGTGTAGATGCACTCTTGCACAACTACTTTAATGCAAGAATTCTTGTGCTAAAGAGTTTTTGCAAGATCATGCCAGTGTAGACGTAGCCTGGGGTTATACAAGATCATACAATCAAACTTTAACAAATTTCTTGAAATTAAACACATTTGCATCAAAGTTTCAAGTGGAAAAGACAATATCAATAATACGCACCTTGCAAACAAGTATCTCAACGTATTTTACAAATACTGAGCCTACAGACTTCAAATAGTACTTCTCATTAAGAAGTTGGCAAGATTAATATTATCCATAGGTGACCAGCTCCCAGGGGAGCCAGCAGAAGTTACTCAACTGGGGCCATAAGGAATGGGTGGCTGTTCCAATATTTAGATTTACCAAGTGAACACAAAATAGCCTCCATGATACCTTACTGGTTACCCAGAAGCCAATAACACAGTTCCCTTAAAGCAACCCAGCATTAGGCCACCATCCAGACACCCAAGTCAAAAGTGATGAGGATCACCAAAGATCTTATTCATCACATAAGAAAGTTCTACCAATCCCAAAGGGTCGGACACACTACTCCTCTGATTAATAAATATTTCCTCCCTGTGACGGGACGGGCTGCCTCCGCCCTGCGGAGGCAGATCCGCCCCGCATTGACCCCACGGTCGCGCTCGTGCTCCTGCGGGCCGACCAGGAAGCACGAGCGGTGTGCGGCCCCTGTACGGCCGCCGCCGCTCAGCTGAGCGGTGGGGGAGGAGCCAGAGAGGTGGGCGCCGGGAGGCACGCCGGGGCGAGGCGGGGTGGCACGCCAGCCACGGCGTGGGAGGCTGGTGACGTCACGCCGGCAGGATGCCGGAATGGCGTTTGAAAAGAGGGAGGAGGCAGCCTGGAAGGGGAGAGGCACCCGGAGGGAGACGGGACCACCGGGGGACTGGGGCAGAGCCAGAGAAGGACTGCGAGGTAGGAAGCAGCCCAGGGCGGGGCTTGGAGCCGGTGAGCCGGTGAGTTTCAGGCACTAGCCCCACCTGCTGGACAGGATCAGGTGAACCTGTTCTTAGGGCCCTGGGCAGGGGCCCGTGAGAGAGGGCGGCCCGGGCCTCCCTACCCCCGCATCCCAGCGGCAGCTGCAGAATCAAGCGCCAGACGCCAGTGCAAGAGATAGGGAACGGGACTAGGAACCGAACCTGGACAGGAGGAGCACGAGTGGGGCAGCTGGACCCGTGACCGCCCACTCGTACACTCTCAAAACATGCCGATAGCTAACTAAACTAATATTTATTAGAAAAGTATTAGTTAAAAGATTGCTCCTACAGAATCAGTCCACAGTGTCCATTTTAAGGGTACCAGGATATTCCAGGATCACAATCTTGGGACTTGAAGCTTTCCCCATTGAGTATCTAAGCAGAGATGAGATAAAAAGAATCAGGTCTAAAGAGTCTTTATACAGTTTTCCAGTAGCCTATTGAGTATTCAGTCTTGGGTAAAACAATAGGCAATCATGGTGACTTCCAAACAGACCTATCTCCAGAGCAGGAAGGCGAAAGCGCAATTGGAATTGCAGCTAGCAAGACTTGTGAAGGGTAACAAGAAAGGTTTCTACAGGCATGATAGCAATAAGAGGGTGATCAGAGAGGGCATGAGGCCCTTACTGGATGAGGGAGGTAACCTAGTGACAGATGATGTGGGAAAAGCTGACGTACACAATGCTTTCTTTGCCTTTGTCCTCATAGACGAGGTCAGCTCCCAGACTAACGCACTAGGCAACACAATATCGGAAGGAGGTGGACAGCCCTTGGTGAGGAAAGAACAGGTTAGGAACTATTTAGAAAAGCTAAATATACACAAATCCATGGGTCCAGATTTAATGCATCCAAGGGTACTGAGGGAGTTGGCAAATGTCATTGAGAAGCAGTTGGCCATTATCTTTGAAAAGTCGTGGAGATCGGGAGAGATCCTGGATGATTGGAAAAAGGCAAATGTAGTGCCCATCTTTTAAAAAGGGAAGAAGGCCAATCCAGGGAGCTACAGGCCAGTTAGCCTTACCTCAGTCCCCGGAAAAATCATGCAGGGGATCATCAAGGAATCCATTTTGAAGCACTTGGAAGAGGGGAAAGTGATCAGGAATAGTCAACATGGATTTACAAAGGGCAAGTCATAGAATCATAGAGCTGGAAGAGACCTTTGAAGGCCATCAAGTCTAGTCCCAGACCAATCCCAAGTCAAGTCATGCCTGAACAATCTGATTAGCTTCTATGATGAGGTAATTGGCTCTGTGGATATGGGAAAGTCAATGGATGTGATATACCTTGACTTTAGCAAAGTTTTGATACTGTCTCCCACAATATTCTTGCCAGCAAGTTAAGGGAATGTGGATTGGATAAATGGATGGTAAGATGGATAGAAAGATGGCTAGACTGTCGGGCCCAGCGGGTAGTGATCAACAGCTCAATATCAGGATGGCGGTCGGTTTCTAGCGGAGTGCCCCAAGGTTCGGTTCTAGGACCGGTTTTGTTCAATATCTTTATTAATGACCTGGATGAGGGGATGGATTGCACCCTCAGAAAGTTTGCAGATGACACTAAGCTAGGGGGAAGAGGTAGATACGCTTGAGGGCAGAGATAGGGTCCAGAGTGACTCAGACAAATTGAAGGATTGGGCCACAAGAAATCTGATGAGGTTCAACAAGGACAAGTCCAGAGTCCTGCACTTGGGACGGAAGAATCCCAAGCATTGTTACAGGCTAGGGACCGACTGGCTAAGTAGTAGTTCTGCAGAAAAGGACCTGGGGGTTACAGTGGATGAGAAGCTGGATATGAGTCAACAGTGTGCCCTTGTAGCCAAGAAGGCTAATGGCATATTAGGTTGCATTAAGAGGAGCATTGCCGGCAGATCCAGAGATGTCATTATTCCCCTTTATTCGGCTCTGGTGAGGCCACATCTGGAATATTGTGTCCTGTTCTGGGCCCCCCACTACAAAAAGGATGTGGACACATTGGAGAGGGTCCAGCGGAGGGCGACCAAAATGATTAGGGGGCTGGAACACATGACCTATGAGGAGAGGCTGAGGGAGTTGGGTCTGTTTAGTCTGTAGAAGAGAAGAGTAAGGGGATTTGATAGCAGCCTTCAACTTCCTGAAGGGAGGTTCCAAAGAGGATGGAGAAAGGCTGTTCTCAGTAGTGACAGATGGCAGAACAAGGAGCAATGGTCTCAAGTTGTGGTGGGAGAGGTCCTGGTTGGATATTAGGAAAAACTATTTCACTAGGAGGGTGGTGAAGCACTGAATGGGTTACCTAGGAAGTAGTGGAGTCTCCATCCTAGAGGTGTTTAAGTCTTGGCTTGACAAAGCCCTGGCTGGGTTGATTTAGTTGGGATTGGTCCTGCCTAGAGCAGGGGGCTGGACTTGATGACCTTCTGAGGTCTCTTCCAGCTCTATGGTTCTATGATTCTATGATTTTTTTTCCTATCCCCCTCTCTTTTCTCCCCTATTTATTTTGGGTCTGGGCATCCTAAACTCAAAACTCCGGTCATCTGAAGAAGTGGGTTGTGCCCACGAAAGCTGATGATACCATCTACATGTTTTGTTAGTCTATAAAGTGCTACGAGACTATTTGTTGTTTTTAAAGTTTATCCTGTACAGACTAACTCGGCTGCCCCCTGAAGCTTCTGTGTGTATATATATATATATATATATATATATATATATATATAGTTAGGGCTCACATATCGCCCGAACCCGGCTCTTCTGGGATGTAATCTACTCACCACGGGTGAGCAGATTACATAGATTGTCGAGCCCTGTATATAGTTAGGGGCTGACAAATACACAAAACCACAAATATTATCTACCAGTATATCCCTGAAGGTTGAACTTGGGTCATTTATCCTCCAGGAGGCTTAACCCTTTCTTGACTATGCATCACACCATAGTTTACAAATAAGTTGAGACACAGATGAAGTTACTTAGCCAAGGTCACGCAGGACAGTGGCAGAAGTGGGAATAGTGCCCAATGGGTCTTGTCTTGCAGTCCTATGATCTAAAATCACTAAACCTTTTCTACCAGATCCAAAGCTAAGGTAGACTTCTCTGTACATGTGCACTCTGATAAAACAGGCCATTGATTTTGACAAATGGGGAGGAATTGGTTGAGTATTTGAAAGTGGAAGGCAGCTTGGATGAAAGCAATCATGAACTGGTAGAATTCATGATCCTAATGAATGGTAGAAACACTGCTGGTCTTTGACTTGGGCTGTAGCCCAGAGTGATGTGCTGATGGGGGCACATTTGATTCGTCCTACAGGACCTTATATGCAGCCAGCCAGCTGGGTTTAAGGAGGGGATGCACTGCCCTCTCTCTTTGAGGCATTCACTCTATCAGCTAACTCCTCTGGTGGGACCAGCAGGGGTCGGTGCCCAGAGGCCTGGGGGAGGCTCCCACACTCCTGAGACAGAAGACCATGTGGGAAGTAGGTGTGATAGCCTGTACTAAAAGAGGCTAGGGATGAGTGGTTGAGGTTGATGCAGAAGAGGGGGAATTTAGAGAGAGAGAGCGAGAGAGAGAGTGTGTGTGTGTGTGTGTGTGTGTGTGTGCGTGCGCACTGCTTGTCTCTTTGTGTTCCAGCTGGGTAAGGGCTTAGAGCAGCCCTGCTATCTGGTTGTGTGTTAGCATAGAGCAGATCCAGGTCTACATCCTTTCTCTTCCCCTTCCTCCCTAGAATTTTAACAGGGTTCAAAAAAGAGCTAGACAGATTCATGGAGGTTAAGTCCATCAATGGCTATTAGCCAGGATGGGTAGGAATGGTGTCCCAGCCTCTTTTTCTCAGGAAGTGGGAGACAGGAGAGGGATCATGTGAGGATTACCTGTTGTGATCCCTCCCTCTGGGGCATCTGGTGCTGGCCACTGTCGGCTGACAGGATACTGGGCTAGATGGACCTTTCGTCTGACCCAGTATGACCATTCTCATGTTCTTATGTTACAAATCCCATTTGTCCAGGAAAGGGCTTGCAATTTTCCCAGGCACTGCCAGCAAGACTGGAGCACACATTTAGCTCTGCACAGTGAACAGTGGGTAACCAGGGTTACTGCTGGAGACTGCCTGCTCCCATCCCATCCCTTTCCCTGAAGAGAGGTGGCACATTGGAGGGCATGCACTAGGGTCACATTACTCACACACACCCTCCTCCCGCCCAGTTTTCTGTCAGGACTTGCCTGCTGAGCTCTCTCCTGTTTTCTGGAGGCAGCTGGGGCCAAGGCAGGAGAAGTAAACAAACAGCACCTACACCAGTAAGCTTCACTCCTTTGGTCCAAAGTCAGGCAGGTGGGTGTAGGAGGCTGAGTGTGACTACGATCAGCTGCCCCATGTGCCTCCCTTAGCCCCCATCTGAACAAGAGTGGAAATGGGTGGAGTCCAGTGTTCCCTCTAAGCTGGGCTGCAGCACAGCTTCACTGGTGATTAATCAGCCCTGCCCAGTCAGTGAACTCCATGCACAGAGCCCTGAGCCTCTGACTGGGCAGGAATGATTAATCACCTGTGAAGCTGTGCTGCCACTCCGGGAACACTGGTGTATATGCCTATCTGCTGTGACCTTCTTTAAACCCATTTACCAGCCATATTTGGTCCAATGAAAGATATTACCTCACCCAGCTAGAGTTTTCAGGTGCCTAAGTATCCTCTGGATTCATGGTAAAAAGTTGCTCTCTCCCCAAATCTGAAATGACACTTCTCGCAAGCCAGGTGTAGCCAGAGGGTGGTGGGTTCTGGCAAGATCCAGCTCCTGTGTGATAGTACAAAGCCCACCCTGAGCCACATGCCAAGCACAAGGTTCCAAAGCCACTGCAGCAGCACAGAAGGGTGCCAATCCACCACATACCACACCACCCTTACTTCTGCACTGCTGCTGGCAGTGGCGTTACCTTCAGAGCTGAGTGCCTGGCCAGCACACACTGGTATCAGGTTGCCCAGCAAGTTAATTTGTGCTAGAGCTGAGCTCTGGCATCTCTTTCAATACAAATTAAACACTGGGGAAGGTAGAAGGGCTCAGAGATGATGGGGTGAGAGAAGCCCAAGGAGTCATTGGAGGCAAGGATGCCATTTATGAATGTCTGGGGGGCAGTAGTTTGAACCCCCTGGATTTCATACTTGAGGTCTGCTTAAAGCTGCACGACCTGACTCCAGAAGCTGTTCTTAAATGCAACAGAGTTTGAGCTGCTTGCAGCTTTGCCTTTGGGGCAGGGAGTTTGTTATAAAAAGAGGAAACCAGGGTGACTAAGAATAACAAAAGGCTGGCATTCCAGTAACTGAAGGATCATTAGATCATCATGAAAACATGATGTGCTCCACTTAAAAGATCGGGGGGGGGGGGGGGGGAGAAAACAGTGCTCCTGTATCTAATTCCCATATAAAAAAGTAGAGTTTTCCAGGACCTTGGTAGCCCCTGAATAGAGATGATGCATGAATGGGAAGGAGGGCAGATGGGGTTGTTTCCCCCCCTCCCCATTGGTGCATGGCTTGTACTGAACATGCTCAGTAACACTGCTGAAGCCTCTGTCTTCAGTTCGCCCCCCTCCATGCTTTCACTCTCTCCTCTCCTACCCCCGCACCAAAATCTGAAATGGCACCCCTGGTTGGAGGCCAGGAGTGATGGGAGAGCACCAAAATACAAATTTGCCCAGGGTGCAATTTTCCCTAAGCCCTGCTCTGGATAGAAAGGAGAACAGAAAACTAAATACAATGGATTTCAAGAAGGCAGACTTTAGCAAACTCAGGAAGTTGGTAAGTAAGATCCCATGGGAAGCAAGTCTAAGGATAAACAACTGAAGACAGTTAGCAGTTTTTCAAAGACACATTATTAAGGGCACAAGAGCAACTTGGTAGGAAAGAGAGGAAGTATGGCAAGAGACCACCTTGGCTTAACCAGGAGATGTTCAATGATCTAAAAAATGAACTGTCTGGTTATTTATTTGGGGTAGAAATAACTGGGGAAGGACCAGGGAAAGAACCTGGAAATGGGGAGAGGAGAAGGGGAGGATGAAAACCTTGGAGGGGAGAGGAGAGGCTCAGGGCTGGGGCTGGGAGTGGTGCCTGGATCTGGTGGTTCCTCTGCGTCATGTGTGGGGTCTTCAGCGACCATAGTAGGGGCAGGGAGGCTGGGGCAGAAGCAAGAGGAGGGGCTGGAGCAGGGTCAGGCATAGGAGGAGGGGCAGGGGCTGGTGTGGAAGGAGGGGCAGGACCAGGAACTGGGGCAGGAGCAGCAGCAGGAGCTGGCTATGTGTGGGTGAGGAGAGCCTGCATGGCCGTGCACATGTTGCGTCCCTGCTACAGCAACTCCGTCCAGGTCTCTCTCCGCCACTGTGTGTCCTCCCGGACCTTTTGGACCAGCATCTCATGCAGGGCTTGGAGTATGGAGATGTGCTCCCGCATCAGTTTTTCCTGGGTTCTCTGGCACCTGCAGCTCCCCTGGTGTCGGGTAGCTGCCTCGGATGGTGTTGCCCGCCCCCCCTCTCGCAGCTGGTCTGGCTGGGGAGAATAAAGAGAGATGGTCAGTCATCCCTGGAGACACTGTTCCTGAAGTCTTGCTCTCATCTGTGAGCTGAGACCAACAGTTCTTGGGGAGATGAAGGTGATGTGCTGGGGCAAGGCCACGTGTGGCCTGGACAGCAAGCCCTTTCTTACAGAAGCCCGGGGCGCATGCTTCCTCCCCACACACATCCCGTGGACAAGCAGGCATGGGAAGTTACCGGCCACACTGGGATCCAGTGGCCAGGAGGGGTCCTCGGGCTGGCTGGGCTTGCCTCAGCGCTGTGTATACGGTGGTGGCACCCCAAGGGGAGAGAAGAGAACGGTTACTGTAGGGTAAACTGAGGCAACCATAAATGTGCTAGTAGGCCTATTAACAGCATGACTCCATCCTGAACTTAGGCCTGGGAACACCACAGCCAGGATAAGAACTGCAGGCAGTGAAACGACCCTGGGCACCATAGCAACCACCTTCTAAGACACTCGAACAGAACTTTAGTTAAGTAATGTAACACATTTTGCTTAAGATAACATTCATAAATTTGCTCAACTGTCTTGCTTCGCTCCTAGATAATGAGCCTGAGAACCAAGCACTGCACCACCAATTCAAGGCCATACCCCGCCTGCTATAGAAACATCATCATCATTTATACAGACTAAAATGTTATTACTGTTTTGCTGACATGTTTTGGCATTTGAACAGTAACTACCTGTATATTAATTAATGAATTGTTACGTCGCAATGGGCGGAGATATTATGTAATCTTTAGTAGTTCGATTGGCTTATGTGCTCATTTCGTCTTGCTGCTAGACCTATCAAATCATTTCCCCTCCGTCCACCTGCTGACTATATAACCTATTGTATTGTTTCAATTAACCAGTGTTCACCAGGGTTACCCCTGCGTGTCACTCCATCAGCTGGTGTATAATAAATCCTCCGCTTGTTTTCACCTGCATCCAGAGTGTCCTGGATTATTTCCAACAGTTACGTACCTGTAAATGTTGTTCTTCGAGATGTGTTGCTCATGTCCATTCGCGTGGGGTGTGTGCACACCACGTGCACAGTTCTGCGGAGTGTTTTTCCCCTAGCAGTACCCATAGCGTCGGCAGGTCGCCCCCTGGAGTGGCACCACTATAGTGGCACATAAGTATCCTGCCGGCACTTCCCCTCCTCAGTTCCTTCTTACCGGACACTCCGACGAAGGGGAGGTAGGGGAGGAATCGAATGGACATGAGCAACACATCTCGAAGAACAACAGTTACAGGTAAGTAACCATTCTCTTCTTCTTCGAGTGGTTGCTCATGTCCATTCGAGTGAGGTGACTCACAAGCAGAAAAACCCCTACGGAGGTGGGGTCGGAGTAAGCCTCTAAAACCACAAAGAGAGCTTTAATCAACAACCAGATAGTTTATTAACAGAGATGGGAGAGAACATAACAAAAAAACCCTCTGTGACTTAAATTTTTACAGTACAGAACTGAGAACAGTGGCACCGAACGCGGCATCATTTCTGGCCTGCTGGGAAAGTCTGTAGTGTGCCGTAAACGTGTGGACAGAGGACCATGTGGCTGCTCTACAGATTTCTACAATGGGAACATGCACCCCAAAAGCTGTGGAGGACGCGTGCGCCCTAGTGCAGTATGCCCTAACCTGGGGTGGCTCTCTGTGGGCCAGCTTATAACACTCTGTGATACATGAGGAAACCCAGGTTGATAACCTTTGGGTCGAAATAGGAAGGCCCTTCATTCTGTCTGCGTACGCAATAAACAGCTGCGTTGAATTACAGAAAAGTTTTGTTCTATCTATGTAAAAAGCCAAGGCACGCTTGGCATCTAAAGACTGCAATACCTGTTCCTTAGGGGAGTGGTGCGGTTTCAGAAAGAAAACGGGTAAGAATATTTCCTGCGACATATGGAAAGGTGAAACCGCCTTGGGAAGGAAAGCCGGGTGTGGGCAGAGTCTAACATTATCTGCCGTCTATAGTCAAGGCACAAAGCTCAGAGACCCAGCGTGCTGAAGTTATGGCCACTAAAAATGCTACTTTTAGGGACAAGTGTCTTAAGGAGCAGGTCGCTAAGGGCTCAAATTGGGGTGACATCAATTTTGTGAGCGCTAGTTTGAGATCCCACTGGGGAACGGGTGGCTTCACATGAGGGCACACTTTGTCTAGGCCCTTCACGAATCTCTTGACTATCGGATCAGTAAATAGGGAACTAGACCCCCAACCAGGGTGGAAAGCAGAAAGGGAAGCCAAGTGTACTTTAATAGACGAGGCGGATAGGCCCGTCTGCCACAACCCAAGCAGGTAGTCAAGCACCAGCGGAACTGGAGCTCGGCATGGGTCCAGCCCTTTCTGGGATGCCCATACAGTGAAGCGTTTCCACTTAGCCGCATATGACTTTCTAGTGGAGGGCTTTCTGCTACCTAACAGAACCATCTGAACTGCATGCGAGCAAGCCCACTCGTCACTTGTTAACCACTGATAAGCCACGCCGTGAGGTGGAGTGACTTGAGATTTGGATGGACTAAGAGTCCCCCCCTGACAGGGTTGAGTGATGAGGTCCAGGACCATGGGCAGGGGCTGTGGCTTCGCACAGAGCATTTCCAACAATATCGGGAACCAAAATTGCCTGGGCCAGCTCGAGGCTATCAGGATTACTTGAGCTGTGAACATTTTCACTCTGGCCAACACCTTGGGGATCAACGGGAACGGTGGGAATGCATAGAGGAGTTCCTGAGGCCATTTCTTTGTTAGCGCATCTCCCCTGGAGTGCCTGCCCAGCCCCAGAAACGAGTAATAGCGGGGGCATTTCTTGTTCCCTGCCGTGGCAAACATATCCACCCGGGGATAACCCCACTTGTGGAAAATCTGACCCACGATCTCCCCCTTTAAAGACCACTCGTGGGCTCTGAAGGACCTGCTCAGTGCATCTGCTAGCAAGTTCTTGCACCCTGGCAGGTACTCGGCCTGAATGTGGATGTCGTGCTTTATGCACAGGTCCCATAGAAGCATTGCCTCCCTGCACAGAGGGGATGATCGGGCCCCCCCCATTTGTTTACATAAAACATGGCTGCCATGTTGTCGAGGCGCACCAGAATTGAATGCTGCGAGATCATGGGCAAGAACACCTCGCATGCTCTCCTGACTGCCCGTAACTCTCTTACATTGATGTGTAGGGTTCTTTCGAGAGGTGTCCACACTCCCTGTGTTCTGCGGCGGCGTAGGTGAGCTCCCCAGCCGATGTCGGAGGCATCTGTCACCAACGTGACTGAGGGCAGCTCGATCTGAAACGGTACCCCCCCGCATACCACCTCCCTCTGAGTAGGTACAGTGAGTAGTACGTCCCAGTGAGCTGAAGTCTGGTTGAAAACGGTCGCCAGCCACGCCTGGAGGGGCCGAAGTCTTAGCCTGGCATGGCGAACGACGTAGGTACACGCCGCCATGTGGCCCAGCAACCTCATACAGGTGTGGGCTGAAACAAGGGGGGAACGCTTCAGGTCGTTCACCATGGCCAGTATGGTATCGAACCTTACCCTGGGAAAGAAGGCTCACGCCACCCTGGTGTCGAGGAGAGCACCGACAAACTCTATTTCCTGACAAGGGGTCAACATCGACTTCTCGTCGTTCAGTAAAAGCCCCAGTCTCCTGAAAAGGGACTGTATAAAGCCTACGTGAGCTGCCACCTGTGCCTGAGAGCGCCCCCGAACCAGCCAGTCGTCCAGGTAGGGAAAAACCTGGATGCCCTGGGTCCTGAGAAATGCGGCTACCACCGCCATACATTTTGTGAACACCCTGGGGGCCGTAGAGAGCCCAAAGGGAAGAACAGTAAACTGGAAATGGTTGGGGGACACAATAAATCGTAGAAACCTCCTGTGACTTGGCCTTATCGCTATATGAAAGTAAGCGTCTTTGAGGTCGAGGACCACGTACCAATCGTCCTGTTCCAGTAGTGGAATGATGGAGGCCAGGGTTAGCATTCTGAACTTTGTCTTTATCAACTCCTTGTTGAGGTTTCGGAGGTCCAGAATAGGGCGAAGTCCCCTTTACGGTTTTGGGATAACAAAATAACGGGAATAAAACCCCTTGCCCTCCAAATGGGAGGGGACCCGTTCTATCGCACCCTTTTCGAGGAGTGCGAGGACCTCCTGGTGCAGGATGGCCTTGTGAGACGGGTCCCTGAAAAGGGATGGGGAGGGAGGGAAAGAAGGGGGGAACCCAGAAAAGGGATAGAGTACCCCATCCTCACGAGATCGAGGACCTATCTGTCCGAGGTAACCTCGGCCCATGCTTGTGCAAAGTGGGATAACCTGTCCCCAAACAGGGGGGAGAAAAGAGGGGTTGGCACACGATCCTCGATGACTCTGTCCAAACTGGGGCTTAGCTTGCTGAGAAGGGGGCTGACCGGCTCCCCTAGCATTATCCGGATGAGGGTGACGATGCCTGCGGTTAGAGGCTGAAGCCCCCGTCACCCCCTCACCCCCGCTGGGAGCACGAGGTTGGCGCCTCCAGTAATTTCCACAGCCCTGCTGGAACTGCGGTCTACCCGGCTGTCTATAGGGAAGTTGCCGCCTTTGAGGAGCCGTCGTGTGTATTCCCAATGACCAAAGTGTTGACCTAGTATCCTTTAACGTGTGCAGTCTAGAGTCTGTACGCTCTGAGAAGAGGGCCTTTCCCTCGAATGGGAGGTCCTGGATGGTAGATTGCACATCCGGTGGTATGCCAGATACCTGCAGCCAGGCGCTGCGGCGCATAACCACACCCGATGCCATAGTCCTGGCGGCCGAATCTACTGCATCTAAAGAGGCCTGCAGGGCTGTGTGTGCGATTGTCCTGCCCTCCGCGGTCACAGTAGCAAACTCTTGTCGTGCCTCAGGCGGGAGCTTATCCCTAAACTTGTCGACAGCCTGCCAGGTATTATAGGCATACCGGCTTAGCATTGCCTGCTGGTTAGCAATGCGAAGCTGTACTCCCCTCGTAGCATAAACTTTACGCCCCAATAAGTCCAGGCGCTTAGGCTCCCTGGCCTTTGGGGTTGACCCGGGTTGTGGCAGCTTTTCTTTTTGTGCTGCGGCCTGGACTACGAGGGATCCCAGGACGGGGTGAGAGTACAAGTGCTCATGTCCAGATTGCGGGACAAAATAATACCTCTCAACCCCTTTAAGGGTAGGGGTCAGTGAGGCGGGGGTCTGCCAAAGCGTGGTAGTAATCTTGGCTACCGTCTTGTTTAGCGGCAAAGCCAGTCTGGCAGGAGCATCCTCTGATAGGATGTTCACCATGGGATCTGACTCCTCTGGTACTGGTTCCACCGGTACACCCAGGTTGGAGGCGAGGCGACGTAAAAGGTCCTGATGGGACCTGGAGTCCGTCGCCGGCATGGACGGCGCAGGGTCAGCTAAAGCCTCATCTGGGGAGGAGGATGAGGAAGACTCTCTCAGAGGCTCTAAAGGCGGGAGCACCTCCGGCGGAATAGGCACCTGAGTAAGCTGGGGACTCGGCTGAGGTGGCACAACTTCCAGAGGCAGGTGGTCTGCCAACTCCATATGGGAAGCATCAGTCCCTGGAGGTGACGGAGGCCTGGGAAGTGATGCTGAAAGCGGGAGGGTGTCGGCAGGAGGAGGTGGACGCCCGTGTGGGCGATTATTTTCAGGCATAACGGCTTTGCGCAAAAGGGTTTTTCTTGCGCAAGAAGGGGCAGTGTAGACAGCCCCATCTTGCGCAAGAGCCTCTTCCGCGAAAATGGCGGTTCATTAGCTATGCAAATGAGGCTCGGCGATATTCCAACGCTGAGCCTCATTTGCATAGCTCTGGCGCAAAAGCGCGCCAGTCTAGATGTAGCCTTTGTGTTTGACATAGTATTTTATTTGAAAATGAAGCCTGTCCAACAAACCCCCAATTGGGGCCAAGCCCCCATCTGGCCACAGCATCATGATACTCCTGCACTCCCCTTTCCCCCAGACCCTACATCTCAGCCTATCATACACTGGAACCCCCTGCCCTGAGCCCCTCACATACCCCAACCCAAATTCCTGAACCCTCACATCCAGAAGTCTGTGGGGGTATGTCTACACTACAAAGTTAATTCAAACTAACAGCCGTTAGTTCGAATTAACTTTAATAGAAGCTACACATACAAACCGCTAGTTCGAATTTAAATCGAACTAGTGGAGCGCTTAATTCGAACTAGGTAAACCTCATTCTATGAGGACTAACGCCTAGTTCGAATTAAGTAGTTCGAATTAAGGGCTGTGTAGCCACTTAATTCGAACTAGTTGGAGGCTAGCCCTTCCCAGGTTGCCCTGGTGGCCACTCTGGGCCAAACCAGGGAAACTCTTCTGCCCGCCTCCCAGCCCCGGAGCCCTTAAAGGGGCACGGTCTGGCTACGGTGCTTGTGCCAGTTGCAAGCCTGCCAGCACCCAGCCAGCAGACCCTGCACCTGGCACGGCATGAGCCAGCCACCCGCTGCCACCCAGCCCTCCGCCTCTTCCCAGGACCAGGGTGGCGGCTCCCAGGAGCCTGCCCGGGGCTGCAAGAGGCGGGCGCCCACCTGGTCTAGTGCGGAGATCGTGGACCTCATCAAGGTTTGGGGGGAGGCCTCCAACGTCCAAGATCTCCGCACTAGCCACAGGAACGCGGCCGTCTACAGCCACATGGCAGCCAGCCTGGCCACCAGAGGCCACATGCGGACCCAGGAGCAGGTTTGCATGAAAATCAAGTTGGTCCAGTGAGACCCCCGACCCTGAGCCCTGAGCTTAGAACATAAGAACATAAGAATGGCCGTACTGGGTCAGACCAAAGGTCCATCTAGCCCAGTAGCCTGTCTGCCGACAGCGGCCAACACCAGGTACCCCGGAGGATGGACCGAAGACAATGACCAAGCGATTTGTCTCGTGTCATCCATCTCCAGCCTTCCACAAACAGAGGCCAGGGACACCATTCCTACCCCCTGGCTAATAGCACGCCATGGACCTAACCTCCATGAATTTATCTAACTTCTCTTTAAACTCTGTTATAGTTCTAGCCTTCACCGCCTCCTGTGGCAAGGAGTTCTACAGGTTGACTATGTGCTGTGTGAAGAAGAACTTTCACTTATTAGTTTTAAACCTGCTGCCCATTAATTTCATTTGGTGTCCTCTAGTCCTTATATTATGGGAACTAATGAATAACTTTTCTTTATTCACCCACTCCACACCACTCATGATTTTATAGACCTCTATCATATCCCCCCTCAGTCTCCTCTTTTCTAAGCTGAAAAGTCCCAGTCTCTTTAGCCTCTCTTCATATGGGACCTGTTCCAAACCCCTAATCATTTTAGTTGCCCTTTTATGAACCCTTTCCAAGGCCAAAATATCTTTTTTTGAGGTTAGGAGACCACATCTGTACACAGTACTGAAGATATGGCGTACCGTAGCTTTATACTTCCCCTCCTCCTTCTTCCCCCTTCCAGCTCCCTCCTCCCAGGTTTCCCCCTCCTCTCTCCCACCCTCTCTCTTCCCCTCTCCCACCTCCTTTTCCCAGTCTCCCCAGAGGTTAATCCCTCCCCCCAAGTTTTGTTAAAACCTTAACTTCGGTTCAGGGTCCACTCAATGTGGACATGCTATTTCGAATTAGCAAAACACTAATTCGAATTAGTTTTTTAGGTCTAGATGCACTAATTCGAATTAGCTTAGTTCGAATTAACTAATTAGTGCTAACTTATTAACTAATTAACTAAGTTAGTTCAAATTAGTGCTGTAGTGTAGACATACCCTGGCTTACTTAGTACACTAACCCTACAGCTGACCCCAACTGCCTGGCCTGGAACTCCTTCCCCAAGCCAGCGTTCCTTTATCCACTTCCTCCTGCATCCAGATTTCCTCCCAGAGCTTGCACCTCTCACCCCTTCCCACACCCAAATCCCTCATTCCCACCCTGGAGCCTACACATCCTGTCTCAACCCAGCGAGGGTACGTCTAGACTGCAGGAGTTTTTCAGGATTCCGGAGATACCCCAGAAAAACTCTTCTGCATCCAGGGATGCGTTTGTTCTTCCACTTCTTTTAGTGGAAGAGCAAACATGATCTTTTGGTCACCCCTATATTCCTCTTTCCACGAGGAATAAGGGGGCTTCCAAAAGATGGGGTTTTTCTGACATTTGGACAAGTCTAGACAGGCCAAATGTTGGAAAAACTTCTTCCTACAGAAGAATTGGGGGGGGGGAAAGCAGCAGTGTAAGGGTTGGGGATAGTAAGTGATGGAGAGGAGGCAAACAGAGAGGGCGGGGCTTCAAGGAAGGGGTGGGGCTTCAAGGAAGGGGTGGGGCAGTAGATCTTGGCTTGTTCTGTCATTTAAAAAGTGACCTTGGGTGTAAAAAGGTTGGAGACCACTGGGTTAGACAATAGGAAAAACTTCCTGCCAGGGTGGTTAACCCTTGAAATAAATTGTGTAGGGAGGCTGCAGACTCTCCATCATTAACCAGAAGCTTCCATTCCCTCTCCCAAGCTATTGCAAACATTTATTGTCATGCAATTGCTCAAGAATCATCATTTTCAAGTAGTCACAAGACTAGTTGGGGCTAATTAAGGAGTACAGTTACATAAAGTTCAGCCCTAAATAATATTGGCCAGATATTCAAGACCTTTCAGGGTGCTGATTCCTTTTGAAAACCTAGACATGTGTGTCCTAATGAAAGTTGCTGGTGCTGAGATATTTTCGGGGGGGGGAGTGGAATCTGTACCCAAACATGGACTTGAGAATTTGAAAATCTAACCGTGGTCCATTTGGAAAAATCTAGCCCATTTTTAGTTTTAACTAGTTTAAGGCTTCCATTTCAAATGATATCACGCTGACAACCAAGTGAAGGACACAAAGTACTGGTGAATATAATTTACTTAAAAGTTATATTAGAACTCACCATTCATGAAAAAGAGCAAAACCTTCACTTTCAACCTGGGAATAAGGTGCACTTTAATGTGTATAAACAGAAAATGGTACATTCCCACTCAAAACATGCAGTCAGAGCTGCTGATTTTAGTGACCAAAACACATATGTAGTCCCACAGAACCAGCAGATTCTAATCCATCTTGTGAATTAACAACAGAATTGTTTGCTACATGCCAATCAGTTACACCTGTGCAAGCTCACTGGTGACTCATGCATTGCACAGCTGCTGCTAAATGTACAACTGTAAAACACCAGATTGCAGAGGTATAATTGAAAGCCTTGTGTGACAGACCATCTTTATTAGCAGCAATAAAGCACAACGTGCCATTCTGTATTGACTTATATTTCAGAGCACACCAACAGTTTAGGGAAATCAAAGCTCAAACTTAAAAGTCTACATGAAAGCACAGTGTATGTGTGTTACTTGTTCTGTTACTTGTTCTGCGTTACTTGTTCTGTACATATGAGGGTGACCTGCTAATATGTTCACCCTCAATTAACACACAGCCCTTCCTCATAGTCATGAAACATTTGAAGAGGGAAGAGCATTGAAAATGGAATTACAAAATCTATCTCACAGCTACATCTTCTATATAGCGAGTTTGTGCATCTATCAATGAGTCTGTCCGTCCATCCATGAGTCACTTTATTCAATAACTCCTCCTAAATGGTAAGAGCTAGGACCACCAAATTTAGTATGCAGCTTCCTCTTATCCTAACTTAAAACGAGGTCAGGATTTGATTGTGCCAGGAAAAAGAGATATGCCTGGAATTCAATTAGTTTCCCATAACATGAACAGGAAGGGTCTGATAGGAGGGATAGTCATACTCCACAATGACCACTGGGGGCAGCAAGCGCAGAGAACAGTTATACTGCAGATTGACAAAAGGGGGCTGTCACACTCCTGAACACTAGTAAGAGAGCGGCCACCCAGGGACGGGCCTTTTCATATTGCTGGTAAGTGGTCCTCTGCCCCAAACTTCTCTTCCCCCAGCCCTTTGCTGCTGGGCTGGACAGGGGGATTTGGAGTAAGAAGTGAGTCTGCCCCAGCACTCACAGTTAGCAAGAAGCAGAGCCATGCAACTGGCTTTGCTGGCCAAAGGCCCTGCTGCTGCTGCCCCCTCCAGGAACACTAACACTGCCAGGTCACATGGTAGCTGCTGTGCCACCCTCACAACTGTGGGCGGCCGCAGCAAGTCCCCTCCAAACCTTTCCCCCTGCCCTGACTCCTGTACCCCCAACTCCTGCCCTAAGCCAACCCCACCCAACCCCCTGCCGAGCCCCCTCGCACCTCTCTGCCTGACTCTTCCAACCCCACTACCTGCCCTGAGCCCCCCACCCTGTCCTTGCCTCCTGTACCCCCTACATTGCCAGCACCCTGCCCTGAAGGACCTGAGCAACACCAGGAAAGTCTTCTAGTTGCTATATACATGACAAAAACAAAATCCTCCCACTTTTCCTCAAGTTACCACTTGCTGGTTATACCTGTCCCCTTTATAGAGGTATGATAGAACTGACTTGGTACAAAATGAGGCAGCTACATATACAATTCACTGAATATGTGAAGAAAAGAGAGTAGTAAAATACACACCTTGAAAAGAGAATAGTAAAATACACACCTTGAACTTCAGAAAAGCAGACTTCAACTCCCTCAGAGACCTGATAGGCAGAATCCCCTGGGATGCTAACATGAAGGGGAAAGGAGCCCAGGAGAGCTGGCAGTATTTTAAAGAAGCCTTATTGAAGGCACAGAAAGAAACCATTCCAATGCATAGCAAGAGAAGCAAATATGGTAGGAGACCGGATTGGCTTACCAGGGAAATCCTTGGTGAACTTAGGCACAAAAAGGGAGCTTACAAAAAGTGGAAACTTGGACAGATGACTAGGAAGGGGTATAAATGTATAGCTTGAGAATGCAGGGGAGTTATCAGGAAGGCGAAAGCGCAATTGGAATTGCGACTCGCAAGGGAAGTGAAGGATAACAAGAAAGGTTTCTACAGGCATGTTAGCAAGAAGAAGGTGATCAGAGAGGGTGTGGGACCCCTACTGGATGAGGGCAGTAACCTAGGGTATGTTTAGACTACATGGCTCCATCGATGGAGCCATGTAGACGAGTTTACTAGACATAGGAAAATGAAGCGGCGATTTAAATAATCGCTGCTTCATTTACATCAAAATGGCCGCCACGCTGTGCTGATCAGCTGTTTGGCAGCACAGTGGGGCAGTCTGGATGCTCCGTGGTCGACAACGGAAGCCTTTGTCGACAGCTCCGGTAAACCTCATTCCACGAGGCATAATGGAGCGGTCAACAAAGGCTTCCGTTGTCGACCGCGGAGCGTCCAGACTGCCACGCTGTGCTGCCAAACAGCTGATCGGCACAGTGCGGTGGCCATTTTGATGTAAATGAAGCGGCGATTATTTAAATCACCGCTTCATTTTCCTATGTCTAGTAAACTCGTCTACATGGCTCCGTCGACGGAGCCATGTAGTCTAGACATACCCTTAGTGACGGATGATGTGGGGAAAGCTGAAGTACCTAATGCTTTCTTTGCCTCTGTCTTCACGGACAAGGTCAGTTCCCAGACTTATGCGCTAAGTGACACAATATGGGACGAAGGTGGACAGCCCTTGATGGGGAAAGAACAGGTTAGGAACTATTTAGAAAAACTAAACGTACATAAATCCATGGGGCCGGACTTAATACATCCAAGGGTACTGAGGGAGTTGGCAAATGTCATTGAGGAGCCATTGGCCATTATCTTTGAAAAGTCGTGGAGATCGGGAGAGATCCCAGATGACTGGAAAAAGGCAAATGTAGTGCCCATTTTTAAGAAAGGAAAGAAGGACGATCCAGGGAACTATAGGCCGGTCAGTCTTACCTCAGTCCCCGGAAAAATCATGGAGGGGATCCTCAAGGAATCCATTTTGAAGCACTTGGAAGAGGGGAAGGTGATCAGGAATAGTCAGCATGGATTCATGAAGGGCAAGTCGTGTCTGACCAATCTGATTAGCTTCTATGATGAGGTAACTGGCTCTATGGATATGGGGAAGTCAATGGATGTGATATACCATGATACGGTCTCCCACAACATTCTTGCAAGCAAGTTAAGGGAATGTGGATTGGATAAATGGACGGTAAGATGGATAGAAAGCTGGCTGGAAGGTCTGGCCCAGCGGGTAGTGATCAACGGCTCAATATCAGGATGGCGGTCGGTTTCTAGCAGAGTGCCCCAACGTTTGGTTCTGGGACCGGTTTTGTTCAACATCTTTATTAATGACCTGGATGAGGGAATGGATTGCACCCTCAGCAAGTTTGCGGATGACACTAAGCTAGGGGGAGAGGTAGACATGCTGGAGGGAAGGGAGAGAGTCCAGAGTGACTTAGACAAATTGGAGGATTGGGCCACAAGAAATCTGATGAGGTTCAACAAGGACAAGTGTAGAGTCCTGCACTTGGAACGGAAGAATCCCAAGCATTGTTACAGGCTGGGGACCAACTGGCTAAGTAGCAGTTCTGTAGAAAAGGACCTGGGGGTTACAGTGGATGAGAAGCTGGACATGAGTCAACAGGGTGCCCTTGTTGTAGACAAGAAGGCTAATGACATACTCGGTTGCATTAAGAGGAGCATTGCCAGTCGATCCAGAGATGTGATTATTCCTCTTTACTCGGCTCTGGTGAGGCCACATCTGGAGTATTGTGTCTAGTTCTGGGCCCCCAATTACAGGAAGGATGTGGATGCATTGGAGAGGGTCCAGCGGAGGGCAACCAAAATGATTAGGGGGCTGGAGCATATGACCTACGAGGAGAGGCTGAGGAAGTTAGGTCCATTTAGTCTGCAGAAGAGAAGAGTGAGGGGGGATTTGATAGCAACCTTCAACTTCCTGAACGGAGGTTCCAAACCGGCTGGAGAAATGCTGTTCACAGTAGTGATGGATGGCAGAACAAGGAATAATGGTCTCAAGTTGCGGTGGGAGAGGTCCAGGTTGGATATTAGGAAAAACTATTTCACTTGGAGGGTGGTGAAGCACTGGAATGGGTTACCTAGGGAAGTAGTGGAGTCTCCATCCCTAGAGGTGTTTAAGTCCCGGCTTGACAAAGCCCTGGCTGGGTTGATTTAATTTGGATTGGTCCTGGCTTGGGCATGGGGCTGGCTGGATTGGTCCTGACTTGATGGCCTTCTAAGGACTCTTCCAGCTCTATGGTTCTATGTTTTTCTTCAGCAAATGATTTCTCCCAGGAAACCTAATCAGATTTCACTGCCCATGCTGGATGCTGTGGTATCACTGGAAGAGGGAAAGGCCTGCCAGTGTTCACCATTCCCTGGACATGCAGCGAGATCCTATGTACAGCATGGCCTCCCTGCATGTATTTAAGAAATGTGACAACTAAAGTGTTGTGAAATCAGGGCAATGATCTGATTTTCTATCTGCCAGACATCAAAAGTTGGCTTCTAGCAGCCTGCACATTGATAATTGGATGTTCTCATAGAAGTGAAAAGACTTTGCTTATGTAGCAGTCTTCATACTGAAGGATCCTATAAGAACCCTTATTAACAAAATCCATGGTATTTTCAAACAGTCTAAAGTGTCTCCTGGATCATATGATTAGACCATCTACAAAAAACAATCACATGTAAAAAAGACTAAGATCACCAGGAAGATAAACAGGAACTTGTTTTAGTTCAGAGTGTGTGTTTAAACAGTTGGAGCTTCAATGAATAATATTCAGGCTACTGGCACATGACAGAAATAGTGGATTTTGGCTCACACTGAAGAAAACTGATGTAAATGCTCTTTAAATCAATATCTGTATTTACATGCTAAAATTGGTTTCTTGAGCTAATATGTTCACTTTTGTTCCTGAGACTTAGAGACCTCATCTGCAGCAAGAAGATTTTTTCCCACCTGACATGACCTCTGATGAGAAAAAGGAATCTTGAATAGTCCGCAGCTGTTTACAAACACCTCAGAGGAGCTGGTGCTGCTGGGTATGGCTCATGGCATCAGAGCCAATTTCCAGTTCTATCTGTTGGGATGCCGAGTGATCTGCACAGACAACTCCAACTTTGAGAAGTATCTTTTCTGGAAAATCATTGAGAATCAAGACCTCCACATTGAGAATTTTGTGACTTGTGGAGCATTGCTTGGTGCAGAATATAGAAAGGAGTTGGGATTTGCAAAGATATTAAAGTCTGTTTGACTCCATTGTGATCCACAAATCTCTCGCTAAACCCTGTGTAGACCTGGCTTGATATTAGGGATGTAATACTATAGTCGATTAACCAGTAAGCAAAAGCTTATCGGTTAATGAAGTAGTCTCAACCTTTTTACACCCAAGATCACTTTTTAAATGTCAGGGCAAGCCAAGATCTACCCCATCCCTTCCACAGGACCCTTCCTTGAGGTCCTGCCCTCTCCATTCCCCTCCTCTCCATCATTTGCTGTCCCCAACCCTTACTCACTCTCACTGGGTTGAGACAGGAGGTGCGGTCTCTGGGGTGGAAATGAGGGTTTTGGGTGTGGGAAGGGGTGAGAGGTGCAAGCTCTGGGAAGGAATTCGGATGCAGTAGGAGGAGGAGAAGGGGATGCTGGTCCAGGAAGGGGGCTCCTGGCTGGAGAGTTTTGGGGTCAGGTGGAGGGTTTAGGGTGCTGAGCAAGCTGCAGGTTTGTGAATGTGAGGGTGCAGGAGTTTGGACTGGGATGTATGAGGGGCTCAGGGAGTATGATGGGCTCAGGACATAGATTTTCAGTGTGTGGATGGGACAGAAGTGTTGTGGCATAACTGGAGATGTGGGGATGCAGGAGTCTGGGGATGTGAGGGGCTCAGGGCAGGGGGTTCAGGTGTATGATAGGCTCAGGGTTGGGGCTTTGTGGGGGTGCAGGAGTATTATGATGCCGTGGCCAGATGGGGGCTTGGTCCCAATTAGGGGCTTGTTGGCCAGGCTTTGTTTTTAAATAAAATATTATGTCCAAAATGTTTGAGCATTGTCTTTTTTTATGGAAGAGGCCTGTTAGACCTGTTTTGGGTCAGGAGCCACTGACCCACTGACCCACAAAAAATCAGTTGGGGACCACACCAGTGAGATAAAAAAAAAACCCTCCAAAAAACCCCAAGCCTCACAGGTGTAGCCCCAACTGAGACACCTCACTCTGCTGGCACTCCATCCCCATGGGGGGGAGGGTAGGTAGGATTGAGGTTCAAGGCCTCAGGCCAGATTAACTCTTCCGGGGTCCCAGGGTTAGTGGATTTTGTCCCACAGCTGTGCACAAGATCCGGCTTCTCAGGAAGCACACCCACTGTTGTGGGGAAGCAAGGAGCGGCACGTGTGCTTCCTGAGAAACCAGAACTGGCGTGCAGCTGCAGGACTTCCTCCCCATGCTGCAGGGAGCTGGAGTTAGCTCCACTTTCGCAGGAGGTTATAGTGCCAGCGTAGGATCCTCATTGGGAATGGGGAAAGCAAGGGAGCACTGGGATCACCTCGCAATCAGCTGGCTGTGCCCCCGCAATTGACCAGTTGATCGCAATCAATTGGTTGGTGACCACAGGATTAATGCTATCGACTACACGCATTTCCCCGTCTCCCCTCCACCAGTAAATTTTTAGAGGGCTGGCCAACAGCCTGGCTCAGTCCCCGCTCGTGCTGGGTCTGGGAAGCTACCCACACTGTGGCTCTGCATTCGAAGTATTTTAGGAGACAGCAAGCAGGCAGCCCGGCTCAGTCCCAGCTCATGCTGGATCCTGGGGGCTACCCCTGCTGCAGCTCTGTGTTCAAAGTATTTTAGGAGCTGGCAGGCGGCAGGCTGCCCGGCAGACAAGCAGGCAGTAGGGGGTAGCTCCTAGGAGCTGGCGCAAACCGGGACCAAGCCAGGCTGCCTACCCACCAGCTTCTAATATATTTTTTCTGCAGAGCTGCAGCAGGAGTAGCCCCCGGGATCTGGCAGAAGCCGGGTTGTCTGCCTGTCTGGCTCCTAAAATACTTTGAATGCAGAGCTGCGCAGGCTCTTAGGCTGGGAATTGGCAGGGGTGGAGGGGCTGGATATAACGGTTAACCATGGCTAACCATTATCCAACAAGCATCACCCGTTATTGTGATGCTTTGTTCACATCCCAATGGGAGACCCTGGTTTAATTGTCTCCTCTCTGACAAAAATGGAAAAGAGACTTGAATAGGGTCTCCCAGCTCTGGAAAGTTTTCTAACCAATGAACCAGTCTAACCATATTCTGATGTAGCTGTCCCTCCTGGTGAAGCTGTTCCACTGTGGCAAAATAACAAGAGTAGTTGGAACATGGAACTAGACTCTGGAGGGGTGTGTGCAGGGCCTGGGATTATATCCCCACTTCACCCCTTACCCCAAGCCCTTTCCCCGCCTCTTCCTGGCTTTGCTTCACCCCCATTCCACCCCTTCTCCCAAGGCCTCTCCCCCAGTGATGTAGAATAAGGGATTAGTGGGACCTTCCCCCCTCACTCACCAGCCGTGGGAAGTGGAGCAATCGAGCCCAGGCCACTCTGCTCCTCTGGCTCCCAGGTGTGTCACTTGGGGGAGGGGATTCGGAGTAAGAAGTGGGACTGTCCTAGCACTCACAGTTAGCAAGAAGCAGAGCCATGCACCTGGGAGCTGGGGGAGTAGAATGGTCTGAAGTCTCACACCTCTCAAGTCTCCTCCCGAGTGACATGGCCTGGGGCATTAGCAGAGAGCCCGGTGCCGGCAGCAGGAATTGGGCCCGCCCCCACATGCGACAACTGCAGGAAATGGAGTGGAGCAACCTGGCCCCAGCCCAATCCCCTTCACTAGCTCCCAGCTGCATCCCACTGACAATAAGTGTGGGGGAGCAAGCTGCATCCTTTCCCCAAAATTCCCTCCCCACGACAGACATGGGTGGGAGCTGGGGGAGTGAAGCAGACTGGGGCTGGTTCACTCCACTTCCCACAGCTGGTGAGTGTAGAGGTGGACTCAATCCCTGTAGCTGGCCCCACAATGCCCACTAGGACCCTGAGGCAATCTGGGCCTTGCAGGCCCCAAAGCAGAGGGCCTGGGGTGATTGCCCCAAGCCTTCCTATGGACAGGACGTCTCTGGCCATAACACTGAAAATTAGACACGGCTGCTTTAAGAGAGGCGTGATACTTATATGAAACTGGTTAAACATTAAGCTTTTTCGGGATCTGCAGTGCCGTTGCATCAATCAAGTTCCATACTGCAGCTTCCAGCCTGTGTCAGTTGTTCCTAAGGAAGCAGCTGGTCTTTTTTCCTCAAATTTCAGCCAGGACATTTGCACTGGATTTTGAAACTAGCTGTAGAAGCCTGCTGGAGCCATCTAGCTCAGTACAAAGAGCAGAAAATAATCCCAAGAGCAAACAGAGCCACTTCATAGGATCACTCTGCATTCTGCCTAAATAAGAAGGCTCTTCTCAGGGCAGATCCCACTGAGAAGTGGGAATGGCAAAGGCAGGGATTCTGTTTCTCCGGATTTGCGTGCAGCTGCTTGCCCTGCCCATATACCTGCTATCATTCCTGGGTATATGGAATCCATTCTGTAAGAAGATATTCTTTCCCTTTTTCATAGAGAAGTTAACTGCAAGTTACAACCGGAAGGCATCAAGGCACAAACAAGAGCTGTTCTGCAACCTGCAGGAGTTTGCAGGACCTTCAGGGGAATTGACTTTGTTGGAGATTGGGACTGGCACTGGTGCCAACTTCCAATTCTACCCTTTTGGCTGCAAAATCACCTGCACTGACACAAACATCAACTTCCAGCATGGTCTCTCCAAGAGCATGTCCCAGAACCAGCACCTCCAATTTCAACGCTTCCTGGTGGTTCCAGGGGAGGACTTGAATCAAGTGGCAGACAGCTCTATGGATGCAGTGGTTTGCACCCTGGTCCTGTGCTCAGTGCAAAGCATAGAGAGGGTCTTGAAAGAAGTTTTGAGAGTACTCAGGCCCGTGAGTATTTAAGAAAAGATATGTCCTGTATTATTATTTATTTTACAGCCATTGGACTAGATTCAACAATGATCTTCAGTTTTTTGCTTCTGGAAATGCAAAACTGCCACAAACCTCGTTTATTTGCCCAATTAAATTGGATTTATACCCACTTTGCATGCCAAAGAGGTACAAAGTAGTAGGCGCATACTGGTTATTTTGCCCCATTATTCCTAGCCACCTGTGTTTTGGGCATTTAAATCCCACTCATTGGGACACATGCAATTTAAGGAAGATTTTTTTTTCCCTGCAAAGGACCTTTTCTCTCTCTCTCTCTCTTTTTTTTTTTTTTTCCAAGTAAAGGAAGTTCTCAATTCAGCATAGTGAAAAATCCTGTATCAATTAACACTACCTCCCATCCCAAAGTATTTAAGTTTTACACAGGAGATATGAAAAGATGAGTTATTCCCATGTACCCCAAATATGGATAAAATATTAAGTCAGTGAAGTTTAAAGTTTTAGGATGTTATAGGTGAAATAGTAGAGCATTTCTAGACAGCATGGTTCCATGAACAGGCAACCTCAGTTCTGCTAGTCAGGAGAGCTAAGTGGCAGAACATGGCACAGCACTGAGTTGCTGAGTCATCTTGGGCAAATCACTTAAAATACAAAAAGAAGGGTTGATCCCATTCTTAAGATTGAAATAAACATTCCTTTAATTCCATTCCTTGTATTTATTTGCTCAACTTTCTGCAAAGCACTCTATCCTGGTTAAAACTCCCTGGTCCTGATTCTCAACTGCTCCATTCCTGTGCCAGCATTTCAACCTTAATTGTGGAATTTTTAAAAGGGACCTAACATTCCCAATTCATTTTAATGGGATTTAAGCATCTCTCTCTCTCTCTCTCTCAGGCTATTATGAAAACCATGCCCTAGTAGTTTTACTCCGAACAAAAACACTAAGTATTGAATACTGTCAAAGATAAATAAAGAACTAAAGAAATCAGATTTTAAACAAACACATATTTTGTCTTTTTAGAAAGTATTGATATGGATTTTAAACCCCTGTGCAAAAATATGTAATTTTCTGTTCATTTTGAAATATACAGGATTAAAAGAGCAATTGGGGAAAAGGACTAAGTATTTTGATGATGACTGAAATGTATGCAGAAAAGCCTCAATTCTAAATGAATAAAATTCCTGAGGGAGAAAAGGCAGAAGAGAAAATGAGTTTTAAGAGCAGAGAAAAAAGTTATGCAAATTGCATTATCAGTCCCTTTGTTTCTAAAATATTTCTAAATTGTTTTGTTTCCGCAGGGTGGAGCTTTCTATTTCTTAGAACATGTGGCTGCAGATTGTTCAAGCTGGGGCTATTTTTGGCAGGAAGTCTATTATCCAACTTGGAAACTTGTGTTTGATGGATGCTGCCTGACAAGAGAGACCTGGAAAAGCCTTGAACAGGCCAAGTTTTCAGAAATAAAGTTACGGCACATACAAATGCCATTATACTGGACTCCAGTTCAGTCTCATATAATTGGATATGCTATAAAATAATTTTGTGCTGTGATGTTTGCACTTTTTAATATTTGCTTCTGTATAAATCATCTAATTAATTTACTCACATCTACATGTTTTGTTAGTCTATAAAGTGCTACCAGACCATTTTTTTCCCTGTACAGACTAACTCGGCTACCCCCTGAAGCTTCTGAACATAATTAATGGCCACTCTTAAATAGCAAAAAATCTCAAAGGGATAGCCATGTTAGTCTGTAACTTTAGAAACAAGAAGTAGTCGTGTGGCACCTTCGAGATTAACAAAAACATATAGGATCATGAGTTTTCGTGGGTAAAACCCACTTCATCAGATAAGCTGGAGTAGAAATAACAGAATTGAAGATATATATATATCAGCAAAAGTAGTACCTGTCAATTGTAGGATATCAAAAACTATGAATGGGACACATGCAGTCCACTCAATTAGCTTCATTAACACGGGTCCTACAATTGACAGGTACTACTTTTGCTGTTACAGATTGTTATTTCCACTCCAACTCATCTGATGAAGTGGGTTTTACCCACAAAAGCTCATGATCCTACGTATTTTTGTTAGTCTCTAAGGCTGTGTCTAGACTGCAAGCCTCTTTCGAAAGAAGCTTTTTCAAAAGATACTTTCGATACCTGGCTTTTTCGAAAGACAGGGCTGCAAGTGAGTTAGATAGAGATAGGAGTGCAAAATCTGGGTGGAAGGTTGAGTGCAAGTCTGGGAGGGAAGTAGGGTGCAGGAGCAGGCTGGGAGTAGAGTGTCTGGCTGGGGGGAAGTGGCAAAAGCAAAGGTGGGTGCAGGAGTAGAATGGGGATAGAGTGTCTGAGTGGGGGGAGGATGCAGGAGCAGGCTGGGAGTATGGAGCCTCAGCAGGGGTGGGGGTACAGTGTCTGGGCACAAGGGGAAGAGGGGCACTTGTCTGCCTTTGCACACCCTTCTGCTCCCAGGCACTGTGTCCAAAGCTCAGCCTCCCACTGCTCCCACTGGCTAGATTCCAGTCAATGGGAACAGCCCCATTTATAGCAATAAGAAGGTACATTATTATAGATAGAGCATCGCAGCATGCACTGCTGTTCCCCCAGCTGGGAGAGGGGGAGCAGCAGCGCACAGAGCTGCTTTTGTGGCTCTACTTCTTCCCAATGAGCTGGATCCGTCTGGAAGGCTCTGGGCTTCCCTCCTCAGGAGGAAGCCGGCACTGGTGCTTCCCGCTGTCGGGGTGGGGTGGGGAGGGAAGAGAGGACTGAGCTTGAGCTGCGGCCCACCAGCAAGGTGTCCATGGCTCACTAGTGATTCACGGCCCTCAGTTTGAGAACCACTGGTCTAAAGGATACAATTTTTCCAAGGGTGAAATCCTGGCCCTAACAACGCCAATGGGGTTTTATTTCCACTGATGTCGATGGGAGCAAGATTTCACCCCTATCTGCAGCAATACTGACTTTGTATTATGACTGAAGCAGATGTTACAGGCAAAACAAGGAAGCCTTGCTTGGTACTTGGATTAAAGAGTATCACTGAAACCACTACAAAAGGTGCTGGGTTCGGGCAGCAAGTGTCTCATGAGCTTGATCTCTGTTCAGACTTTTTCCTTTTCTGCTTCCAACTGCTGAGAACATTACTCCTAACCAGTAGCTACTCTGCTCAGTTCATGTGATGCACACAGCATGAGGGACTGAAATCCTTATTCCTCTCAGCAGTGGGTATTATCTTTGCAAATAAAGTACTGGTGTTTTGAAAAGTTGCAGTCCTGTAGCAACGTTATTCTGTGATGGAACCATATTGTCCCTTGGGGACAGAGGGGAAGTACCTAGAATAGTTGATAGAGGCAAGAAATTAAATGAAAACATGGAATTTTTAGACAAAGGGGGGTTTTGGTTTTTTTTACACCTACTCCTTCCTCTCCTCCCCTCCCCCAAATCCACATAAGTCAATTAACTGTCGCACCTAACTGCTAAGGAGACACCCACCCATTTCCTTACACCCCTTTTTCCCCAAGCCTTGTCACCACTGCTCCCCCTTCCACCAAACCACGCCCCCTTCTCCCCTGCTCTCTTGCCTTATTCTCAGAACAGCTCCCTCCTTCAAGTTGTCCTCCAGGCCCGACCCCATTGTCCCACTCTCCCCCCGCTCCTCTCCTCCCCCCGACTTGCCCCACTCTGCCCCTCCCCCCACACACCTAGAACTGAACTCCCACCTTAGCCCCTCCTTGCCCCGGCCCCCACTTTTCCAAACGGCCGCTCTAGCAGCGGCACGTGACCAGGCCATTGCGCCGCTCCCTGGTCACGTGGCCTTCAGCCTCGCGCCGGCGGCCAGGGAATAACCGTTGGGACCAGAGCCAGCCGCCATTCTGTTTGCTCCGCGGACTATGAGGCCGAGTCTTTATGCCGTAGTGCTGGTGGGGGCATTGCTGCTGCGAGCAGGCGGCGGCCGCGGGGTCCTGTCCCCGTGGAGCTCCGCCAGCAGTAAGGTTCCCGCAGCTGGGAGTTGCGGGAGGCCGGGTAGCGACCCAGCGGTTTGGGCGGGCCGTGCCTCAGGCGCCGCGTAGCCCCGGCACGCACACTACGCATGCGCAAGTAGCCCACCTCTGAACTACAGCTCCCATTACCTCCTGGTGTGACACGACTGCGCTTGCGCCCCCCAAGAACTTCATGTCCCATGAGGCTATGCGACATCTCCAGCGCGATGATTGACTTGGCCCCTACATCTGTCTCCAGCTCGCGTTGGAGCGGCTGGCGGGCGCCCACGAGACCCAGTGTGGGGTGGCTCTGGTGCACCACACTGTGTCACCCAGGTCCGGCCAGGACCCCCAAGCAGCGTCTGCCTGCTCGCAGGCCTCATGGGCAAGGTTAAGCAGCCTGACTCTGCTGCATGCCACATGAAGTAACCCGAGTGCTGAAATCCAGAGTCAAACTGTGTGTTGGATCCCATAGGCCTGGATGAAGTGTTCTCCTGGGCACAAAGTATCCTGGATACGCTGAGTGGAAAAGATCTCAAAGGGAATCCCAATGTATGCGTATAGCCCCTTCCTTCCAGTGGTGCTGGAACAATTTGTACAGGAGGGTGCTTTGAGCCATTTGACGTGATGCTGGGTCAAGTCAGAGAATGCTACTGTATCCCTTGTTCCAGCACCTGTGCATACTTTTGGTATCTGTATGGAAAAGGATGGTTTAGTGCAGGGTTTTCCAAAGTGTGCTCCATGGAGTTCTGAGGCTCTGCGTGGGGATTAAGGGCCCCCCCCCCAAGAAAATATTAATAGTTGTATGATCCTGTTATTTTGTTACTAATTTTCTGATAGCTGGGGGGGGGGGGAATTTATAAGAAATATGCAAGAAATAAAAATAGAATTCCAAAACATTATCTATTTGGGTACCTATTGAATAAAAAAAAAGCACAATATTTTAAGGGCTCCGCCATATTTTCAAGACTCCATAGGAGTTCCGCAGCCAAAAATGTTTCGGAAACCCTGGTCTAGTCTGAGGATGCTACTCCTGGCCATTTAAGAGGTCAGTTCAATTCCCTGCTGTGCTGTAGGCTTCCTGTGCGATAGGAGGCAAGTTACTTTAGGGAACTGAGACACACAGACTAGCTGTAAAATGGGGATAATATTGATTCCCTATCTCATCAGTGTTGTGGTGCTAAATCCATTAAGGTATTCAGATACTATGGTCACAGAGGCCACAAAAATCTCTATATATTTTAAAGATTTGTGCCTCTCTCTGCAAATCTGTTTGTTCAAGAATTCCTAAACGGTAAGATCTAGGACAGATAACTTAAAGCAAGGTCAGGGTTTGATTGTATCAGGAAAACAAGAGGTGCCTAGATTTAATTGTTTTCCTTGGAAAGGGAAGGGGCTAAGTGAAGAGACACTATACTCATAGTCACCACTGAAGGTGTAGAGTGCAGGGGACAGCTAAACTGCAGAGTGGCCACTGGAGGCAGCCGCACCACTAAGGGAGTGGCCAGCTGGGGACAAAACTTGCCATTTTGCATGCCACTGATCTAGGTAAGTGGCCCTGCTGGCCAAAACCCCTCTCTCTCAACCCGCTCTGTAAGTGCAGATGAGTTATGTTGTTTACCCCACCTCACATAATACTACACACTCTTTGTAAAAAAGTTCTTTGATGACCTTGGACATCAATGCAATGGATGTTACAAGTTAATTAGACTTAAAATTTTGCATAGCTTTAAAGAAGATTTTGCACTATTTTTATTAATACTTTTAAATTAATTATTACAATCACATTATATAAGCACAATGTAACATAAGACACCACTACAATACATATATACCTCTGTGCAACTGTTCCTTGATTCAGCAGAGCACTTGACAACATAGTTACGTTCAACCACTTGCTTAAAGTGATCGCTATTAACCAAAGCACTTAAAGATAGAGCCAATGTGAAGTGATGACAAGCACTTAGCTGAATCAGGGCTCTAAATGGAAATGCAAATGATAGTTGTAATAGCATTGATAAACCTTTTGTAAATCTCTTGCAGAAAATACTAGAAATGCACAATCTCTTCATATTGCAATCTCAACAGTTTGACTTATTTTGTTTGTAGCGTGTGGAGAAAGGGTAGTGGTGGATATGATATCAGGACCTCGGATTGTAGGTGGACATGATGCACAGCTCGGAGCATGGCCGTGGCAAGTTAGTCTCCAAGTTTACCAAAATGGTGTAGGATTTAAACATCTGTGCGGTGGATCTTTAATTAATGAGTATTCAGTGCTGACAGCAGCGCATTGTGTTAGACGACAAATGTACGTATTCAGTTCTAAATCCTCTTCTGTTAGCTTAAGTGTGAGAAAAATATAATTGACCAGATATGAATCACCTGGCACAGGATACAGGCTGCCCCTGACTTGTGACGCGATTGGTTTTTTGGGATAGTGTTGCAAATCTGGGGCATCATAACTCAAGCCCACATTTACGACAGGCACCGTGCACCGAGGGGCGGAGGATGTAAGTCGGGGGATTTCAGCCCCTTCCGCACTTACGGAAAAGGTTGTAAGTGTGGGGGGGGGGGTCGTAAAAGCGGGGCCCTCCTGTAATTTTAAATGCTATTGGCATTATCAGTGAACAAAATGGAGGACCAGATGCTACATTATGGAAATCAGTGGGAGTTTTGCCAGATTCACATTGTGGAGGCAGGAAAAGGGAATAAGGGAATTTGTGTGCAGCCATCTTGGTCTTGTTAACAAGAGAGCAAGAGTCAAGCTAAGTCTGTGGCCTGACAACGCGAGATCTGTAATTAGACGCTGCCTTTGCCTCTCGCCTCCATACAGAGATAAGGATAGAATGCTGACTCTGGCAGGGACCTTGAGATAAGGAGCATCTGGGTGGAACTAAAATAACTGTTAGCCATTGGTGTTTGTAATGGGAAGGAGACTAATTGTTATTGTTATTATATCTAATGGACAGTATATAAACTGCTTCATAATTGTTTGTATTCGAAGATCTGCCTCGGAGGGGCTTCCCCCCCGTCCGAACCAGTTTTTCCCTTGCTGCAGCTCGTAATAAAACTGCCTCTGGCTACTTGTTGCTTACAAACGCAGAGTGAGGACAATGTTTTCTTCCACAACATGGATTGAGTTCTAAGATTGCAAAACAATTAATGGGCAATAATCACCAAACTCCTGTGTCCCAATATTCCCTAGTGTTGGTATTAAGTCATTTTGTGCAACTTAAGCCCATCGGTGGCCCTCCACTAAAGGGTCTATAGTCAAAGTAATCATAATTGGAGGTCTCTGCATCTCCAGCATGGCCAGGGCTGGAAGCTCCACATCAACGGTCCCAACGTAGAGGGCAAGCTTAGAGTGAACTGAGGTTTTTTTCAGGTTTTTTACTAAAAGATTACTTTTTTTCCAGGAATGTTTTATCTCAGTCAGCTGTACTGTTCAGTAACCTTTGTACTGCACTAGCAAAATGTTGCAATTTTTGGATAGCAAACATTACAGTGGATTTTTCAGTTTTTCTAAACTACACACCTCATCTCTTTTATTCTACTAGGTTGTAAAACCTTTATTTAGAAAACCAACTTTCAGAGGCTAATTTTTCATATTATTTTAGAGTAAGAAATGCCTCAAGAGATTTATTAATCTACTGATACATCATTAGGCCTCCAGAGCTCTCAAGTTACAATGGGCAGGTACCTCTCCAGCCCCAGAGCACCCCAGAATCTAGAGGGTGCAAAGATAGCTCAGTGCCACTTTTGCTTCTGCCTGGCCACAAGTCCTGTGCCTGGCCACAAGTCCTCTTAGAATCTCACCTCTAGACTTATTTTTACAGATCCTGTTTTCATAATTGTTTCTTTTACTGTCAAGATTCTATGCTTCCACGTTCCACTAAACATTCCACATTCCTTTAAAAAAAATCTCTGCTGCTAAAGAACTCACTTCTGACCTCCAAGGCATGGCTGGGTAGCCAAATCTGAATATTATCTAAAAATATTGATGTAGACTTGCCTTGCCAAATAGGACTAATGGAACCAAATATGCAGTAATGTATATTTAGTTCAGCTATCTCTATATATTCATTATGAACTTGTCCCAAAGATATTTAATATGGAATTTTCAAAGAATGTTGTAAAATGTGCATAAACTTCCAACAAAACAAGTTTTAAAGAATGGGAACAAGTAATTTATTTATTTATTGTATCATAGTTATAAGAAATGATTTGTTTCTCTTTTAGAGACCCATACTACTGGAGAGTTATGATTGGCCTTCATGATACGTCCAGACCTGAGAGACATACTGTGAAGAGAAGAGTTAGAGATATTTTTGTCCATTCACAATTCCAAATGGAGACATTTGACAACGATATTGCATTATTTAAGCTATATAAATCTGTAAGCTACAATGACTATATTCAGCCCATCTGCTTGCCCTTTACTCACTTTCATCTAAACATCAACAACCAAACTACGTGCTTCCTAAGTGGTTGGGGAAGTATTTCAGAGAAAGGTAAATGTTTGCATGCTTTTTTTTTTAATTGGTGAAACAAAAAAATAGGTAATTTCAAGTAATGTGAATTTACTTGATGTGATGGCATTATTTAAATAATTTTGTTTTGAGTTTAAAGGGTAGCTTTTTTGAAACCATCTCTTTGGCATTTCTTTCCTAGATACTGCTGCCATTCATGCTCTTCTTGACTTTATTTCAAAATAAGGTGGTCATCTGTCAAGGCAGTTTCCCACTCTCGGCACTTTAAGTGCAAAAAATGGGGACCCTCAAGAGACTTTACAATACCCTGACACCAGTGTTCCCTCTAATATTTTCCATCCTTCAGCAGGCTGAATTTTCGTTTGGGAATGTTGAAATTCCTTATGTGCACCACACCATCACTATTGAGGTTGTATGTGGATGTGCAGTGTGTCCCAATACAAACAAAAAACATGGGTATAAATATATATTTTAAACAGTCCATAGGTATGGAAGACAATATATTAAAACAAGGCATAATTAAAAAGGAGCAATGCTTAAGATGTTTATTAAATATGAAATCAAATAAAAAAAATACTACTGTTGGAGTGCATGTACTATTGTCCTAACAATTCAAGCTAGTAAACACACCAAAATGGGGCATAATGCAAATAGCTATTAGGGATATTAACAATTAAAGGGAGCAGAATAGGGGGGCCGTTCCAGCCCAGCTGGACTGGAGTGGCCCCTCCACCGCAGGCTAGGGCTGGTTCAGTCCAGACGGTACAACCCCATGTCCACAGCAGGTTGAAAGCTGCTCTAGCCCCCACTGGTTAACCATAACTGGTATGCCTCACTTGTTAAGGCTTACCAGTTAAATGGCTAACCATTTGCATCCCTAATAGCTATATAAATAAATCAAAGACATGGCCATTAAATAAAAGCATAAAAAATGCACAGCTTTAAGATGCTAAACAAATCTATGAGTCAACTAGAAATAGTCATGTTCTCCTTGAAAATATGAATGCAATATTTACTGACACTGGAAAGGAGGGTAAAAGGCATTCACTCAGTCTTATACACTTTCTCTGGGGAATGTTTAGGCTCCATGCTATGCAGTGAAACAGAGACCTGTAAAAACAGATAAAAGTTCTGGTTTGAACTTGTGTGTGTCACTCACTCAAAGAGTAGAAGTCTCAGAACACATATCTGGAATCCAACTCCAATTGAAAGGTCAAACAAATTAAACAGAATCCATGGTAAAGTTCTTCCAGTTTTAACAATTTACCATGTCTTAACTAGTAACATAGGAATTTTTAAAACAATCATTAAGATCAGACTTTGCAAATATCTACAACACTAAAAAAAATTATGTTGAAAGAATCCTTTTCTTTCTTACCTTAAGCCAGTAACACCTATGTAAACTTTGTTTGAAATGTACAGTAAAACTCCAATAGTCCGGCATCCAATAGTCCGGCACTCCTGATAGTCTGGCATCAAAATGGCAAGAGCCTAGTGAGTGAGCTTCGGCAAAAAATGAGTCACAAGGTAACAGTGGCAGCAGCTGAACTGAGCAAAAAGGGTAAAAAAGGCTTAAAAAAACTAAAACATTACGGTATACTGTATACAGTATGTACAATAAAAAGGGTTAAGAACACTTTATATACAGTATATAATGTATACAGTATATATATAACCTGCTTATAGTACCTCCTGATAGTCCGGCATATCTGATAATCCGGCACCACGTAAGTCCCATAGGTTCCGGATTATCGGAAGTCTACTGTAATCATGCAAATGTCATGAGATAGGCCTTTTGTTGCAGTATTCAAAAGCAATCTAAAAGCTTTTAACCCTCCTGAAATTTTGGCACCACCCCATACAGCCTGCTCCAGCCCAGGAGAGAGTCCTATGTCTGCAGTGCAAATAGGGCTGCTGTGTTGAGACAGACAGGGTTTGACTCTTGCTGCCTCCAGCCCAGATGGAAGCAAGTTAAGACACCCCAAACAAACCCCCCTCTGTCCTCACTGTACAGATGTCAGCACCCACTTGCCCCCTATTTCCACCACCTGCCCCATGCAGTCTGCTCCCCTTCTCTCAGCCCAGGAAGCTAGAGGAGAATGCTGGAATTCCTCAACGGGAGCTGCAGGCAAACCCAGCTACTGTAATGAGATCTCCGTAATCAAACCTCTCCTCTCTCAGGGAATGTCTACACAGCAAAGTTATTTTGAAATAACTTTACTAGTGTCTACACAGCCAAACTGCTATTTCAAAATTAATTCAAAATAGCGGAGCGCTTATTTCGAATTTGGTAAACCTCATTCCACGAGGAATAACGCCAAATTTGAAATAGCTATTTTGAAATAAGTGCTGTGTAGACACTTATTTTAAAATAGGGGCCTCCAGCCTTCCCAGGGTGCCCTGGTGGCCACTCCAGCCTCAACCAAGAACACTCCTCTCCCTCCCCACTCCCTGGAGCCCTTAAAGGGGTTGACTCTGGCCACAGTGCCTGTGCCAGCTCCAAGCCTGCCAGCCCGGAGCCAGCAGTCACTGCCCCGACCCAGTGGCCCCAAAACATAAGCCAGCAAGCCACTGGCAGCCAGCCCTCCACCGCTCCCCAGGAGCAGTCTGCCAGCTCCCAGGAGCCTGCCAGGGCTCAGAGAAGGCGGGTGCCTTCCTGGTCCAGGGTGGAGCTCATGGACCTTATTCAGGTTTCGGGGGGTGCCCCCAACATCCATGATCTCCGCACTAGACGGAGGAACGCGGCCATCTATGGCAGGATAGCTGCCAGCCTGGCCACCAAAGGCCACATGCGAACCCAGGAGCAGGTTCGCATGACAATCAAGTTGGTCTGGCGAGACTCCCAACCCTGAGCTTCCCCTCTCCCTTCTTCCCCTTGCTTCCCCCTTCCAGCTCCCTCCTCCAAGGTTTCCCCCTCCCCTCTCCCCCCCTCTCTCCTCCCCTCTCCTGCCTCCTTTTCCCAGTCTCACCAGAGTTTCATATCCCTCCCCCCCAGTTTTGTTAAATAAAGAGAGTTTGTGTTCATGAATCATAGAATCATAGAATACTAGGACTAGAAGGGACCTCGAGAGGTCATCGAGTCCAGTCCCCTGCCCTCATGGCAGGACCAAATACTGTCTAGACCATCCCTGATAGACATTTATCTAACCTACTCTTAAATATCTCCAGAGATGGAGATTCCACAACCTCCCTGGGCAATTTATTCCAGTGTCTGACTACCCTGACAGTTAGGAACTTTTCCCTAATGTCCAACCTAAACCTCCCTTGCTGCAGTGCAGTTTAAGCCCATTGCTTCTTGTTCTATCCTCAGAGGCCAAGATGAACAAGTTTTCTCCCTCCTCCTTATGACACCCTTTTAGATATCTAAAAACTGCTATCATGTCCCCCCTCAATCTTCTCTTTTCTAAACTAAACAAACCCAATTCCTTCAGTCTTCCCTCATAGGTCATGTTCTCTAGACCTTTAATCATTCTCGTTGCTCTTCTCTGGACCCTCTCCAATTTCTCCACATCTTTCTTGAAATGCAGTGCCCAGAACTGGACACAATACTCCAACTGAGGCCTAACCAGCGCAGAGTAGAGCGGAAGAATGACTTCGTGTCTTGCTCACAACACACCTGTTAATGCATCCCAGAATCATGTTTGCTTTCTTTGCAACAGCATCACACTGCTGACTCATATTCAACTTGTGGTCCACTATAACCCCTAGATCCCTTTCTGCCGTACTCCTTCCCAGACAGTCGCTTCCCATTCTGTATGTATGAAACTGATTGTTCCTTCCTAAGTGGAGCACTTTGCATTTGTCTTTATTAAACTTCATCCTATTTATCTCAGACCATTTCTCCAATTTGTCCAGGTCATTTTGAATGATTACCCTATCCTCCAGATTAGTCGCAACCCCTCCCAGCTTGGTATCATCTGCAAACTTAATAAGCGTACTTTCTATACCAATATCTAAATCGTTGATGAAGATATTGAACAGAGCAGTCCCAAAACAGACCCTGCAGAACCCCACTTGTTATGCCTTTCCAGCAGGATTGTGAACCATTAATAACTACTCTCTGAGTACGGTTATCCAGCCAGTTATGCACCCACCTTATAGTAGCCCCATCTAAGTTGTATTTATCTAGTTTATTGATAAGAATATCATGCGAGACCGTATCAAACGCCTTACTAAAGTCTAGGTATACCACATCCACCGCTTCTCCCTTATCCACAAGACTCGTTATCCTATTAAAGAAAGCTATCAGATTGGTTTGACATGATTTGTTCTTTACAAATCCATGCTGGCTGTTCCCTATCACCTTGCCACCTTCCAAGTGTTTACAGATGATTTCCTTAATTACTTGCTCCATTATCTTCCCTGGCACAGAAGTTAAACTAACTGGTCTGTAGTTTCCCGGGTTGTTCTTATTTCCCTATAAATGGGCACTATATTTGCCCTTTTCCAGTCTTCTGGAATCTCTCCTGTCTCCCATGATTTTCCAAAGATGATAGCTAGAGGCTCAGATACCTCCTCTATCAGCTCCTTGAGTATTCTAGGATGCATTTCATCAGGCCCTGGTGACTTGCAGGCATCTAACTTTTCTAGGTGATTTTTGACTTGTTCTTTTTTTATTTTACCTTCTAAAACTACCCCCTTCCAACTAGCATTCACTATGTTAGGCATTCCTACAGACTTCTCGGTGAAGACCAAAACAAAGAAGTCATTGAGCATCTCTGCCATTTCCAAGTTTCCTGTTACTGTTTCTCCCTCCTCACTGACCAGTGGGCCTACCCTGTCCTTGGTGTTCCTCTTGCTTCTAATGTATTTATAAAAAGTCTTCTTGTTTCCCTTTATTCCCGTAGCTAGTTTGAGCTCATTTTGTGCCTTTGCCTTTCTAATCTTGCCCCTGCATTCCTGTGCTGTTTGTCATCCTTTGTAGTTTGTCCTACTTTCCATTTTTTATAAGACTCCTTTTTTATTTTTATTTTTAGAAAATACGTGAAAATACGTGTATTTTATTTTACATCAGGAAGGGGGGTTAGGGAGGGGTAAGTGGAAGGACGTAGGGAGGAATGAGGCACAAGCCCCCCAGTGGGCAGACCAGGGAAACTCTTAGTGCTCCTCAGGGTGGAAGCTCTCCCGCAGGGCCTCCTGGATACTGACAGCCCCCCGATGGACCTCCTGGATGGCAGCCTGCAGAAAGTGAAGCCAGGCTCGGAGCAACATGTCCACGAGAAGCACCAGAATGCCATGGGGCAGCTCTGGTTCCATGCTGCAGAGTGCTGTGGTGTCCCAAGTGAGGGCAACCGGAGCACGCAGAGACAAAATGCTTTGCTTTCCCTCATCGAGGTAGGCAAGCAAGCAGGGAAACCTGAGAACCAGCTGTCCAGGGGTGGTCCCTTTAAGCACAGGGCTGACCTGATGTCCTGCCGGACCTGGTTCCGGCCGGCCTTAAATGCGATTCAGCGTCCACTCAGTGTGGACGCGTTATTTCGAAATAGCAAAACACTATTTCGAAATGCATTTTGTGTGTAGTTGTGTTATTTCAAAATAACTTACAAGATATTTTGAAATAACGCTGTAGTGTAGACATACCCTCAGATACCATTCTGTTCTTCTACCACCTTCATTTTATGAGAGAGAGAGAATTTGATGAAGCATGAAAGTTTAACTACCTGGAATAACAATACCATTAAAACTCTACTTATTATCACAGTTTATTAGGACTAGGAGTGACTTTTTGGGGGGGGTGTAAAATGTCAAAATGAAGAGAACAGTATTTTTCTGTACAACTGAACCCTCTTAAAGAAATCGGCTCAGCTTAGCACAATGCAGTTCTGCTAACAAAGTGAAGCTCCATGTTCAGTGTTTTCATATTTAATGTTCAGAGTTTACAGTTATTTTTTTTATCCATCAACAGCTCAAACACACAAGGTGTGAAAGTCAAGCTGGGTTCAAATCTCCATATCTATCACCTGTAAATCATTCTGGAAGTTCAATTCAATTATGTTCCCACCAAAGGCAGCCTAGCACTAAACAAGTGTAACTGAGGGCATACTTTGGCCTGTAGTGTTTAATCCAGAGATAATGTACAAGAAGGAAATAACTTGAACTTTAGATTCTTGTTTCAGTTCCCAGACATTAATACTTAGAAAAAACATTATATTTAGCAACAGTAAGTTAAATATTGAAAGACGGAGGCTATGTAGGGCATGGGTTCCCAAACTGGACACCCCCCCCGATAAGCCCCCCCGAAGTTTTGCTGCTATGAGCAGGGGTGGGGGTGGGGGTGTGAGGGTTTCTCAAAAATCAAAAAGGGGGCATGATGCCGAAAAGTTTGGGAACCACTGATGTAGGGGTTCCAAATGGGTAGTGGGGCTGGCAGTTCTGCACAGGAGTCTCTCTTCTGTAAACACCAATAAGCACAGGCTCAGTGTGCAGTGATTTTTCATTGTGGAGCTGCCTCCCTAAGGGGTGATACAAGGGCATCTAGGGTCAGATGAGCCTATTGGACATAACACGGCTCCTGCACTTTGAAAGTGTTAAGTGCTAAGTACCAGTATCTCACATGTTTCTTCAGAGTCAGAAAGGCAGATGTGTCAAATATCCCCCATCCTTGATCCTGCAATGACTTAGTCATGTTGTCACAGCCACAATAAAAATCCGCTCGCTGGACACACCAGGTTACTGTATTTGGGTGTCAAGCTCATGTGCTTTTAAGCTTCCTGAGACTGAACAGAATCCAGGCACCAGCTCTGGCTTTGGGTCACACGTAGGGAGTAAATTGTGTCTTACATCCCTTCTGAGCTGAATACCACTTTCCCGCATTGTCCCCTCACCCCCATCCAGCAGCATCAGATCTATGACTTGTGCCATTTCCCCTAGACTTCCAGGTAGTATAGCACACACTTTTCCAGAGTTCAACCTTGTGGGCTTATAGTTCCATCTCTTCAGGGATACATGATGGTGGAAGCAAACAGACACATTAGATATACTAAACAGATCCAAACTAAACAATAGGATACCTGTTCACCATTCCTTGCCTCACTTCAGTTCACCCTCAATCTCTAAGACTTTGTTTCTTAAAAAATCCATCACTAAAACCTTTTCTTTTTGTTCTGCTTTTGGGGAAATGCCACTCCTTCCGACCCCCACAGAGAAGTTAGAGCAGTTGTGGGCAACCTGCAGCTTGCGGGGCGTATGCAGCTCATCAGGGTAAGCTGCTGGTGGGCCGCCAGATAGATTTTTTACCTTGCATCTGCAGTTATGGGTGCCCACAGCTCCATTGACTGAGGTTTGCTGTTCCCTGCCCAATGAGAACTGCAGAAAGTGGTGTAGGCTGCAGGGATTTCCTGGCTGCTGCTTTCCATATCTCCCATTG